>ML058358.1:615988-1215988 GCA_003013855.2 Liriodendron chinense | reverse complement strand
AGAACGGGATAACTTCGTGCATAAGAAATAGGCTTATCAATGTGGGGCAATCAAATCACACTATTGGTCCATGATAAAGACGATCCAAGTCACTCATATGAAGAGAAATATTCGACTACGACTAACCATCTACTTTCCTCACTCGATGGACATGAAAATCAAGGGTTAAGGGCTGATTTGACAATTGGACCACTTCTACTATGATTTAAGGCCTGAAATTTGATGTGTATAGTTAATATGTGCCCAAAAGCTCAAATCTAAGATTTTGCGTAAAAGTGATCGTAAAAAACTATAATGCTTAAAAATGGCATCTTAACTTAAGTTTAACTAATGACATTTTTGTAATTTTTGAGTTTAACGAAATCTAACTCTTGTATATTGTTAATGAAGTCATTCTAAGCAACTTTAATTAAGGGTACACCATCTAATCTCCTACGAATATCCCGTTATTTGAATTTTAATATCAATGGCTGGTATTTAATAGAAATAAATTTCAGAAAATTTTAAAATAATTACTGTAAATTCGTGGCATTACAACTCCCCCCACCTTAAAACTAAACTTCGTCCTCGAAGTTACCTAAATGTATGACGAAAAGGTGTGGATAAGCTTTTTTCATTTCTTCTTCGGTCTCCCAGGTTGCTTCCTCTTCTCCGTGAAACGACCATACAACTTTTACTAGTGGAATGACTTTCCTTCGCAGTACGTGCTCTTTTCGGTCCATGATACGTAGTGGTTCTTCGATGTATAACCCGTCACTACGTACTTCGATTTTTTCCCATTCGATCACGTGAGCGTCGTCTCTGTTGTACTTCCTCAACATCGATACGTGAAAAACGTTATAGACGTTTGCTACCTGCGGGGGCAAGGCCAGACGATATGCTACTTCACCAACTCGTTAGAGAATCTGAAATGGTCCGATGAAATGCGGGAGCTAACTTTCCCTTCTGTCCGAACCTCAGCATTCCTTTCATAGGCAATGCCTTTAAAAATACTTGATCCTCTTCTTGGAACTCCAGATTCCGTCGTCGGTTATCTGCATAACTCTTTTGCCTGCTTTAAGCTATTTTTAGGTGCTTCCGAATGATGTCAATCTTTTCTAAGGTAATTTGAACAATTTCCGGCCCAATCAAGCTTCGATCGCCTACTTCGGCCCAACATTGAGGCATGCGACAAGGATGACCATACAGTGCTTCAAATGGTGCCATACCTATACTTGCCTGAAAGCTATTGTTATAAGAAAACTCTGCCAGAGGTAGGTAATCTTCCCAACTTCCCTTAAAGTCCAACACACATGCTCGCAACATATCTTCTAGAATCTGGTTCACACGTTCCGTCTGACCATCTGTCTGTGGGTGGTAAGCTGTACTAGAGCGACGTTCCCATAGCTTGTTGCATCTTTGACCATAATGATGACGTATAGCGTGAATCTCTATCTGATATAATCGACACCGGTACCCCATGTAAACGTACAACTTCTTTCACATACAACTCTGCCAATTCTGATACCTTCGCCGACACTCGGGTCGCGACAAAGTGAGCTGATTTAGTGAGGCGATCTACTATCACCCAAATGACGTCATGATTCTTTCTCGACTTGGGTAAACTCGTGATGAAGTCCATAGTAATGTGCTCCCACTTCCACGTAGGGATCTCCGATTGTTTCAACAATCCTCCTGGCTTTTTGTGCTCGGCTTTTACCTGTTGACACGTGAGGCACTTAGATACGTATTCTGCGATCTCTCGCTTCATGTTGTTCCATCAGTACTGCCTCTTCATTTCCTGATACATCTTCGTGCTCCTTAGGTGAATCTTTAACTTCAAGCGATGTGTTTCGTCCATCACTTCCTTCTTCAAACTTAGTTTATTTGGCACACATAGATGGTCGCGAAAACGTATGCCTCCATCTGATCCAATTCGCCAATCTACATTTCTTTCATCGGCCATAAATTTTGTCATTATTTCCTGCAATTTGTCGTCTTGGTTCTGAGCATCAATGATTTTACACATCAATCTCAGTTCTACTATAATATTATTCACTTTCACTACTTGGCTCCCAATGTTTAATTTTACATCAAAATCTTTTATAAAATTTAGCATTTCCCACTTCTTGAGGATGCAAGACCTTGTTGTCTCATGTACCTTCTTCCTACTAAGGGCATCAGTCACTGCATTAGCTTTTCCAGGCTTGTAGCACAACTCTATCTAAAAATCCTTAAGTGTCTCCATCCACCTTCGTTGACGCATATTCAGATCTTTCTGCTGAAACAAGTATTTCAGGCTCTTGTGGTCAGTGTTTAACTTGAATTGCTCCCCATACAAATAATGTCTCCAAATCTTCAAGGCAAAAATGACAGTTGCTAATTCTAGGTCATGTGTGAGATAGTTCTGCTCGTGTGGTCTCAATTGACGAGAGGCGTAAGCTATTACCTTATCTGCCTGCATCAATACACAACCCAGGCCTGCTCGTGAGGCATCGATATAGACCATAAATTCTACTCCTTCTTTGGGCAATACTAGAACTGGGGCTGTTGTTAACAATTCTTTCAGCATTTGGAAAGATTCTTCTGCCTTCGTGCTCCAGACAAAGCGAGTATTCTTCCTAGTTAACTCGGTCAAGGGGTGAGCGATCTTTGAGAATTCTTTGATGAAACGACGATAATATCCTGCAAGCCCTAGGAAACTTCGCACTTCGGTGACTGAGGTAGGTTGGATCCATTAGCGGACCGCCTCAACTTTGGACTGGTCGACTGCTATCCCATCGCGAGTGACTACATGACCAAGGAACTTCACTTCTTCTTCCCAGAAATCACATTTCTTTAACTTAGCATACAATTGGTTGTCCTTCAGTGTCCGCAGAGCTATTCTTAGATGCTCGGCGTGCTCTTCCTTACTCTTCGAGAATATGAGGATATCATCGATGAAAACAATAACGAATTTATCTAGGTAGGGCTTGAATACACGGTTCATTAGGTCCATGAATACTGCTGGGGCATTTGTCAGTCCGAAGGGCATAACAACAAACTCATAATGTCCATACCTCGTTCTGAATGCCGTTTTGGAAATATCTGCATCTCTCACTCTTAGCTGATGGTACTCGGACCTTAAATCAATCTTCGAAAAGAACTGGGCTCCTCTTAACTGGTCGAAAAGATCATCTACGCGCGGAAGAGGATACTTGTTCTTCATAATGGCTTGGTTCAACTTTCTATAATCAATATACAGGCGAAGCAAACCATCCTTTTTCCGTACAAAGAGGACAACCGCGGCCCAGGGAGATACGCTGGGGCGAATAAATCCTTGCTCTAGGAGTTCTTCTAACTGTTTCTTCAATTCTTGCAATTCTACAGGAGCCATACGATACACTGTCAATGCTATAGGTGCTGTACCGGGCACGAGATCAATGGCGAAATCTACTTCACGCTTCGGGGGTAGACCAGGAATATCTTGGAATACTTCAGGGAATTCAGCTACTATGGGGATTTGGTCGACAGATAGCTCAACCGATTCTCCGACGCACATCAACCATTTGATTACTTCCTTCCTCTTCTTACCTTGGAACATTACCGGGTCATGGCTCAGGAGAGACAATGATATGGTCTTGGCATGGCAATCCAAATTCACTCGGTGCTTAGAGAGTCAGTCAATTCCCAAGATCACGTCGAAGTTCTTTATGTTTAATACAACTAGATTTGCTTCGAATTTGACTCTGCCAATGGTTAAAGGACACCTTCGACATTCCTTTCTTAGTTCTACAATTCGACCGATAGGTGTTGCTATGACCACAGATTCACCTAAGCGTTCTACCTTTAAGTCTAATCAAGCTACAACTGATGCAGCAATAAAAGAAATGTAGGCACCGCTATCAAATAAGACAACTACTGGATCATCGCCGAAAAAGATAGTACCTTCGATGTGGCAGGGATCTTCTTCCACATTATCTGGTGGAGCCATAGCGTAGAGACGTCCTTGTTGCTTTTGGTTTGGATTTAGTGCTTCTCTCTTTTGCATTTGAGGACGAGCTGCTGCAGGTGGTCTGGGTGCTTGATTCTGCTGTTGTGGTTGACTCCCCTTAGGCTGTGAGGCATTCTTCTCATCTGCAGCCTTCTTGAAACAATTGATGGCCTTGTGTCCTAGCTTTCCGCAGTAGTGACAGTTGAAGGGGTCCCGGTTCTATTGCTCATTGGTTGGTGCAAGTCTTGGCCTCTTGTCAGGAATTGAAGGTGGGTTTGGTATTGCTCTGCTTTTCTGGCCTACTTGTCTTGTTTGATTTCGTTGCTGGATATAGCGTTCAGTGTCTTTCTCAGCGATCATTGCTCGATCTATGATCTCTTCATAAGTACGCAGCTTCAATATGCTAATCTTTGACTGAATACTAGGCCTCAAGCCTTCCTGGAACTTGTGGATCTTGGAGTCCAGGTCTTCTACTGCTGAGGGTAGGTAACTTGACAACTCAGTGAATTTGTCTTCATATTGGGCTACGGTGAGGTTACCTTGCTCTAGTTTCAGGAATTCAGACATCTTCTCTTTCCTATATGCTTCAGAGAAAAACTTGTCACAGAACTTGGCATGGAAAGTGTCCCACGTCCACTGGAATCCTTCTGGGACTCTTCTTTTTGCTGCCTGCCACCAAACGTAGGCCGCCTTCTCTAATAGGTATGTAGCTAGGGTCACTCGGTGTTGCATGGGGCAAGCTAGGGTGTCTAGTGCCTTAGCCACTTGCTTAAGCTAGTGATCCGCCTTGGTAGGGTCAGGGTTTCCATGGAACTTCTCAGGATGTAGCTTTAGGAATTTCTCAATCAAGATGGTTTCTTCAGGAAGCATGAACCGAGGTTGATTCGGCGGAGGAGCCTGTCTAGGTGCTAGGGGTACTTGAAATGTTTCAGGTTGATTTTCGGGTGTTAGTGTAGTTGTTTGAGTTCCCACGGGAGGCGGAGGTACGGTTTGAGTAAAGGTTGGAATTGGAGTTTGGCCAGGGGTCACGATCGTTATCAGTTGCTCAAGGGTGGCCTGGTGTCGGGTTTGTTGCTCATGTTGTTGGGCCTGTTGTTGCTGAATGATACCGGTGAGACGATCGAGTGCGCCTAACATGGCTTCCCAAGGTTGTAGAGCATTGGAGTTTCCTCCCACTGAAGTCATTGGTGGATTTGTATTAGGACTCGCAGTGTTAGCCATGGGTGGTGACTCAGGCTGGGGTGAGGCCGCGGAAACGTTTCTTGAAGATTTCCTCTTAGGGGCCATCAAGTTGAAAATAAGTGTTCTATAGGTTAGAGGTCACTTCTAAGGTGAAAACTAATGAACTCAAATCAGAAAGTTAGAGTTAGAGGTTCACCTAGCTCGTAGTTTGGGAATCTGATACCCAGGACCTGATCGCGCTCTCGAATTTTTTTCTCTCAAACCGGAAGTCCTTTTCCTCTGCAATTTTGAGGGTATATAGATGATTAGGTGGGGAATACCTCAAATTTTTCTCAGAATAAAAATCCCATGATAAAATATAGTTCTGACCCCCACAAGTCTGAAAAACGTAACAGATCAGCAGACTTTTACACAACATATGTGCTATTGCCAGAATTGTCCTGATTTAATTACATATCGGATTGATCTGAAATTTTATACGGATACTGGGAACTGAGTTAGAAATCTCCAAAAAAATTTATAAAATTTTATGATATCTAAAAATACGTTTTCTAATGACGGAATTACAGATGGGTCTAGAAATCTGCCCTAATTGAAATAATTAGAAATAAAATAGTTACTCCTAATTATTTATGGAGAAAATTCATAAGATTCAATGAATCACTGATTCAAATATAGGGAATAGATGAGAGCCCCAAATTAAAAAAAATGAAAATTTTCCTTCTAAAAATCCTAAAATGTTGAGATTTCTAAGTTTCACCACTACCCTAGTAAATTTCAAGGAAACTAAGTGTGGGTCTCTAAGTTCATAACATTACATACCATTAATAGAATTGAATCTAAATGATTTGTCTCTAGTCTTTGGGACCTAAGCCCTAAGATGAGTTAATTTTGATATGGATTTAGGCTTCTCGCCCAGAGGTCCCATTTTGCTCGGCTACCAACTTGTAACGCCCCAAGATTTCGGCTCCCGTGTACATCACGACGGCCGAATTCCTAAGGTTATTTGGAATGTGTGAGGCTTATAACCCTTACATAATTTTCACACAAACATACACATTTCATACTATTTGGAAAACCATGAGCAAGACGGTAAAACCAAACTTATATATTATTTCATTAACTAAATTAAATCATCAAACCATGTAACCATCATTCAATCAAACACCATGTTCATAACTACGCCCTCCCATTGGAACTTATTACAATTTCAAATACTAAATAAATGCTAGAACTATGAATGACTATGCGGTCTCGTCTTCCACCATTTGCTCCCACGAGCCATCATAATCGTCTCCTTGAGGCTCGGGCTCCTGAGGATCGTTACGTACATGTTCCACAAAACACCGTCAAAAGCGGCATAGTGAAGAACTACTTTAAGGTTAGAAATAATAATCGTATAAAAATCATAACAAAATATCCATTACTCTTTCTTAATGCAATGCATGATAATGTATGACCCAGCGTAGGAATCCTTAGACATGCCGCTAGGGGTTTTGGGACACGTAAGCTCATAATTTTGCCCGACCACATGAGAAACGGGACGCTCATAGCCCAAATCCACACGTGACAGTGTATGGGAGAAGTAGGACGCTCTAGCCTATTCTCAATTCCATACACCCACATGAAGCCACGTGCATGCATGAATTAGCCATTCTTTATTATTATTACCAACTTTACACCAAGCCACTTATCGTCTAACCAATCTTTGGTACCACCACATCCTTCCTTATAGGTTCATCACTCATCAAAATAGTCGTAACCGACGCATTACATCCCAGGATGGCGGCCCGTACTACTAAGCTTCATAACAACCATACTCAACTATCATCTTATGGAGATCCTTAACAACTTTAGGAATAATAATAATAATAGTAAATATAATAATAATAGTAGTAATAAATGGATTTAACAATCACTTAATCGGGCGATCTTGATACCACCACCACAGATCAGGGTGGCCACTTAACCGGACAAGCTAAAAGCATCGTCTCAGGTTAGGGCAACCTCTCAACCGGGTGTTCCGATATTCATCACCATAGATCAGAGTCCATCCATATATATAAAAGGAATATAGCAATATAAGAATCTCCATTAGACAATCACAACTATTCTTTATATGGTATAGAAAGAAAGGTGGTCCCTTTAAAGATGGTTATACAAATTGAAATAGCGTCGGGTAGCCTAACACGACACCCTACGCATACGCGTGCGGAAGCTTGAGGAGCAACTAGAATTATGGGCTAAACCTATAGGAGGGGGTGATTAGGACCTTTTCAAATTCTTTTCGCTTACTTGTCAGATTTAACAAATTAAACTACGTAAGCGACAAACACTTCGGCTTCCAAGCCTAAGTGGGTCCAATTAATAGACTAGCAAAAAATAAAGCAATTAACAACCTAGTCTAATCAACTCATGTGGACTAGAGAGGATGGATCAAGAAATGCTCAAGTCAACATGAGGTAGTGAAAGTACATCTTGTGAGTGTGGATGTGCCTATCAAGTGCCTAGCATACATTCCTAACTAAGCATTCTTAATTAATCAATTAAACATAATGCATAAAGAGAAATGTGCTCAAGAATCAATCACAAACACAACGATGTATAGTGGTTCGACTACTTGTCTACTCCACTCCCGGTTCAAGTACTCAACCCCTTTGAGCACACCGGCATTCACTGGGGAGTTTAAATCTGGTTCCTCCCAACCAAGGTGTTTTAACTCGGATCCACCCAACCGGGGAGTTTACAGGTTCCTCCCAACCTACACGTTTGCACCCGTGTTGGTGGCTCCCCTCTTGAGACTTTGTTTTAGGCCCGACTGACGTGCCAAGGAACGGTTGACGTCCCTAGATTTTAGGCCCAACTAATAGGCCAAGGATCGGCTAACGACCCTAGGTCGAGTTTGTCAAACAAACTCTACACTCAACTCCCACAGGAAATTGAGTGGATGGACTCTTAACAAGACAACCTTACTTGTCGGATTGAGCCCCTTGTTGCGCCGTCTTGGGTTGCTTCTTCTCGCTCTCCCGTGCTCGAATCAGCTCCCCTTGTGCTCCCCCGATCTTTGACGCTGCCGCTTTGCCAAGGCTTCAGCTCCAAGATCAGCAACCTTGCATGTGATGCTTCATTGGAGATGCCCAAGGTGCTAGGGAAGGTAGGTTTGAGATCTCTACAACTTATGGGAATGGGTTACCTAGAGAGTCTCACCTACACCGATCTCATCATAGAGTATTGGATAGGAATATGACTATCAAGATTAATCCAATCTCTAGAGATCAAAAGAGGGACAAGTGCATCTTCTTCTTGAGCTTTGAATGCTCCATACTTGTGATGAATCACAAGGAAGATCACTTGTTTGGGTTAGGAATAGGGCTCTTAATGATCTTCAACAATGGTGGCTCCTATCTCCTCAAAATCTCCTCTCTTGGCTCAAAAAACGAATCCCCCTTTTAAATAGATTTTCTTCCAACGATCAAAAAACGGGCAGATTCGCGCATCTCCGATTGATCGGAAGAAGGTCCGATTGATCGGAGACCCGTCCAATTGATCGGAGACAAGTCCGATTGATCGGAAATCTATCCAGTGAAGTCTCTGGAAGATATTCCGATTGATCGGAACACTGTCCGATTGATCGGACGAACCCCTTCCGATGGATCGGAAGACTGTCCGATTGATCAGAAATATGTCCAGTGGATTTTCAAGATTGCTGGAAAAATTTCCGATTGATCGGAGCTTCTGTCCGATTGATCGGAGTCCTATCGGAGCCAGTGTCCGATTGATCGGAGTCCTATCGAAAACTGCTGTTTGAGCCTATTTGATTACAGCAGCTTCCACCTCTTTAATTAGTCTAATTTATCATGTTTTTCATGGAGTTCTAAGACTAATGGTGATGACTAAAGGTATACCTAGTTGGTCCAAGTCATCTAAGAGGTTATGGGTTAGGTTTTGGTCAAGGCAAGGCACACCAAGGCATCACTTTTACCTGTTTCTTCTTCCTTGACGCAGCCGGTCCGTCTTGAGTCTTCGTTCTTCGTCTTCATTAAGCTCAAACGACACTAGACCCACTGACCTAAGTAATTGACAAACTAGTATGCCACAGAAAAGTGCACTAACACAAATCTCATATGTGCAACAAACATAATTCTATTCCTTACTAGTTCTCTAAGTCCAATGAATATCCTCATCACCATGAGATGGAAAAAGTATCTAAAAGCATTCATATATAGCTAACTAAGGAGAGAACAAATAAACACATGTAAACAAAAATACATAAGAATTATCAACCTACAAAACATGAAATTATTAATCCTAATCTTAAAGGAGTTCTCACCTTATGATCTTCGACTTATTAGAGATATAAGATGATGAAATAATAGCAAGATGGTACTCCTCTCTCTTACCTCCCTCTCTTTCTCTTTGATCTCTCTCTCTCTCTCTCTCTCTCTCTCTCTCTCTCTCTCTTTCTCTTTCTCTCTTTCTCTCTCTCTCCCTCTCTCAAATTCGTGGTTGGGGGTCACCTTTGGCTAAGAGAGGCCCTATATATAGAGGTAGGGTTGGAATTAGGGTTTGGAAGTGCGTAGTAGAAATATGGAGAGGGATGTGCACGTGAGATCTTGTGTAACCTCCTCTCGAGGTGGGTTTCTCAAATCTTAATATTCGGATGATCTTTGATCAATTCCAATCCGTTCATCTTATCAAGCTCGAAGAGTAGAGTCAGAATACGTAAATTTCTTGATGATCCACATTCTACATTGGCCGATCCTTAAAAATGGCCTAACGGGTGCTAAAATGAGCTATATCTTAATTAACGGTCTACGCTTGATGATCAGGGCCCAAATTTTGAAAAAAAATGTAGTCATGATAGGCAAACAATTGTACAAAGTTTAGTGGTTGATTGATGGTGATGAATGCCTAGATCTGAAATTCCAACTTTTGGCGAAAAAGGAAGGGGCTGGCTTTGTAGTTCAACGGTGTAGGATTGTAGATCGGGGTCCAAATTTTGTGTAAACTCATAGTCATATGAGTATAATGGGTGGTCCAAATTTGAGAAGCAATTGATGGTGAGAAGTGGGTAAATTGAAAGGTTTAAATTTGAGAAGAGTTGGTAACTCGTTACATTCTAAAACGGGATAACTTCGCGCATAAGAAAGAGGCTTATCAATGTGAGGCAATCAAATCACACTATTGGTCCATGATAAAGACGATCCAAGTCACTCATATGAAGAGAAATATTCAACTATGACTAACCATCTACTTTCCTCACTCGATGAACATGAAAATCAAGGGTTAAGGGCTGATTTGACAATTAGACCACTTCTACTATGATTTAAGGGCTGAAATTTGATGTGTATGGTTAATATGTGCCCAAAACCTGAAATCCAGGATTTTGCGTGAAAGTGATCGTCAGAAACTATAATACTTAAAAATGGCATCTTAACTTAAGTTTAACTAATGGCATTTTTGTAATTTTTGAGTTTAACGAAATCTAACTCTTCTACATTGTTAAAGAAGTCATTCTAAGCAACTTTAATTAAGGGTACACCATCTAATCTCCTACGAATATCCCGTTATTTGAATTTTAATATCAATGACCGGTATTTAATAGAAATAAATTTCAGAAAATTTTAAAATAATTACGGTAAATTCGGGGCGTTATAGAAACTGCCTAATTCTGGGCGTCCAATCCAATATGGTCGGGCGCCGGCCTTGGGCACCAAGCACCCGGTCAACATATCATCAGGCGCTCGACTGTGTGAAAAACAGTTCAGAGACTTTTAGTCTCTCTAAATGAATTTCGAACGCCCGATCACTGACCATCTGGACACCCAACCACCAAAGGCTAGCAAATCTGATGGTGTGTTTTACTCCACACCTCAACAATCTCCCACTTAAAGACACGTCACCAAAGATCCCTTCGTCTTCTACATCTGGAGTGCATCACCTCCCCGTCTTCAAGCTTAAAGACCAATCGAAGCTGAGCAGAACTTCAGCTTTTCCTGTGTGACCGCCTTGGTCAACATATCTGTAGGGTTCTCACTTGTATGAATCTTCTCCAGAGCAATTGATCCATCTTCCAACAACGAACATATAAAGTGATATCTGATGTCAATATGATTGGTCCTTGAATGAAAAGCTAATTCTTGGCCAAGTATATTGCACTCTGATTGTCACTGTACAACTTATAATCTACTTGCTTCTTACCCAACTCTTCCATAAAACCTTGATCCACAACATCTACTTGCACGCTTTTGTAGCTGCAACATACTCCGCTTTCGTTGTACTGATAGATACTATCTTCTATAACTGAGAGACCCAACTCACTACGACACTACCCAGAGAAAAGACATATCATGTAGTGCTCCTTCTGCTGTCAATATCCTCTGCCAAATCTGAATCGACATAACCTTGTAACTTGATTTCGATCCTCCATAACACAACCCTACATCCACAGTACCTACCAGGTATCTGAGGATCCACTTCACAGCTTCCCAATGTTCCTTCCCGAGGTTGTTCATGAACCTGCTAACAACTCCCACTGCCTGAGCAATATCTTGCCTTGTACTCACCCTAGCATACACGAGACTCCCTATAGCCAACGTGTATGGGACTTTGGCTATATAATCCCATTCCTTCTACGTCTTCGCACCTTGCTCCTTAAAAAGCTTGAAGTGACTAACTAATTGAATGCTAACCGACTTAGCACATCCCATACTGAATCAATCAAGTACTTTGGCTATGTACTCTGCCTGTGACAAAACTAGTTTCTTGTTTTCCCTATCACATTTTATCCTCATGCCTAGGATTTATTTTGCAGCTCCCAAATCCTTCTTGACAAATTCTCTAGACAACTATCTTTTAAGATTCGAGATGTCCTTCATGCTTGAACCGGCTACAAGCATATCGTCAACATATAGAAGAAGGATGATGTACGACTTATCAAACTTTTTCAAATAGCAACAATGGTCTGCATGACATCTCCTAAACTTGTTTTCTGACATAAAACTGTCGAATTTCTTGTACTACTGCCTCGAGGCCTGCTTTAAGCCATATAGACTCTTTCTTAATCTATACACCTTATTCTCCTTTCCTGGTGTCACGTATCATGTCGGCTGATGCATATATATCTCTTCTTCAAGGTCCCCACAATAAAAGGCCGTCTTAACATCTAGTTGCTCTAGATGTAAGTTCTCTGTAGCCACTATACTTAAGATCGTGTAAATCGTAGACATCTTCACCACAGGTGAAATTTTTTTAGTGAAATTGATACCTATCTTTTGTTGGAACCCTTTCATAATCAATCTAGCCTTGTACCACTTTGAACCATCATGTTCCTCTTTCAGCCTATAAACCCACTTGTTATAAGAGCTTTCTTCCCCTTAGGTAGAGTGATGAGCTCCCACGTACGATTGGACTCAAGGGAGTCCATCTCATCATCTGTAGCCTGCTCCCACCTAACCCAGGTATCTGACTGTAGTGCCTCTTCAAAACACTCCAGTTCACCATTATCTGTCAACAATAGATAATGTAAGGAGGGTGAGTATCGGACCTTGGGTCTCCTCTTCCGAGTAGACCTCCTCACAATCGATGTATACGGCTCTACCTCATCATGCTCTTAAGAATGCTCATCCTGTGATGCTGTAATACCTATGTCTAGTAACTCTTCCAACTCTACGAATTCTTTTTCATCAGCCTTATACTGTTTTTGCTGCAAACTGTCCTTATACATCACTTTTTCATTGAATACTACGTCTTTGCTTCTGATGATTTTTCGATTCTCTGTGTCCCAAAATCGGTAGCCAAAATCATGCTGCCCGTAGCCTATAAATGTGCACCTCTTGGACTTCGCATTTAGCTTATTCCTGTGCTCCACATTAATGTTAACATATGAAGTGCAACTGAACACCTTTAGATGTGTAAAGCTCACTTCTTTCCCAGTCCACATCTCCTCTCGTAAACCTCCATCCAATGGGGTCGAGGGACTTCCATTTACAAGATATACGACAACATTCACAACAACAGCTCAAAACATCTTGGGTAACCCTATATGCAACGTCATGCTCCTAGCATGCTCTAAGATAGTCCTGTTAATGGGCTCAGCCACACCGTTCTGCTACAGTGTCATTGGAATCGTTTTCTGATATTTGATTCCATGTGTTACACAATACTCTTCAAAACTCTTATCACAATACTTTCCCCCATTATCAGATCTGAGATATTTTATTATTTTACTTGTTTCGTTTCTACCAGAACCTTCACTTCTTAAACATATCAAATACCTCAGATTTATGCTTTAAGAAGCAAACCCATAATTTTCTATTAGCATCATCAATGAAAGAAACAAAATAATGTGATCTACCAAGAGATGATACAAGTGACGGTCCCCACACATCAGTGTATACAAGATCCAATAGATTCATCTTCAGAGCGCGTCCTGTCTTCTTGAAGCTCACCCTCTTTTGTATGTCATACACGCAGTCCTCGCAGAATTTCAAGTCGATAGACCTTAGACCCGGTAGCTTCCCCTTTGACAATAGCACATTCATCCCCTTCTCATTCATATGTCCCAACCTCTGATGCCATAACTGCTCATTCATTCCAGTTGATGTGACTACGAGTGAACTATATGATTTGAAAGTCACGTACAAAGTACCTTCCTTCTTGCCTCGAGCTATCACCAAGGCACCCTTTCTGACCTTCTAGGAATCACTAGTGAATGTCGTCACATGTCTGCTATTGGCTAGCTGCGCTACTGAGATCAGATTTCTTCTCAGGCTTGGTACATGTCTGACATCCTTCAACTTCAAGACTGTCCCGTCTTTCTGACTTATCTGAACATCTCCCTTTCCAATAATACTACACGGCTCATCATCAACCAGGTAAACTCTCCCGAAGTCACGTAACACATAATCTCGAAGAACATCTTTCGACGAAGTGGCACGAAATGAAGCACTCGAATCTATAATCCAAGACTCATTCCACACATCAAGAGACAAGATCAACGCTTCCGTATCACTCTCATCAAATAGATTCACCGAATCCTTCCCAGCTTGAGAGCTTCCTTCTTGCTTCTTAAGCGTCCTGCAATCACGCTTTATGTGCCCCTTCTTCCCGCAATGCCAACACCCATCTTTGTCTTTCGGTCCGTTGGACTTCTTCCTTGACTTAGAACGTCTGTGTTTATTGCTTCCTTTATTCAACGATCTTCCTCTCCCTTCAACATTTAGAGCATTCCCAGAATCCTCTGAAATTCTCAATGCCTTCCTTTTGGATTCTTCATTGAGAATTAGACATACCACATCATCAAATTTCAATTTTGTCTATCCTGAGGAATTGCTCACGGCAATCACTAAACCATCCCAACTGTCTGGTAAACTATACAAGATCAATAACGCCCCAACCTCATCATTAAAAGTGATACTAACAAATTCTAATTGGTTCGTGACTGTATTAAACTCGTTTAGATGCTCAACCATGCCCACACCGTCTGACATCTTTATGTTGAATAGCCACTTCATGAGATGAACCTTGTTGGACGTTGAGGGTTTTTCATACATTGTAACTAGTGCCTGTATCAATTCTTTTGTGGTCTTCACCTTGGAAATATTGAAGACTACACTCTTAGACAAAGAGAGTCGGATCCTTTCCAACGCCTTCCAATCCACAAGAGACCACTCATCATTGGTCATCTTCTTCGGTTTCTTCTCTTTACCTGCTATAGAAATATAGAGGTCTTTTTTATACAAATAGTCCTCCATTTGCATCTTCCAGAAGGCAAAGTTTGAATAATCAAAATTCTCAATCCGTGTCTTCCCTTCTTCCATCATCGCTCCCACTTGAACTAAATCAATAGCTCTGATACCAGTTGTTGCGCAGCAAGCCAACAACGCCGGTGAACCGAGATCGAATCTTCAATATCACCCACAAATGATAAACATGAAGAAATAATAACTGGAAGCATAATACAATTAAACCAACAACCACAAGGCAAATTTTTACATGGAAAAACCCCAACAAGGGTAAAAAACCACGGATGCAATCTCCACTATAAGCAAAAATGAAGTTATAATAATAAACTCATCTTCTCTATGCATTGCTCCCATGCACAAAGATGACCCTTTTTACAAACCTTTTCTCACTTTCTTTCCTTAGACGTATGTAAACCCTATTAACATACCCTAATCCCGAATTACAAGCCTTTATATAGCATGAAACGTAAATCGGAGACAAAATAAGAAACTACGCGTGAACAGTTTGCACAAGGTCGGACGCCCAACTGATACAAAATTTGTCTAGAGAGTTATCTAGAGAAACTGGCTAATTTCGAGTGTCAGACCCAATATGGTCGGGTGCTCGCCCTAGGTACCGAGCGCCTGGTCAACATATCATCGGGTGCCCGACTGTGTCAAAAATAGTCCAGAGACTTTTAGTCTCTCTTGGTGAATTCCGGACGCTTGGTCATTAATTGTACGAGCGTCCAACTCCCATAGGTTGGCAAATTTGATGGTGTGCTTGACTCCAACCTTCTGAGATTGATACATGGATCATTAGCTTTAAAGAATGCAGGGATAGGCAGCGCCGGGAGAAAACAGACGCAGGGTAGACGCTTCTTTTCTCCGCTGGCTCTAGGCTTCTTACCAGGTGAGATATGATACTTGAGGGCCCAACTTTTTGTCCAGCCCAGCCTGAATGTGTATTCAGGTTTTCTCATTAATATATACCCATTTTGAAAAAAAATAAAAGTAAAAAATTACAATCTAACTATCTGTTTAATGGCTTGAAAATGGATGGCAAGATGAGTTACATGAAATGAGGCCCAGTCAGCAAATTAGATAGTCCATATCAATTCGATCCGACAATCCTGATCATTCAGTCGGTTTCTAAGAAATGTAACGGTTACGATGAAGGGACCCATTTCTCGGATGGTTCGGATCAATTGATCAATGTCATTTTGACGTGCTGGCGTATGGAATATGCATATATAATCATGGATGGTACGTTTAGAATCATTTGATCAACGACCGTATTTACACGACAGTAGATAGACTGATCAGATGAAGAGTGGAGATTTCCAGCGGAGATGTTTTTGCGCTCACGCAGCCAGATACAAGTAAAAAAAAAAAAAAGTCAATGGTACGACGTTGAAATTTAAAAACAAGGAAACACGATTTGCACCGGCCACCTTTTCTAACATTTTGGTGATTAGCCGTCCGTTGTGTACGTGTGGCACACATGTAGAGCCATCTGGATGGTTCAAAAATTAGTGAAGCAACAAAGTTTCTCTCTCGCCCTTTCTTCTTCACGCGTTCATTGAGTTTTAAGTTTAAGGCTTAGAAAAGTCAACTTGTCTAACGCTAATATTGCCAACACAAACAAGACAACTACTCCTTTATCACTCAAGCATATCAAACTTTAAGAATTACAAGCACACTTACTAAAGTAATATAAATTAATAAGTTTACTTAATTAAAATATAATAAAATTATAAATACCTTATATATTGATCAGGTTGGGGTTGAGTTAGGGGACTCGAGACCTTGACTCAAGCCCGACCCAAGTTTCATCAAGTTAGTGTTTGCATACCCAAGCCCCAGATCAGACTAGATGCGATATTTCCTGCCCATGCCCCCGGTCCCCTGTTTTTGTGCTCACGTGGCATGCAAGTCAATGGTACCACGTTGAAATTCAAAAACAAGGAAACACGATTTGCACCGGACACCTTTTCTAACATGGTCCTGATTAGCCGTCCGTTGGATCGTTCAAATTGTGGGGAACATATCCTGAAAATTACACTAGACGAAAGATCAAACAATGGATCTCGGATGGATGGTGAGAAATAAAACTGTCAGCCATCCAACTACAATGAATAGGATCAGATGATTAAGATAGTTCTATCACATCGATTTTTAAAATTTGGTCCATCAAAATCGGAACACGATTTGGGTGGTGCAGATTTCGTACAAGTATACCAGATTAGCGGTAGATGCGCCGCTAGCATTTTTTTTGTTTGTAAATGGGGTGAAGTTTCACCGTAATCTGCCTCCTTGAATTAAGGCCAACTATCAGGCCTTTACGTCGGTGCGTCAAGTCAAACCGTTGGCTCGTCTCGGCATGAATCAGATCCACTTTATCTTCTCACATTGTTGTATCATAATTGGTCGTGGGGGAAATTGTCTCCTTGGATCAAACCCACGTCATAGTAGTCCTTCTCTCCTATAATTTTAGAAGCAACTCGTTGTCATTGCTGACGACGCTTCATGAGATGGTTTAAAAAAATTTCAATGGACGATCATTGTCCAGCGGTCGTGAGGTGCTGTTGTTGGCTTGACCACATCTAGGATAATCTTCAGTATTCAGGATTTTTATGGATGGCTCCGAGCTAACGCAAAAACCCAAGAAAGCCCTCAGGCCTAGGAGCCCGACTACCCATCTACAGGCTTAAGATAGCTAGTCACAAGGCCAATGGTCCATAATGACCAAACAAAGTCCTCAGCTAAAAAATAGGCTCTCATGGCCAGTCTTCTTAGGTTGACGGCAAGTGAGAGAACGGCTAAGGACAAGACAAATATAACAACTCAACTATGGCTAAGTAACGTTCATCAAGCAGAGTGACAAATAGGATACTAACTAGGTTCTATCGAGTAGATGCTGAGTAAGCTCCCACTTGAGTCCTCGTCACCGAGTGTTCACCCCAAAACTAAGCACTCTTAGCTGAATGTTCTTAATCGAGTACTCTCCACAGGCCGAGTATGTTCCGCACCACTTCCAGCGTTGCACGAAAATAGTAACCAACAAATCCTGACATGATAAGACGCATTCCTGAATATCCGCCGAATCTTGGTATGATAAATATTATCCCAAAGTATCAACATATTGCATTTGGATACGAGATCTACAAAATCCACCATTATTGCACAGCACGCCAACAACGCCAGTGAATCGAGATCCAATCTCCGGTCTCACCCACAAACGATAAACAGAAAGAAAATAATAACTAGAAGTAGAATCACACAAGCCAACAATCCACAAGACAGAATTTTACGTGAAAAACCCCCAACAAGGGTAAAAAACCACGGTGCAAAACTCCACTAAGAAGAAGAACGAAGTTACAAGCAATACACTTACCTTCTCCTATGCTCCCATGCACAGAGATGTCCCTTTTGCTAATCCTCTTGCCTTTTTCTCACCTTGGATGTATAGAAGCCCTAATCCCCTCCCCTAATCTCAATTTACACCCCTTTATATAGTAACCTCGCAATTAGAACATAAAATAAGAAACCCGCACTTTAAGTCCGCGGCCAGTCGGGCGCCCTATCATAACTAGGTCGGGCGCCCAGCCATTACAAAATATGTCCAGCAACAATTGGCATAAAACAGTGTATTATCGGGCGCCCGGTCACTTAGACCATCGGGCGCCCGGCCGTTCACAAAACGGTCTAGCAGCATATGTCTCAAATGGCCTGAATATCGAGTGCCTGGTTAACAGAACGTCCAGGCGCCCGACCATTGTCTGCTTTGACCAGTCTCCACACTCAACAATCTCCCACTTGGAGACACACCACCACATGATCCTTCGTCTTCTACATCCGGAGTGAACCGCTTTCCAGTCTTCAAGCCTGAAGACCAATCAAAGCTAAACAGAGCTTCCGCTTCTCCCGTGTGATCGCCTTGGTCAACATATTTGCAGGATTCTCACTTGTATGAATCTTCTCTAAAGCAATCGATCCATCTTCCAGTAACGAACGTATGAAGTGATATCTGATGTCAATATGCTTGGTCCTCAAATAAAAGGCTGAATTCTTAGCCAAGTGTATTGCACTTTGACTGTTACTGTACAGCTTGCAATCTGCTTGCTTTTTCCCCAACTCTTCCATAAAACCTTGCATCCACACCATCTTCCACACCATCTGCTTGCTGATTTTGATACTTGGGTTACAATTCATCGTTTCCACCTGTTCAAATGGTTTCTTTGACCGAACCTTTTGGCTTTCATCTTTTCGTATCTTGGCATGTGGTATGACCGCACTAACACTGGAGTTCAGTTCGACCGTACTTTAGGTGCATTGGATCCGATGGTCTCCGGGGAAACCGCGAGACATTGGATCTTATTTGATTTTTGCGTCGACTCCTACCCAGAGATATGGAAGATCTCCTGGTGTTTTGGAGGCAGAACGCTCTACTAGGAAAATATTTTTTTGGACTTTTGAAAAGATACCTACTCTGGGGAGTGATACTCCGTGGGGTTTTTATTTCCAAATAGGAATATTTTTTTCTCTTTTTGAAATGGAAATCTGGTTTGCGTGCGCCTCCACTAGGGATGCCTATGGGGTCTTTGGCTAACCAGCTTTTATTTTGAAAGCAGGTAAATATGATGATTGATGCGATGGGTGCTGATGCATAGAGATGCGTATGTGATGATGGATGCATGGCTTGGCTCATTCTCTTTTCGTTTGATGATTTTGCTTTTGCTGGTGATGTAGAGAACTTTGAGCTTATTGCTTGCGGGGTTGTGCTCCCCTGGGGATTTTCCTTTTTTTATATGGGTGTTTGGTCAGTGGGTTGGTCAAGTTCCCGACCCGTGGTCGATCAGGTCCATCATCCCAAGATGCTGTTTCTTTGCTTAATGAGAATGTACGAGGATGTTATCCGACTTCAAGATGTTCTTCTGAGCATAAATGCGATTGAGACGGTGCTTAGTCGCCAGTTTTGGTCAAGATTCCAATTTGCGAGCGATTAGATCAGTCATCCCAAATTGTGAAGAGAGTGGAGTTCAAGACTCCTGAAGTGTAGTGCTGGGGGATAGTGAAAATTTTTGTGATTTTTGCAAATATGTGGTCCGAATCTTTACCTGAGTGGTCAGGATAGAGATCGGTTATTGAAAACAAATGAAATTTTTTTTTTGTGGTTTTGAATATATTTTGGTTTGAAAGCAAGGGCAATATTTTTTGTGATTTTGCAAATATTTGATTTGAAAGCAAGGGAAATATTTTTTGTGATTTTGCAAATATTTGATTTGAAAGCAAGGGAAATATTTTTGTGATTTTTAAAAAGGTGATTTTGCAATGTTTTGGTATTTTGTTGAATTTTTCTGAAATGCAGGGAAAAGGCATGGAATTTTCATCCATTTCCAGCTTCTACTGCTGGTAAGGCACCTGATCCATTTTACGTCAGCGAGCAAGACGAGTCTCACATAGTTAAGTGCCGTAGTTTTACATCTTCGGATGAGGGGATTTTTTAGGGTTTTCAGTCAACACACCCACAAAGTTGCCTGTTCCTCATGTGCAATGCACATAGACCACGTATTGTCTGACGGACTCCTTCGGCCACAAAATGAGCCACATCCTCACATTTCCCTTAGTCAGTCCAGTTTGAGCCCTTACGTTGCTTACAATTCCGTGAGGGTGTGCTCCACCTCCCAACAGCCTTAATCCCTTCATGAGTTTTAGAAACAGGGAACATCCATTAGATTCAACAGCGACTCCCAAATCAAGGTTGTCTATCACGGTGCGTTCAACACGAACAGGATTGCGGGGCTCTGCCCGCCTCAGCCTTTACCTATTTAAAAGATTCCAGACACCCGTACGATCAACTGTCAGCCATGTCCGGAACAGGTTAGGAAAGAAAGCCCCCGAGAAGTTAATCCCAGTGTAGTTTTAGGTCTTCGGACCGCTGGGGATGAATTTGTGAACTTGATGGAAAATTTTTTTTATTATTTTTTTTATTTTTGAAAAAGTTCCAGACTTCAACTCAGGTAATCGAAGTTGGTGCTGGTTTTATGGAAAGCTTGAAATCTTTTTGGTATTTTGGAAATGATCCGGGTTATTAAACCTTGATCCCAGCGGTTGAGGCAAATGCCGGTTTTTGGTTGAAAGTAGGAAAAGGACCCCGAGAAATTAATCCCAGTATAGTTTAAGGTCTTCGGACCCAGAATATGTACATGCTGAAAATACATTCTTTTTGTAATTTTTTTGAAATGTTCCAGGCTGTTAAATCTCAATTTGAACGATCAAGATTAACACCGATTTTTATTAAAAATCTCTCGGGATTTTGATCCCGACGTAGTTTAAGGTCTTCGGACCACAAAACTGTACAAAACAGGGCAAACACATTTTTTTTTGAAAAATGTCCGGTGTCAGCGGATCTTGATTCGACCGATCCAGACTGCTACCGGTTTTTATTTAAAAAGTCCCTTGGGATGTTGATCCCGACATAGTTTAAGGTCTTCGGACCCGATTTTTGTACAAGTTGAACATACCCCTTTTTTGTGATTTTTTTCGAAATGATCCAAGTCATCAGATCTTGGCCTGAACGGCTGGGATCGATGCTGGTTTTTATTAAAATCCCTCGGGATATTGATCGATGCTGGAAATCACATTTTTTTATTTTTTTTTTTAGAAAATGTCCGGAGTCATCAAGTCTTAATGAAGACCGATGCCGGTTTTTATTGAAAATCTCTCGGGATGTCGATCCCGACGTAGTTTAAGGTCTTCAGATCAAAACTTTTATGGTTGGGCATACTTACCTTACTTTGTTTTGCTTCTAACGGGGCTGATTGTGATTTGCATGGTCCGAATTGCTTGAATTGGCCTTGTGGGCCCTTTCCAGACTTCAGCTTTGCTTTGGAGCACATTTTCTTGGTGTTTTGTGAGGCTAAGAAGGCTTCTCATGGTGTGGATGATGACTAGATCGGCTCAGATCGCTTGATTTGGCCTTGTGGGCCCACTTGATGATCAGATCTTGGATTCTGACCCTTCTTTTGATGATCAAACCCTTGGTCTTGCTATTTGATGACCCATGCGAGCTCTTCCATGGTTTGGATGATAATAATCTAGTCTTCGAATGGCTCAGATTGCTTGTGGCCCTCTCTTGATCATCTTTCCCTCTCTTTGACTTGATCAGACCCATTCTAGCCGCAGTGCTTCGTGATTGGATAGGTGGGGTACCTTCCAAATGATTTTGATCGATCTCAATCGAAGTCTGAAATCGATTAGAGCCTTGGGCGGCCCTCAGGGTGCCATCTGCTGATGTGGACTGTCAACCTCACCTACCAAGAACCATGGAGCTAATCCCGTGGAGAGAGAGGTAGTGCGTTTGTACGGGCGGCCCAGAGCGGGCCGCCCAAGGCTCGCCTCTTGTGCGGCCTGGGCTGGCTTGTGCTCGGACATTCTTCACAGTCCACTGTCTTTGTCCCCACATTCCCTGCACGTCCGGGTTCGATTGCAGCCATGAATATTCTCCTTGTCTCATCTTCCATTCTCCTTTTGTCTTTTTCTTGGTTTGTCTTTTCTTAAGCAATGGACGGTGGAGATTTAGGGGCTGTGGGGGCTGTCCTTGGTGGGTCCCACACTTCAGAAGGTGTTGAAAGCTTTAATGATGGAGGGATTTCTTTAATGGATGGTGGAGATGGTGCATTGAATGGTGGCATTGATGAGGGGCTAGGGGCAGTGGTTGGTGGAGCTTTACATGGCCCCATTAATGGCAGCCATGCTGAAATTTCAGATTCGAATGGGTCTTTGATTGTGGGAGAACTGGATGATATGGATGAGATGAGGAGATGGGACATAGGTGAGGCTATGCATCCCTTGAATGTGGGCCACCTAGATGATGTGATTGATGGTGGTGATGGGACCATGGTGGACATAGATGGGGCTGATCTCATGTTTGGATGGTATGGACGGTTCAGATGATACATTTGATGGTTTAGATGCTCTTGATGATGGCCAATATGTGTGGCATACTTGTTTGGGTGGACTTGATGTGATCATTGATGATGTCCCCCTAATGATGGACGGTGTGGATGCCTCGATGATCCCTTTGATTGGTCAGGATGATGACTGAATTCATGATTTCCGGTTGGAGAGGGCCGCAGGTCCAGATCTGACCGTTGATTCTTCGAACGGGGTTGCCGGGACCCTTCTTGATGGTTCAGATGCATTCTTTGACGATCAGATTGGCCAAGATGCCACGATGTGCGGTGTGATCTTTGCTGATAGCCCTTTTGATGGAGAGTATTGTCCTTCTCTTGATCGTCGATCTTTTGCGCACTCTGTTCATGAGGTGGGAGAGTCTTCTCATGCGGCTGAGGTCGTTGCAGTTTTAGACAGTGATGCGACTATATCAGACATAGTCGTTGCTGAGGGCAGGTCAGGGGCTGTCGAGTCTACAGAGGTTCCAGTTTTTCCTTCTCCTTCGCCCATTGATCTTCCGATCCTCAATGAGCTGTCATTGATTTCTAGGCCTTTTGTTCTGGAGGGGGTACCCGTGAGGACTTGTTAGCTGCTTCTTCGTCCTTCTTGCTCGCCACGACTACTTGCTTGGCTTGACAACTTGTCAGTTTATGAGATTCGAGATTTGGAGTCCTATGGCTTCGGCAGTCTGATCCATATGGCTAGAGTTGACATTGATTGGAGGATGCTCGGAGCTGCATTGATTGACTGGGTCTATTCGTTGAACTTGTTCGCGTTCAACGACATGGAGATGGGACCCTCTTTGGAGGAGCTTGCACGCTTAACAGGCCTACCTTGGGATTATACTCAGTATTTCTCGCCGAAGACTACCACACCGCAGAACTGGTTTGGGATCCCCTATCTAGTTCAGCCTGCAGCTGTCGGCCAGGATGCCGTAGTGTTTTCCTTGGATTTACTGTATGATCTCTTTTCGGGTCCTCGGAGTGTGGCCGAATCTATCCTTGCTCGGAACGCACTGATGTTCTGCTTGATAGCTGAGGTGCTATTCTCAGGATGGCGCAGGTCCCAGACTCCTTTGCTTTTTGAGGTAATGAGCTGGGCTACCCGACGGCAGGAGGTCATTTCTCTCGTCCTGGCCGAGCTGTTTAGTGGGCTGACTGACTGTGCCCTGGGTTGCACTCGTGTCCTTCGCGGCTGCTGTGCATTTCTTCAGTTATCTTTTCTGCACCTTTCCCTTCTTGCTTTATTAGGAATTGCTTTGCTCTAGCTGAACTTCTTTTCCTTCTTGTGATCAGGTCTGGCTATGGGAGCGTCTTTCGCTGACTATTCCTGTACCATTTCCTGATACTCGTTGCCCAGACCTTATGCGGCACATCATGGAATTTCTTCCTCATACGGCTAGGATGAGTGAGCCCTTATATCGCAGGATGTTCGCTGATCTTCGTGACTGGAATGTTCGTTGGGAATCATCTTGGCTTTCACTTCCTCCAGTGTTTTGCGATGCACACCGCCTTCCTCTGATGCTGGTAGGCTTTTGATCTTACTTTTCTTACCACCCTGTCCGGTTCCTGCGGCAGTTTGGGTATGTAGACACCCCACCTTCGGCTACACTGTTGGTAGAGATAGCTGGTTGAACGGAGGACCATACCCCCAAATCCCAAGTCCAAACTCAGCCAAACTCACCCTTGTAAGCCCCATTCCATAGCCCAGTTCAAGCCTAAACCCAGTCAACCCAGTCCTAAAAACCACCCTGAAAAACCCCCCATAAAAAAGTCCAGTCAAAAAGACCCAAAAAAAGTCAAACTCACTGAGTCAACTCGCTGAGTTAACCCGCTGAGTCAACCCGTCGAGTCAACCCGTCGAGTCAAAACACCGAGTCAACCCGTCGAGTCAACCCGTCGAGTCAAACCACCGAGTCGACCCGCTGAGTCAACTCACTGAGTCGACCAGCGAGTCCAACAGCAGCCCCGAGGGAACGGCCGTACTCGCTGGAAACCGAGGAGCGGCCGTACGGGCGGCCCATGGCAGGCCGCCCGGAAAAAATTACGAGAATGCCCTTGCCCGCTGCTATAAATACCCCCCTCCCCTTCTCATTTCAAGAGGCCATTCGAGTCCATTTCAGCCCGAGAGCTCTGAGTCCATCTCTCCACCCTTTAGCCCATTTTTCCACCAAGGAGAGCCCGAGTGAGGAGAGTCTAACCCTGGTCCAGCCCAGCCTGACCACTGGTCCAAGCCTCCTAAGCCACCCAAGTCTTGATCCAGCCACTCGAAGCCAACCCTTGCGACACCTCCGTCCACCCAGCTACTCTTTTCCAGCATCATCTCATTTGCATCTAGCATAAGTGCAACATTTACTTTTCTTCCAACCCCCCTGCTTCACTACAAGCACCTTGATTACTCAAACACACATGCATATGTCTTTATATTAAGCACCTGTCAGTTCGAGCGTATGCTCTGGGCTTGCCCGTTGTTGGAACCTGCCCATCAGAAACTCTTACTGTTCAGACCTGCATTCATGCTTCACTAAAAGCACCTTGATTACTCAAGCACACTGCATACGTCTTACATTAAGCACCTGTCAGTTCGAGCGTACGCTCTGGGCTTGCCCGTTGTTGGAACCGGCCCATCAGAAACTCTTATTGTTCAGACCTGCATTCATGCATCATGTCATTCATGAGAATATACGAGGATTAAACTAGACTTTCAAGTATTCGATCGATTCTGTGAAGTAGAGACCGTACTTCGGTACGGGCAGTGTGTGGGGTGCTTAACCTCTTCCCACCCTGTAACCGTGATCCCTTACCTTGAATCTCTGATCGCAGATCAACTGTTCGCTCGCCTCAAGTGTAAGGCTGCGATGTAGTAATAAATCTCGGTAAGACCGAGGTCGATCCACAGGGAAAGAGGTAAACAATTCCAAGTACTCTAATAACTAGAATCTAAGAAGTTTGAGAAGATAGTTTTTCACATAAAATAGAAAAATCTGAAATTAAGAAGAACTAGAGCATTAAGGATCCACTTGTAGTAGTCCAATGCCAATCCATTCATCCAAGTACAACACAATTAGAATCAAAGTCCTATCTCTCATCTAATTGGAAGATATAACATTCAAGCACAAACAATCCCACTTAAATCTGGAAATTAGATTTCTAGTTCTAATGAAGCACATAGAACTTGAACTTGTAGCCTTCGGAGTAACAACCATGCCTATGGACTATGGCATGCTCAAGGGTTACTACAATTCTAATTCAAACAACCCAATCATGGTAATCTTAGAGAATTGTAAGGAACTCATGTCCGGAGCACACAAACTCTCACAAAACTTCTAAAAAACCAAACTTTATTCAAACTAGAACTTCAAAATCCAAAATTAAGAAAAGGGTACTTGAAATAAAAGAATTAAAGCATTGGAACCAACTACAAATTTCACCTCTAGCTCTAGCTAGGAGGTTAGCTAAGGAAAAACATATTAAAACTAGAACTAGAACTAAGAAAAGGAAGAAAAACTAGCTGGAGGAGGCTAGGTAGCCTCCTAGGACTTGAACTCCTTGCTCCCCACGTCCTTGCTTGATTTGGAATAGAAGAGAGCACCTCCTTTTATAGTGCAGCAATAGTACAGCAACATAGCAGAATTTGTTTCGCCTGGTACGGCTTAACCAATGGTCGGATTGCCTTCAAATTTGGTTTGTAGCTTCCTTGTAATGTGATCTTCCTCATAGATGATTTAGATTTCCAAGATTATCCTCTGAATGGGCCCACCAATCACATCACCGACCGCCTCTCAAAACCGCGCACTTTGGGTACCTTCAGAACCAGTCATCTTGCTTTCAACGCCCTGGAGTGTACAGAGGTCGGATTGATCTCAAATTTTAAACATTGGTAGAAAACTTCATCCTCTACATGATAGACGGATTAGATTGTCCAAAACAATCCCAAAATGTGGTCCGAAAATTAGAACACTTAGGGCTTTTATAAACTCTGCGCAGTTGGAGCTTTCTGGATGGTCCATCTTTCTTCAACCGGTACGATCAACCACACATCCTTTTGATCTGAAACTTTTGTGGTTATTCATATATGGATGTGTTCTAAAAGATGGTCAAAGTAGATTCTTCATATCATCAATGATGAGTCCTCTGGACCGGCCCAGAGTTGGACAGCGAAATCTGGAACTTTCTGGACAGTTCGTATTGTTTTGTCCACCACGGTCAATCCGTAGCTCCGATCGACACGAAACCACTTGGGTTAGTTCGGCGTCGAGCTCCTCTTCGACATGGATGTGTTGGATTTCCAAATATCATCAAGATGGCTTCAGAAAACTGGTCTGAAAAACTAGGTGCGGGAATACACTGCTGTTTTAGAATCTGGAAACTGAAACTTGCATGGCCGACCGGTCACGACCGGTCGGACAGGGCTGGCCGACCGGTCATGACCGGTCAGGCTCTCTTTGGTATTACTCTAGCAAGCATGGCCGACCGGTCAAGACCGGTCGGGCTTCCTTGGCCGACCGGTCAAGACCGGTCGGTCTCTTTTTCTTCTTGTTTTCTTCCTTTCTTTCTTCTATTTTCTTCTTTCTTTGCTTCCTTCTTTCTTTGGTCCACCTTGGGCCTTCATCAAAGGCTCCCAAATGGCCCCTTTTTGGTCTCTAATTGAGTGAAGTCCGCTCTCATTCCTATAATCACAAAACATGTGTTAGATGGGCCTTTAAATCATGAAAATCATGCAAACCATGTCATGTAATGGGCAATGCAATGTATAAATTGGAGGTTCAACATCAACAGGAGTCATTTTAGAGGAAGGAATCTTCGGATTCCCTTCTCTAACGTTTCCACGGGGTCTAGCCGACTGTAGATTCGAAGTAACTGGCTAGTGGCGACTCTGGTCTTATATAAATTCACTTAAACACATCCAGCTCAATACGACAACCAAACGAAGCCCTCGAGAACGAGGCAAGCCAGTGGCACAAACGGCGATTTCGCACTCACGCACCTCTTCTTCTTCTTCTTCCGAAAGGGAAAGGGAGAACGACGTCGTGTGGGAGCGCGGGGAAAATCGACGAGGGTCCACAGAATGGCGACTCTGCTGGGGATGAGCTAGTCCCACTAGTCGTGATCCGACTTGAAAAACAGAATCATTCCCGTACTTGAAAGTCACTAATCCTCATACAATCTCATCTGCATAGCATTCTACCCAAAACCAAAAAAAAAAAAATATAGAAAATTCCAAAAAAAAAAAAATAGAAAATCCCAAAATTCAAAAAGAATATAGTCCTCACCATTGCGCCTCCTCGGGCTCAACGTGTTCGGAGACAGCTTCCCTTCCGCAGCATAATCCGCACTCGGGCTCAGCAAGCCATGTTCGACCACGAAGAAGAAACTCATCACTTCCCTGCTCTCGAAATGACCGAAGCGCAACCTCCAGCGCAACAGCCCGTTAACAATACGCCAATCATACAAGAATTGGCACAAGGAATGAGAGCAATGCAAGAAATGCTCTTGCAATTCATGCAAGCACAAACCACCGCAGCAGCCAATAATCAAGTTGGCCCAGTTCACCAGTCTCAGCAACCATGCCGGGTCCTCCCGGCCTCCAGTTCAAATCAAGCACAACCATCGGAGTCTGCCCAAGACTACCGACAACAGCCATCTCAGCCCTTCGCTATGGGGCATCCTTCTCAATATCTTCCTGCGACGACAAGGCCATCTCAGAGCACTTCCGTTGCAGGAACATCTAGTCAGCTTCCAGTCAATCTTGCAAACAACAATCTCAATAGATCTCAGCATGTCCCCGCCGATGGGACACCTTTTCAATTTCAGCACATCCCCGCCGATGGGATTTCAATTCAATTTCCAGCAACAGGGACAGCACTGGCGAATGCCCACAATGGGGGTCAGTGTCAAGCCCACATCAATCAGCGGACAGTGGCGAATACCCAACAAGGGGGTCACTTCCCAGCATCTCAGCCTCCTGCAAACAGGAGCACTTTTCAATTCCAGCACATCCCCGCCGATGGGATCCCAGTTAATTTTCAGCAATCTTCAATTCAGCAAAATCCAGTTAATTTCCAGCAATCTTCAATTCAGCAAAATCCAGTCAATTTCCAGCAAGTTCCAGTTCAACTTTCAATACAGTCTCCAGTTCAGTTACCATCATTTCAAGCACAAGTTCATCAGAATCCAGTTCAGTCATCAAACCAATTTCAGCAACCCGCGGTTGCTTTTCAGCAAGCCCATAGGGTCGAAGACATCGACCACTATGCCGAAGAAGAACGTGCCTTATTCCAGGAGGCACCAGTCGCTCGAACAGATCACTCAGGACTGGACGAGTTGCGGGAGCAGTTCCAGATCTTGCAAAATCAGCTTCAGCGACAGCAAGGAATCGACTTACCTTCGACCAAGTTCAGAGACTTGTGTCCTTTCCCAGATGCTCAGGTACCTCAAAACTTTGAGGTTCCAAAGTTCAAAAGATACGACGGCAGCGGTTGTCCCACAGCACATCTCAAGGCCTTCTGTGGAGAGCTGAGTGCAATCTCAGGAAATGAAGGGGCCCTCATTCGATTGTTCCAAAAATCTCTGAAGGGCGATGCCCTAGATTGGTACACTTCATTGGACTGCCACCGCATCAGAACATGGGAACAGCTCTCCCAGGCTTTCGTCGACAGATTCGCATATAATCTCAACATGGCACACAGAAGAGCCGACCTCGCAGCACTCAGGAAAAGGAGTGATGAAACACTATCAGCTTATGTGGGACGTTGGCGAGCTATGGCAGCCAGAATGCGGACACCCATCGACGATGAAGAACAAATCTCCATGATTGTTCATTCAACATACCCAGGCATATCTGGGTATCTCATCTCGCATCCATATGCGAATTTCTCACAATTGATCCGTGCTGGAGAGCAAGTTGAAGCAGGAATCCGGGCCGGGACGATCTCCCCATGGCCTCATCAAGCCACTCCAGTCAAGAGGAATAGAGTGGAAGGAAGACCTATCGGGCATGGGAATGGAAACCGCAATGGTTCTCCTCCCCGCCCAACAGAGGTAAACAACATCAACACCGCTGCTCAAGGAAATCAACGTGCTCCCCCACAAGGACGTCAACAGTATCAGCAGAATCAAGTTCAGCATCAGCCTCAGCGATATCAGCCACAACCGAATCCTCAGCCACAGCCACCTCGACAACAGCAGCAGTTCAGGGGAAACGGCCAATATTCATACCAGAACAGGCAGAATTACAGGGAGTTCAGGAAGTTCACTCCACTCAGTCAACCACTTAGTCAAATCATGACTACGCTGGTACAAAAGCAGTTACTCACTCTGATGACACCTAGGCCTCCGCCTCATCCTCTGCCTCCAAATTACCGAGAAAATGAGTACTGTGCCTACCATCAAGGACGTGGCCACGCCACTGACCGATGCTATACTTTGAAGAATGCCATACAAGACCTGATTGATGACCGCAAGATCGTCATCTCGGTCCCTGGAGCTTCTCCAGCAGCTTCCACCAACATCCTTCAGAATCCTCTGCCTCAGCATCCAACGGACCCCAGTTCGTCTCGTGGCCCTGCTGTCAATAGTATAGAAGAAGGGGACCATATTGATTGCTTCTTCTCCCCTATTCAGTCCATTCATGCCTACACCTATGAGCCGACAAATCCTCCTCCAGTCTTGCAAGGGGCAAGTCCCTTTCTTCCTTCAATCTCCGAGCCAGTAGTGCTTGAAGGAGCACCTCCATACGATATACCAGTTGTTCAAGGGGCACTTTACAACCATTCAAGCTGGGAACCAGTCGTCCTGGAAGGAGCACAATCATACATTGAGCCCACATACGAACCTGTCATCTTGCAAGGGGCAACTCCAGAACAATCCAATCCGCAATGGAAGGATTACACTCATCAGCAGCAAGAGCCCGTTGTCTTGGAAGGATCTCTTCCAGTCAAGCCTGTCATATTGCAAGGGGCAAGTCCCGGAGGCATATCAATCACGCTACGGCAGCTCGGACGAACAGAGAAACCTCCTGCCATATCAAGAGGACCAGTATTCATTCCATGGGAGCCTCCTGCCCCAGGAACAGTCAAGCCAGGACCACGACCTTATGTGGTCTATGAAGACAAGCCTCGATACTACCCCTTCAGCACAGGCAACAATGTAGTCCTCAAGGCAAAAGCTCCATACGAGGAAGATCTGATACCCACACCAGCACCGTTGCAAGAAACGGTGGTCCTAGAAGGCAAAAGGGAGGAAAGCTACAAAGAGGTTCCATGGCACTATCCAGAATGCGCAGAAGTGGGGAACATGAATCCCAATGGGTGTTGCATCCGAAGAGATAATCAGAACAGAGGAGATCCCAAAGGCGTCCTCTCAGGCCTCGGCAGCAAAAATGAAGCCGCATACGATGTAGCAACTCAGCTCAAGTCAATCCCTGCACAAATCTCAGTATGGGAGCTACTCTGCACATCTCGCATACACCGAGAAATGTTTGCCAAGACCTTGAATGATGCTCATGTCTCCTCCGATACGGCACCAGAGATGATTGCATTGATGATTGGACAGCTACTGGCTCCGCGCGCCATCACCTTCACCGATAATGAGTTGCCACCAGAGGGACGAGATCATGGGCGATCCCTCAACATAGCCTTACGATACAAAGACCTCTGTGTTCCGCTGGTCCTTATCGATAATGGCTCAAGCTTAAATGTCTGCCCACTCAAGACTGCGGAACGTTTGGGAATCAGTCCCTCTTCATTTCGACCCAGCACCATATGTGTCAGAGCATTCGACAACACCCGCCGATCAGTGGAAGGGGAAGTCGACATAGAGGTACAGATAGGTCCAGAAGTTTCTACCATCACATTCCAAATCTTGGATATATCAGCCTCTTTCAACATGCTGCTCGGACGGCCATGGCTGCACAAGGTTGGAGCTGTGCCATCAACCCTGCATCAACGAGTGAAGTATATCTGTGGAAATCAAGTGATCTCTATCCATGCAGAGAAGGAGCTCATCATTCCTTCTAATGCTGCTGCCACTGAACCAGACATCCCGGTCATCAATATCCAACACTCTGAAGAAGACATCCCATTTCACAGTTTCAAATTCGAGACTGTGAACTCTATCGCCAATCCAGAACCGATAAGGGTGGACCGTGTCTTCTCACCGGCAGAGCGTCTGAGCCTTAAATACCGAATGAAGAATCACTTCAAGTCCAGAAAGGTACCGCTGGTATATAACCAACGCAAATGGGGACTCGGATACAGGGCAACCTTCATGGACAAGAGAAGGAAGAAATTTCGGTGCTCACCCATCCAATTCGTCAAGCCAGGAGAACCTTGCAAAGATCCAGGAGGGAATCAACCGACTGCACTACACAAAGGCCTCCCGATGAGCCTAGTTTGGGCCACGTGGCCCCCCATTCGATGGGATCAGATTCTCGAACCCTCTAAGCCTCCAGAAGAAGGAGGAAATGATGAAGACGAAGAAGGAAGACAAATACAACAGCTTCAGGACCAGATTACTCTGACACCTGCTCCCAACCAGGGGCACAACCTGCCCACTTCAATCAGCAAGGGGCACAACTTGCCCATCTCAGCACCAATTAGCAAGGGGCACGACTTGCCCATCTCTGCAAAGTCAACATCATCAATCATCAGCCAGGGGCAGAAGCAGCCCATCCATTGGACCAAGAAAGGGAAGTGGCCAGCCCTAGATTGGTCTGATGTCCAGGTTCCAAACTTGTGTCTAGCTGTGGAACCAGACGAACTGCAATGCGAGGTAAGTGATCCGGGAGGGACTGAGTACGACTCAGATCTCGAACCTGACCAGCAAGAAGTCATGGTCATTGGGCCAGATCGTGACTCTTCGCCCAAATCATCAACCCCCACCTCTTCAGGGGAGGAAGTGTGGGGTCCTGAATGGTCATCCGTTCCCCTCACTTTTGAATCAGCCAAAGAGCCATCTGAGGGCTCTGGCTTCAAAAAAAAACGCCTGTTTAAGCAGCGACCGGAACTTTGGAACAAGTTGGGATCAATCATGGTCTGCAATGCCCGCTTGTTCAAAGTCCCGTGAATTTCGAAAAGCTAAAAAAATAAAAAACTTTCAAAAACCAAAAACATCTAGCATCTCAATTTCAGAAAAATCTCAAAAATCAAAAAATATTTCTTTTCCTGCATTCAATAGTGTGCCAAGTTCGTCTAAAGAGTCGCATGAGTTTGAAGTCGAATCATATGATTTCGACATCGAATTAGACTTTGAGCTCATGGGTCTGGACGAAGCTCGGGATAAGGAAGATGATGATCCAGCTCTCGAACTAGAGGATCTCCTCAAAAAGTTCGAATCTAAAGCCAATGTTGTAGCCGATGATTTCGAGATAGTAAACTTGGGGACACCTGAGATCCCTAGGGAAGTACGCATTGGAAAATCGTTGCCACCTGAGATGAAACAGAAAATGATAGAGTTCCTAGCTCCAAGACTGTCCAACTTCGCGTTCTCATATGAAGACATGCCGGGGCTCGATGAAGAGCTCGTTGTACACCATCTGCCAACCAAGGCAGATATGAAGCCAGTGAAGCAGAAACTTCGAAGAATGAAGCCAGAATGGGCTCTGAAAGTCCGAGATGAAGTCATCAAGCAGTACAACGCGGGATTCTTGGTAGTCTCCAACTACCCTGAATGGCTCGCCAACATCGTACCAGTACCGAAGAAGGATGGCAAGGTTCGAATGTGCATCGACTTCCGAGATCTCAACAAGGCCAGTCCAAAAGATGACTTCCCGTTGCCACATATCGACACTCTGGTCGACAACACTGCAGGATACAAGATCTTCTCATTCATGGACGGGTTCTCAGGTTACAATCAGATCAAGATGGCCGTCGAAGATCGTGAGAAGACAGCATTTATCACTCCCTGGGGAACCTTCTGTTACAGGGTGATGCCGTTCGGTCCGAAGAACGCAGGAGCAACATATCAGCGAGCAATGACAGCACTATTCCACGACATGATGAACAAGGAGCTCGAAGTATATGTGGATGACATGATCGTCAAATCTCGCACAATTGAAGGACACTTTGAAGATCTGAAGAAGTTATTCAACAGATTAGAAAAGTACAAGCTTCGCCTCAACCCTCAAAAATGTGTCTTCGGTGCAATGGGAGGTAAGCTCCTCGGCTTTATGGTGAGCAAGGATGGCATCAGGGTCGACGAGACCAAAACCAGAGCAATCATCGAGATGCCCCCTCCTAGAACAGAGAAAGAAATTCGTGGCTTCCTCGGCAGAATTCAATACATCAGTCGCTTCATCGCACAGCTCACACCTATCTGTGAGCCCATATTCAAGCTCCTTCGGAAGAACGTCCCAAAAGAATGGAATGATGACTGCCAAGTCGCCTTCGACCGCATCAAGAAGTATCTCATGAATCCTCCAGTCCTAGTGCCGCCCGCTCCTGGACGACCACTATTGTTATACATCTCGGTAGCAGCAGAAGCCATTGGCTGTGTCCTCGGCCAACACGACGAGACTGGGAAGAAAGAACAAGCAATATACTATTTGAGTCGAAAGTTCACCGACTACGAGACCAGGTATTCCCCGATCGAGAAGACTTGCCTTGCCCTAGTCTGGGCAACTCAGCGACTCCGTCAATACATGATTGCATTCCCTATTCTCCTCCTCGCTCACATGGATCCGCTCAAGTACCTGTTCGAGAAACCGGCACTCACTGGAAGGATAGCTAAATGGCAGCTACTCTTGTCTGAGTTCGACATCACCTATGTCACTCAAAAGGCAATCAAGGGACAGGCCCTCGCCGATCATCTTGCGGCTCACTCTCTCCTGGACTATCAGCCGCTCAGGACGTTCTTCCCTGATGAAGATCTCTTGCTCATTGAAGAGGAAGAAAAGAAGAAAAAAGATGAATGGACGTTATTCTTCGACGGCGCAGCAAATTCTAAAGGGAGCGGTATTGGAGCAATCCTCTACTCTCCAGATGATGTCCCTATTCCTATCTCGAGGCGCATCGCGTTCGAGTGCACCAACAACATGGCAGAGTACGAAGCATGCATCGCTGGCTTAAGGGAAGCCATAATCTTGGGCGTCAAGAAGCTACGAGTATTTGAAGACTCACAGCTTATCATCAACCAGACCAATGGCGAATGGAAGACCAAAGACGAGAAGTTGATACCATATCATGTGTATCTTGACAATCTGATCGAAGAATTCAAGGAAATCACCTTCTCATACATGCCCAGAGCCAAGAACCAGTTTGCAGATGCTCTTGCCACGCTCGCATCAATGCTCGAGATCCCAAAAGGAGCTTCAGAATGGGAGCTCACAGTCGAAATTCAAGAAGAACCTGCTTTTTGCCTGCAAATAGAAGAAGCCGAAGCTGTCCCTGACAAACCCTGGTATGCCGACATCAAGCAATATCTCGAAACCCAGGAGTATCCAGAATCAGCAACAGCAACAGATCACCGAACCATCCAACGTTTGGCCGGCCAGTTCACCATCAGTGGCGAAGTTCTCTACAAGCGATCCTATAATCACATCCTCCTCCGATGCATCGATGAAACAGAAGCTGCAAAGATCATGAAAGAAATACACGAAGGAATCTGTGGCCCACACATGAATGGGCACATGATGGCAAAGAAGATTCTACGACTCGGCTACTACTGGCTCACCATGGAGACAGACTGTTGCAAGCACGTCAGAAAATGCTTCAAGTGTCAAGAGCATGCGAATCAAATCCATGCCCCATCATCAGAGTTATACAACCTGACCACCCCCTGGCCCTTCTCCATGTGGGGACTCGACATCATCGGCAAAATCAGTCCCAAAGCATCAAATGGTCACGAGTACATACTTGTGGCAGTCGACTACTTCACCAAGTGGGTAGAGGCAGCCTCCTACACCACAATTGCAGCATCTCAAGTGATCAAATTCATGAAGAACAACATCATATGCCGGTATGGAATCCCTAATGCCATCATCACAGATAATGGGACCCCGTTCGTCAATAAGAAGATGGATGACTTCCTCAGCAAGTTCAAGATCCAACGTCATCGATCAAGCCCCTACCGTCCCCAGATGAATGGTGGGGTAGAAGCCGCAAACAAGACAATCGTCAGGATACTCGAGAAGATGGTCGTGACCTATCGAGATTGGTCAGATATGCTCCCATATGCACTTTGGGCCTATCGAACGTCTGTACGGTCTGCTACGGGCGTTACTCCTTTCGAGCTTACTTATGGAATGGAAGCAGTTCTACCAGTCGAAGTGGAAATACCATCACTTCGGGTGTTATTAGAAAGCGGAATTGAAGAAGGAGAATGGCAACGGGCCAGATTCGATCAGTTGCAGCTAGCAGATGAGAAGCGCATGCGTGCACTAAGTCATTCACAATGTTATCAGAAAAGGATCGCTCGGGCTTACAACAAGAGAGTCCGGAAAAGAAGTTTCAAGGTAGGCGACATGGTCATGAGGAAGATTCTACCGTCGCACCTTCCGGATCCCAGAGGAAAGTTCAAACCCTCGTGGGACGGGCCGCTGATCATCAGAGAAGTACTTCCTGGAGGCGCCCTCAGACTCACCAGCATGAGAGGGGTGGATCTTCCTGAGCCAACCAACGTCGACAACGTGAAGATCTTTCACGGGTAAGTCGTTCTGACCTTATCAAGAGTTACTTTAATAGAGCTGAAGTCAAGAGGTCGAAGCTAAGACCTCTGAGAAATCATTCCCGTCCACCAACAAGTGTTTCAAATAAGGGGATTCAAAAAGAAAAGACAAAAAAAAAAGAGAGAGAAAAAGAATGTAAAAGAAAAAGAAAAAGAAAAGAAAAGAAGAAAAGAGAAAGAAAAAGGGAAGCCAAAGCAAGGCACCCAAGAAAAAAATCAACCCAAAAAGAAACACAGTCATCCATCCATTCATCTCAGAAGGGTCTTTAGCAAAGACCGACAGCTCTATTATCGTAACTCAGGATAAGGGCTGAAAGACTGCCATCGGCCGGCAACGACGGATTCCCGACCTCCAGCCGCCGCAGTTATCCAGAAACCCAAAAAAAAAAAGAAAAGAAAAAAGAAAAAAAGAAAATGTGTGCCTAAACAAAGAGGGCGGAGTGAAAACCCGAAAGGGCGCTCCGAGTAAAAACAGTGGGCATACAGCGGACTTGGTGAAAACCTGAAAGGGCGCCAAGGGTAAAAACAGCACAGCTGCCAAGGGGCAGGCAAGATCAAACACCCGGGACGTGGTGAAAACCCGAAAAGGCGCCACGGGCAAAAATGACGGGAAAAAAGCCGGCTGTAGTGAAAACTTGAAAGAGCACTACAGGCAAAAATGGCTCAAAAGAAAAAAAAAATAAAAGTGCAGGTACTAAGAAGTCAGACGGTCCAGATCGGTTCAAGCAGTCACAGTTCAAGAACAAGAAGAAGTGCAGTCAGGAACGAAGAACTCTACAAACTCTGACAATCTCAGGAAGCAAGAGTTTCCATTGCCTACATCTCTAGGGAACCAAAGGATCAAGCAAGTCGAATCTCGAGACATCGGTCAAATCATTGACCGAGCCCCAGTTCTGATTCCTATATCCTGACACAAAATCCAGACACACTCACAAGACAACTCATGGCATAGTAGATTTTCAAACAGTTCTCTCTTTTTTTAATTAAATGCATCATATTTCTTTTACATATAACATATCACCTTTTTCAAAAAATACAAAAATGCATCATCATCAATCATATATGCAAAAAAAAGAATGTGCAGGTGGCCAAAACAATCAATCTCTACCCTCCTCCTCGGCCACATCAGGTGAGTCCTCTGACTCATAAAAAGATAGTCTCGCTCTCAACCTACTCACCTCCATACGCAGGTAATACACCTCATCGCGCTCAAGGGTACGGATCGCTGTCTCCTCATCAGACAACCTCCGATCGACAGCCAATCTCCTCGACATCATCTCACAATGATACCGAAGTGCAGAGATCTCAGACAGCAGATGACCATGAGTGGCCAAGAGGAAGCCAGGATCGATAAACGGGCGCTCCTCAAAAGGTTCATATGAACCAGATGAAGAGCCAGCATCTCCAAGAATATCCTGCTCATCCTCATCAGCAGTCTGGTGCCAACAAGGGATACGTCGATACAAAGACTGCTCAGCAGCCCAGTACTGATATGGGGCGGTCGCCATCGGAAAAGTCCGCAGCTCAAATCCCAACAAATCAGCTGTCAAATAACTCGCCCAGGAACAATCAATCTGGGTCCTGAAGTCAGAAGATCTAGAGGGGAGTACTCGACGCCCGATACCCGTGAAAGCAAAATGAGGAACATCCTGCTCATACCCAAACTGCCGCAGGAACCGGATCGGATGGTAAGAAAAGTAGGATCGAAAGCCTACCAACATCAGAGGATGGCGGTGTGCATCGCAAAGCACTGGAGGAAGTGAAAGCCAAGATGACTCCCAACGAACGTTCCAGTCACGAAGTTCAGCGAACATCCTGCGATACAAGGGCTCACTCATCCTGGCTGTATGAGGAAGGAACTCGATGATATAACGCATGATGTCAGAGCTAGGAATGCCAGGAAGAGGTACAGGAACGGTCAGAGAAAGACGCTCCCATAGCCAGACTTAATCACAAAAAGCAAAAGAAGTTCGGCTAGAGCAAAACAATTCCTAGCAAAGCAAGAAGGAAAAAAAGGTGTAGAAAAGATACCTGCAGGAAGGCACAGCAGCCGCGAAGAACACGAGTGCGACCCAGGGCGCAGTCAGTCAGCCCATCAAACAGCTCGGCCAAGATGAGAGAAATGATCCCCTGCCGACGAACAGCTCGGCTCATCACCTCAAAAAGTAAAGGAGTCTGGGATCTACGCCATCCCGAGAACAGCACCTCAGCGATCAAGCAGAACATCAGTGCATTCTGAGCAAAGGTAGAACCGACCGTACTCTGAGGACCCGAAAAAAGATCATACAGCAGGTCCAAAGAGAACACCACAGCATCCTGGCCACCGGCTGCAGGTCGAACAAGATAGGGGATCCCAAACCAGTTCTGCGGTGTAGCAGTCTTCGGCGATGTCTTCGGCGAGAAGTACTGAGTATAATCCAAGGGTAAGCCTGTCAGGCGTGCAAGCTCCTCCAAAGAAGGCCCCATCTCCATATCGTTGAACGCAAACAAGTTCAACGAAGGGACCCAGTCAATCAAGGCAGCTCCGAGCATCCTCCAGTCAATGTCAACTCTAGCCATATGAATCAGACTGCCAAAGCCATAGGACTCCAAATCTCGAATCTCATAAACTGACAAGCTGTCAATCCAAGCAAGCAGTCGTGGCGAGCAGGAAGAACGAGGAAGCAGCTGACAAGTCCTCACCGGTACCCCCTCCAGCACAAAAGGCCCAGAAATCAAGGACAACTCATCAAGGATCGGAAGGTCAACGGGCGAAGGAGAAGGAAAAGCTGGAACCTCTGCAGACTCGACAGCCCCTGACCTGCCCTCAGTAACGGCTATGTCAGATATAGCCGCATCGCTGTCTGAAACTGTCATAATTTCAGCCGCATGAGAAGACTCGCCCACCTCATGAACAGAGTGTGCAAAGGGCCGATGACCAAAAGAAGGACAATGCTCCCAACCAAAAGTGCCATCAGTGAAGATCACACCGCACATCGTGGCATCCTGACCAATCTGACCGTCAAAGAAAACATCTGAACCATCCAAAGGGGTCCCGACAACCCCGATCAAAGAATCAACGGTCAGATCTAGACCTGCGGCCCCCTCCAACAGAAAATCATGTATCCAGTCATCATCCTGGCTGATCAAGGGGATCGTCGAGGCATCCACACCGTCCATCATCAAGGGGACATCATCAATGATCACATCAAGTCCACCCAAGCAAGTATACCGCACATCTCGGCCCTCATCCAGAGCATCCAAACCGTCAAAGGTACCATCTGAGCCATCCATACCATCCAGACATGAGATCAGCCCATCTATGTCCCTCATAGTCCCATCATCACCGTCCATCACATCATCCATGGGACCCACACTCAAGGGATGCATAGCCTCACCTATGTCCCATCCCATCATCTCATCCATACCATCCATTCCTCCCATAATGAGGGCCCCATTCAAATCAGAAAATCCAGCCATCCCACCATTAATGGAGCTATTCAAAGCTCCATCAACCACCATCCCAAGCCCTTCATCAATGCTTCCATTCAATGCACCATCTCCACCATCCATTAAAGAAATCTCTCCATCATTAAAGCCTTCAATACTCTCTGAAGTGTGGGACCCACCATGAACAGCCCCCACAGCCCATAAATCCCCACCATCCATTGCCCAAGAAAGGACAAACCAAGATAAAGACAAGATGATGATGAAAGAGGAGACAAAGAGAAGATTCATTGTTGGAATCGAACCTGAACGTACACAGCAGGTGGGGACAGCAGCAACAGGGACCAGAGAATGTCCGAGCACGAGCCAGCCCAGGCCGCTCAAGAGACGAGCTCTGGGCGGCCTGCCCTGGGCCGCCCGTACGGACACAGATCCCCTCTCTCCGCGGGATTGGCTCCGGGGCTTTTGGTAGGTGAGGCTGACAGTCCACATCAGCAGATGGCGCTCCGTGGGCCGCCCAAGGCTCCGGCCCGCTCCAAATTTCAACTGAAGATGATCAAGATCATACAAAAGGTGCCCCACTGGTCCAATCATGAAGCAATGTGACCGGAATAGGGCTGATCAAGCCAAAGAGAAGGAAAGGTGATCAAGTGGGGGCCACAAGCAATCCAAGCCATTCAAAGACTAGATCATCACGATCCAAACCATTGAAGAACCTACATGAGCCATGAAACAACAAGATCAAAGGTTTGATCATCACAAGAAGGGCCAGAATCCAAGATCTAATCATCAAGTGGGCCCACAAAGCCAAATCAAGCGATCAGAGACGTTCAAGCCATCATCCACACCATGAGAAGCATTCCTAACCTCACAAATCATCAAAAGAAGTGCCCCAAAGTAAAGCTAAGGTCTCAAGTGGGCCCACAGGGCCAAATCCATCAGTCTGAACCATTCAAGGGCCAAATCATCAAGATCCGAACCATTGGAAAGCTTATACAAGTCATGGAGTGGCGAGATCAAAAGACCAATCATCAAAAGAAGGGCTAAAATCTAAGATCCAATCATCAAGTGGGCCCGCAGGGCCTAAACAAGCGATCTGAACCGTTCAAGTCATTGTCCATGCAGTTGAGGAATCACAAATCATCAAGGAACAAGTCATAAATCAAAGCATCCAGATATCATCAAGAAATTTGAGACAAAACAAAGACCATATATATTCATTCAAAAGAGCTTGATACAAAGATAGAGGTAAAAGTACAAAGCCATACAAAGCAGAGCCAGCTACAAGTCACCAACATAATCATCATCGCCCCTCCTTGCGTCCCGCTCCCGACGATAAAGATCCATCAAAGGAGCAGTCACTGAACCTCCAGCATACCTGCGACGGCCACCTGGAACGTAAAGCGAAGGAAGCAAAGGCCCCTGGCCAAATAGCAGATACCACTCGTCATAATCACGATCCGGGATCGTGAAACGGAAGCCAGGCTGGCCCACCAGAGCCTCAACTCTCTCATCAGCTGGCATCCGAGCAGCTGGAGGAGGTGCAGAACAGGGGACCCGAGCTACCCCAGTGACTTGCCGAAGCAATCTCTCTCCCAAGTACCATTGGAAGGACTCAGCGTCAGAAAGCATAATACGGAGACATGAAGCATCATATGCCTCCACGCGCTGGGGTGTGTAGTAGAGAGGGAAACTAGCGTACGGCATCCGGGCAAACTGCAGCAGAAGAGGTTACCACGATCAGTTACAAGTACAGTACAAGGACAAAGACAAGCAAGATACTTACGTCCTCGATGGTCAGCCCGTCTATATCAGCACGCCAATTGTCCCCGGGAACTCGGGAGTTCCGCTGACGATTCTGCTGATGCCAGTACATGTGGCGATACTGAGCGGGTTCAATGTCATCTCGCATCCTCGGTGCAAGATGCGGAAAATGGTCATAAAAGCAGGTCTGGATGAAAGTACATTTAATGATCAGAGAGAGAAAGGAGGCAAACGGCTCCAAAGAGGATGAAAGAAGAGGTACCTCAACAACAGGCCAGAAGCCTGTGAAGGACCGGCTATGCCGACAGGTCTTGTCCAGACCTTGAAAGAGACGGGTCAGGATGGCCCCATTCCAGTTATAGGGGTGATGAAGATCCTCGACTAAACGAAGAAATTTAGGATCAACTCTCTCATTCGCATGGCAAAAAGGAAAGGATCCAAAAGCATAAGTGATCATGGCCCGCGCCTTGTGGAGGGCCTCTCGCTCAGTGGTAGGGACGACGGAAGCAAAATTGTTGTAAAACCATCGCATCTTCACTTGATGGCCTTGGAATTCACCCTCAGGAGGGACGTCACCGACAAGCCGCAGCCAATCAGTGGAAGAGAGAGGAGCTAAAGAGCTAACTTGAGGGACAATTGCCCCATGAAATGGGAAACCTATCTGCATGTAAATGTCCAAAGGGGTTATCCCCCATTCTCCACAAGGGAGTTGAAAGGTGTGGGTCTCATCCCGCCACCTCTCACAAAGGGCCGCAAGCATCATACGGTTGGCGTCGTTATTATGGAAGCATAGGGTGAGGAGGCCAGCAAAAGGAGTACCATCTAGTACTCGCTCAAGCAAGGGCTGTGGCTCCTTCATCCAATTGTCCCAGCGATCCCTGGTACCCTCGACCCTTGATAGCAGGAAGAGGTTGATGCTCCATAGCTAGGGAACACATGTGGTCCCCTCGGCGGACAATGAAAGCAGGATCATCCTCGTCAACCACTTGGTGGCCCCTGGTACCATCCGCCATGGAATCCTACAAGCTTGGCAAGGTAAGTCCCTATCCTTTACCCATTAAAATCCAAATTCTCATCCAAGAAACCCATGGGATTGGACTCGCATTCAAATGCAAAATCTAAAGTCCAACTCCATGTGTCACTTAGGATATGTGTTGGACCCATTGGAAAAAGTAAGGCCTGCCTTAAAGAAGGTGGCATGGCATGCCTCAGGTAAGAAAAGTCCATCATCCAAGGACACATTTTGGACAACAAATGCACTCAAGTGCCATGAAATCAACTAAGGATGAGAGTCCTACTGCACATGAGAAGTTCCTCTTCAAAGTCCACATGTGGCCAAGGATTGACTCACTTTTATGCCAAGGTCATGATTCTCACTTAGGATGTCTCCATCTTTTTACACATATGCATGGACAAGTGGGGAATAGAAAGGAAACGGGTCTCCAAGAGCAACCCAAATGCCTCATCTCAATGGATTGGAGAGAGCACATAGACCACTTGAAGAACATGAGGACCCATTCATGGGTTAACCATGGGCAACCTTATGTGCCTCATCTTGATGAAAATTTTGACCACGAAAATGCAACAAGGAGGTCTACCCACAAACATATGAATCAAAGAAGCTAAGGGTAGAAAGTCGATGCACATAGCCCACATGAAAAATCAAAGTTGAAAATGCCCATGAAAAGGCAAGTTTGGGCAACTTATGTGCACCAACTTGTTCACCAAAAAGGGAGACCATTTGAGCACAAAAGAGCATGGCTTGATGAGTCACCCAACCATCATGAAAATGGATAAGAATGGTACACATAGCCCACTTGAAGATCAAAATCCAAAATGTCCCAAGGCATGGGACAAAAATGGGTAACTTATGGGTACCATTCCTTCTCACAAATGGAAGAAGAAATCACTCATATTTGAATGATGATGGGTGATCCACCAAGCCCCCATAGAAAAGATCAAGGACCCATGGTTGTATGGGTAGCTCACTTGAGAATCATCCATTTGAGGTTGATAACATCTAAGGGAAACTCTTGAAAATCACATTCCTACCACAAAGGAAGCCATTTGAACTTAGTGAGATTGTGGGAACAACTCACTCATGGGACTTGTAGATGGTCAAGTAACTCAAGTCCTCCATCCATCAAGAAAAGAGCATGAAAATAAAAAATCCACATGGACAAAGTGTAGTGGGGCACACATGGTTCAAAGAAGTGCCCAAGTTTCAATGAAGGCCCAAAAGCCCATCCACATGAAAAACTTCAAGGAACCCACCACACTTTGTACAAGGATGTACATCATAATCAAGAAATAGTGGAAGACTTGGGCTACTTGTCCATATAAGCTCAACTAGGAAAACTAGCCCACTTGAGATCCAAAATGAAGAATGGGCTAGCCACCTTGGTCCATACACATGTGAAGAAAGATGGGGTCACCTAAAGTGGGCCCCATGAGCCCAAAACTTGAGATGAGCCCTACCATGCCCATGGGCCCAAATCTGGGAAAGAAGATGAAAAAAAAAAAAAAAAAGAAAGCTCCAAAGGAAATGGCAAGAACAAGAGAACATGAGGGAGCCCAAAATGAAGCATTGGGCCCATCAAATACACCAAGGGCCATGACTTCACTTTGAGCCCATTTGATACACATGAAAAGAGGCCCAACTCCCATGAAAAAGATAGAGTATTTTGCCATGCACGCTTGATGACATGGCAAAATTACTCTTTACATGCACATGGAGGGAGTGTGAAAAAGGAAAAAAATGATGAAGTGGAGAGCTTGCAATGTCCTTCTCCATGCACCACTTTTGAAAGACTTGAGGTCTAGAAAAAGGCCAAGAATACTTGGGCCCACCTTCACACCTGCTTTGAATAGTTACATGAAAAAGAAAAAGGGCCATGAGAAGAGACAATGAAGATGGAAAAGGACAAGAAAGAGAAAGGAGGTGGTCCATACCTTTACCACCCACCAAAGAAGGACCACCTTGCTGTCCCAAGATTTCTCTAAGGCCCACCACTTGAAAAGAGCAAAGGACCACCAAAGAAGAGAGAGGAAACTTGAAGAAATAAAGAGTATGAGAGAGAGAAGAGAGAGATTGCACGTTTGAGGGGGGGAGGGTGCCCCATGTTATATAGAAAAGGGGAGGGCACCCTTTTACCCAGCCCCCTGAAGAGACCAGGAGGCACAGACCGGTCGGGCGGCCCATGGGAGGCCGTCCTAGCCTCTACCTAGGTGAAACGACCTCCCTCTCCCTCTCCTTGGGAAGAACTCCTCCTTGGGAAGGGTGGTTGCAAGTGAATCTTGTACCTTCATGTAAGAATGAAGTGATGGAAGAGAATGGTGAGAAAAAAGAGAAAATCTCACCAAAATCTCATCTCATGAGAAATGGGTGAGAAATTGGGTGGATGATGTGGAAAAGTTCCATGGAATTTCCAAGAAAAAGAAGGAAGAATTTGACTTGGTCAAACAATGATCTCAACCATCCAAAGGCATGACCAGATGATCCAAACCATTCCAAGAAGAATCCCAAGAATCTCCGCCCTTGATTACTGTTCACATGTATGAATTGTGGTCCGAAGACCTTAAACTACGTCGGGATCAAGATCCCGAGGGATTGTCAATAAAACCGGCATCAGTCTTCTTCAAGATCTGGTGGCTCCGGACATTTTCAGAAAACCAAAAAAATATATATATCACTTGTACAGTTTCATGGTCCGAAGACCTTAAACTACGTCGGGATCAGGATCCCGAGGGATTTTTAATAAAAATGGGTATCGATCTCGACCATCAAAATCAGAATCGATGACCCAGAATTTTTTTCAAAAAAAAAGAAAACAAAAAAATGTCTTTCCTCTTTTAAAATTTTGGGTCCGAAGACCTTAAACTACGTCGGGATCAACCTCCCGAGAGATTTTTAATAAAAAACCAACATCGATCCCAGCCTTTCAGGCCAAGATCTGATGATCTGGATCTTTTCGAAAAAAAAACAAAAAAATGTGTTTGCCCCCCCTTTTACTAAGTCTGGGTCCGAAGACCTTAAACTACGTCGGGATCGACATCCCGAGAGATTTTCAATAAAAGCCGGCGTCAGTCTTGTTTGCTCAAGATCAATGACTCCGGACATTTTCAAAAAATCATAAAAATATATTACCAGCCCCGCTTTTAAAGTTTTGGTCCGAAGACCTTAAACTACGTCGGGATCAACATCCCGAGAGATTTTCAATAAAAACCGGCATCAAGTCTGGATTGTCCATCCGCTGACACCGGACATTTTTCCAAAAAAAAAAACATGTTTGCCCCTCTTTTGTACAGTTTCATGGTCCGAAGACCTTAAACTACACTGGGATTAATTTCTTAGGGGACCTTTCTCGCTTTCAACTAAAAACCGGCATCGGCCTCGACCGTTGGGATCATGGTTCGATAACCCGGATCATCTCAAAAATACCAAAAATATTTTAAAGCTTTCCATAAAAACCAGTGTCAATCTCGATTACTCAAGTTGAAGTCTGGAACTTTTTCAAAACAAAAAAATATATACAATATAAAATAAAAAAAAAGTTTTCATCACCAGTTTTGATCCACCAATTTATCCCCAGTGGTCCGAAGACCTAAAACTACACTGGGATTAACTTCTCGGGGGCTTTCTTTCCTAACCTGTTCCAGACATGGCTGATACTTGATCGTATGGGTGTCTGGAATCTTTTAAACAGGTAAAGGCTGAGGCGGGCAGAACTCCGCAATCCTGTTCGTGTTGAACGCACCGTGATAGACAACCTTGAGTTGGAAGTCGCTGTTGAAGCTGACGGATGTTCCCTGTTCCTAGAACTCATGAAGGGGATTAAGGCTGTTGGGAGGTGAAGCTCACCCTCACGGAATTGTGAGCAACGTAAGACCCCAAACTGGATTGACTAAGGGAAATGTGAGGATGTGGCTCATCTTGTGGCCGAAGGAGTCCGTCGGACGATACGTGGTCTATGTGCATTGCACATGAGGAACAGGCAACTTTGTGGGTGTGTTGACTGAAAACCCTCAAAATCCCATCATCCGAAGATGTAAAACTACGGCACTTAACTGTGTGAGACTCGTCTTGCTCGCTGACGTAAAATGGATCGGGTGCCTTACCAGCAGTAGAAGCTGGAAGTGGATGGAAATTCCACATCTTTTCCCTGCATTTCAGAAAAATCACAAAATACAAAAACATTGCAAAATCATCTCTTCAAAAAATCACAAAAATATTTCCATCAAATATCTGCAAAAATCACAAAAATACTTCTCTTGCTTTCATCAAAAATATTTCGAAAAATCACAAAAATATTTCCTGTGTTTTCAATAACCAATCTCTATCCTGATCGCTCAGGTAAAGATTCGGACCACATATTTACAAAAAAATCACAAAAATTAGCATCCCCAGCACTACAATTCAGGAGTCTTGAACTCCGCTCACTTCACAGTATGGGATGACGGATCCAATCGCCCGCAAATTGGAATCTTGACCAAAACGGGCAACCAAACACCATCTCAATCACATGTATGCCCAGAAGAACATCTTGAAGTCGGATGATATCCTCGTACATTCTCATTAGCAAAGAAACAGCATCTTGGGACGATGGACCTGATCGACCACGGGTCGGGATCTTGACCAATCCGCTGTCCAAATCTCCGTATCAAAAAGAAAAATCCCCAAGGGAAGCACAACCCTGCAAGCAATAAGCTCAAAATTCTCTGCACCCACAGCAAAAGCAAAATCGTCAAACGAAAAGAGAATGAGCCAAAGCCATGCATTCATCATGCATCTCCATGCATCAGCATCCATCGCATCAATCATCATGTTTACCTGCTTTCAAAATAAAAGTCGGTTAGCTAAAGACCCCACAGGTATCCCTAGTGGAGGCACATGCGAACCAGATTTTCATTTCAAAAAAGACAAAAAAATATTTCTATTTGCAAATAAAAACCCCACAGAGTATCACTCCCCAGAGTGGGTGCCTTTTCAAAAATCAAAAAATGTTTTCCAGTAGAGCGTTCTGCCTCCAACACACCAGGAGATCTTCCATATCTCTGGGTAGGAGCCAACGCAAAAATCAAATAAGATCCGATGTCTCGCGGTTTCCCTGGAGACCATTGGATCCAATGCACTCAAAGTGCGGTCGAACTGAACTCCAGTGTCAGTGCGGTCGTACCACATGCCAAGATACAAAAAAGATGAAAGCCAAAAGGCTCGGTCACAGAAACCATTTGAACAGGTGGAAACGATGAATTGTAACCCAAGTATCCAAATCAGCAGATTGGGTGGAAAGAGTTCACCCGCACATACCTAGGCGTGGATGCCTGAAGTACCTTGACTGAGTCCAAGTCGGCGTAGTAGAATCCCGTAAGACTATCGGACGCAGGGCGTCTAACCACTTTGACAGTCAAGCGAAACAAGTACTCCTGGAGTGATCTGGGAAAACATCAAACATCACACAATCAGTCTCAGGGTCAGCATCCTCGTAAGACTAACGGACGCAGAGGCTCTGCTGTACCTTTCCGATGTTAGTACCGATCGGGAATGGAAGGGTTGCGATTGGGTACCCAGGTTGCAGCAAACTGCAGGGACAATCGCAACGTTTTCTCCAAACTCTCGCGGTATGTGCGAGTTATCAATTTCCAGACAATCAACTGGCTCAGATACAAAGGATGACAAAGATTCCAGACCACAATCAAGGAAAGAATGAATTCCAAACCAAGCATCAAAACCAGCAGACCGGGTGGAAAAGCCCACCTGCACATACCTAGGCGTGGATGCCTGAAGTACCTTGACTGAGTCCAAATCGGCGTAGTAGAATCCCGTAAGACTATCGGACGCAGGGCGTCTAACCACTTTGACAGTCAAGCGAAACAAGTACTCCTGGAGTGATCTGGGAAAACATCAAACATACAATCAATCACAGGGTCAGTAACCTCGTAAGACTGTCGACGCAGAGGCTCTGCTGTACCTTTCCGATGTTAGTACCGGTCGAGAATGGAAGGGTTGCGATTGGGTACCCAGGTTGCAGCAAACTGCAGGGACAATCGCAACGTTTTCTCCAAACTCCCGCGGTATGTGCAAGTGAGCGATCTCCAAACGATCAACTGGCACAGATGCAAAGGCAAGCAATGATTTCAGACCATGATCCATGAATGACCGGGTCAGAAGTGGGGTGTCCACTCGCTTTGGCATTCGGTTGCACGTAACCTCTGCCAAAGAGGGGCATCTGTAGACACCCCACCTTCGGCTACACTGTTGGTAGAGATAGCTGGTTGAACGGAGGACCATACCCCCAAATCCCAAGTCCAAACTTAGCCAAACTCACCCTTGTAAGCCCCATTCCATAGCCCAGTTCAAGCCTAAACCCAGTCAACCCAGTCCTAAAAACCACCCTGAAAAACCCCCCATAAAAAAGTCCAGTCAAAAAGACCCAAAAAAAGTCAAACTCACTGAGTCAACTCGCTGAGTTAACCCGCTGAGTCAACCCGTCGAGTCAACCCGTCGAGTCAAAACACCGAGTCAACCCGTCGAGTCAAACCACCGAGTCGACCCGCTGAGTCAACTCACTGAGTCGACCAGCGAGTCCAACAGCAGCCCCGAGGGAACGGCCGTACTCGCTGGAAACCGAGGAGCGGCCGTACGGGCGGCCCATGGCAGGCCGCCCGGAAAAAATTACGAGAATGCCCTTGTCCGCTGCTATAAATACCCCCCTCCCCTTCTCATTTCAAGAGGCCATTCGAGTCCATTTCAGCCCGAGAGCTCTGAGTCCATCTCTCCACCCTTTAGCCCATTTTTCCACCAAGGAGAGCCCGAGTGAGGAGAGTCTAACCCTGGTCCAGCCCAGCCTGACCACTGGTCCAAGCCTCCTAAGCCACCCAAGTCTTGATCCAGCCACTCGAAGCCAACCCTTGCGACACCTCCGTCCACCCAGCTACTCTTTTCCAGCATCATCTCATTTGCATCTAGCATAAGTGCAACATTTACTTTTCTTCCAACCCCCCTGCTTCACTACAAGCACCTTGATTACTCAAACACACATGCATATGTCTTTATATTAAGCACCTGTCAGTTCGAGCGTATGCTCTGGGCTTGCCCGTTGTTGGAACCTGCCCATCAGAAACTCTTACTGTTCAGACCTGCATTCATGCTTCACTAAAAGCACCTTGATTACTCAAGCACACTGCATACGTCTTACATTAAGCACCTGTCAGTTCGAGCGTACGCTCTGGGCTTGCCCGTTGTTGGAACCGGCCCATCAGAAACTCTTATTGTTCAGACCTGCATTCATGCATCATGTCATTCATGAGAATATACGAGGATTAAACTAGACTTTCAAGTATTCGATCGATTCTGTGAAGTAGAGACCGTACTTCGGTACGGGCAGTGTGTGGGGTGCTTAACCTCTTCCCACCCTGTAACCGTGATCCCTTACCTTGAATCTCTGATCGCAGATCAACAGGAGTCATTTTAGAGGAAGGAATCTTCGGATTCCCTTCTCTAACGTTTCTACGGGGTCTAGCCGACTGTAGATTAGAAGTAACTGGCTAGTGGCGACTCTGGTCTTATATAAATTCACTTAAACACATCCAGCTCAATACGACAACCAAACGAAGCCCTCGAGAACGAGGCAAGCCAGTGGCACAAACGGCGATTTCGCACTCACGCACCTCTTCTTCTTCTTCTTCCGAAAGGGAAAGGGAGAACGACGTCGTGTGGGAGCGCGGGGAAAATCGACGAGGGTCCACAGGGTATGAGCAGGATGTTCCTCTTTTTGCTTTCACGGGTATCAGGCGTCGAGCACTTCCATCCAGAACCTCTGACTTTAGGACTCGGGTCGATGGATCTTGGGTGAGTTACTTGACTGCCAATTTGCTTGGTTTTAAGCTGCGGGCTTTTTCGATGGCGAACGCCCCATATCAGTACTGGTTGCTAAGTAGTCTTTGTATCGACGTATCCCTTGTTGGCACCAGACTGCTAATGATGATGAGCAGGATATCCTTGGAGATGCCGACTCTTCATCTGGTTCATATGAACCCTTTGAGGAGCGCCCGTTCATTGATCCTGGTTTCCTTTTGGCCACTCATGGCCATTTGCTGTTTGAGATCTCTGCACTTCGGTATCATTGTGAGATGATGTCGAGGAGGTTGGCTGCCGATCAGAGGTTATCTGATGAGGAGGCCATGATCCATACCCTTGAGCGCGATGAGGTGCATTACCTGCGTATGGAGGTGAGCAGGTTGAGAGCGAGGCTACTTCATTATGAGTCAGAGGACTTACCTGATATGGATGAGGAGGAGGGTAGAGATTGATTGTGTCGGCCTGCTGTACATTCCTTTTTGCATAGTATATGATTGATGATGATGCATTTTTTTGTATTTTTTGAAGAAGAGGACGTGATATATGTAAAAGAAATATGATGCATTTAATGAAAAGAGAAAACTGTTTGAAAATCTATTGTGCCATGAGTTGTCTTATGAGTGTGTGTCTGGATTTTGTGTCGGGATATAGGAATCAGAACTGGGGCTCAGCCAATGCTTTGACCGATGTCTCGAGATTTGACATGTGTGATCCTTTGGTTCCCGAGAGGTGTAGGCAATGGAAACTGTTGCTTCCTGAGACTGTCAGAGTTTGTAGAGTTCTTCGTTCTTGGCTGCACTTGTTCTTGTTCTTGAATTGTAACTGCTTGAACTGATTTGGACTGTCTGATTTCTGGGTACCTGCAATTTTCATTTTTTTTTTCATTTGAGCCATTTTTGCCTGCAGCGCTCTTTCGAGTTTTCACCACAGCCGGCCTTTTCCAGTCATTTTTGCCCGTGGCGCCCTTTCGGGTTTTCACCACGTCCCGGGTGTTTGATCTTGCCTACCCCTTGGCAGCTATGCTGTTTTTACCCTTGGCGCCCTTTCGGGTTTTCACCAAGTCCGCTGTATGCCCACTGTTTTTACTCGGAGCGCCCTTTCGGGTTTTCACTCCGCCCTCTTTGTTTAGGCACACATTTTCTTTTTTCTTTTTTCTTTTTTCTTTTTTCTGGATCTTTGGATAACTGCGGCGACTAGAGGTTGGAAATCCGTCGTTGCCGGCCGATGGCAGTCTTTCAGCCCTTATCCTAGGTTACGATGATAGAGTTGTCGGTCTTTGCTACCGACCTTTCTGAGATGGGTGGATGGATGACTGTGTTTCTTCTTGGGTTGATTTTTTCTCGGGTGCCTTGCTTTAGCTTCCCTTTCCTTTTTCTGTTTTTTTTTTTTGTATTCTTTTTTCTCTTTTTTTTTGTATTATTTTTTTCTTTTTCTTTTGAATCCCCTTATTTGAAACACTTGTTGGTGGACGGAAATGATTTCTCAGAGGTTTTAGCTTCGACCTCTTGACTTTAGCTCTATTAAAGTAACTCTTGATAAGGTCAGAATGACTTACCGGTGAAAGATCTTCACTTTGTTGGCGTTGATTGGCTCAGGAAGATCCACCCCTCTCATGCTGGTGAGTTCTGAGGGCGCCTCCGGGAAGTACTTCTCTGATGATCAGTGGCCCGTCCCACGAGGGTTTGAACTTTCCTCTGGGATCCGAAAGGTGCGACGGTAGAATCTTCTTCATGACCATGTCACATACCTTGAAACTTCTTTTTCGGACTCTCTTGTTATAAGCCCAAGCGATCCTTTTCTGATAACACTGGGAATGACTTAGCGCACGCATACTCTTTTCATCTGCTAGTTACAACTGATCGAATCTGGCCCGTTGCCATTCTCCTTCTTCAATTCCGCTTTCGAGTAACACTCGTAGTGATGGTATTTCCACCTCGACTGGCAGAACTGCCTCCATTCCATAAGTAAGCTCGAAAGGAGTAACACCCGTAGCAGACCGTACAGACGTTCGATAGGCCCACAGTGCATATGAGAGCATATCTGACCAATCTCGATAGGTCACGACCATCTTCTTGAGTATCCTGACGATTGTCTTGTTTGCGGCTTCTACCCCACCATTCATCTGAGGACGATAGGGGCTTGATCAATGACGTTGGATCTTGAATTTGCTGAGGCAGTCATCCATCTTCTTGTTGACGAATGGGGTCCCATTATCTGTGATGATAGCATTGGGGATTCCATACCGACATATGATGTTGTTCTTCATGAATTTAATCACCTGAGATGCTGCAATTGTGGTGTAGGAATCTGCCTCTACCCTACTTGGTGAAGTAGTCGACTGCCACAAGTATGTACTCATGACCGTTTGATGCTTTGGGACTAATTTTCCCAATGATGTCGAGTCCCCACATGGAGAAGGGCCAGGGGGTGGTCAGGTTGTACAACTCTGATGAGGAGGCAGGAATTTGATTCGCATGCTCCTGGCATTTGAAGCATTTTCTGACGTGCTGGCAGCAGTCTATCTCCATGGTGAGCCAATAGTAGCCGAGTCGTAAAATCTTCTTTGCCATCATGTGCCCGTTCATGTGTGGGCCACAGATTCCTTCGTGTATTTCTTTCATGATCTTTGCAGCTTCTGTTTCATCGACGTATCGAGGAGGATGTGATTATAGGATCGCTTGTAAAGAATTTCGCCACTGATAGTGAACTGGCCGGCCAAACGCTGGATGGTTCGGCTGATCTGTTGCTGTTGCTGACTCCGGATACTCCTGGGTTTCGAGATATTGCTTGATGTCAGCATACCAGGGTTTCTCAGGGACAGCTTCGGCTTCTTCTATTTGCAGGCAGAAAGCAGGTTCATCTTGAATTTCGACTGTGAGCTCCCATTCTGAAGCTCCTTTTGGTATCTCAAGCATTGATGCAAGTGTGGCGAGAGCATCTGCAAACTGGTTCTTGGCTCTGGGCATGTATGAGACGGTAGTTTCTTTGAATTCTTCGATTAGATTGTCAAGATACACATGATATGGTATCAACTTCTGTTGAACCTCCAATTTATACATTGCATTGCCCACTACATGACATGGTATGCATGATTTTCATGATTAGAAGGCCCATCTAATGCATGTTTTGTGATTGTAGGGATGAGAGTGGACTTCACTCAATTGGAGACCAAAAAGGGGCCATTTAGAACCTTTGAAAGAAGGTCCAAGATGGACAAAAGAGGGAAGAAGAAAGAGGAAGAAAAGAGAATGAAGAAACGAAGAATAAGAAGAAGAAAAACAAGTCCGACCGGTCGGCCACATCTCTGGACATCAATGGAAGGAGGACCAGTTGGTCCGACCAGGTCTTGACAGGTCGGCCAACCGGTCGGTGCTCTCTGAAAGCTTGCTGGATCAACAGCCAACCCAGTCCGACGGGTCGTGACCGGTCGGCCAATCAGTCGGCCCTCTCACGGAACTCCCTGGACTGTTGAACAGGTGGGTCCGACTGGTTGGCTGCGCAGAAAAATCAGGAGTTTCTAAAACCGGTTCCGAATTTTGCTGCGCACTGCGTAACCTTACGCGGATTCTGGATGTTTCCGACGCAAGGGAGCTTTCCTACTATAAAAGGACACCTAGGGGCTCTTCCTAAGTCATCATAGAAGCTAAGGGATGTGGTTTTAGAGAGAGAAAGCTGTCGTGGAGCGTCTACAACTCTTCAATTTTCGATTTTTCTAGTTTTTATGCTTTTATTATGAGTTCTAGTTGTAGTATGACAATGCTCGGCTAGAATCTCTCAGCTAAGGCTGAGAGGTGAAGCTTGTAGCTAATTTCATCTTTGATTCAAGTTAATTCAAGTAATTTTCAATTCAAGTTTGGATTTTTCATATTCTAGTTTTTAAAGTGGTAGTTTGAGATGTTTTATGAGAGTTCATGTGCTCCGAACATGAATTCCTTGCAATTCTCTGAGATTATCATATGATGCTTGTTTAGATTCGAATTATAGTAATCCTTGAGCAGGCCATAGTCCATAGGCATGGCTGTTACTCCGAAGGCTATGGTTTTGAATTCTACATTGATTGAATGGGACTAGAACTTGGAAGTTCAACTTGATTTGGAATATTGAATGTGTGTGAATGCTTTATTTTCCAACTAGATGAGAGATAGGACTTCAAATATAATTGTGTTCTCTACTTGGATTGATTGAATTGACATGGGATTGCTACAAGTGGATCCTTGAATGCCTTAGTACTTTAAATCACTGAATTTCCATTAAGTTACTGTTTTAGTTTAAATACCCAATTAAATCTGATTTTCTTGCAAAACTGAGTTGCTGGAATAGTTTGGAAGTTGTTTCTAATTCCCTGTGGATCGACCTCGGTCTTACCGAGTTTTATTACTACATCGCAGCCTTACACTTGAGGCGAGTGACCAAGTTTTTGGCGCCGTTGCAGGGGAACTTAGATAACGGTTTTCAAATTGTTTAGTGGCTGTAGAAGTAGAAGTAGATAGGTTTTCTGATTTTTTTCTAGAACTAACAAATTGTTTGGTTTTGTAGGTTTTCTTTTCTAGTTAAAAGCGCGTCAGGTGATACCTTTCTAACTTAGTTTTTTTTTTATACAGATTTTCTATTTTCAGATTTCTAGGATTTAGGACTAGTACAGTTTTTGTTGAGTGGTTTATGTCCCGTTGGGAACGTAACCACTCAAATCGTCTCCAATCTGAAGGTGGTTTAGTTGGACCATTGTCAGTCCATAGACGAGTCCGAAATTACCAAGAGCATTGTGAAAGTTTGGGGAGTATGGATCAAACACCTTTAAGGAATCCCCCCCCCCCTACTCCAACTACAAACGCAAATCAAGGAGTATGAGAGAATGAGGTACATAATGTTCCTCCACTGAGATCATTGCGGGATTACCTACAACTAGCCCGTGCCATTACACCCTCTTGTGTGGTTCTACCACCAAACGGGGGAAACATTGACATAAAACCGGGTGTAATTCAACTCTTACCAAAGTTCCATGGGCTAGACTCTGACTGCCCATACTTACACTTGAAAGAATTTGAAGAAGTGGTGGCTACCTTGCAGTATGCCAATGTTTCAGAAGATACCATTAAATTTAATTTTTTTTCCTTTTCATTGAAAGAAAGAGCCAAAGATTGGCTTTACTCTCTTAGACCACATTCGATTGGGTCAAGGGTTGAGATGACCCGGGAATTCTTGAAAAAGTTCTTCCCGGCTCATAAAACGAACACCCTTCGAAGAGCCATAATGAATTTCTCAGCTAAAGAGGGTGAATCTTTTTTTCAATGTTGGGAGAGATTTAAGGACCTCCTACTTGCTTGCCCACATCATGGCTATGAGAGTTGGCGAATTATAAATTTTTTCAATGATGGATTAAGTTCCAATATACGCCAATTCGTAGAGATGATGTGCAATGGCGAGTTTATGAGTAAAAATCCAAATGAGGCTTGGAGTTACTTCGACATGTTGGCTGAAAATGCCTAATCTTGGGACACCTCGGATAAACCCAATAACCCCAAGCCCACTCAAGAGAAAGGAGGGATCTATGTCCTTAAGGAGGAAGACGACGTGAATCCAAGGATAGCCAACCTCACAAGGAAGGTTGAGGCCATGGAACTTAGTAAAAGTGGAGTTCCAAAGTCCAATAAAGCTGTTGAACCATATGTGGGATTTGCCTCACCGATTTACACGCACACAAGATTGTCCCACGATTCCTGCATTTCAAGAGGTATTACATGAACATGCAAACGCCACATATGGGTATCAACGGCCATTCAATGGACCGGTGGGTAATACGTATAATGAGAGTTGGAAGAACCACCCAAATTTTAGTTGGAAGAATGCTCCTACAGGCAATCCTACCAACTCTCAAAGAGGGCCACCCATGCAAAATATGGCCCTACCTCAGTTCTCAATGGAGGATACCTTGAAAGCGTTTATACAAGGGCAAACGCAAATCAATCAAACAAATCAGCAAATGTTCCAAGAGCTTAAAGTCTCGGTTGATGAGATTAAGGGACGCTTGAATGCTAGGGAAGGGACCTTTCCGGCCCAACCTCAGCCCAATCCAAAGCAAGTACATGAAGTGAGCATCCCTAATCCTTCCAACCAAAACATGGAGCAAGCCAAATCTATCACCACTCTTAGAAGTGGTAAACAAATTGACAAATCTATTCCGGTGAAGGCTGATGAGCCTAATGATCCGGTAAATTTTGAGGATGAGGATGGATCTAACTTGGCCCCACAAGAACCGGAACGCATTTACAAGCCCGTAGCACCATTCCCTTCAAGATTGGTTGCCCCAAAATCTCTTCCAAACTCTCATGATATTCTAGAGATTTTCAGACAAGTCAAGATTAATATCCCTTTGCTTGATGCCATCAAACAAATCCCCTCTTATGCCATGTTTCTAAAGGACCTATGCACAACAAAACGCAAATATAATGTGCAGCAAAAGGCCTTCTTAACTGAGCAAGTGAGTGCCATTCTCACTCAAAAGACCCCCTTAAAATTCAAAGATCCCGGTAGTCCCACCGTCTCATGTATCAGTGGAGACTACCGGATTGAGCGTGCCTTGCTAGATTTGGGGGCGAGTGTGAACTTGATTTCATACTCGGTATATGAGCAATTGGGTCTTGGTGAATTAAAACCCACCAAAACCACGTTGCAACTCGCTGATAGATCGATCCGTGTACCGAGGGGGATAGTTGAGGATGTTCTAGTCTAAGTTGACAAATTCTACTACCCGGTAGATTTTATCATCTTGGACACACAACCGGTTTTGGATGCTAGCACCCAAATACCGGTAATATTAGGCCTCCCATTCCTTGCCACATCAAACGCAATCATCAATTGCCGGAATGGGGTGATGCAACTATCTTTTGGAAACATGACACTAGAGGTGAATGTGTTTCACTTGGGCAAAAGACACAGGGATGTCGATGATGATGAGTTCTTCGTGGTAAACATGCTTGAATCTTTTGAAGAAGAAGAACTCCTCCAACTTGAACCACTAGAAAGCTTGGAGACATGCTTAGCATATTTCATGGATTCTGAAGACCCCATCATTAGTAAAATTGTGCAAGCATTAAATATAGAAAGACCGGTAGTTGGTGCTAGCCGGTGGAGGCCCCATTTTGAAAAATTGCCACCAACCACATCAAGGCCTCTACCGTCTAACATCAAACCACCGAAGCTTGACCTTAAACCATTGCCATCTGAGCTTAAATATATATATTTGGGTCAAGAGGAAACTTTTTCAGTTGTCATTGCCTCTCATCTAGAGAAAGACTAAGAGCTCAAGTTAATTGAGTTACTCAAAGAACATAGGAAAGCCATAGGTTGGACAATAGCGGATCTCAAAGGGATAGATCCTTCGATTTACACTCACCGTATACACCTTGAAGAAAATGCAAAAACGACTAGACAACCTCAAAGACAGCTAAATCCAAACATGATGGAGGTTGTCAAAGCTGAGGTGTTAAAGCTATTAGATGTGGGCATCATCTACCCCATCTCAGATAGCTAATGGGTGAGTCCTACCCAAGTTGTCCCCAAGAAATCCGGTATTACCATCATAGAAAACGCTAACAACGAGCTTATACTGACTAGGGTGACCACCGGTTGGTGTATGTGCATTGATTATAGGAAGCTCAACACGGTTACTAGGAAAGACCACTTCCCTCTCCCATTTATGGATCAAATTTTGGAGAGGTTAGCAGGCCATTCCTATTATTGCTTCCTAGATGGCTATTTCGGATACAACCAAATTGAGATAGCTCCGGAGGACCAAGAGAAAATCACATTTACATGCCCGTTTGGCACCATCGCTTACCAAAGAATGCCATTCAGGTTATGTAATGCACCCGCCACATTCCAACGATGCATGTTGAGTATTTTCTCGGACATGGTGGGTGAGTTTCTTGAGGTATTCATGGACGACTTTTCTATTTTTGGTTGTACGTTTGATGAGTGTCTCAAGCACTTGGAGTTGGTCTTGATGAGGTGTGAGGAGAAGAAACTCATCTTAAATTGGGAAAAGTGTCATTTCATGGTACAAAGAGGAATAGTCCTTGGACATATCATCTCGTCCAATGAAATAGAGGTAGACTGGGCAAAAATTGACATAATTTTCAATCTACCACCACCCAAAAGCATACGCGATGTGCGGTCCTTCCTTGGACACGCCGATTTCTATAGAAGATTTATAAGGGATTTTAGTCATATCTCAAGGCCTTTATGTAACCTTCTACAAAAGGAGAACCAATTTGAGTGGAGTGCCGAATGTCAATTAGCTTTTTCAAAGCTAAAAGACATGCTGACAACCGCTCCTATCATGCAACCACCAGATTGGTCCATTCCTTTTGAGTTGATGTGCGATGCGAGCGATTATGCTATTGGGGCGGTGTTAGGCCAAAAGAAGGATAAGAAGCCCCATGTTATCTACTACGCAAGTAGGACCTTGAATCCTGCCCAAGTTAATTACTCGACTATGGAGAAAGAGCTCCTAGCCGTCATCTTTGCCTTGGACAAATTCAGGCCTTACTTAATAGGATCCAAAGTAATCGTTTACACAGATCATGCGGCGCTGAAACACCTTTCTAAGAAGGATGCCAAGCCCCGTTTGCTTAGATGGATCCTACTCCTTCAAGAATTTGATTTAGAGATCAAAGACAAGAAGGGGGTAGAAAATGTGGTGGCGGATCATCTATCTCGCCTAGTCCTACCTAATTCCATTGACGAGTCACCTATTGAGGACTCATTCCCTGATGAGCAACTCTTTGTTGCTATGCATCCACCATGGTACGCTGATATAGCCAATTATCTTTCCATAGGTGCGATGCCGATTCATTGGACTGCGCAGGACAAACGTAAATTTCTAAGGGAAGTGCGCAAATTTTTCTGGGATGAACCTCTATTGTTTAAATATTGCCCAGACCAAATTATAAGGAGATGTGTCCCTGATGATGAACATAATTTCGTCATCTCCTTTTGTCATGATCAAGCATGTGGGGGTCAGTTTTCAGCCAAGAAAACAACTGCAAAAATTCTGCAGTGTAGTTTTTATTGGCTCACACTATTTAAGGACACCCACGAGTTTTGCAAAGCATGCAAGAGTTGCCAAAAGTTAGGAGGATTATCCCGTCGAAATATGATGCCTCTCACCCCAATTCAACATCTTGAAGTCTTTGACTATTGGGGCATCGATTTCATGGGACCATTTCCCTCATCTTTTGGACATGTCTATATTTTGCTTGCCGTAGACTATGTGTCTAAATGGATAGAGGCTATCCCATGTAGAACCAATGATCATCGTACAGTTCTCAAGTTCCTCAAAGAAAACATACTTTCTAGATTTGGGACGCCTTGAGCCATCATTAGTGATGGTGGTTCTCACTTTTGCAATAGACCTTTTAAAGCTTTGATGAAGAAATATGGTATTAGGCATAAAGTGAGTACCCCATACCACCCACAAACAAGTGGGCAAGCTGAAATCTCCAATAGGGAAATCAAGCAGATTTTGGAAAAGACGGTGAGACCGGATCGCAAGGATTGGTCCCTAAGATTAGATGATGCACTTTGGGCTCACCGTACCGCCTACAAGACACCCATTGGAATGTCCCCTTATAGACTTGTCTATGGGAAAGCTTGCCACTTGCCTGTGGAGATAGGACACAAAGCTTATTGGGCAATTCAGGCTTTAAATTTTGACATTGACAAGGCTAGCTCGCTTCGCAAACTTCAATTAAATGAGCTTGATGAGATCCGGAACGATGCATATATGAGAATTCAAAATTTACAAGAGTAAGATGAAGGCCTTTCATGACAAGTACATCTTAAGGAAATTCTTTCCATGAAGGACAGAAAGTGCTCTTGTACAATGCTCGACTTCATCTTTTTTTGGGAAAATTACGATCTTGATGGACCGGCCCATATATTATCAAAGAAATTTTTCCTCATGGGGCTGTTGAGATTGAGAATGTAGCGAATGGTAACTGTTTTAAAGTTAATGGACAATGCCTTAAATCATTTGTTGAGAAATTTGATTCAAAGGACATGTCCATCACTCTGAATGATCTTGTCTAGTCTGATGGAGGTATAGCATAGGTAGGTTTTATTTAGTTTTACTGTTTTAGTAGGTTTTAGTTGTTGGGTTGGAGACTTCCATGATCGCTCTCTCAGGTACTATTGTTCTCACTCTCTCATATTTCACCATTGCTCTCATGTTCATGCTAATTGCATATCTTTTACATTGAGGACAATGCCAGATTTGGTTGGGGGGTGAGATGAGATTCCTCATCTAGCATGTTGCAACATTTCGAGCCTCACATGCGCATATTTTTTCGAATTTTCTAAAATTTCAAAACTCTTTTAGAAAACCTTATTTCCATGCATTCGAGATGATATGAGTATAAGAAGAGGAGATACGAAGTGTGTGATGTTGTAAGTCTTGAATTTCTCCCAACATAATGGTTTTATATGTTAGTTCCCCTATTGTTGTGATTGATAGAAAATTTGAACACCTTCACACCAAGTTCACATTACACGATTTTCATGAGTTGAAAGGTTTATGTGATTTGTGGATTAGCTAGACTTTTATTTAAAGGTGTTGAGAAACCAAGCCGGGGTATTTTGTCCATCCTTGTCCATGGAAAAATAATGAAAGATATGGATTTTTAAAAATCCTATCTAATTTAAAAGAAAAAGGAAAGAAAGGATGAAATTGGGAATGAAGGAAAAATGGTGGAAAATTCCGAAAAGGGCTACCTATTACCAACCGGGGGATGGTCGAACTGTAACCAAAGCTGGAAATGGGACGTAGTGTGAAAGCCGTCGGAAGGACGGTAAGGCAAATTCCTGTCATAGGCTTGTTGTTGCTCTGTGCACCTTAAAATCCTTGGTTTACTTAATCTATGAAGAAGATGATCCCAGAAACTCATGAGATGAACTTTTACTATGCACACTAGGCTGAATTTGTTCGAGTTCTTCTATTTATCAATCAATTAGCGGGAATTTTATGTAGACACTTATTATGTTTTGAGAGTCCAAGATTTCAGCTTCTATCACCCAATTTTTCCAAATTTTATACGTGTACATCTTGGAATGGATAGAATCATGGTTTCTGAAGGAGAGTTGGGTTTGGAGGTTTGAAATTGTTTCACGCATGTTTTGCTCGGGACTAGCAAAAAGCTGGTTGGGGGGTGTGTTAAACCTCCAATTTATACATTGCATTGCCCACTAAATGACATGGTTTGCATGATTTTCATGATTAAAAGGCCCATCTAATGCATGTTTTGTGATTGTAGGGATGAGAGCGGACTTCACTCAATTGGAGACCAAAAAGGGGCCATTTAGAACCTTTGAAAGAAGGTCCAAGATGGACAAAAGAAGGAAGAAGAAAGAGGAAGAAAAGAGAATGAAGAAACGAAGAATAAGAAGAAGAAAAACAAGTCCGACCGGTCGTCCGACCGGTCGGCCACATCTCTGGACATCAATGGAAGGAGGACCAGTTGGTCCGACTGGTCTTGACCGGTCGGCCATCCGGTCGGTGCTCTCTGGAAGCTTGCTGGATCAACAGCCAACCCAGTCCGACCGGTCGTGACCGGTCGGCCAATCAGTCGGCCCTCTCATGGAACTCCCTGGACTGTTGAACAGTTGGGTCCGACCGGTCGTCCGACCGGTTGGCTGCGTAGAAAAATTAGGAGTTTCTAAATCCGGTTCTGAATTTTGCTGCGCACTGCGTAACCTTATGCGGATTCTGGATGTTTCCGACGCAAGGGATCTTTCCTACTATAAAAGGACACCTTAGGGCTCTTCCTAGGTCATCATAGAAGCTAAGGGACGTGGTTTTAGAGAGAGAAAGCTGTCGTGGAGCGTCCGTAACTATCTAATTTTCAGTTTTTCTAGTTTTTATGCTTTTATTATGATTTCTAGTTGTAGTATGACAATGCTCGGCTAGAATCTCTTAGCTAAGGCTGAGAGGTGAAGCTTGTAGCTAATTTCATGTTTAATTCAAGTTAATTCAAGTAATTTTCAATTCAAGTTTGGATTTTTCATATTCTAGTTTTTAAAGTGGTAGTTTGAGATGTTTTATGAGAGTTCATGTGCTCCGGACATGAATTCCTTGTAATTTTCTGAGATTATCATATGATGCTTGTTTAGATTCGAATTATAGTAATCCTTGAGCAGGACATAGTCCATAGGCATGGCTGTTACTCCGAAGGCTATGGTTTTGAATTCTACATTGATTGAATGGGACTAGAACTTGGAAGTTCAACTTGATTTGGATTGAATGTGTGTGAATACTTTATTTTCCAACTAGATGAGAGATAGGACTTCAAATATAGTTGTGTTCTCTACTTGGATTGATTGAATTGACATGGGATTGCTACAAGTGGATCCTTGAATGCCTTAGTACTTTAAATCACTGAATTTTCATTAGGTTACTGTTTTAGTTTAAATACCCAATTAAATCTGATTTTCTTGCAAAACTGAGTTGCTGGAATAGTTTGGAAGTTGTTTCTAATTCTCTGTGGATCGACCTTGGTCTTACCGAGTTTTATTACTACATCGCAGCCTTACACTTGAGGCGAGTGAACAACTTCTCGTCCTTGGTTTTTCATTCGCCATTGGTCTGATTGATGATAAGCTGTGAGTCTCTAAATACTTGTAGCTTCTTGATGGCTAGGATTATGGTCCCTTAAGCCAACGATGCATGCTTCGTACTCTGCCATGTTGTTGGTGCACTCGAATGCTATACGCCTTGAGATAGGAATAGGGACATCAGCTGGAGAGTAGAGGATCGCTCTAATACCACTCTCTTTAGAATTTGCTGCGCCGTCGAATAATAATGTCCATTCATCTATTTTCTTCTTTTCTCCCCCTTCAATAGGCAAGAGATCTTCATCAGGAAAGAATGTCTTGAGCGGTTGATAATCCAGGAGGGAGTGGGCCGCAAGATGATCGGCGGGGGCCTGTCCTTTGATTGCCTTCTGAGTGACATACGTGATGTCGAATTCAGATAGGAGTAGCTGCCATTTAGCTATCCTTCTAGTGAGTGCCGGTTTCTCGAATAAGTACTTGGGCGGATCCATGTGAGCGAGGAGGAGAATAGGGAATGCAATCATGTATTGACGGAGTCACTGAGTTGCCCAGACTAGGGCGAGGCAAGTCTTCTCGATCGGGGAATACCTGGTCTCGTAGCCGGTGAACTTTCGGCTCGAATAATTTATTGCTTGTTCCTTCTTCCCGGTCTCGTCGTGCTGGCCGAGGACACAGCCAATGGCTTCTGTTGCTACTGAGTTGTATAACAATAGTGGTCGTCCGGGAGTGGGTGGCACTAGGGCTGGAGGATTCATGAGATACTTCTTGATGCAGTCAAAGGCGACTTGGCAATCATCATTCCATTCTTTTGGAACGTTCTTCCAAAGGAGCTTGAAAATGGGCTCACAAATAGGTGAGAGCTGTGCGATGAAGCGACTGATGTATTGAATTATGCCAAGGAAGCCACGAATTTCTTTCTCTGTTCTAGGAGGGGGCATCTCGATGATTGCTCTGGTTTTGGTCTCGCTGACCCTGATGCCATCCTCACTTACCATAAAGCCGAGGAGCTTACCTCCCATTGCATCGAAGACACATTTCTGAGGGTTGAGGCGAAGCTTATACTTTTCTAATCTGTTGAATAACTTCTTCAGATCTTCAAAGTGTCCTTCAATTGTGCGAGATTTGACGATCATATCGTCCACATATACTTCAAGCTCTTTGTTCATCATGTAGTGGAATAGTGCTGTCATTGCTTGCTGATATGTTGCTCCTGCGTTCTTTAGACCGAACGGCATTACCCTGTAGCAGAAAGTTCCCCAGGGGGTGATAAACGATGTCTTCTCGCGATCTTTGATGGCCATCTTGATCTGATTATAACCTGAGAACCCATCCATAAATGAGAAGATCTTGTATCCAGCAGTGTTGTCGACTAGAGTGTCGATATGTGGCAAAGGGAAGTCGTCTTTATGACTGGATTTGTTGAGATCTCGGAAGTCAATGCACATTCGAACCTTGCCGTCCTTCTTTGGTACTGGTACGATGTTGGCGAGCCATTCAGGATAGTTGGAGACTACCAAGAATCCCGCATTGTACTGTTTGATGACTTCATCTTGGACTTTCAGAGCCCATTCTGGCTTCATTCTTCGAAGTTTCTATTTCACTGGCTTCATATTTGCCATGGTTGGCAGATGGTGTACAACGAGCTCTTCATCGAGCCCCGGCATGTCTTCATATGAGAACGCGAAGTTGGACAATCTTGGAGCTAGGAACTCTATCATTCTCTGTTTCATCTTAAGTGGCAACGATTTTCCAATGTGTACTTCCCTAGGGATCTCAGGTGTCCCCAAGTTTACTATCTCGAAATCATCGGCTACAACATTGGCTTTAGATTCAAACTTTTTGAGGAGATCCTCTAGTTCGGGAGCCGGATCATCATCTTCCTTATCCCGAGCTTCGTTCAGACCCATGAGCTCGAAGTCTAATTCGATGTTAAAGTTGTATGATTCGACTTCAAACTCATGCGACTCCTTAGACGAACTTGGCACACTATTGAATGCAGGAAAAGAAATGTTTTTTTTGTTTTTGAGAATTTTCTGAAATGGAAATGCTAAATGTTTTTGGCTTTTGAAAGTTTTTTTTTATTTTTTTGGGTTTTTGAAATTCGCGGGACTTTGAACAAGCGGGCATTGCAGACCATGATTGATCCCAGCTTGTCCCAAAGTTCTAATTACTGTTTAAACAGGCGTTTTTTTTAAGCCAGAGCCCTCAGATGGCTCTTTGGCTGATTCAAGAGTTAATTAAGGGAACGGATGACCATTTAGGACCCCACACTTCCTCCCCTGAAGAGGTGGGGGTTGATGATTCGGGTGAAGAATCATAGTCTGGCCCAATGACCATGATTTCTTGCTGGTCGGGTTTGAGATCTGAGTCGTACTCAGTCCCTCCCGGGTCACTTACCTCGCATTGCAGTTCGTCTGGTTCTACGGCTAGACATGAGTTTGGAACCTGGACATCAGACCAATCCAGGGCTGGCCATTTCCCTTTCTTGGTCCAATGAATGGGCTGCTTCTGCCCCTGGCTGATGATTGATGATGTTAATTCTGCCGAGATGGGCGAGTCGTGCCCCTTACTGATTGATGCTAAGATGGGCAAGTTGTGCCCCTGGCTGGCTAGAATTGAAGCGGGCAGGTTGTGCCCCTGGTTGATTGATGCTGAGATGGGCAAGTTGTGCCCCTGGCTGGCTAGAATTGAAGCTGGTAGGTTATGTCCCTGGTTGATTGATGTTGAGATGTGCAAGTTGTGCCCCTGGCTCGGAGCAGGTATTAGAGTAACCTGGTCCTGAAGCTGCTGTATTTGACTTCCTTCTTCATCTTCATCATTTCCTTCTTCTTCTGGAGGCTTAGACGATTCGAGAATCTGATCCCATCGAATGGGGACCACGTGGCCCAAACTAGGCTCATCGGAAGGCCTTTGTGTAGTGCAGTCGGCTGATTTCCTCCCGGGTCTTTGCAAGGTTCTACTGGCTTGACGAATTGGATGGGTGATCACCTAAATTTCTTCCTTCTTTTGTCCATGAAGATTGCCCTGTATCCGAGTCCCCATTTGCGTTGGTTATATACCAGCGGTACCTTTGTAGACTTGAAATGATTCTTCATTCGGTATTTGAGGCTCAGACGTTCTGCTGGTGAAAAGACATAGTCCACCCTTATCAGTTCCGGGTTGGCGATAGTGTTCATAGTCCCGAATTCGAAACTATGAAATGGGGTGTCTTCTTCAGAGTGCTAGATATCGATGACCGGGATGTCTGGTTCAGTGGCAACAATATTGGAAGGAATGATGAGCTCTTTCTCTTCATGGATAGAGATCACTTGATTTTCACAGATGTATTTCACTCGTTGATGCAGGGTTGATGGCACAGCTCCAACCTTGTGCAGCCAAGGTCGTCCGAGCACCATGTTGAAAGAGGCTGATATATCCAGAATTTGGAATGTGACGATGGAGATTCCGGACCTATTTGTACCTCTATGTCGACCTCCCCTTCCACTGATCGGCGGGTGTTGTGGAATGCTTTGACACATATGGTGCTGGGTCGGAATGAAGAAGGACTGATTCCTAGACGTTCCGCTGTCTTGAGCGGGCAGACATTTAAGCTTGAGCCATTATCGATAAGGACCAGCGGGACACAGAGGTCTTTGTATCGTAAGGCTATATTGAGGGATCGCCCATGATTGTGTCCTTCTGGTGGTAACTCATTATCGGTGAAGGTGATGGCGCGTGAAGCCAGGAGCTGTCCAATCATCAATGCTATCATCTCTGGTGCCGTATCGGAGGAGACGTGAGCATCGTTCAAGGTTTTGGCAAACATTTCTCGGTGTATGCAAGATGTGCAGAGTAGCTCCCATACTGAGATTTGAGCAGGGATTGACTTGAGCTGAGTCGCCACATCGTATGCGGCTTCATTTTTATTGCCGAGGCCGGAGAGCGCGACTTTGGGATCTCTTCTGTTTTGATTATCTCTTTGGATGCAACGTCCATTGGGATTCATGTTTCCCACTTCCGCACATTCTGGATAGTGCCATGGGACCTCTTTATAATTTTCCTCACCTTTGCCCTCTAGGACCACCGGTTCTTGTGATGGTGCTAGTGCGGGTACCAGATCTTCTTCGAATGGAGCTTTTGCTTTGAGGACTACATTGTTATCTGTGCTGAAGGAGTAATATCGAGGCTTGTCTTCATAGATCACATAAGGTTGTGGTCCTGGCTTGACCGTTCCTGGAGCAGGATGCTCCCATGAAATGAATACTGGTCCTCTTGATATGGCAGGGGGTTTCTCTGTTCGTCCCAGCTGCCGTAGTGTGATTGACACGCCTCCGGGATTTGCCCCTTGCAATATGACTTGCTCAACTGGAGGAGCTCCTTCCAAGACAATGGGCTCTTGCTGCTGATGAGTATGGTTTCTCCATGGCAAATTGTATTGTTCCTGTGCTGAAATTGCCCATTGCAAGATGACAGGTTTGTATACGGGCTCGATGTATGACTGCGCTCCTTCCAGGACGACTGGTTCCCAACATGAAGGGCTGTAAGATGCCCCTTGAACAATTGACACATCATATGGAAGTGTTCCTTCGAGTACTACTGGCTTGGAGACTGAAGGAAGAAAGGGACTTGCCCCTTGCAAGATCGGAGGAGGATTTGTCGGCCCATAAGTGTATGCATGAATGGACTGGATAGGGGAGAAGAAGCGATCGAGGCGCTCTCATTCTTCTATGCTGTTGACGGTGGGGCCTCGAGATGAACTGGGATCCGTCAGATGTTGAGGCAGAGGATTCTGAAGAATGTTGGTGGAAGCTGCTGCAGGAGTCTCAGGGACTGAGATGACGATCTTACGGTCATCAATCAGATCTTGTATGGCATTCTTCAAAGTAAAGCATCGATCAGTAGTATGGCCACGTCCTTGATGGTAGGCGCAATACTCATTTTCTCGGTAGTTCGGAGGCAGAGGATGAGGAGGAGGCCTGGGTGCCATTAGAGTGAGTAACTGCTTCTGTACCAGCATAGTCATGACTTGACTAAGTGGTTGAGTGAGTGGAGTGAATTTCCTGAACTCCCTATAATTCTGCCTATTCTAGTATGAGTATTGACTGTTCCCTCTGAATTGCTGCTGTTGACGAGGTGGTTGAGGCTGTGATTGAGGATTCGAATGCGGCTGATACCGCTGAGGTTGGTGCTGAGCCTGATTCTGCTGATACTGTTGACGTCCCTGTGGGGGAGTATGTTGATTACCCTGAGCAGTGGTATTGATGTTGTTTATTTCTGTCGGGCGGGGAGGAGAACCTCTTCGGTTTCCATTCCCATATCCGATGGGTCTTCCCTCCACTCTGTTCCTCTTGACTGGAGTGGCTTGATGAGGCCATGGGGAGATTGTCCCAGCACGGATTCCCGCTTCGACTTGCTCTCCAGCACGGATCAACTGTGAGAAATTCGCATATGGATGCGAGATAAGATATCCAGATATGCCCGCATATGTTGAATGAACAATCATGGAGATCTGTTCTTCCTCGTCGATAGGTGTCCGCATTCTGGCTGCCATAGCTCGCCAACGTCCTACATAGGCTGATAGCGTTTCATCACTCCTTTGCCTGAGAGCTGCGAGGTCGGCTCTTCTGGGTGCCATGTTGAGATTGTACTCGAATTTGTCAACGAAAGCCTGGAAAAGTTGTTCCCATGTCCTGATGCGGTGGCAGTCTAATGAGGTGTACCAATCTAGGGCATCGCCTTTCAGAGATTTTTAAAACAAGCGAATGAGGGCCCCTTCATTTCCTGAGATTGCACTCAGCTCTCCACAGAAGGCCTTGAGATGTGCTGTGGGACAACCGCTGCCATCGTATCTTTTGAATTTTGGTACCTCAAAGTTTGGAGGTACTTGAGCATCTGGGAAAGGACACAAGTCTCTGAACTTGGTCAAAGGTAGATCGATTCCTTGTTGTCGCTGAAGCTGATTTTGCAAGATCTGGAACTGCTCCCGCAACTCGTCCAGTCCTGAGTGATCCGTTGGAGCGACTGGTGCCTCTTGGAGCAAGGCACGCTCTTCTTCGGCATAGTGGTCGATGTCTTCAACCCTATGGGTTTGCTGAAAAGCAACCGCGGGTTGTTGAAATTGATTTGATGATTGAACTGGATTCTGATGAACTTGTGCTTGAAAGGATTGTAGCTAAACTGGAGACTGTACTGAAGGTTGAACTGAAACTTGCCAGAAATTAACTAGAGATTGCTGAATTGAAGATTGCTAAAAATTAACTGGAGTTTGCTGAATTGAAGATTGCTGGAAATTAACTGAAATCCCATCGGCGAGGATGTGCTGGAATTGAAAAGTGCTCCTGTTTGCAGGAGGCTGAGATGCTGGGAAGTGACCCCCTTGTTGGGTATTCGCCACTGTCCACTGACTGATGTGGGCTTGACACTGACCCCATTGTGGGCATTCGCCAGTGCTATCCCTGTTGCTAGAAATTGAATTGAAATCCCATCGGCGGGGATGTGCTGAAATTGAAAAGGGGTCCCCTCGGCGGGGACATGCTGAGATCTATTGAGACTGTTGTTTGCAAAATTAACTGGAAGCTGACTGGAAGTCCCTGCGACGGGAGTGCTCTGAGATGGCCCTGTCGTCGTGGGAACGTACTGAGGAGGATGCCCCATAGCGAAGGGCTGAGATGGGTGCTATCGGTAGTCTTGGGCAGACTCCGATGGTTGTGCTTGATTTGAACTAGAGGCCGGAAGGACCCGGCATGGCTGCTGAGATTGCTGAACTGGGCCAACTTGATTGTTGGCTGTTGCGGTAGGTTGTGCTTGCATGAATTGCAAGAGCATTTCTTGCATTGCTCTCATTTCTTGTGCCAATTCTTGCATGATTGGCGTATTCTTAATTGGTTGTTGCACTGGAAGTTGCGCTTCGGTCATCTCAAGAGCAGGGAAGAGATGAGTTTCGTCTTCGTGGTCGGACATGGCTTGCTAAGCCCGAGTGCAGATTGTGCTGCGAAAGGGAAGTTGCTTCCGAACACTTTGAGCCCGAGGAGGCGCAATGGTGAGGACTATACTCTACTCTTTTTGGGTTTTGGGATTTTCTATTTTTTTTTTTTTTTTGGTTTTGGGTAGAATGCTATGCAGATGAGATTGTACAAGGACTAATGACTTTCAAGTATAGGAATGATTCTGTTTTTCAAGTTGGATCACAACTAGTGGGACTAATTATTCCCTAGTGGAGTCGTCATTCTGTGGACCCTCCCCGTTCCACGCTCCCACACGACGTTCGTCCCTTTCCTTTTGGAAGAAGAAGAAGAGGTGCGTGCGTGCGAATCGCCGTTTGTGCCACTGGCTTGCCTCGTTCTTGAGGGCTTTGTTTGGTAGTCGTGTTTAAGCTGGATGTGTTTAAATGAGTTTATATAATACCAGAGTCACCACTAGCCAGTTACTTCGAATCTACAGTCGGTTAGACCCCGTAGAAACGTTAGAGAAGGGGATCCGAAGATTCCTTCCTCTAAAATGACTCCTTTTGATCTGCGGCCAAAGATTCGAGGTAAGGGATCACGGTTACAGGGTGGGAAGAGGTTAAGCACCCCACACACTGCCCGTACCGAAGTACGGTCTCTACTTCATAGAATCGAACTAATACTTGAAAGTCTATTTTAATCCTCGTATATTCTCATAGATGACATGATGCATGAATGCAGGTCTGAACAGTAAGAGTTTCTGATGGGCAGGTTTCCATTAACAGGCAAACCCAGAGCATATGCTCGAACTGACAGGTGCTTTATGCGAGATGCATGCAGTGTGTTTAAATAATCAAAGTGCTCGTAGTGGCATGTACATGAATGCAGGTCTGAACAGTAAGAGTTTCTGATGGGCAGGTTTCCATTAACAGGCAAGCCTAGAGCATACGCTCGAACTGACAGGTGCTTTATGCGGGATGCATGTCGTGTGCTTGAATAATCAAAGTGTTTGTGGTGAAGCAAGGGGGTTAGAAGAAAAGTAAATGTTGCACTTATCCTAGATGTAAATGAGATAATGCTGGAAAAAGAGTAGCTAGATGGACGGAGGTGTCGCAAGGATTGGCTTCGAGTGGCTGGATTAAGACTTGGATGGCTTGGGAGACTTGGACCAGTGGTCAGGCCAGGCTGGACCAGGGTTAGGCTCTGCTCACACTACGCCAAAACAGTAAAAAAACGACACAAAAATGCTTGATTTAACGACGAACTTGGTCCGTCGTTCAAAGAAGCTTGGTTTAACGACGGCCTATATCCGTCGTTAAAATTAACGACGGACGATATACACCGTTAAGATGAAAACAGTCCGTCGCTAACTACTATCACTTCCGGCTCTGGCGTGTTTAATCGACAAAATTGTACGACGGACCAGAATCCGTCGATAACTGTCAATTAACAACGGATATAATCCGTCGTTAATATTACGACGGATCTAATTCGTCGTAATGCAATGTATTCAAGGGAGATTTCCTGCGTCGTAAAATTCTGCGTCCGTAGACGGGACGTTGGAATTTATCGACGGACCTTCTTGGATTTAACGACGGATATAGTCCGTCGTAATTTGAAAATTATACATCTCGCAATTCATTTTAAATAAATTTGTTTCTTTAAAAAGTTTAAATTTTTTTTGAATTTTTAGAAAAAAAGTTGACAAGTTTAATAAAAATTAACAATATTTAAGAAAAAATGGGATTTGGAAAAATTCGAGATTTTGAAAATAATATTCTAAATTTAAATAAGAACTAGAATTTTGAAAGAAATTGACCTTTTGAAATAAATTGAGACGTTTGAATGAAGTGTATAAGTTTGAAATAATGTAGACTTTGAGAAAGATTGAGGTTTTGCAGTTTGAAAGATATTGACATATTTTGATAAAAAAAAATTAGATTTTCAAAAAATTGGCATTTTGAAAACGAACATCGGAAAGTTTAAAAAATTGTGATTTTGAAAAAATGTTGCGTTAATCTTGAATAAAATTTATAAGTTTGAAAAAAAAAATGTAATAAAATTAATAATGTTTAAGAAAAATTGAAATGTAGAAAAAATTAAAATTTTGAAAATAATTAGGATTAAAAAAGAACGAAAAATCTAAAAGAATTTTGACATAAATTAGGATTTAAAAGGAATGAAAAAAAGTTGGCATTTTGACATAAATCAAGAATTTTGATTTTTTAGAAAAAAAGTTGACAAGTTTAATAAAAATTAACAATATTTAAGAAAAAATGGGATTTGGAAAAATTCGAGATTTTGAAAATAATATTCTAAATTTAAAAAAGAACTAGAATTTTGAAAGAAATTGACATTTTGAAATAAATTGAGACATTTGAATGAAGTGTATAAGTTTGAAATAATGTAGACTTTAAGAAAGATTGAGGTTTTACAGTTTGAAAGATATTGACATATTTTGATAAAAAAAAATTAGATTTTAAAAAAATTGGCATTTTGAAAACAAACATCGAAAAGTTTAAAAAATTGTGATTTTGAAAAAATGTTGAGTTAATCTTGAATAAAATTTATAAGTTTGAAAAAAAATGTAATATAATTAATAATGTTTAAGAAAAATTGAAATGTAGAAAAAATCAAAATTTTGAAAATAATTAAGATTAAAAAAGAACGAAAAATCTGAAAGAATTTTGACATAAATTAGGATTTAAAAAAAGTTGGCATTTTGACATAAATCAAGAATTTTGAATAAAATTTATCGGTTTGAAAAAATATATTTTCAAAATAGAAATTGTGATTTTTAAAAAGAAATTTAGATCTTGTATTTTGCAAAAAAAATTGAGAAATTTGATAGAAAATGAAATGTTGAAAAAACAATTGACATTTTAAAAAAAGTGTTTATGTATTGAATTGCGATTTTGAGAAAAAATTAAGAAGTTTGAAAAAAAATTGTAATAAAACTAATAATGTTTAAGAAAAATTAAGATTTAAAATAACGAGATTTTGAAAAGAAATTCGGGATTTACAAAGAACCAAAAAGAAATTGTCATTCTTAAAAAATTAAGATTTAAAAAAAAAACTACGAAGATAGAATAAAATTTATAAGTGTGAAAAAAAATTGAAAAAAAATTACAATTTTTAAAAATAAAATAGGATTTTGTATATTGAAAATTTTTGAGAAATTTGATAAAAAAAAGTTGACATTTTGAATTCTGAAAGTTGACAAGTTTATTAAAAAATGTGATTTTGAAAAATAAAATTGTATTATTTAAAAAAAAATAACAATTTTAGGACATTAGGACATTATACCAAAATAGATATTTTAAGAAATCTAAACCGGTCCATCCACTTTGTGAGATAATTTTAAGACATTATACAAAAAAAGGTAAGAACCCGAATCCTGGTGAGTGGGAACCCTGAACGTGGGGCCACTCTGATGAATGTGACTACATCCACGCCGTACATCCATATTGAAAGTTCATTTTAGGGCGTGTTCCAAAAAATGAAGCATTTCTAAGTCCCAGATGGGACATAGTAGAGGAAACAGTGCTGATTGACCATTAAAGACTTCCTGTGGGGTCACAAAAGCTTTGGATCAAGATGATATTTTTGTGGTCTATTCATCTAGGTGTTTGTGACCTTACAAATAGGTTGTATGGAAAATAATGGCAAATAAACATTCCGGTGAAATCCAAGAAGTTTTCAAGTGTAGAGATTCAATCACAACTGTTTCTATGGTGTGGTCCACCTAATATTTGACTCAGCTTCATTTTTGGTATCATACCCTAAAATGATATTTCAAAATGGTTGGATGGTGTGGATTTAAGACACATATATGACTGTAAGCCCCATAATCAAGGTGTGGACCCCACAAAGTTTACTCAATACGCAAGCCTTTATCCAGGCGCAGTTTGGGTGGATCCCTGGATCCGCTAATTAAGGTTGGTGGATTCCCAATTGTGAGGCCACTGTGATGTATGTACCTTATATCTACACCGTCCATGCATTTTGAAAGCTCATTTTAGGGCATTACCCAAAAAATGAGGAAGATCCAAATCTTAGGTTGACCATACCACATGAAATAGTAGTAATTAAATCCCCACCATTAAAAAATTCATGGGGACCACTGGAATGTTTATTTTCCATCCAATTTGTTGAAAAGGTCACAAAGACCTGGATGAAGATACCAAACAAATATCAGCTTGACCCAAAACTTTTGTGACTCACTATAAGCTTTTAATGGTTGAGTACCATTGTTTATTGTATTATGGTGCACCTGAGATTTGGATGTACTTCATTTTTTAATCATGCTCTAAAATGTGTTTTCAAAATAAATGGACGGCGTGGATGTAACACACAAACATCACACCGTGGACGGCACGGCAAGGGATCCACCGACCTCGGTGGATACGGGGTTCGGCGAAGCCGTGCCCCTTCCAAAGTGGCTGTAGATTTCGTGCGAAAGCCTTGCGCAGGAAGTTCCTGCACTGGGAACTAAGGTGGGGCCTACAGTGATGTTTTTCAATAAATCCACCTCGTCCATCCGTTTTGGGAGCTCATTTTAGTACATGAAAACAAAAATGAACCGGATCCAAGACTCAAGTGGGCCTCACCAAAGGAAAAGGTGGGTAGGTAAATTAGTACCATTGAAACCTCCCTGGGGTCGACAGTGATGTTTATATGACATCCATACCGTTCATAACGTCACTACTACTGGGATGAACAGGAAACACAAATATTATCCTGTTTCGAAACACCTGTGGCTCTACAAATATTCCAACTGCGGACGTTCAATCCTCACATTTTCAGCCCACTTGAGTCTTGGATCGGGTTCATTTTTGTTCTCATGTCCTAAACTGAGCTCCCAAAACAGATGGACGGGGTGGATTTATGAAAATAATCACTGTGGGCCCCACCTTGGTTCCCAGCGGAGTAACTTCCTGCGCAAGGCTTTCGCTGAAAATTCGCGCCTGTTACCGAGTTTGATACACCCACGAGTTAGCTACGCTGGCTACACCGGATGTAGTAATGACCCCACCATGATGTATGTGTTGTATCCACTCCGTCCATTCATTTTGAGAGATCATTTTAGGGCATGATACCAAAAATGAGGCAGATCAGAAGCTCAGGTGGCCCCCAAGAATTTTTTAATGGTTGGCGTTTAATTCCCACTATTTTCTATTCTAGGTCCACTTAAGCTTTGAATCTGCCTAATTTTTAGTATCATGCCATAAAATGATCTCGCTAAATGGATGGACGGCGTGGATACAATAAATGCATCATGATGGGTCATTGGTACACCCGGTGTAGCCAGCGTAGCTTACTCGTGGGTGTAGCAAGATTTTTCTCGGGCGCGTCTTGGGTGAGATCCCGGAATTTACGATCTGGGTGGGATTCTGAACTCGCTGCCCACCTCTATGTATTAATCGTAGTGACGTCATTAAGTTCTGTGGGTCCCACCATGAGGTACTTGTTATATTCAAACCGTCCGTCCAAGTTCTGAAAGTATTCTAAGGCTGGACCCAAAAAATTAGACAGATTCAAGGATCCAGTGGACCACACTGCAGAAAGCAGTGAGAGATTGAACGTATACCATTGAAACCTTTTTGGAGGTCTCAGAAGCTTTGGATCAGTCTGATATTATTTTTACCCTTCATCTAGGTCCGTGTGACCTTATGAACAGTTTGGATGACAAATAAACATCATGGTGGACCCTGGGTATGTTTTAACGGTGATAATCATTGTCCCCATAATAAATTTATTGGTGTGGTCCACTTGAGTTTTGAATATGACTCATTTTAGGTATCATGCACTAAAATGATCTCGTTAAATGGATTGACGGTTTGGATGTACTAAATACGTCATTGTATGGTCCACAGAGCCTTAATCTTCACAATCGGTTCGTACAAACACAGTGCTCGTTGACTGCCCACTCGCTCTGCGTCCGGGACGTCCCTTCACCAGCTGTAACGTGGTGTAGGGTGCACCCGCCAATCCGTCCGGTAACAACACCGTGGTGTTCCACCTACCGGCCCACGTGGATAGTATTATGTATATCCACGCCGTCCATCCGCTTCTCCGGCCCATTTTAGAATGTCCTTCCAAAAATTATGCAAATCCAAATCTCAAGTGGACCATACCACTGGAAACAGTGCTGATTTAGTGCCCACCATTAAAAATTCCAAAGAGCCCTATTGTAATGTTTCTGTAATGTTTATTTGCAATCCAAGCTCTTGATAATGTCAGGAAGATCTGGATGAATAGAAATTTTGAAGATAAGCTTGATCTAAAACTTTTGTGGCCCGCGAAATGCTTTTAATGATTATTCATCATTCTTTCTATTGGTATGGTCCACCTGAGATCTGGAACTTCTTATAATTTTGGATTTCGTCTTAAAATTAGACATAACAACATATGAACGACATGGATATATAAAAGATACATCAATATAGGCCCCACACGGTAGAGGTAACACCCACTAAGGTGTTATCAGGGTAACATCTAATTCTCTCCCGCCCCAAGAAGGCCTGGCGCGACTGAGAGTGAATTTGGTGAGACCCCGGGCTCACCTAAGACGGTGCGGCCCTTACTGTGGGGCCCAGGTTGATGTATGTATTATGTATCCACTCCGTCCATCCGTTTTTCTAGATTATCTTAGGCTATTATCCCAAATATGAAGCAGAAAAAATTACCAGATAGACCATACCATAAGAAACAGTGGTGATTGACCATCCTACCATTTAAAACTTATTAGGACTCACCTTCATGTTTCTGTACTTTTTATTTACCATCCAATCTGTTGATAAGGTCACATGATCCTGGATGAAGGTAAAAAACAAATATCAGCTTCATCGAAAACTTCTGTGCCCCATTAATGGTCAATCGCCACTGTTTCCTATGTTATGGTCCACCTGATGATTGGATCTGCTTTATTTTTTGTGTAATTCTCTAAAACTATCTGCAAAAATGGATGGACGGTGTGGATACATAATAAATACATCAAGGTGGGCCCCATGGTAACCGACGGTAAGGGCCGCACCATCTTGAGTGAGGCCGGGGTCTCACCTAATCCACTCTCGGCGTGACTTGGGTGAGACTGCGAACTAGGGATGTGGGTGGGACCCTAAACTTAGGGCTCACGTGGATGTATTCTTTGTAGATCCATGCCGTCCATCTGTTTCTTTGTATTATTTTAGGATGAAATACCAAAAATTAAACAGATAGAAATTTTAGGTGGACCACAACCCAAGAAACAGTTATAATTCAACTGTGACCGTTAAAAACTTCCTAGAGTCCACCGTAATGTTTATTGACCATCCAATTTGTTGATAAGGGCACGTAGACAAGGATAAAAGGAAAAAATAAATATCAGGTTGATAGAAAACTTTTGTGGCTCACAAAAGGTTTTTAATGGTCATTAACCAGTGTTTCTTAGGTTGTAGTCCACTAAAAATTTTAATCTTCTTCATTTTTGGTAACATAGTACAAAATAATCTTTAAAAGCAGATTAACGGCATGGATCTATAAGGAATACATCGAGGTGGGCCCTAGGTTCAGGGTCCCACCCACTTCACTGGTTCGGCCGTCTCACCCTAGTCTCGCCCAGAAGCGGGCTGCGTAGTGAGCAACTCCGCACGCTAACCGTGCAGAGTAAACTTTGAGGGGCCCACCGTGATTTACTTATTTTATCCACTCCGTCCATCCATCTTAAAAGATAATTTTAAGTAAGTAACCAAAAATTTAAGCATATCAAGTTCTAAAGTGGACCACACCATAGGAAAAGTGTGAACTGAATGTCTACCATTGAAAAATTCTTGGGAGCAAACAGAAGTTTTTGATCAAGCTGATATTTGTTTTTTCTCTTCATCCATGTCCATGTGATCTTATGAACAGGTTGGATGACAAATAAACATCACTGTGGGGCATGGAAAGGTTTCAACGGTGGAAATCATTTTTCTCACTGTTTCCTGTGGCATGGTACACTTGAGATTTGGATATGCTTAAATTTTGGGCTCAACCCCTAAAATGATCTGTAAAAACATATGGACTGAATAGATGAAGCACATACATTCTAGGTGGGCCCAACAGAGTTTACTTTGTACAATAAGAGAGTTGAGTTAGGTGTTACCTATTCTCCGCAAAAAAAAAAAGGGTAGCGAATTATGTGTTACCCGGGAACGGCTTAGTGGGTGTTACCCCTACCGTATGGCCCACGTGGATGATATTTTGTATATCCACTCCGTCCATCGGTTTATACAGATTATTGTAGGATAAGGTACTAAAAATTATCCAGATCCAAATCTCAAGTGGACCATACCACTGGAAACAGTGTGATTGAGTGCTCCACCATTAAAAATTCCAAAGAGCCTGTGATAAGGTTTTGGTAATGTTTATTTGCAATCCAAGCTCTTGATAATGTCAATAAGGTCTTGATGAAGGGAAAATATAAATATGAGATTGATCGAAATCTTTTATGGCCCACAAAACGTTTTTAATGGTTATTAATCACTGTTTATAATGGTATGGTCCACCTGAGATTTGGATCTGGATAATTTTTTTTTAGATCATATCCTAAAATGATATGAGAAAACAGATAGACAGCATAGATATATAAAAAATGCATCACAATGGGCCCCACACGGTAGGGGTAACACCCACTAAGGTGTTACCAGGGTGACATGTAATCCATTCCAAACGGAGACCCCCCCCCCTCTCCCTCTCTCTCTCTCTCTCTCTCTCTCTCTCTCTCACGGACGCTCTCTCTATCTCTCTCTGTCTCACCACCCCCCCCCCCCCCCCCCCCACTCTCTCTCTCAGTCACTCACGGACAGACCCCCCTCTCTCCCTCACCCCACCCTTTCTTTCCCTCCCTCTCGATCCCGTTCTTTGTTCCAGCGTGTGGGTGTACGACAACTGCTCCCACTCTCTCTCTCCTCTACTTCCTCCACCAGGTAAAAAACCCTAACCCTAACCTTGCTTACTTTTCCTTTTGTGGATTTTTATTGTTGAATGCCAAATTAGGGATTTGTATTGTCGAATCCCAAATTAGGGATTTGTGAGTGTACGGACGCGGATTGGGTACTATCCACACCGTCCATCCATTTTTCCACATCATTTTAGGGCACAAGCCTAAAAATGAGGCAGTCCCAAGGCTCAAGTGGACTACACGGTGGGGATTAAATACCTACTGTTGAAAAAAAAATTGATTGAACAGAAGTTTTGGATTGAGCTTATATTTGTGTTTTCCCTTCATCCATGTATATGTGAAGTTATGAACAACTGGGAAGAGCTCCGTCCATCATTCTTCACCTGTTTGTGCTCTCTACCGTGCACGTAGCAAGTCGATTTATCAATCACTACCTTCCTTCTAGTGGGCCCCACTTTGGATGTATAACTGCACCCGTAGATTTGATGTTCAGAAATCTAACATCTAAGCTCGGGCCGAATAGATGGACGGCACCGATTGATACATATCCATGCCACGTGTACTCTAAGGTGATGTTCGACCTGAGATTTGGATCTGCCTCATTTTTTGGGCTCATGGCCTAAAATGACCTGGAAAAACGAATGGACGGCGTGGATAAAACACATACATCAATGTGGGCCCCACCGAGTTGATTCACGTTAAGTAAGACAATGTGTAGTACGCGGACTATAAAAAAAAAATACAGTTGGCAAGCACTCGCAGCATTGGTACTTCGGAAGATGTATGTACTTCATACACATGCAATTAGAAATTACTAGTGTGTGGTAGATAAGAGTAGGTTAATTAGTTACGATCGATTTAAATTCACATTTGTCAATTATGCACGTCATCTCTAATTTTCTCTATGAATATGTTTCTTGCGTTTAGATGGCTTCGACAACCCCATGTAAGAATTGGATGAGGGCAGAAAAGTTTACCCCTGAATACGTGGAAGGTGTTGCAATGTTCTTAGAGTTTGCGAAACAGAATTCAAATGGTGTTGATTGGCACTGTTGTCCTTGTGTGAAATGTCATAATATAGGTGGGAAGATGGAACTAAAAACAGTTTACGACCATTTGTTTTTTAATGGCATAGATCTGACATACACGACATGGTTTCACCATGGGGAACAACGTCCAAATATAAGTGCGAGTACATCTGTCGATAATCATAGCGAAGATATGTTTCCTCAAATGGTTGATTTGGTGAATGATGCTTTTGGTCGTTTTCAACCTAATGACTTAGATGCATGTATGAATGAGGTTAACAATGAAGATAGTACTCAACTTCAAGATGACTTAGGTGATGATTGTTCGCTTCCCCAAGTGTAGGGTTGCGATGTAGTAATAAACTCGGTAATACCGAGGTCGATCCACAGGGACTTATGTAGGATGTCACAAACTCATCCACAAGTTTCTATTGAAGCTAACAATCAAAGTTTGAATAGAATGTGTGTGATTAACAGTTTAAGCTAAATTGAATGTAAACAAGTATAAGAAGGCACTAGGGGTTCGAGGATCCACTTGTAGCAATCCTCGATGTTCAATCCGCTGTGGTTTCCCATTCTCTCAACTAGAATCACCAGTCAGGTCTATCTAGTCGGATGATAGAACTGTTAAACCAGAAGTCTGTAACATGTAAGTTCTGTGCATAAAGTTCACTCAACTCTAGGCTGATCTGAGCATGCTCATTGCATAGGTCATTCACCTTTTCTATAGGTCCAATTCCCAATCATAACCATCCTCAAGTCTTCTCACAAGACAAGGCTAGATCATGATTTGAACTGGATTCAAATTATATGCACAGTCCATACATATTCCAGATAATCAACCAAAACGAGAACTTTGGCATGAAGCCCCTTTATGAAGAGCTTGGTACTAGAGCGCACTCCAATTCCTCGGATCATACAGGTCTAGACCGTTGCAAACAAATTAAGCAGATAAGTAATTCATCCAAACATTCATGAGTCATCACAAGACTAAGAGAAATTACTTAAAAACTTGTATAAACTTCAAACCTTAGTTCATAATCCTTAATTCCAAACTGAAAACCACTTAACTACGAATTAAAACATCTTAGATACACTACAAGCTTCACCTCTTAGCCCTAGCTAAGAGGTTTAGCTGCTCATGATCTAAGGAAACATGAAACAACTACAAAAAGCATGAAAACAGCAAAGCAAACCAAAAGGAGTTGTGAAACTCCAATCTTCACTTCCACAGCCTCCAACGTCGCTTGAACCCCTCTAGGATACCCTAGGAACAATCCCTAGGTGTCTATTTATAGTCTGGAGGCTTCACAACTTCGGAAGAATCGAGAAAGTGCATAACACTTACGCAGCGCAGTGAAAATCGGGATGAATTTAGAAGTTTCTCTTTCCTTTCGCACAGTCGACCGGTCACGACCGGTCGGCTTCAAAATATAGTCATTCCAGCAAGCACCCCCGACCGGTCATGACCGGTCGGATGTTTTCATCCACATTCCAGCAGTAATGACCGACCGGTCATGACCGGTCGGTCCTTTTCATTTAGATCCAGCAGCCTTGTCCGACCGGTCATGACCGGTCGGACGTGATCCTAAACCTCTCCTAATGCATGGCTGATCGGTCGCTGACCGGTCAGGCTTCTCTTTCTTCATTCTTTCTTTCTTTCTTCTTTCTTTTCTCTTCTCTCCTTGCTTGACTTCCTTTGATCTTTCTTCATGCTTCATCCTATAGTCTTCAATACTTGTAAGGGGCCTCATTTAGCTTTCAAATGGTGGACTCTCCATCTTGTTCCTACAATCACACATCATATATTAAATTGGTCCTTTAACATGTATATCATGCATAATGAATGATGAATTGGGGTTAGAATATGCACAATTATGAGCTCAACACACCCCCCAACCAGCATTTTGCTAGTCCCGAGCAAAACATGCGTGAAGCTAATCTCATTCTTCAGATTCAACTCTCTTTCAGGAGCCATCCTTCTATACATTCTAAGGTTCATAAGTGTAAGATTCAGAAAGATTAGGCGTCAAAGGTTGGAACCGTAAATCCTCAAGACATAATAGGCATTCATATGAGATTCCCACTGATTGGTTGATAAATAGAAGGATTTGAACAAATTCATCCTAGTGTGGGTAGTGAAAATTCATTCCACGAGTTTCTAGGATTATCTTCTTTATAGATCAACTAGACTATTGAACTCAAGGTACATAGAGCCACATCAAGCCAATGACGGGAATTTGCCTTACCGTCCTTCCGACGACTTTCACACTACGTCCCATTTCCGGCTTTGGTTACGGGTAGACCATCCCCCGGTTGGTAGTAGGTAGCCCTAATCGGAATTTTCCACCGTTTTTCCACATTCCCAATTTCATCCTTCCTTTTCCTTTTTCTTTTTAAATTAGATAGGATTTTTAAAAATCCATATCTTTCATTATTTTCCCATGGACAAGGATGGACAAAGTACCCCGGCCTGATTGCTCAATACTTTAATTCAAAGTCTAGCTAATCCAAAAATCACATAATCCCTTCAACTCATGAAAATCATGTAATGTGAACTAGGTGTAAAAGTGTTCAGATTTTCTATCAATCACAAAAATAGGGGAGTTCACATATAAAACCATTATGCAATGAGAGATTCCAGACATCCAGCCTTATACACTTCATATCTCCTCCTCTTATGCTCATATCAACTCGAATGCATAGAACTAATATTTTCCAAAAAAAGTTCGAATTTTTAAAAAAATTGAAAAATTTCCACATAATTGCTTGAGATGTTGCAAAATGTTGGATTCATCCAAGCGGTCCTACACCCCCCAACCAAATCTTGCATTGTCCTCAATGTAAAAGATGCGCAATGAGCAAAACATGAGTGCAATTTGAAAATAAAAGGGAGTGAGGAATGATATTACTTGAGAGAGTGAACATTGAAAATCTTTCTCCTTCTAACAAACCTATGAAAACGAAAACAAAAGCAGCAAACTCCTAATCCTAACTACTCTATACCTCCATCAGACTAGGAGATCAATCATCCTGATACACAGGATCATTCAGAGGTATGGACATACCTTCTGAAGGGAAGTTGTCAAAGAACGGCTTTAATCGCTGCCCATTTGCTTTAAAAATGTTGCCGTTCCTTGGATTTAACAGCTCGACAGTCCCATATGGATAGACAGTTTGCACAATGTAGGGACCGGTCCACCGAGATCTCAATTTTCCCGGAAATAGATGTAAGCGAGAATTATACATGAGGACTTTTTGATTTATCGTGAATGTCTTGCGAAGAATATTCTTATCATGGAATATCTTCGTCTTGTCCTTGTAAATTCTCGCATTCTCATAAGCTTCATTCCGGATTTCTGCAAGTTCATTCAATTGTAGTTTGCGTAGAGAGCTTGCCTTGTCAGAATTGAAATTCATCTTCTTAATAGCCCAATATGCCTTATGTTCCAACTCCACAGGTAAGTGACAAGCCTTCCCATAGACAAGTCTATAGGGAGACATTCCAATAGGGGTTTTAAAGGCAGTACGGTAAGCCCACAGCGCATCGGTAAGCCGAAGTGACCAATCCTTGCGATCGGGATTCACCGTTTTCTCTAAAATGTGTTTAATCTCCCTATTAGATATCTCAGCTTGTCCACTAGTTTGTGGGTGATAGGGAGTGCTCACTTTGTGCGTTACGCCATATTTCTTCATTAATGCTTCAAAAGGGCGATTGCAAAAGTGAGACCCTCCATCACTTATGATGACTCGAGGCGTACCAAACCGGGAAAGAATGTTTTCTTTTAAGAATCGAATGACCGTTTTATGGTCATTATTCCGGCAAGGGATGGCCTCGACCCATTTGGAAACATAATCAACGGCAAGCAAGATGTATTGGTTTCCAAAAGAAGATGGGAATGGGCCCATGAAATCAATGCCCCAACAATAAAAAATTTCGACAATTAAGATAGGATTGAGTGGCATCATATTTCTACGGGAGATTCCTCCTAATTTCTGACAAGGTTCGCAAGCTTTGCAAAACTCATGTGTGTCTTTGAACATGGTGGGCCAATAAAACCCACATTGTAGAATTTTCGCTGTGGTCTTTTTAGCCGAAAAGTGACCACCACATGCTTGAGAATGACAGAAGGAGATGATACTTTGTTGCTCATCATCTGGAACACATCTCCTTATGATTTGATCGGGACAATACTTGAACAAGTATGGGTCGTCCCATAGGAATTTCCGTACCTCTGAGAAGAATCTATCCTTATCTTGCTTTTTCCAATATGTAGGAATTGTACCTGTAGCAAGATAATTAGCAATGTCCGCATACCATGGTAATTGGGAAACAGCAAAAAGTTGTTCATCAGGGAACATGTCATTGATTGCAGTCGTTTCAGGGGAATCAGTGAGGACAAGTCGAGAGAGGTGGTCAGCTACCACATTCTCTACTCCTTTCTTATCACGTATTTCTAAGTCGAATTCTTGGAGTAGGAGGATCCATCTTAATAACTGTGGTTTAGCATCCTTCTTAGAGAGAAGATACTTAAGCGCGGCATGGTCGGTGAATACGATGATCTTGGATCCAATCAAGTAGGATCTAAACTTCTCCAAGGCAAAAACTACTGCTAAAAGTTCCTTTTCAGTAGTGGTGTAGTTTGCCTGGGCTGAGTTTAGGGTTCTACTTGCATAGTAGATGACACACGGCATTTTATCTTTTCTTTGGCCTAACACAGCCCCAATAGCATAGTCGCTAGCATCGCACATAATTTCAAAAGGAAGGCTCCAATCAGGTGGTTGCATTATTGGGGCGCATGTCAACATACCCTTAAGGGTGGTGAATGCCTGTTGACATTCTTCATTCCACTCGAATAAATTTTCCTTTTGAAGTAGGTTACATAAAGGGCGAGAGAGTGAACTGAAATCCTTTATAAACCTTCTGTAAAATCCTGCGTGTCCTAAAAAGGACCGTATATCTTGTATGCTTTTGGGTGGTGGTAGGTTAGAGATAAGATCAATTTTCGCCTTGTCCACCTCAATTCCATTTTGTGAAACGATGTGACCAAGTACAATTCCCTTTTGAACCATGAAGTGACACTTTTCCCAATTGAGCACAAGGTTCTTCTCTTCACATCTTTTTAGCACAGATTTCAAGTGCTTGAGGCACTCATCAAAGTTACAACCAAATACAGAAAAATCATCCATGAAGACTTCGAGAATGGTCCCCACCATGTCAGAAAAGATGCTCATCATACAACGCTGAAAGGTGGCAGGGGCATTACATAGTCCAAACGGCATTCGTCGATAGGCGAAAGTACCGAATGGACATGTGAATGTAGTCTTTTCTTGATCTTCACGGGCAATTTCTATTTGATTGTACCCTGAATAGCCATCAAGGAAGCAAAAGTGGGAATGGCCCGCCAACCGTTCTAAAATCTGATCAACAAACGGTAGGGGAAAGTGGTCTTTCCTCGTGACAATGTTTAGCTTCCTGTAGTCAATGCACATTCTCCAACCAGTAGTGACTCTAGTTGGCACGAGTTCGTTATTGGCATTGGCTACGATGGTTATTCCAGATTTCTTAGGCACCACTTGAGTTGGGCTCACCCATTGGCTATCAGATATTGGGTAAATGATACCTACATCCAATAGTTTCACCACTTCGGCCTTAACCACATCCTTCATATTTGGATTTAGTCAGTCTTTGTGGTTGCCGGGATGTCTTTGCATTTTCCTCAAGGTGTATGCGGTGAGTGCAAATCAGTGGGTCTATGCCTTTGAGATCGGCAATTGTTCATCCAATGGCACTCTTGTGCTCTAATAGAGTGGCTATTAGCCTACTCTCTTGTTCCTCATCCAAGTGGGAAGAAATCACCACTGGATATGTCTCATCTCGACCTAAATAAACATATTTTAGCTCACTTGGCAATGGTTTTAGGTCGAGTTTTGGTGCCTTAATGTTGGATGGGAGGGCCTTGTTCTCATTTATAGGCAAAGGTTCAATTGGGGTCCTCCATCTTTTATTTTCACGCACCATCATCACATCTAGAATGGCATCCATCTCTTGTGTTGTATCATCATTCATATCATGGAGATGGGCCACACATGCCTCCAAAGGGTCGGAAAATAGTGACAAGGGGATTGTATCTTCCACGAATGATTCGATCATGTTTAATTCGTGGATATCATCATCAACTTCCCGCGGTTGTTTGCATAACTCAAATATGTTAAGCTCAAGGGTCATATTTCCAAAGGACATTTGTACAAGTCCGTTTCTACAATTGATAATGGCGTTTGAGGTAGCTAGAAACGGTCGTCCAAGTATGACGGGAATTTGAGTACCGGTGCCTATCACAGGATGTGTGTCCAAGACAATAAAATCTACTGGATAGTAGAATTTATCAACTTGGACTAGAACATCCTCTACCATTCCTCTCGGTATCCGGATGGATCTATCAGCAAGTTGGAGTGTGGTTTTGGTGGGTTTCAATTCACCTAACCCAAGTTGTTCGTAGACCGAGTATGGAATGAGATTCACACTTGCCCCCAAGTCGAGGAGGGCTTGTTTAATCTGGTAGTCTCCTATAATGCATGAGATGGTTGGACTACCTGGATCCTTGTATTTTTGGGGCACCTCTTGTTTGATGATGGCGCTCAAATTCTCAGCCAAAAGCACTTTATTGTGAACGTTATGTTTCCTTTTGATTGTACACAATTCCTTTAAAAATTTAGCATAAGATGGTATTTGTTTTATTGCATCCAACAGCGGAATGTTGATCTTCACCTGCTTGAAAACTTTTAGAATTTTCAGATTTTTATCTAAAGGTTTAGGTGAAATCAACCTTTGTGGAAATGGGGCAACCGGCTTGTATTGTCTTTTCGGTTCTTTCTCTTATGGAATATTGTTTGGGCTATCATCCTCTTTGGGAATTTCCGGATCCTTAGGCTTGGAGGCCTTCACCGGATTGGATTTATCAATTTCTTTCCCACTTCTCAAAGTGGTGATAGCTTGGACATGTTCCGTATGGTGGGAGGATGAGCTTGCATCTTGTATCTCATATTGGGTTCTTGGGTTAGGAAGAGGTTGGGCAGGGAGTGTGCCCTTCTCTCTAACACTAAGGTGAGCTTCAACTCTAGCCAAAGATGTTTTCAATTCATTGATGGCTTGGTTTGAGTTTTGATTGAATTTCAATTGCTCTTGCATGAACCCATCTATTTTTAGAGAGTTTGTCTTGTTATACTCATTCTGGACCGATACAAATGCACCCAACATCTCTTCTAGTGATACTTTTGGGGTGTTGTTTGCATTTGCATTGGGCCCATTCTTCCAACTGAAGTTGGGATGGTTCTTCCAATTAGGATTATACGTGTTTGAGTTTGGAGTACCGTATTGTTGCTGATAACTGTTTATGGCATTTGTTTGTTCTTGTAGGATGCCTTGGACTGCTGAAATTGTGGGACAATCTGGTGTAGCATGTTGATTTCCAGCGCAAATTCCACAAACAGTTTCAACCTCAGTGGAGTTGATTGTTTCTCCTTTCCTTAATTCCATGGCTTCGACCTTTCTTGTAAGGCTAGCCAACCGTGCACTTATGCTATCTTCTTCTGATAGGACATACATTCCTCCCTTTTCCTTTTGTTGGCCAATCTTGGAATTTGTTGGTTTAGGTGTGTCCCAAGATTGTGCACTTTCAGCCAATTCTTCCAGATAATCTCATGCTTCATCAGCTTCCTTAGTCATGAACTCCCCATTACACATCATCTCTATAAATTGGCGCATGGATGGAATCAGTACTTCATAGAAAAAACTTATAATCCGCCAATTTTCATAGCCATGATGTGGGCATGCGTTTAATAGGTCCTTGAATCTCTCCCAACATTGGGAAAAGGTTTCATCCTCCTTTTGGGCAAAGTTCATGATAAGGCGCTTAAGCATGTTCGTTTTGTGAGTAGGGAAGAATTTTTTTATAAATTCTCTGTGCATATCATTCCATGACCCAATTGATCTTGGCCTCAATGCATAAAGCCAACCCTTGGCTTTATCCTTAAGAGTGAAAGGGAAGAATTTAAGTCCTTACTACATCTTCAGTCACATTTGCAAAGTGCATGGTGGTGATTACCTCATCAAACTCCCTAAGGTGTTGATAGGCACTTTCACTGTCTAAACCATGGAATTAAGGGAGAAGATTGATCACTCCCGGTTTCAAATCCACATTCCCTGCATTTGGTGGAAAAACTATGCATGAGGGAGTGCTCGTTCTTGCAGGTTGCAAGAAATCACGTAAAGTCCTAGGTCGGGAAACATTCTCAACCACATTCTCCCCTATTTCAGTTTGATTTTGAACCGGGTTAGGTTGATTTGCAGCCATATTTTCAGATAAAATTGGAGAATCTAGCTGTCTCCTAGCACTGTGGCTCTCTATCAATCCCTTCTACTATCCCCCCTTCACTTATGAGTCGGTTATTGGAATCCCGAGCCCAATGTGGCATGCAAAACCAAAAATAAGAAACAAAAAGAAAGGAGAATTCTTCCTCCCTTTTCTTTACTCTTCTCTAAGACCGAAGCACAAGGTGTCTTGCAATGGCTAGGCCAGAAGCAAGGATAAAGACCGATTTCTCCTGGTCAATAGGGGTTCAGAAAACTCCCCACCCACTCTTTGAATCTTTTGAGAAAAAGTGCAGAAAAAGGAAAAAGAGAAGTAGAGATGAGAAAAGAAATCTCTGAGCATAAGGTGAACCAAGGCGGCTGAGCCGACCAATAGGAATCCAGGTGGCAAAAAGGCCGACCTTTTAGAGATCCAAAAGGAATCTCCACCCACTCTACAAGAAATGAATAGGAATGAATAGGAGAAGGAGAAGAGTAAGGTTTAGAAAGATAGAACCTGATTCGCACTTGAAACTCTTGTATCTTCTTCAGATTCCTAGAAATTCCTGAAAAGAAAAAATCAAATAAATAAACTAAGTTAGTTCTAAAAATCTAAAAGAGTCTTAAATAGATACTAATTTCAAAAATTTGTGAAAACCGTCAAGGTCCCCGGCAACGGCGCCAAAAACTTGTTCGCTTCCCCAAGTGTAGGGTTGCGATGTAGTAATAAACTCGGTAATACCGAGGTCGATCCACAGGGACTTATGTAGGATGTCACAAACTCATCCACAAGTTTCTATTGAAGCTAACAATCAAAGTTTGAATAGAATGTGTGTGATTAACAGTTTAAGCTAAATTGAATGTAAACAAGTATAAGAAGGCACTAGGGGTTCGAGGATCCACTTGTAGCAATCCTCGATGTTCAATCCGCTGTGGTTTCCCATTCTCTCAACTAGAATCACCAGTCAGGTCTATCTAGTCGGATGATAGAACTGTTAAACCAGAAGTCTGTAACATGTAAGTTCTGTGCATAAAGTTCACTCAACTCTAGGCTGATCTGAGCATGCTCATTGCATAGGTCATTCACCTTTTCTATAGGTCCAATTCCTAATCATAACCATCCTCAAGTCTTCTCACAAGACAAGGCTAGATCATGATTTGAACTGGATTCAAATTATATGCACAGTCCATACATATTCCAGATAATTAACCAAAACTAGAACTTTGGCATGAAGCCCCTTTATGAAGAGCTTGGTACTAGAGCGCACTCCAATTCCTCGGATCATACAGGTCTAGACCGTTGCAAACAAATTAAGCAGATAAGTAATTCATCCAAACATCCATGAGTCATCACAAGACTAAGAGAAATTACTTAAAAACTTGTATAAACTTCAAACCTTAGTTCATAATCCTTAATTCCAAACTGAAAACCACTTAACTACGAATTAAAACATCTTGGATACACTACAAGCTTCACCTCTTAGCCCTAGCTAAGAGGTTTAGCTGCTCATGATCCAAGGAAACATGAAACAACTACAAAAAGCATGAAAACAGCAAAGCAAACCAAAAGGAGTTGTGAAACTCCAATCTTCACTTCCACAGCCTCCAACCTCGCTTGAACCCCTCTAGGATACCCTAGGAACAATCCCTAGGTGTCTATTTATAGTCTGGAGGCTCCACAACTTCGGAAGAATCGAGAAAGTGCGTAACACTTACGCAACGCAGAGAAAATCGGGATGAATTTAGAAGTTTCTCTTTCCTTTCACACAGCCGACCGATCACGACCGGTCGGCTTCAAAATATAGTCATTCCAGCAAGCACCCCCGACCGGTCATGACCGGTCGGATGTTTTCATCCACATTCCAGCAGTAATGACCGACCGGTCATGACCGGTCGGTCCTTTTCATTTAGATCCAGCAGCCTTGTCCGACCGGTCATGACCGGTCGGACGTGATCCTAAACCTCTCCTAATGCATGGCTGACCGGTCGCTGACCGGTCAGGCTTCTCTTTCTTCATTCTTTCTTTCTTTCTTCTTTCTTTTCTCTTCTCTCCTTGCTTGACTTCCTTTGATCTTTCTTCATGCTTCATCCTATAGTCTTCAATACTTGTAAGGGGCCTCATTTAGCTTTCAAATGGTGGACTCTCCATCTTGTTCCTACAATCACACATCATATATTAAATTGGTCCTTTAACATGTATATCATGCATAATGAATGATGAATTGGGGTTAGAATATGCACAATTATGAGCTCAACAATGATTCTCGGTACAAGAAATTAATGGAGGATGCAAAGCAACCCTTATATCGATCGTGTAAACCGGAGCATACAAAGTTCTCTGTCACAATTGAGATGATGAGCATGAAAGCTAGGTATCAGTGGTCAGACAATAGCTTTACGGAGTTGTTAAGCCTACTCAAGAAAATTTTGCCCAGCGAGAACTCTTTGCCAGATAGTACTTATAATGCGAAGAGGTTGATTGGTTCATTGGGTATGAACTATGAGACAATACATGCATGCCATAACGATTGTATTTTATACTGGAAGGAGCATTCTGATAAGCAGAGTTGTCCAAAATGTGGAACCAGCAGATGGAAATTTGATCGTGGAGTAAGGTCAACTGCCCCAAATGTACCTTGTAAGGTGCTAAGGTACTTCCCATTAAAACCGAGGTTACAAAGACTTTACAGTGTACCGTCGATTGCAGAGAACATGATGTGGCATTCAAATTCGGGTGAAGATGATATTTGCATGAAACATCCCGTGGATTCTTCTATGTGGAAGATTGTAGATTCAAAGTTTGAAGATTTCGCTGCGGAGCCACATAACGTTCGGTTGGGACTTGCAACGGATGGATTCAATCCGTTTGGGCATATGAGCAACTCATATAGTTGTTGGCCTGTTATGATTGTTACCTACAATCTTCCACCTCATTTATGCATGCGGAAGGAGTTTACCATGTTAACACTTTTGATCCCTGGAAAAAAAGGTCCAGGACATGACATTGACATCTGAAATTGCGGTTTTACCGCCTATTGAGATACTTGGAGATATGCCTAATGTCCTAGAGGGGGGGGGGGGGGTGAATAGGACTTTTTAAATTCCAATTACAATTAAAAACTAACCAAGACAATCTTATCAAATAAGATAATCACAATAGCATTCAAGGCATTTATATGAGCAGTTTGTAAGCAAGGACTATCATAGGCATTTCATCAAACAGTTAGCATTTATGATAGACTAAACCATTCAACACATAGCAAACATTCAATCTCACAATGCACAGCGATTTATAGTGGTTCGGTTTCCCTACTCCACTCCCGGTTCACGATCTCAACCTATGAGACCACCGGATTTCACTATAGTCTTGGTTTTAAATCAGGTTAACCATCAACCTTGACATCCTTTGATCTAGGACCGCGTTTACCATCCGCCGATGGCCCAATCCAGGGACTTGACGAGTTTGGATCTCAAACTCTCACCAATCCTAATCTAAGGATGGTCACGTACCCTCCCACCGGAGTTTCCCAAACCAGGGAATAGAGATTTAAAAGATGGACTCTCAAATACTAGACATACCTAGACGATTGAGCCCCGATTCGATGCCTTTGATGAGTAGCTTCAGCTCCAGGTGCTTCAGCTTCTCTTTGAGCTCCCAAGATCAGCTACCGATGCAAATGATGAGGATATGTTGATGCCGGGTAGTTGGGAGAGAGTTGGTCTAGTTCCTCTTGCCTATTCAATGCAATGGTAATGAGGGAACTACCAATCTTCAAGCATTCAATGGCTTTAAGTGACCTAATAAAGATATTCAGAAGGAAGGTCAGCCATGAATGAAGGTCTTGAGTTCATACTTCAAACCGAGCTTAGAATACTCAATGACAAGCCATTAATGACCAAGTTTGAATGATGAACTCAAGGGAGTTAAGAGGGAGGAAGGATGAGAGTAAATGCTCTCTCTCTCAACTCTGGATGGGTGTTGAATGCATGCCAAGAAAGAGCTCAAGACATGGCTATATAAAGCCCCAAATGATAGCCCCAACGGATCTAAAACGGTCACGTCTGACTTGTCAGAGATAGGACTCGACCGGCCGGACGAACCGGTCAGCATTCAAAAACAAAGGCCTCATATGGGACTGGCCGACCGGTCATGACCGGTCGGACCCCCTTGCTGGAGGGAGTTCAGAATATGGGCCGACCGGTCAAGACCGGTTGGACCCCCTTGCTGGAGCTACTGAATAATATGGGCCGACCGGTCAAGACCGGTCGGACCCCCTTGCTGGAACCTCTTAAAACACCAGGCCGACCGGTCTTGACCGGTCGGCTATGCTTGCTGGACACTCATATGATGGGAAGGCCGACCGGTCTTGACCGGTCGGCTACTCTTCTAAATGAGACAGAAAGGCTACTGGAGAAGTGTATAGCTTGGCCGACCGGTCAAGACCGGTCGGCTGTCCGTATGAAGCCCTTCCAGCAAAGTATTTGGTTAGCCTTGAATGCCTGGCCAACCGGTCAAGACCGGTCGGCTGTCCATCCGCTTTCTTCACAGCAAGTTAGTTGATGAGTTGAGAAGCCTGGCCGCTTTCTGAACTTGTCAAGCGGGTTAGCTGGACCAAGTTCTCAACACATCAATGGATCACTTCAAGTGATGAGGTGCATAGGGTCCAATGTATGGACATATCTCCAATATGCTTCGCACCAGCCATGATTCACAAGTCTGATCAACTTGTGCAAGGGTCGAGAGGAATGGGGATTAGATATGTGAGTCTTTACGCCATTTCTTTGATGTTTTGGGTTTCCTATGGTCGATCTATATGCAACTTACCTGAGATCTTGTTGCTGCATTAGCTTGAGCAATGGATGAAGCGTAATCTTCAAGTCTTGATCTTCAATTCTTCGACCGGGGCTCACATGACACGACGCGACCAACCAACACGTCAATTGACAACAAAAGGTGTACTAACAACATCTACTTGCAGCCGTTGATTGCAGAGTTGATTGAATTATGGGAAGGATCTGTAACTTATGACTCACATAGCAAGAATAGGTTTACAATGAGGGCAATTTTATTATGGGCAATACATGATTTTCCAGCATATGGACATCTTTCTGATTGTAAGACTGGAGGAAAGTACGCATGCCCTATTTGTAGTGAGGAGACAGACTCAGTTTGGCTTGAACATGGAAAGAAGTTCGCATATATGGGACATAGAAGATTCCTACGATTAGATCATGATTTTAGGGACCAAACGACTCAATTCAATGGGAAGAAGGACAATAGGAAGACTCCAAAGCGTTTGTCAGGTTCTGATGTACTACGTAAAATGAATAATATTCAAACCAATTTCGGAAAGCAAGTGGGAAAGAATAGGAAGAAGTCCACGGATAAGGATCAAAATATTACTGCTTGGTCGAAGAGATCAATTCTCTTTGACTTGCCATATTGGGAGCATTTGCCCATTCGTCACAATCTGGATGTGATGCATGTTGAGAAAAATGTCACCGAGAACCTCATTGCAACAATCATGGACACGAAGGATAAGACTAAGGATGGTTTACAAGCTCGTCGGGATCTTCAGGTTATGAAGATAAAAAAGGCATTGTGGCCTAAAGAAATAGGGAACGGCAGGCTATTCATACCCAAAGCTCCTTTCACACTAGATAGATCTGAAAGAGACTTTTTTTGTCGAACCTTGAAAGATTTGAAAGTTCCGAGAGGGTATAGTGCAAATTGGACAAATCGCGTCAAGATGGAGGATTGTCAACTCAAGGCCCTTAAGTCGCATGATTATCACATTGTTATGCAGCAATTGCTACCGGTATTGTTGATGCACTCGTTCAAGAGTCAGAAGCCACTACGTGCCGCCATTTGTGAATTGTCCAGATTTTTCAACGTCATATGTTCAAAAGTTATTAATCGTGAAGAGCTTCAATATATGAGAAATAAAATAGTGGAAACATTATGTGTATTTGAAATATACTTTCCCCCATCATTTTTTTTTTCAATGACACACCTAGTTGTTCATTTGGCGGAGGAGGCACAACTTTGTGGACCTGTCAGATATCGATGGATATACCCTTTTGAGAGGTAACATTAATTGTAAGAGTTTATCAATTTTGTTACAATAACTTTTTCTATCGATATCTTATTTTAACACTGAATAGGATGATGAGAACATACAAAAAGTATGTGTTGAATCAAACTTACCCAGAGGGTTGTATTGCGGAACGATACATCCTAGAGGAATCCATGATGTATTGCATGGATTACATGCCCGATAAGAAGTTAGGAAGCCATAAGCAAGTACAAAAGATATTCTATGATGAGGGTGAGGAGAATGCCGATGATAGCCTAATCCATAAGAAAGCAAAAAGTTATCTTCTTACTACAGTGCAGTATCAACAAGCACGCAGATGGGTTTTACAACATCACGCTGAAAATGATCAGTGGGAGGGGTAAGTTAATAAAAGTATATTCTTCGATCCTTATTGTTTTTTAAATGGCTTAATGTAAAGCAAAGATGTTATTTATATTTTCTGGTATGTGACTTGTAGGAAATATAATGCATTCCTTCACGACCAAACACATAGGGGACAAAACTGGAGGGGTAATCCGTCAGCAGCAAAAAAAATGGACTACAATGCTTGGTTAAGGCATCAATTAGAAAATGAAGAAATGTCAGAATTTAAGAGAATTGCTTCCGGTCCAAACCATAAAGCGACATCATATAGTACATACTCAGTAAATGGTTATGTTTTTAGCACAGCTGACTCCGAAAAGAACTTTACAACACAAAATAGTGGAGTCTCTATGAAAGCGTTGACTAAGTTCAGGTCGAGCGCTAGGGATAGAAACTTTGTAGAAGAGGAAGCCACTTACTACGGCATCATCAGACAAATTCTTGAATTAGACTACTTCGACTTCAAGTTAACACTATTCTACTGTGATTGGGTGCATATCGAAGATAGTTCAAAAGGATGTTATGTAGATCCCGAAACCAAATTGATATTCGTCAATCTAAGAAGGTTTAGAAGGAACATCAAGGAAGATGATGAGCCATTTATCCATGCATCTCAGGCGGCTCAAGTTTTTTACTGCAAGGATCTAACAAGAGATGATTGGCATGTTGTATTAGATGTTCCAAAGCAGCTGACCAAGGATGTGTATGCATTTGAAGATCCGCTAGTGTTTGAGGCCAGGATGAATGAAGGTTCTTTTATCCCTTTATCAACAAATGATTCAAATAAAGAAGATGAAAATATACAAGACGGATCATACATAGAAATTGAACCAAGTACCTCGCTTCATCGAAAGCGGAGAAGAAACTGATAAGATTTATATTAGGTTGGATCTTATTAAAATATTTTTGTGTATCTTTTATTCTCTTTAAAATATATAGCAACATATGAAATGACTAATATTTTGGAAAAAAATGTAGCTCTAATGTTGCATGTAGGAGCGCGTTCGGGTTTTGCCTCAGGAAGCAACACAAAGAAGCATGTTGAAATCAATCATCGTGGGCAGATTGTTGGAGAAAAGTCGGCTACTTTCTCCACATTTACAGGGAGTGTGACCAGGACACACTGTCCACTTACATACAATGATTGGCGCATGGTTCCTAATGCAATTAAGGATAATATTTGGTCTACCATTTTGGAAAGCATTGAAATATCTGCATTTTGCTTTTTAACTTTTACAATCTAATATCAATTGACTGATTGCTACATAATGAAATATATAGGACTCATATGACATTGACAACAAGTACAAAGAGGAAACCTTTAAGAAAGTTACTAAGGCATGGAGGGACTGGAAGTACAAATTGCGCAAGATATATGATAAGTATGATCAGGATGCGATTAGAAAAAGAAATTGTCCCAAAGGCGTGAAGCAAGAAGAATGGGACAGGTTTGTTGATTTGGAATCCATGGAATAGGTGAAGACTCGTCGTGAAAAGGGAAAGGCTTCCAGACATGAGCTGAAGTTCCCTCATACGACTGGTAGACGGGGATCTGCTAGGACGGAAGAGTTAATGGTAATTTACAAAATTTTATTTTCATACAAAAAGTTAAGAATATTTAATCATGTTAACATGATTTTCCATTGCAAATTACAGCAAAAGGAAAATCCAGAAATTACCATCACAAGGACAGACTTATTTATGGCCACCCATAGTAGATCTGATGGGTCTTTCCCCATGTAAGAGCTAAGCGTCACAGCTGAAAGAATAAATGCCATAATTGCAAGTGACTCGACTAGTAAACAAAAAGATTTAAACCATGATCCTGTTGCACAGGTTTTTCATTCATCATCCTCAATTTTATATACATAGTTTTACTTTATCTTTCTATTACTAATATACATGCATCATAATTCATGATGGGTTATTGTATAGGTTTGTGGTTGTGACAGAAGGGGACGTGTCCAGGGTTTGGGTCATATTTCAAAAACCATTATTATTACATCCACCCCCTACATGGAAGAGAGTCGAGCCAATAAAAAAGCAATTGAAGAAAGAATCAATGAATTCATTGAAAAATCATTTTGATGAGAAGATTGCTGAACTTACGCAGCATATTCTTGGTCAAGTTCAGCCTGCGCATTACTCCCCTAGTACGGCTGCATCGCAGGTATTGCATTTGACGTGACAAAGTGGCATAATATTTTCATTTCTTAAAGATATATATCATTATTATGCACTTCACGAAAGTAATAAAATTATTTCTTGTAGGCCCATCTTCGATCCGGGGAGGTCTCAAGTCGTCAACAAGACTCGGTCCCAACTCCAATGATGGAAAATATTTGTTACTTGACAGACATCCGTGGTCGAGTTGTTGCACGTGGAAGAAAGATTACAGATAGGGTGGGTGTCGCTGAGCAACATTGCAAGGTCATATTAGATGCTATTGATGATCCCACTGTAGATGTGTTTAATGATGTTAGCGACAAGAAACTTGGAGATTGCAACTTGGGTGATGTTCTTGTTTGGGCTAACGTGTTGATGAAGAAATGAAGTTTTAAGGGCTTTGGTTAAACACTTTTTGTTGACAGCATAGACGTTTGTAATTTGCAGGAATTATGGGTTATTTGACTTTATTTTGGATGGTTTGACTAAACGGTTATTTTGGTTTCTTTAGTTGTTTTGTTTGTCTAATGTAGACATATTTTTTGTGTGATTTGTTATGAGTTTCTATCTGTTTATGTGTAAAATGACATGATTTGAAGATTAAAAGAACTACGTAGTGGCTTGATCCCAAATCCCTTTTGGGTACGTAGGCAGCCGTTCGTAGTAGACCGTATCAATTCAGCCACAAATTTGTTTTTCCCTTCTTGCAGTGTGGATCTTCATTCAAAAGGGTTTTCGAAAGATTTACAAGACATAACGACTATGGGAAATGTATAATATTATCAATGAGGTTAGTCATTTTTCTTTTCAATCTCCTCTTCAACTTAAATCTTCTATACTCCTCTATAGTTATGAAAATTTCCAATTTTTACACATAGCATTCTGTACTTCTGTAAATTCATTTAGTAGGTGAAATTAGCAACTTTCTACCACTGGATTTCATGCACCCTAAAGGAATTGCTTGTGAGTCGTTGCTGAATTTGTAGTGTTCCATCTGAATGTACATCTGCTAGTTTTCTATTGGTTGCCAATCCAGGGGCCATTTGCTAAGTTTGAACATTTTGCATGGGATTGCTTTCTATTGGCTAACAAAAGCATTGCAAGTGTTTGATGGTGCTTTTCGTTTCCTTAACATTATCTGATATATGATTTTGTCGTTGGTTTCCACTTTAATCTAGATGCCCATGATTTAATCATGTCCATCTGATAAATGCAGGATATCTACTGAACTCGCTGGTTTGTTGTATTTGCTTGTCTAGACTCAGTCAGGACTTTTATAGACTTCATGTAAGAATCCCATGTAAGAATACTTGTTTTGCCTGGATGGATATTTCAGCATGAATTTTTGGAGTGCTGAAAAAGAATTCATGCATGGAATTTTTTTCCTTTACTATCAATGAAGTGCTGTAATAGTCGCTTTGTTGGAGGATAAAATTAAGTCCTTACAAAACAAGTTGGACAATGGTCCAAATCAAGCCAGAAAAATCAGTGATACTCTACACGATAATTGATCATAGTGATACTCTGCTTTCTTCGTTTTTATCTGTTTGTTACCATTGCCAAATGACTTTTTTCTTTCCTATTTCCTTTTCAGTATAATTGTTATTTAGTTCCACCCGACTTGAGCTTCATCACTCATGAACCTTGTTATTATATTATAATGTGCATTCAATTTTTATCATAATCTGAAGAATTTTTTGGTTTAATGCTTAACACTGAAGTTGCTAGAGAAGCATGTCAAAAAAGGAAAAGAAAAGAAAAAGAACAAAAAAGAAAAGGTTTCTAATTATCTCCTCAACACTGGCCCAACCTGGATTATATTTTTCTTCATCCCCCAAGTTTTGATTGAGAAAACCCATTTTGCCAGATGACAATTGAACCCCTTCAAAGCTTATAAACTAGCATAGATTTTGTTATGTCAATTCCTTTAAGATCAATGACCTACCCAATATCTTTTCTTAATATTCAATGATATGTTGGTTACTAGATTTTGCTATGAAGAATTGAAGATAACCAATGTGGATTGAATTTTTTCATTGAATATCTCTACTTTCTTGACCTCCAACATCTTCAACATAAAAAAAGGCAAGATCGGGTCCATGTTTATCAGGCACCCCTGTTTTGCGAAATATGATGCCCATCAAACCGACGGTTTTGTGACAAAAAAGTGATTTGTCAAGATCAACCCTCATATTAAGATCCCCCATCAGTTAGCTCTTGAAAAATTGGTATTTAACAACAGCCAAAAAATGGTACAACACTGATAAAGACTTTCCCTTTTGTTGCATAAACACAATGTATCAAAAGGTACCCGGAACTGTATCTTGTAAGCTAATTTCTTCATTTGGTTCTCTATTGTTAAAGTATTTATCAAATCAGAAGGAAACCTTCGAAACAATAAATATTTATGCATTTCTCAACACGAACTTCTTTCTTTCTTTCTTTCTTTCTTTTTTTTTTTGTGCCGAGTCCCGTGTAATTTTGATGGTATTCTCCACAAGAATTGATTGGCCATATGAGCTGTCTTATTAAGATTTGATGGGAGGGAGACCTTTTGATCACCACAAAGACTAGCAAATTTCAGAATATTTACTAGTCGATTCCCTGCATTTCCATTTTTTGTTGTCCTTCATTATGAATGTTGATTATCATAGAAAAGGTATGCCCGATTACAAGTGCTGCTGAACACCTACAAATCATGCTTAGTGTTCACGGCACTTTTTTTTATGCACATGTTATTTTATATTTATTTCCTAAACAAAAAGAAGCATTCAATTTTGAATTGTAGAATTCTTTTTCTACTTTCCAGTCTTGGTTGTTTTTGCCACTTGTTTTTCGTCAAATGTTAATTTGGAATCATGCGTCATCTAGTATCCGGCGAAAGACCATCATATTCAATAGAATCTTAATGATAATGAGAAATCTGGATTGTTAGTTGTTGGTGTCTTAAAAAGATTATGATGTATATATTTATCTTTTTTTCCTTTATTATTTGTTCAGTTTTTTTCTTTCAGTATAAGAAAAGGAAAAAAGTTACAGTTGGGGTCGTTTGGATACCTGTAATGGTTCAAGTAGTAAATGATTTATAGGTGTAAATCATTTATAGCTTATACTGTTTAGCAGTTAGCTGTAAATGATTTACAATTAAATGATTATCTTTGTTTGGATAGCCTATAAATTGTGTAAGTCTTGTAAATGAAGAGCCAATCTTTCCATTTATAGCTGTTAGGCTGTAAATAGAGAGCCTGTAAATCAAATGGGGCTGAAAGCTGTAAATAATTTACAACCTATAAATGATTTATAGGCATTTTCAGCATCCAAACAGATTGCAAACCATTTACTTGTAAATTATTTGTAGTTAGATCTATTTACAAGCACCCAAACCACCCTTTCCTATAGGACAATAGATTTGTACTTGTTACATTTTGAAAGAGATGTTTACCTGCTCTTGTACCTCAATTTGTACTTTTTACAGTTTGAAAGAGATATTTCCTTCTTCTGTTGATAATCGCTCTTGGCCTAGAACCTTTGTTTCTTTGTTTAAGTCTGTTGTGTTTGGCATATGTATGAACCAAAGAAGACATGTTGGTGATTAATTTTGATGGATAAATTCTTTCTTCTATTGATTCTTGCAATGGGTTGCAATTCTAGTTGCAGACATTTTAGATGATGTGGACTTCTGATTCTTGGACAGCTTGTATGTTCATAGAGGACCATTGTTTTATGTATAAATAGATAGGTAGTGTATAATAGATGCATGGTTGCCTTGGTGATAGAGACACATCAGTAGATGCAAAGGGTTTAATGTTTGAACCTTCCAACTACACATTGCTACAAGTGAGGGTTGGGCTGGGCCACTCTGGTTTGGCCTGCCTGATGAATGGACCACCGTCTTGATTGTCACCTAGGTTATCCTTTTATAATGTAGTGCACCTTTTGCACAGCTTGGATGTTATATACACAATTGTCTTATATTTTACTTTTCAAACCTTAGGCTATCAGTGACTCTTGTTTAGGTGCCATAGCTTGGATGTTATATAGAGAATTGTCTTAAATTTTATTTTTCAAACCTCAGGCTATCAGTGACTCTTGTTTAGGTGCCATCTAAATGACCATTTAGCAGGCCCACTCTGATAGGAAATAATCTAAGAGTAGGATGCTTGATACACAGACACTTAAATAGTAGACGCGTCAAACTCAGCCGAGTAAATTGCCACGTGAAATTCTAAGTAATTTCTTAGTGTATCAGAGTCTACCAGAGTATCCAAGTACTTTGCATGGATCTTGCACTTGAATTTTGTGATTTAGTTTTTAATTTTGTATCTCATGTTCTGTATTTTAAAGTTAATATATATTTACTTTAGCTTGGGAAAATGGTCTTATTTCAGGATGTGCCACATCTTGATGTCAAAATAAAGTGGCTGAATGATCTTTTACTTAAATGGCCTTAAAGTTAGAGGCATCCTGTGCACCTCAACATATAAAAGGGCACATTTCTTCTGTTGATAATCTATTTTGCTTTCTTAATCACTAATACTTGCTCCTTGTTGTGTGCTTATATGTTTTCTTTTAGAAGACAATCCTCATCTTTATACGGTTACTAGACTGACGTCTTTATACAGTTGCAGAACAGACCGGAGAGGCCTAGCCAATCAGAGCTAACTATGTCAGCTGTTGCAAGCATTATGATAGTAGACTTTGGTTTTTTTAGTGTGAATTTCCTTATAGTACTTTATGTCTACAAGCTAAGTTTGATGTGATAGGGCGCATCTGTAGTTTGTTTTGATAACCTTAAATAGATGGTTAACTTTTTTGTTGGTATTGTACTTTTATGAATGAATTAAAACTAAATGATTGGATTGTGAAACATGCAAAATATTTTAAAAAAATTAAACATTTTTAGCCACTATTTATTGAGAACCGAGGTAAAAGACTAGATTTAGCCTTGGTTGTTAAGAACCGAAGTGAAAAACTAGATTTAGCCTCAATTGTCGAGAACTGAGGTTAAAACCTCGGTTTTGCCTCAGTTGCGCAAACAGAGGTTGCAACTCCCGTAGCAAAGGGCTTTAGCCTCAGTTGTTGAGAACCAAGGTTAAAAATATATTTAGCTTCAGTTGAAGAATCGAGGCTATAAAACCTTTTTAGCCTCAGTTGCTAAAACCGAGGCTAAAGCCTTTAGCCACGGGGGTTGAAGCCTCAGTTTGGAAAACTAAGGCAAAACAGAGGCTAAAGGCTTCAACCTCAGTTTTCAACCCTTTTAGCCACTGTTTTGAAGTGAGGCTAAAGGCCTTTTTTCTTGTAGTGCATCATGGTGGGGCCCACATAAGTTGGTGTAGGGAGGTAGCTACTTAACCTGTCAGTAGCTAATCCGCGTCCCTCGTGTAAGCTAAAACACTGTGGGGCCCACCACATGTCTGTGTAACATTCAAAACTCAGTAGGCCATGCCACAAGAATTGCTGGGAATTGAACATCCACCATCAAAACTTCATTGGGGCCCATAGAAGTTTTGGATAAGGAATGGATGGTATTTAATGATGACCGTGGGCCTCAGGAAATTTTCAATGGTTGGTGTTTCCATTCCTATTGTTTTCTATGGTGTGGCTTACTCGAATTTTGGATCTCCCAAAAATGATGGAAGGATCGGATGTCAGGTGGACATCATGGTGGTCATCACAGAGTTTTCGGTTGCACAGCCATGTGACAAGGATTGATAAGATGGATCTCACCTTGTAACCAGGTGTTAGGATCTGTGGCACCCACCATGACATTTGTGTTAGGATCTGAGCCCAAACATGATGGAGATCCCAAACTCAAGTTGGCCACACTTCACAAAATAGTGGGGATAGAAATGCCAACCATTGAAACCTTCCATGCAAGAATTTGTTGCTATTTTACTAATTGCTTCATGTGCTGAAACTACAGGATCTAGTGCAAGTTCCACCTAGTTTACATCATTGCTATCATAATACCAGCTGTACAGCCTTTAGTTTTTCAATCACAGCATAGCTTCACAGCTGGCTCAACCGGAGGTAGTTCAATATGAAAAACTCGCCTGCTTATCAATATGACATTTTATTTCTTGGGTTCATGGTATATGTCTGGTTTTGAATATCGCCAATTCATTTATGTAAACTCCATTTTTGTCATTATTTTATCAATAGCTTAATTGGTTCTTTCAAAATCATGATTTCAGGTTCTGCTTTGCGGTTTGCTTGGAATTCCCCATTCGAATGGGGTCGTCCCACAATTTTCCCATGCACACTAAAAGCCTTGCTGTTTTAGAAAGACAGCTTAACTGGAGGGTTTCAAAAGATTTTGTTGCTGCATTGTTGATTGAAAGACTAATATAGTTTCTTGCTGATGTAATTGGATATTTAAGATGTTCACAGCTATTTCACAGATGTAAGAAATTCAATATGCAATAAATGATGGATGTGTGAATTAGAAATGGTTAGTTTAGTTTATGTATCGAATTGGTTTGTATTGCTTCGATGATATCTGGTGTAAGAAATTCAAAATGCAACAAATGCATGCTGATTTTTTTTTTTTTTTAAAAATTAACGACGGACCAGATCCGTCGATGATGTTACAAGAAAACTGACAGATCCTAGTATTATCGACGGATTTGATCCGTCGTTCTTTTTACAACGATGAATAGAATCCAGTGCTGGAACGATGATGGTTTTGGAGGTTACGACGGATAAGGTTCGTCGTTTATTTAACGACGGACTATATCCGTCGTAATTTAACGACGGATTTGGTTCGTCGTTTATGATTAACGACTTGCAAAAGAACGTGTGACTATGTGACGGACGAAGTCCGTCGTCAACTTGGTCCGTCGTTTTTTTGCGATATTGGCATAGTGTCACTCGGGCTCTCCTTGGTGGAAAAATGGGCTAGAATGGTGGAGGACTCGGACGGACAGGATCTCTCTGGGATTGGTCGTCTGCTGAAATGAGAAGGGGAGGGAAGTATTTATAGCAGAGGGCAGTGGTAGTTTGCGTAAATAATTTTGGGCAGCCCCTACGAACACTCCTTGGTTTCCAGCGCATGGTACGGTCATGTGTCGGGGCTGCTGTTTTGACTCAGTGGGTTGACTTGGTGAGTTGACTCAGTGGGTCGACTCGGTGATTTGACTCGGCAGGTTGACTCGGTGTTTTGACTCGACGGGTTGACTTAGCGGGTTGACTCGGTGTTTTGACTCAGCGGGTTGACTCAGCGAGTTTGACTTTTTTAGGATTTTTTGACTGGTTTTTCTTATGGGGGGTTTTTTAGGCTGATGTTTAGGGGCGGGTTGACTGGGTTCAGGCTTGAGTTGGGCTATGGATTAGGGCTGACAAGGGTGAGTTTGGCTGAGTTTGGACTTAGGATTTGGGTGTATGGTCCTCCATTCATCCAGCTATCTCTACCAACAGTGTAGCCGAAGGTGGGGTGTCTACAAAACTCCCACTGCTTGAGTAATATCTGGCCTCATGCTAACCATAGCATAAATGAGGCTCCTTATGGTTGACGCATAAGGGACTTTAGCCATGTAGTCCCGTTCCTCCTGCGTCTTAGCTCCTTGCTCCTTAAAAAGCTTGAAGTGGTTGGCTAATGGAGTGCTAACCGGCTTAGCATCTCCCATGCTGAATCGATCAAGTACCTTGGCTACGTACTCTGCCTGTGACGAAACTAGCTTCTTATTTTTCCTGTCACACTTTATCCTCATGCCTAGGATTTGTTTTGCAGCTCCTAAATCCTTCATGGTAAACTCTCTAGACAGTTGTCTTTTGAATCTGAGATGTCCTTCATGCTTGATCCGGCCACAAGCATATCATCAACATACAGAAGAAGAATGATGTATGACGTATGAAACTTCTTCAAGTAGCAACAGTGGTCTGCATGACATCTCCTGTACCCGTTTTCCGAAATGAAATTTTCGAACTTCTTGTACCACTGCCTCGGGACCTAGTTCAGACCATATAGACTCTTCTTCAGTCTACATACCTTGTTCTCCTTTCCTGGTGCCACGTATCCTGTCGACTGATGCATGTATATCTCTTCTTCAAGGTCTCCATGAAGAAAGGCTGTCTTAACATCTAACTGCTCTAGATGTAAGTCCTCTGTAGCCATTATACTCAAGACCATGCGAATCGTAGACATCTTCACCACATGTAAAAATACCGCCTGTACCTGTTTGAACTGTTTCACAACCAATCTAGCCTTGTATCGTTTCGAACCATCGTGCTCCTCCTTCAGTCTATAAACCTACTTATTTTGAAGAGCTTTCTTACCCTTAGGTAAAGTGACTAGCTCCCACGTATGATTAGACTCGAGAGAGTTTATCTCATCTTTCATGGCTTGCTCCCACTTAACCCGCATATCTTACTGTAATTCCTCTTCAAAATACTCTGGCTCACCATTATCTGTCAACAGTAGATAATATAAGGAGGGTAAGTATCGGACCTTAGGTCTCATCTCCCGAGTAGACCTCCTCACAACCGGTAAAAAAAAAAAAAAAAAAAAAAAAAAAGAAAAAAAAAAATTGTTAGTAATCTAGAAAAAAAAGAAAAAAAAATCAGAAAATCTACTTCTATAAAAACTGAAAATCCTACCTAACTACAACTACTCTATAGCTACTAGAACAATTAGAACTGTTTAACCTTTTCCCCGGCAACGGCGCCAAAAACTTGTTCGCTCGCCTCAAGTGTAAGGCTGCGATGTAGTAATAAATCTCGGTAAGACCGAGGTCGATCCACAGGGAAAGAGGAGGTAAACAATTCCAAGTACTCTAATAATTAGAATCTAAGAAGTTTGAGAAGATGGTTTTTCATATAAAACAGAAAAATCTGAAATTAAGAAGAACTAGAGCATCAAGGATCCACTTGTAGTAGTCCAATGCCAATCCATTCATCCAAGTACAACACAATTAGAATCAAAGTCCTATCTCTCATCTAATTGAAAGATATAACATTCAAGCACAAACAGTCCCACTAAATCTGGAATCAGATTTCTAGTTCTAATGAAGCACATAGAACTTGAACTTGTAGCCTTCGGAGTAACAGCCATGCCTATGGACTATGGCATGCTCAAGGGTTACTACAATTCGAATTCAAACAACCCAATCATGGTAATCTTAGAGAATTGCAAGGAACTCATGTCCGGAGCACACAAACTCTCACAAAACTTCTAAAAAACCAAACTTTATTCAAACTAGAACTTCAAAATCCAAAATTAAGAAAATGGTACTTGAAATAAAAGAATTAAAGCATTGGAACCAACTACAAATTTCACCTCTAGCTCTAGCTAAGAGGTTAGCTAAGGAAAAGCATATTAAAACTAGAACTAGAACTAAGAAAAGGAAGAAAAACTAGCTGGAGGAGGCTAGGTAGCCTCCTGGGACTTGAACTCCTTGCTTCCCACGTCCTTGGTTGATTTGGAATAGAAGAGAGCACCTCCTTTTATAGTGCAGCAATAGTACAGCAACATAGCAAAATTTGTTTCGCTTGGTACGGCTTAACCAATGGTCGGATTGCCTTCAAATTTGATTTGCTACTTCCTTGTAATGTGATCTTCCTCATAGATGATTTAGATTTCCAAGATTATTCTCTGAATGGGCCCACCAATCACATCACCGACCGCCTCTCAAAATCGAGTACTTTGGGTACCTTCAGAACCAGTCATCTTGCTTTCAACGCCCTGGAGTGTACAAAGGTCGGATTGATCTCAAATTTTGAACATTGGTAGAAAACTTCCTCCTCTACATGATAGACGGATTAGATTGTCCAAAACAATCCCAGAATGTGGTCCAAAAATTAGAACACTTAGGGCTTTTATAAACTCTGCGCAGTTGGATCTTTCTGGATGGTCCATCTTTCTTCAACCGGTACGATCAAACCACACATCCTTTTGATCTGAAACTTTTATGGTTATTCATATATGGATGTGTTCTAAAATATGGTCAAAGTAGATTCGTCATATCATCAATGATGAGTCCTCTGGACCGGCCCAGAGTTGAACAGCGAAATCTGGAACTTTCTGGATAGTTCGTATTGTTTTGGCCACCACGGTCAATCCGTAGCTCCGATCGACACAAAACCACTTGGGTTACTTCGGCGTCGAGCTCCTCTTCGACATGGATGTGTTGGATTTCCAAATATCATCAAGATGGCTTCAGAAAAGTTGTCCGAAAAAACCAAAAACGGGAATGGCCTGCTGTATGCAATCTGGAAGTTGAACTTTGCATGGCCGACCGGTCACGACCGGTAGGACAGGGCTGGCCGACCGGTCATGACCGGTCAGACAAAGCTGGCCTTGCTCCAGGGAGTGGGCAATGACCGGTCGGACCCAGTTTTGCTTGTTTTTCTTCTTTCTTTTCTTCTCTCCTTCCTCTCTCTTTGCTTTCTTCTTTCTTTGGTCCACCTTGGGCCTTCATCAAAGGCTCCAAATGGCCCCTTTTTGGTCTCTAATTGAGTGAAGTCCGCTCTCATCCCTACAATCACAAAACATGCATTAGATGGGCCTTTTAATCATGAAAACCATGCATACCATGTCATGTAGTGGGCAATGCAACGTATAAATTGGAGGTTCAACAGCGGCTCTGCCTCATCATGCTCCTATGCATGCTCATCCTGTGGCACTGTACACCCGTGTCCGGTAACTCTTCCAGCTCTACGAATTCCTTCTCATCGGCCTTGTTTGCTTTTGCTGCACACTATCCTTATGCATCATTTTTTCATTGAAGACTGCATTCTTACTTTTGATAATTTTTCGGTTCTCTGTATTCCAAAATCGGTAGCCAAAATTATTCTGCCCGTAGCCTATAAACGTGCACCTTCCGGACTTCGCATCCAGCTTGTTTCTGTGCTCTGCATCAATGTGAACATAAGAGGTGCAACCAAACACTCTGAGATGTGCAAGGTTCACCTCTTTTCTAGTCCATGTTTCTTATAGTAGCCCACCATCCAATGGTGTTAGGGACTTCTATTGATGAGATATACGGCAGTATTCACAGCATCTGCCCAAAAAATCTTGGACAACCCTGCATGTAGCCTCATGCTCCTAGCGCGCTGAAGGATGGTCATGTTAATGCGCTTAGCCACACCGTTCTGCTGCTGGTGTCCCTGGAATCATTTTCTGATGTTTGATTCCATTTGCTGCACAATATTCCTCAAATCTCTTGTCACAGTATTCTCCCCATTATCCGATCTGAGACACTTCACAATTTTACCGGTCTCATTTTCTACTATGACTTTCCACTTCTTAAATACATCAAATATATCAAACTTATGCTTTAAGAAATAGACCCACAGTTTTCTACTAGCATCATCAAGTAAAGAAACAAAAGAACGTGAGCCACCAAGAGATGATACCTGTGCTGGTCCCCACACATCAGTGTGTACAAGCTCTAACAGATGTGTCTTTGAAGCGCGTCCTGTCTTCTTGAAGCTTACTCTCTTCTGCTTGCCATACATGCAATCCTCGCAGAATTCCAGATCGATTGCCTTCAACCCTGGTAGCTTCCCCTTTGACAATAGTACTTTCATCCATTTTTCACTCATATGTCCTAACCTCTGATGTCATAACTGCCCGTTCACTCCAGTTGATGCAACTGCGAGTGAACTATATGATCTGGAAGTCACGTATAAGGTACCTTCCTTCTTACCTCGAGATATTACCAAGGCACCTTTTGTGACCTTCTATGTATCGTTCGTGAATATCGTCACATATCCGGTATCAGCTAACTGCCCCACTGAGATCAAATTCCATCTCAAACTCGGTACATGTCTGACATCCTTCATCTTCAAGACCGTTTCGTCTTTCTGACTTAGGTGAACGTCTCTTTTGCCAACAATACTGCATGACTCATCATCGCCCTGGTAGACTCTTCCAAAGTTACCTGACACATAATCACGAAGAACTTCTTTTGACGAAGTGGCATGAAACGAGGCACCCGAGTCTATAATCCAAGACTCATTACGCGCATCAAGAGACAAGATCAACGCCTCTGTATCACTCTTCTCAGATAGATTCACTGAATCCTTCCCACCTTGAGAGCTTCCTTCCTGTTTCTTAAGCACCTTGCAATCATGCTTCATGTGCCCCTTCTTCCCGCAATGTCAATACCCGTCTTTGTCTTTCGGTCCCTTGGACTTATTTCTTGACTTAGAACGATCGTGTTTATTGCCTCCTTTGTTCGAATATCTTCCTCTTCCTTCAACATTTAGAGCATTGCCGAATCCCCTAAAGTACCTGATGCCTTCCTTCTAGATTCTTCACTTAGAATTAGACTGGCTACATCATTGAATTTCAACTTCGTAGATCCTGAGGAATTACTCATGGCAATCACCAAACCATCCCAAATGTCTGGTAAACTGGACAAGATCAATAGTGCCCTGACCTCATCATCAAAAGTGATGCCAATGGATTCCAATTGGCTCGTGACTGTATTGAACTCATTTAGATGTTCAGCCACGCCCCCACCATCTGACATCTTCATGTTGAATAGCCGTTTCATGAGATGAACTTTATTGGATGCAGAGGGTTTCTCATACATTGTAGCCAAAGCCTGCATCAATTCTTTTATGGTCGTTACTTTGGATATATTAAAGTCGACATTCTTAGACAAAGAGAGTCGGATCGTTCCTAAATCCTTCCGATCCACTAAAGCCCATTCATCATCTATCATCTTCTCTGGTTTCTTCTCTTTTCCTCCTAGAGGAATGTAGAGGTCCTTCTAGTATAGATAATCCTCCATCTGCATCTTCGAGAAGGCAAAATTTGAACCATCAAACTTTTCAATTCTAGTTTTCCCATCTTCCGTCATCGTTCCCACTTGAACTAAACCAATAGCTTTGATATCAGTTGTTGCGCAACACGCCAACAATGCCGGTGAATCGAGATCCAATCTCCGGTCCCACCCATAAACGATAAATAGGAAGAAAATAATAACTAGAAGTAGAATCACACAAACCAACAATCCACGAGACAGAATTTTATGTGAAAAAACCCCAACAACGGTAAAAAACCATCGTTTAACAACTGACTTAAGCATCGGAGGGCCATAAGCTAGTATCCCCGATGGCTGTCCTAATCTTTTGTGGTGGTTGCAGATCCTTTGATCCAGTCCATTTATCTTGGAGTGTAGATTCGACAATGGAGAGCGAGTTGGTCCCTGATCAACATCCCTTGACGATTTTTAGTGTCAACAAGCATGCATCATTTAGGTGTCTAATGGAGTTGTTGAGGGAGCCTCCAATCGCAGTTTTTCACCCTCTTAACCAGGGCAAAGGATCTTTTCTTATATCACGACAGTAAGAAGAATCATTACGTTGTGGTCCTCGAACCACTCCATTATGCAGGGTGGCTCACTTGGCCTATCTTGTCGAGGTATTATCGCACTCTATCATGCTAGTTCATTAAACCTTTCTCTCGACTGAGGCTATTATGAGGGTATGGTTTGTGGCTTGGCCAGGGACGTCCATTAGTGATGAATTTTCCTGGAAAAGCGTTCACATAATGCACAACTAGTGGATAAATATGTGACTTGAGCTTCTCCAGTGGTAATCTGTTGGGACCATGCTGTCCTGAGTGTCGTAGAAGTTGAGTTTTTTTGCTTCTTAGGCGACTTTTTATAGGTTGTGTGGGTGACTTCTTATTAGCTTGGGGTTCGATTATCATTGCCTTGGTGATGGGTCATTTTAATGTTTCAAGGTTGGCTAAGATGACATTCACATCAGAAATATTTGAAAATGAATTTGTGCCAATTCTCATGGCCCCTTCTACTTTTCTGGAAACTTGAGAAGACCCTTGTTGATATTCTGGTGCAGTCGGAGTGGTTGAGGTCGAGCACTGTCTCTCTCACAGGGATAAATATTCCGAAATTTGGAACTATCGGGACTCCTCAATCGATCTTTCTCGAATCCACGAGCCAAACAGACTCAAATATTTGTATTAATCAAAAGATAGAATAATAAAAAATGAGTTTAGAGCAGGTATTTATAATAAAATTAAGCCCTAGAAAACCTTAGAAAAACCTTAATACATAATAGAAAGAGTTTGATTAAGAAACGGAAACAAATTAGAAAAATCAGCACAAAGTCTGCGCAACTGTTCACCCACAGTCAGGCGCCCGGTGACCTTCAAAATATTCTAGAGAGTTGGACTAAATTCCAGTTGAATTTCGGGCGCCCGATGAGTGAGGGTTAGGTGCCCAATAACGTTGGTCGGGCACCCAATGATGACTTGGTCGAGCAACCAAAATTGTCCTCCCAGGCTTTAAAGCTTGCTGGAGCTTTTCATTCGATAGTCGGGCGTCTGACAATAGACGGTCAGGCGCCCGATGGTTCCGATCTTGTTGCATCTCGGGTTTGAACATTGTGGATTCTTTTGTTCATTCTCTTAGCTCGACCTTGTCTTCAATTAGGAATCGTTTCGCTACGTCATATTCTCTTATATGACGTTCCTAAAAAAGATAAATTATTGGTTAAGTGAGTTTGGTTCCATGCCACTCACAAAAAATTTCTAACTTCAAATCTTCAGTTGATGGAGTTTTCTGATAATTTTGGCGCTTAACGAATTTGGCTTTCAGAAGATAAGAAAAAAATTTGTTGGCTTTAATGATATCAAAAGAATATTGTTTGCTGAACTCAAAGGTATTCTTCCTTAAGTTCATGCCTATAAAGATTTGAGCAAACAAATGGCCTTTTGGATACCACTTTCACGGTGGCCAAGTCATTATTTTGATTATGATAATTAGACCTTTGTGATGCATTTCTTATTTGACTATCCTCGTAGAGAATCTATTCATATTTGGATGAACCGGGGATAGTTTGAAGAAGTTTTCAAACTCCATGCCTTCAAACCTCTTTCAAAGCTTGGTGTCCGTACCATCTTGGGCCAACTTGACAAACTCGATATCTGGTAAGGTTACGGAACAATAATTCCTTTCTAATTACTAAAGTGGATTATATAACTTCCGACTATTTCTCTCGACAGTTGCCTTGGATGCGAGAGGTCCACCATAGAAACGTTAGTTTTTTTTTTTTTTTATTATTATTATTTTTTTCTCCAGAATCTGCTTCATATATAAAAACAGAAAAGAGCTATACAACCTGCAGACATTCGGGCTGGCCACCCGCAACAAAAAGGAGCCAAGCCAGTCTATCATATACCTCTAAAAACAATCACCCCAACCCAGGGGAAGCCCTTGGCCTAGGAAGCCCTAAGAGATTTTTTTTTTTTTTTTTTTTTTTAAAACAAAGACGAGCCGGCCCAAAGGCCTATCCTCAGCCAGAAAATAGGCGAAGCAGCAAGGCAGCTGCAGGAGTGTATCAAAATAGGTTTGTTGTGATGAAACTGGGTATCAAAATCTTTCCTCCATCTCGATCCAGGAGTGTATTGAGTTTGGGGAAAGATTTATATACTAAGTAGAAGTTTCTACTGTTAGGGAATTCCCAAATAACCTGAGCTTAAATTTTTTTTGGTCATAACTACACCACATTACATAGAGACGTGTCCAACATGCTATGTCGTTGACGAGTCTCCTTCTCCGGAGAAAAGAGTAAATTTGTGGACCTTATACCCTCCAAGTAGCTTAAAGTATATATGGATCAATCCATTTGAGGTAAGACTTACAATAGACAGGTTTAACGACCCTATGGTTGTGTGGTTGGCTACCCATCTCTTGGATAATGTTTATAATTACGTCTTGGTCTAGCGATCATGGCAATTGTATTGGGAATTTTTCAGGGAACATTCCGATGAACCTGTCAAAACTCTCTACTTGCGTTGCTCCATTCTTCTGGATTTGTCGCAAAGTACCTCGCGTATTGTGCAAAATTTCACCAACGTCGCCTAAAAAGGCTTCCGTGAGATGAAGATCTTGCTTCCAAACTGCGTCCATGCTGGATGGGTCACTACAGAATCCTAATCCGATGGAAAGGTACTGCAGCTATGGACTAACAAATTCTCGGTGGAACACCATCAAAATAACACACGTAAGACAATCTAACCATCTGATTAATGGCTTGAAAATGGATGGCCAGATGAATTACATGAAAGGAAGCCTAGTCAACAAACTAGAGAGTCCATATCAATTCGATCTCGCAATCCTTATCATTCAGTCAGTTTCTAGGAAATGTAACAGTTATAATGAAGAGGCCCATTTCTCGGATGGTTTGGATCAATTGATCAATGTCAATTTGACATGCTGGCCTATGGAATATGCATAGTCTTGGATGGTACAGTTAAAATCATTTGATCAATGACTGTATTTATGCGATACACTGATTAGTGCTGAAAGTCGGGCAGGTTGGGTTGGGTTGGTGCACTGATTAGTGCTGAAAGTCGGGCAGGTTGGGTTGGGTTGGTGCTAACCCTAACCCAACCCAAACCAACCCAACCCAACCTTGGGTTGCAAATTCTCAACCCAAAAGGGTTCAGTTGGATTGATCGTATTGATACATGCTAATATTTTCATTATTATAATAGTATATTATAGTACAATACAAGACTTATTTTTTTTGTACTTAATAGTTTTATTAATTATATATGTAGTTATTTTCGATACTTCACTTTTAAAAGTAAGATATGTAATTATTTGCCGTCTTCTTCTCTTCAAGAGGACCCAACCCAATCATTCTAGGTATTCTCAAGCGGGTTCTGACAGGACTGTCCGAGGGTGTCCCAAACTGTCAACCTTTCAAACTCCTGTCAGGACTGTCCGAGGGTATCTCATCTTCTGTATGCTGATGACATGGTGATCTTCACCAATGGCTCGAGTAGATCACTGAAGGTTGTTGCTTCTTTCTCGTAGAAATATGAGAAACTTTCGGGCATGTGGATAAATAAATAGAATAGTAAATTTATCACTTCTTCATAACAGTCGGTGGGGCAAATTTGGACCATAGAAAGAGTGTTTGGCATAGCAAATTCTTCTTCTCCCATGTATTTACTGGAAGTCCCCATATTTAAAGGGAGAGGGAGGATGTCTTTATTCGTCCATTGGTGGAGAAGTTCCAGATGCGGGTGTTAGGGTGGAAGAGCAGATTGATGGCTCAAGCGGGCAGAATGGTTATGGTTAACCATATTCTCAACAGCATCCCAATTCATTTGATGGCAGCTGTGGACATCCCTTCTAACACATTACAGCTCTTAGACAGAATCACAGCGGATTTCTTTTGGGGGAGCCTGGATGGGAAACAGAAATGTCATTGGGTCAGCTGGAACAAGCTTTCAGCTCCAAAATTGGAGGGGGCCTTGGGTATCAAACCTTTCAAGGAAGTCATGAAATGTCTCAGGATTAAGCTAATGTGGGCAGTCAATGATGAATCAAACAATAGTGCTTGGGGTAAATACATGCTGGCAGAAATACAAGAGGGATATAACAACCGAAGGTATTGGCCCTCCAAAGGCATTCTTCTCACCTCTATGGAGAAATATCAGAAGGCACCTCAATTTGATTGACAGAAACTCCATATGGTTGATAGGCGAAGGCAAAACAGATTTATGTCCAATGACTGGACTGGCCTAGGGCCTTTATTGTCTTGGAGGACTTCAGAACCACCACAAGATCTATGTACTTTAGAGTTTAGAGAGGTTCTAGGTACCCAGAGGGGTTGCAGCATAGGGACCAGCTTCAATCGGTCCTCCCTCTAGCGGTCTTGGATCTTATTTTAGAGGAAGGGTTGCACACTTCTACGGGTGAGGATAAGAGGATCTAGGTTCATTCCACATCGGGCAAAATTCTCGGTTGGATCAGTATGGGATATGAACCGCCAGGCTGGGGAGAGAAAATCATGGGCAAAATGGGTTTGGCACGCTAAATTGCCGCGAAAAATCAGTTTGTTGGTTTGGAAAGTTTTTAATAGGGCTGTCTCACTTGAATCGAAGAGTGCAGAAGAAAGGTATTCAGTGTTAGTTCACTTTTTTGTGGCATACTAGTCCACCTTGTTTGTCAATTACTTAGGTCAGTGAGTCTAGTGTCGGTTGAGCTTAGTGAAGACGAAGACCGAAGACTCAAGATGGACCTGCTGCATCAAGAAAGAAGAAACAGGTGAATGTGATGCCTTGGTGAGCCTTAACCTTGTACCTATCCAAAACCATTAACCTCTAGATGACCATGACCAAATAAGCATACCCTTAGTCATCTTAGATTGGCCATAGGTGTCCCAAAAGACCACCAAAAGGATGGCCAAAGAGGTTGCATCATCTACTGCAAAACACAATTCAAAACAGCAGAAAATCATGCATGGCCGGGCGCCCGACCAAGTGTCCACCAGGCGCTTGACCTACAGAGGAATCCGTCCAAAGAGTTGGCCATATATCTAGATGGTCATCGGGCGCCCGACCCAGTGTCCACCGAGCGCCCTGACCACTGCAAAAAACTATTCAGCAGCGTAAGACCCATTTTGGACTGAATATCGGACGCCTGATCAAAGTGACCACCGGACACCCGACCAGTAAAAAATATGGTCATAGGGCGCCCGACCACACTTTGACTGGGCACCCGACCAACTCAAAATATGTCCAGCGTTTGAAATCTTTTTATCGACCGGATTCCGGGCGCACGACCCAAGTTGACCGGGCGCCCTGACCCTGCGCGAATCTGTCTGTTATTTGACCATTGGGAGAAACTTTATAAAAGTGGGGGATTCAGTGTTTTGGGGCTAAGAGAGGGGATTTTGAGGAGATAGAAGCCACCATTGCTAAAGACCATCGGATGGTCTATTCCAAACCCATAGCAAGTCATTCACCTTGTGTTTTCATCACAAGCTTAGGCCATTCAATGGTATAATGAGAATGGACTTGTTCCTTCTTAATTCCTACGAGTTTAGATACCTTGATCATAGTTAAATCCCTTGTCTAAACACCACCTAGGAGTCTAAATAGGTGTATTCCTCTAGGAAACCCATTTCCTACCATTTTTCAATGTTTCACCATTCCCTAGCACCTTGGGCAACTCCAATGGAGCATCACATGCAAGGTAGCTGATCTTGGAGCTGAAGCCTTGGCAAAGCAGCGGCGTCAAATATCGGGGGAGCACAAGGGGATTTGATTCAAGCATGGCAGAGCAAGAAGAAGTAACCCAAAGTGACGCTACAAATGGGCTCAATTCGACAAGTAAGGTTGTCTTTGTTAGGAGTCCATCCACTCAATTCCCTGTGGGAGTTAAGTGTAGAGTTTGTTTGACAAACTCGAACTAGGGTCGTTTACTGATCCTTGGCCTGTTTGTTGGCCTAAAGTCTAGGGACGTTAGCTATTCCTTGGCCTGTTTGTCGGCCTAAAGACTAAGGGTTGTTCGGCACTTCTTGGCTCGTTTGCCGGGCCTAAATTTAGAGACATTAGCAGTTCCTTGGCATGTTTGTCGGGACTAAACAAAGTCTCCAAGGGGAGCCACCAACATGAATGTGAACGTGTAGGTTGGGAGGAACCTGTAAAATCTCCGGTTGGGTGGATCCGAGTTAAAACACCTTGGTTGGGAGGAACCAGATTTAAACTCCCTAGTGAATGCCGGTGTGCTCAAAGGAGTTGATCGTACTTGAACCGGGAGTGGAGTAAACAAGTACTCGAACCACTATACATGTTTATGTTTGTGATTGTTCTTGAGCATATTTCTCATTATGCATTGTGTTTAATTGTTAATTATGAATGCTTATTTAGGAATGTATGCTAGGCACTAGATAGGCATATCCACACTCACAAGATGTACCTTCACTCCTCATGTAGACTTGAGTTCTTATTGATCGATCATCTATGGTCTACATGTATTGCTTAGACTAGGCTGTTTATTGCATTTATCATATGCTAGTCTATTGATTGGACCCATTGAGGCTTGGAAGTCGAAGTGTTAATCGCTTACCTAGTTTAAATTGCTATAATTATTAAGTAGGCGAAAAGATTTTAAAAAGGTCCTAATCGCCCCCCCTCTAGAACTTAACCATAATTCTAATTGCTCCTTAAGCTTCCGCATGTGTAAGCGTAGGGTGTCGTGTTAGACTACTCGACGTAATTTTAATTGGTATCAGAGAGGGTTGCTCTTCGAGGACTTAACCGTCTAGAGTGAGATCTGATACCGGAGCACTAGCATCATGTCTAACCGAGATGGGAATACTGTCAACCATCCACCATACTTTAACAGATCCAACTACGCCTATTGGAAGGCTAGAATGAGGATTTTTCTTTAATCCATCGACCGATCCGTATGGGCAAGCAACAGTTAAATGAATATTCCTTGCCCACCGAACAAGTGGAGGTTGATGGTAAGATCATTGTCATTCATAAAGATGATGAGAAATGGAATGACAATGAGAGAGCTCAATATACGGTAAATGCCAAAGCTCTCAATGCGATTTGCTGTGGTGTTTTTCCAGAAGAATTTTAGCGCATTCTTACATTCGTAACTACAAAAGAAGCGTGGAATATATTTAAAGTAACCCACGAGGGAACTAGCACAGTAAGATGCTCGAAGCTTCATCTCTTAACCACCAAACTTGAAAACATTAGGATGGAAGAGAATGAAACCTTCATAGAGTTTTATACTAAACTTTCTGATATTTATAACTCCATATTTGCCTTGGGAGAAAGGGTTCCAGAATGAAGGTTATGTAGAAAAATACTTAAATCCCTCCCAGAAAGATTCGGTACCAAGGTAATAGCCTTAGAAGAGTGTAGAGACATAGATAACATGAAAGTAGAAGAACTTATAGGTTCCCTACAAACTCATGAACTACATTTTAGGGCTCCCTCTAAGAAGAAAGACTTCGCTTTGAAATCTTCACATAGACACTCACATAGACAAAAGAAAATTAAGAGTGAGTCGTCCGAAGATAGCGATGATGAGGATGATTATTTTAACAAAAGATTCAAGAGATTCCTCAAATTTGATAGAGGGAGTAGTCGTGACAAGAAGGACAAGAAGGGTGATAAACATAAAGGAAAATCATCCAAAACTTCACCGTCCGATGTTACGGTTGCGGTTAACGTGGCCATATTGCTCCGGATTATCCGGAAATGCCTAAACCAAAAGGTAAAAAGGCTATGGTAGCCACGTGGGATGATACGGAGGAGTCAAATTCTGAATCTAACGACTCTAATAGTGATGAGAGCTAAGACATAGTAAGAACTCTTATGGCTTCTACCACTATCTCTCTTCCCCCTAATCTAAGAGAGGATCCCGATCGCTTTCCCTTCTGGGAGAAGAAGGAGTTTCCAACCCCTCACCTCATGCTACATTGTATAAGGGTGTTGTGAAAATTAGTTACCCTTTAGGCTAATCAAACTGAACATAGTTAGTAAGGGTAGCTTGAAATGCTTCAATAGGAAAATCTGAGGATTTCAGCATCATTTCTTTGTGTATCGGCAAATCAGAGGATTCAAGCCTCATTACCCCAAATTTTAATAATTTAGCCTTGCTTTTAATTGATATATTTACTTGTTAGATTATCATCATGCTTAGATTAGTTAATCTTGCTGAATTTCATGCTTAATTATATGCTAATCTTTGCGTTTTATTGGTCTTGATGTACCATTTAGGGAGGTTGGTTGATTGGGCTATAAGCCCTTTGTGCTTTTATTGCAAATGTATATCTTTGACCAATTATGTATGATTAACTATAATTAGATAGTTACATTTTCATGTTAATCATGTTCCTTAGCACGCTCCATGTTTTATATGTTCATGCACCCTATACTCTCTCTAGTTAGCATGTGCTTATAGTTATAACTACAACATACTATCTTCTCTTACCTTAACCTAAATTGATGTACCATTAAGGGGGAGAGAATAGTTTGTCAAGTGCTGACAAAAAGGGGGAGAAAGATCAAGTCCCACCAAAACTAGTTTGCTATGTTTTGTGATGCAGGGATTGACAGGTTATGGGGGAGCATTCAAGAGGAGCTTGCTTAGTTACATGTCTTAGTGTTTCGAGTTGTAAAATTTATTTGAATTTTCACATGTAATGTATTTTGTTTTGGTAAGATAGGTTTTTGTAAGTAATTGACAAAGGGAGAGATTGTTAGTGGACTTTTCTGTGGCATATTAGTGCACCTTGTTTGTCAATTACTTAGGTCAGTGAGTTTAGTGTCAGTTGAGCTTAATGAAGACGAAGACCGAAGACTCAAGACGGACCTGCTGTGTCAAGAAAGAAGAAACAGGTGAATGTGATGCCTTGGTGAGCCTTAACCTTGTACCTACCCAAAACTATTAACCTCTAGATGACCATGACCAAATAGGCATACCCTGTAACGCCCCCAAAATTCGACACTCGAGTATATAAACTCAAATCCCGAAATCAAGGGTGTTATGTAAATAATGAATGAATCCTTCACAATCACAACTGATATTTTTCTCTTCCATTCACATGGTACTAAATATATAGAATCAAAATAAATCAAATTTTGAAAATTAAACCATAAATTAATGAGTTTACTAAATTGTTCCAAACTGTCTAAACTAATGGCTATCTAATGGGCCTTATTACATCAATACTTTCAAACTAAAATCAAAATAAATCAATTCTCAAAAATCTTCTAGAATATTTCTTTATCTGCAATCGCTTCCTCGAAGTCTTCTAAATCATCACCTGTCACTAGGGTTAATCGCATAACACTGCTTCAGCTATAAAAGCCGGTGAGTAATCTCGTATAGTTTAACACATGTAATTCAATATAGAAAATCGCGTAGCCATTAAAATACAAACCATTACAAATTGAATGATAATTTCGCCAACCAAAACCTTTTAAACATGCACGTAATGCATGATATGCAAGTATAACTCAACAATCTCAGTACTGTTATTAGTCGAACATCCAGTTGGTTAACACTATCATCCTGGAACATCGGTCCCTAGCGGCATAGCCAACTCGGATCACGGACTGTCCCACACCTCCGCCTGGCCTGCGTAGCTGGTCTGTTACACACACTTGGGTGTTCACCCAACCGGCCTTGATTAACGGAGCCTCCACCTGGCCTGCGTAGCTGGTCTGTTGCACACACTTGGGTGCTCACCCAACCGGCCTCGATCAATGGAGCAACGGTGTATTGCAACACTCACGTGTGCTCAACCCAAATCAACTCAAGTAATCAACCACATACTGGAAGCCTCAATCTCATGGAATGCATGGTTATTGTCACTCCCTTTTCAAAATAATTCAAACAATTCATACATCCTTCTACTCTTTTCCAAGAAGATTTAAAATCAACTAACACATACACAACCTTATTTGAATATCAAATTCACATGGAATCTCATCAACACAATCTAAAACAAAACCCAAAATACTCATGATGTAAACTCATGAATCAGCATCAATACCAAATTTAAGCCAACCAAACCTTCTTCTAAGATGGAAAATCAAGTTAAAATAAAATTTATTTGAAACACATGATATAAACGATACGAGGTAAAACTCACCTATTCCTTTTCTTCTTCTTCTTTTTCTTTCTTCTTTTCTTCTGTCTTTCTTTCTTTCTCTCTTTCTTTTTCTTCTTCTTTCTTTCTTTCCTTCTTCTTTTTCTTTCCTTTCCTTTTCTTTCTCTTTCTTCTTCTTCTTCTCCTTACTCTTCTAGAATGTTGCTCCAGCAACAAGAGCAGCAGCATCAACGACTCTCCCCCTACGTTTACTCTCTCTCTTCTCTCTCTTTCTCTCTCTCTCTAACGGCTCTCTCTCTCTCTATGTTTTTCTGGGGAGGGAAGAGACATCTAGGGAAGTTTATATAGCACCCTAGATAGGTTTGGACGGCCCTAGATAGGCTTGGACGGTAGGCGTTTGCGATACGTCTTACGTACGCAATTTGTGTTGGAGAAGGAAGTATCTTCTTTCCTCCGGAGTTTCTTGGCGTACAAGGTCCATTGGAAACCTAGGTGGGATCCCCACGACTCTAATGGAACCAATCCCAACCTTCCATGCAAAGTAGCAGCCTGGATCTTAGTCTCTTTATTTTTGGACGGTGATCTGAGGTAGACTTGTTGCTCGGTTGACAGGAGAGAAACTTAAGGGGATTATTGGCGTCGGGGAGATAAATCGGATGGACGGATTGGATTAACAAAATGGGGCCCACCGACGGAGAGTGTGCGATGCCTGGACGGACAGCGTGCAGCGCTGTTGCAGCGTTCGGCGAAGAAGACGATGCGTCTTCGTAATACGCAGTCAACGCGTGTTGACCGGTAAGTTTTGTACACGTAGTGCACGTGGGTCCCACCAGTGATGTATGTGTAAAATCCACACCACTCATCAGTTAGGCCACATGATTTTAAGGCATGCCACAAAAAATGAGGCAGATCTGAGGTTCGATGGCCCACTTATGGCCTGATTTCTGATTAGAGCATTTGTAGGATGATCGGAGGATTGAAATTTGACGTATACTGATAAAATATGCCCCTAAACTATTATATGAAGTTTTGTATGAAACTGATCATCAAAAACTGGCATACTTAAAATCATCAGTTTAACTAATGGCATTTTCGTAATTATTGTAAATTTGTGAGTTTTGTGAAATCTGACACTTCTACGCTATTCTAAGATTTATTTTGAGCAACTTTAATAAACAGATCCTATACTAATTCCCTATGAATTATTTATTATTAATTTATCAATATAATAAATCACGTAATTTAATAAATAATTAATTAAATTGTTATTTTAATTATTTCAAAAAATGGGGTCATTACATACCCTTAGTCATCTTAGATTGGCCTTAGGTATCCCAAAAGACCACCAAAAGGATGGCCAAAGAGGTTGCATCATCTGCTGCAAAACACAATTCAAAACAGCAGAAAATCATGCCTGGCCGGGTGCCCGACCAAGTGTCCACCGGACGTTTGACCTACAGAGGAATCTGTCCAGAGAGTTGGCCATATATCCAGATGGTTATCGAGCGCCTGACCCAATGTCCACCGGGCGCCCGACCACTGCAAAAAACTGTTCAACAGCATAAGACCCATTCTGGACTGAATATCAGACGCCCAACCAAAGTGACCATCGGGTGCCCGACCAGTAAAAAATATGGTCATCGGGTGCCCTACCAACTCAAAATATGTCCAGCGTTTGAAATATTTTTATGGACCGGATTCCGGGCGCCCGACCCTACGCGAATCTACCCGTTATTTGACCATTGGGAGAAACTTTATAAAAGCAGGGGATTCATTTTTAGGGCTAAGGGAGGGGGTTTTGAGGAGATAGAAGCCACCATTACTAAAGACGATCAAATGCTCTATTCCAAACCCATAGTAAGTCATTCTCTTTGTGTTTTCATCACAAGCTTGGGTCATTCAATGGCATAATGATAATTGACTTGTTCCCTCTTAATTCGTACGAGTTTAGATACCTTGATCATAGTTAAATCCCTTGTTTAAACACTACATAAGATTTTAGATAGGTGTATTCCTCTAGGAAACCCATTTTCTACCATTTGTAGAGGTTTCACCATTCCCTGGCACCTTGGGCATCTCTAATGGAGCATCACATGCAAGGTAGCTGATCTTGGAGCTGAAGCCTTAGCAAAGCAACGGCATCAAATATCGAGGGAGCACAAGGGGAGCTGATTCAAGCATGGGAGAGCAAGAAAAAGCAACCCAAAGTGGCGGTGCAAAGGGGTCAATCATACAAGTAAGGTTGTCTTTGTTAGGAGTCCGTCCACTCAATTCTCTGTGGGAGTTGAGTGTAGAGTTTGTTTGATAAACTCGAACTAGGGTCGTTTGCCGATCCTTGGCCTGTTTGTCGGCTTAAAGTCTAGGAACGTTAGCCGTTCCTTGGCTTGTTTGTCTACCAAAAGACTAAGGGTTGTTCGGCACTCCTTGGCTCATTTGACAGGCCTAAATTTAGGGACGTTAGCCGTTCCTTGGCATGTTTATCGGGCCTAAACAAAGTCTCCAAGGGGAGCCACCAACACGGGTGTAAACGTATAGGTTGGGAGAAACCTATAAACTCCCCAGTTGGGTGGATCCGAGTTAAAACACCTTGATTGGGAGTAACCAGATTTAAACTCCCTAGTGAATGCCGGTGTGCTCAAAGGGGTTGAGTACTTGAACCGGGAGTGGAGTAGGCAAGTAATCGAACCACTATACATGTTTGTGTTTGTGGTTGTTCTTGAGCATATTTCTCATTATACATTGTGTTTAATTGTTAATTATAAATGCTTAGTTAGGAATGTATGTTAGGCACTAGATAGGCATATCCACACTCACAAGATGTACCTTCACTCCTCATGTAGACTTGAGTTCTTATTGATCCATCCTCTATGGTCTATATGTGTTGCTTAGACTAGGTTGTTTACTGCATTTATCATATGTTAGTTTATTGATTAGACCCACTGAGGCTTGGAAGCTGATGTGTTAATCGCTTACCTAGTTTAAATTGATATAATTGTTAAGTAGGCGAAAAGATTTTGAAAAGGTCCTAATCACCTCCCCTCTAGGACTTAGCTATAATTCTAGTTGCTCCTTAAGCTTCCGCACGTGTAAGCGTAGGGTGTCGTGTTAAACTGCCCAACGTAATTTCATTCAGATGGCATCAAAATGTAATTGTTGTGAGGAAAGTTTTGGTACAACACGTCAAGTGGAAACGACTTCCCACCTATTTTTAAGAGGTATGCTGGCTAATCAGGTTTGGAACCACTTTGACTCATTATTTAACATCTCTACAAGGGGAGGTCAAGGAATTATGGTGAGGATACAATTTTGGTGGACGGAAATTGCAAATGAGGACTTCTTTTCTATCCTCCGGGGCCTCTGTCCATGTTTGATTCTATGGGAACTTTGGGCAAAGCATAATGTGAGCAAATTTGAAGGGTGTAAAGTAGACGCTAAAGCGATCATTGCAAGAGTGAAAAATTGGTTAAAACTGATTGAAAGTAACCTTCCAAATCGAAAATCCTCTAAGAGAATGAGGTAGCATACCCTTCTAAGCCATAGGAGTTGACCCCGTCAGCCCACAATTAAAATGTTGTCGGTATTTAGATGGAACAGACCCAACGTAGGATGGGTGAAAATGAATGTAGATGGGTCATCTCGAGGGTAATTCCGGACCCTATGGGGAGGGGTTGTCTGCAGGGACCACGAGGGGACATTTCTTTTTGCATTCCGGACCCTCTGGGGAGGGGTTGGCTACGGCAATGGCACTAACAATCGGGCAGAAATGAAGGCTCTGGCGAAGGGGCTATCTTTATGTGAATCTCGGGGATATTCGAGAGTAGAGGTGGAGAGTGATTCATGCATAGTGGTGGACATGCTCAATAGAAAGGATCTCCCCAGGTGGCAGATGTGGTATTGGAGGCACAAGGTGGATTCAGTCAGACGACGGATTGAGGTGCAAATCAAGGCGGGGCCGAGAGAAATCAATAAGGGAGCGGATGGGCTGGCAAGATGGGGAAGCGGATCCCAGACTAAGAGATTATTCGCTTCTACGGGAGATCTTCCAATCCTAATTCGAGGGAACCTTCTTTTGGACCAATCGAGTGTGGGAATTCTGTCCACTTACAAGGGTCAGCAAGGGAGTTAGATGGATTGAGCTAATGGGGTTCTTCTGGATAGTTTTGCTGAAATGCATCACACGAAGATAGCCGGTTAGGTTGTTTGGTTACAAAAAAAAAAAAAAAAATACCCTTGGTATGTGATAGGATATATAGGATTTCAGTGGCATAGGATAAGATGGGTCCAAGGTTTTTTTTTCAGTGGCATAGGATAAGATGAGTCGTACAGTACTACCGGTGAACTAAATTTGTTTCTTTCTGCAAAAGAGGAAAAAAAAGCGGGTTCTGACAGCCCCCGGTGAAGACATCCTTGCCGCGTGGTCACCAGTAGCGCCTCTGATGTAGGACGGGTTGCTGACTATTTCATGACCCAGATGGAGCAAAAGAAGACCGGACGGGGCCGAAAGTGATCCAGACCGTCAGGACCGTGAATCGGTTGTATCTCACAATCCGGAATGAGTTACGGGACGTATAATATATCAATTTGGGGTAGCTCGAGCTACTTTAGCCAACCAACCCCGCGACGCCGGGTTGCCCAACCCAGAATCGCGAGAATCGACCGTATCGACGGTCATTAGGCTTGTTTATTTTCATTTTTACTATTTATAGTAAGTTTTAATTCGATCATAACTTTGCATCTGTAGGGTTTTAGAGTTAGTGCCCAACATGAAAAGGGCTTAGAATATTTCGTAGAACAACGTGGTTGAGGCCGTTTGATAACTTTCTATTTTTGGCCGAAAACCAAGAGTTCTAGTAGGATTGAATGACTTCTATAAATAGTAAGTTTACTATTTATAGTAAGTTGCGTTTTCTAAGAGTTTTAGTTGGAGTTGGATTTTGATACTTTACCTAGGGTTTAGTTTCCTATTTATATGCATTGTAATTCCTTTTTTATTCATTCACTTATCAATAAATCAATTATTCGGAATTTATTTCCTTTTTTTATTTCTTCTCGTGGATTCGAGAAACACTCGGTTAGGGAGACGGTGATCGACCTACCACGTCCTCCCTGCGTCATTGGTATCAGAGTGAGGTTTCTTCTTCAGGACGATGACCTCTAATGAAGGGATGGATCCTCATCCTAAGGACGGTGCTCCAAGGGACTATCTAACGGCGACAGCTTTCGAAGCAGCGCAACGGGAGAACCGGTTGATCCTGCAAGGTATACAGGCAACCCTCGACCAGATTGCAGCATCGCTAGCTCCGCTTTGAGCCCAAGGCGACCAACAACCACCAACCGTTGCTATACGGGACAATCATGTTGTCCGTAGAGCACCCCAGGTGGATAATCGTAGGGCTACACCAGACGAATCAGAACCAAGCGATGATGAGGTCGAAGACATTTTGGTACGACGACCTGCGCTAGGGAATGAGCGTGTGGAACGAGCAGAACGAGACTATCGGGGCAAAGCTGATCTTCCCAGCTTTAATGGCCTACTTCGAATAGAAGAGTTCCTCGACTGGCTGGCAGAGGTCGAGCGATACTTCGACTATATGGAAGTGCCGGACGACAAGAAGGTAAAACTAATTGCTTATAAATTTAAATCCGGTGCTTCAGCATGATGGGAAAACCTACAGGTTTCCCGCACCCGTCAGAATAAGGCACCCATCCGAACATGGCCTAGAATGAGACAACTTCTTAGAGCTCGATTCCTCCCTAGCGACTATGAACAAATTTTGTTCCAACAATACCAAAATTGTCGTCAGGGAAATCGAACCGTAGCTGAATATCTTGAAGAATTCCAACGATTGGCTACACGGAATAATTTATCGAAATCAGAGGCACAACAAGTATCACGATTCATTGGTGGGTTGCGATTTGCAATCCAGGATCGAGTCCAGATGCATCCGGTATGGACGTTGAGTGAGGCCAACCAATTGGCCACTCGAGCAGAAACACAGTTGTCACGGCCCCCTGCTCGACCCTATCCGGCAACACGAAATCCCAACACCGGACCCACTCAAGATACAACGCTGGCCAAAGGCAAGGAGCCTATAGGAGGGCGTCCTCAACCTCCTACGGTCACGAACCGGGACGGGGGAAGCGGTTCCTCAAGACCTCAACGTACAGCTCCCACTATAGTAGGTTCCAGCAGGATCCCCAACCCATATGGTCGGCCAAGACCAGACCATTGTCTCCGTTGTGGCCAACCAGGTCACTGGTCGAACGCTTGCCCCCAACGCCCTGCAGCACACTTAACTACGAATGAAGGCGGCGTGGAAGGCGAGTCAACAGAAGACAACCCTGAATTGGAACAGGCCGAAGAGGGGGACACAGAAGATGTCGATTGGCTGACTGAAGATCATGGGGAATCGCTAGTAGTAAGACGACTACTTTACGCTCCCAGGAAGGAAGTGCACCCACAACGACATAATATTTTTCGCACAAAGTGCACCGTGCAGAGCAAAATCTGTGACGTGATCATAGACAGTGGGAGTAGCGAAAATATTGTCTCGAGAATTATGGTGGATAAGTTACATCTGCCTATGACGAAGCACCTTACCCCTTACCCTGTCGGTTGGATCAAGAAGGTGAACGAAACCAAGGTAACTCATCAATGCATTATCTCGTTTTCCATTGGTAAAAGCTATAAGGATGAGGTCCTCTGTGATGTGGTTGACATGGAAGCCTGCCACATGTTACTTGGGCGGCCATGGCAATCGGATCGAGATGTGACCCACAGTGGACGGGAAAACATATACATGTTCACCAAAGATGATCGGAAAATTGTTTTGGCCCCTATGACACCAGACAAACACCCTGAAGCTTCTAAAGTGGAGGGGAACTCTCTCCTTACCATTCGCGAGTTTGTTAAGGAATCAAAGGAAACGGGCGAGATTTATGCCGTTATGGTTAAAGGCGAGGAGCCAGGATCCTCTAATATTCCTCAACGCCTTAAACCACTGCTAGAAGAATTTCGAAGTACTTGGCCTGGAGAGTTACCTGATGAGTTGCCTCCCATGCGAGACATACAACATCACATCGACCTTATCCCAGGGTCCAATCTACCCAACCGACCGCACTATCGGGTGAGTCCGAAAGAGTGTGAAATTCTACAGGGACAGGTGGAGGAACTGATCCGTAAGGGTCTTATTAAAGAGAGGATGAGCTCGTGTGCCGTTCCGGCACTCCTTACCCCAAAGAAGGACGGAACATGGCGTATGTGCATCGATAGCCGCGCGATCAATAAAATAACAGTTAAATATCGATTTCCAATACCGCGGTTGGATGACATGCTGGACATGCTCGAGGGCTCCAAGGTGTTCTCGAAACTGGACTTACGGAGTGGATACCATCAAATCCGTATTAGGCCAGGTGACGAGTGGAAAACGGCCTTCAAGACCAAGGAAGGGCTATATGAGTGGCTGGTTATGCCCTTCGGTTTGACCAACGCACCAAGCGAACCAAGTGTTGAAGCCGTTCATTGGCCGTTTCGTTGTCGTTTACTTTGACGACATTCTAATATACAGTCAGGATGAAACGGAGCACATGACCCACATCAGAAAAGTGCTACAAGTGTTGGCCGACAACAAGCTATACTTAAATCTGAAAAAGTGTAGCTTCTTAACTGATCAATTATTGTTTCTGGGGTTCATCGTGTCGTCCACGGGTATCCGAGTGGACGAAGAATAGGTACGAGCTATTCGGGATTGGCCGACTCCGACAAACATTCATGAGGTACGAAGTTTTCATGGGTTGGTGACCTTCTATCGTCGATTTGTGAGGAACTTCAGCAATATCGTCGTGCCGATTACCGACTGTATGAAGAAGGGTCTGTTTCAATGGACCGAAGGGGCTGAGAAGAGCTTTGCAGAAATTAAACATCGGTTGTCCACTACCCCGGTTCTGGTACTCCCTAATTTCGACAAGCTATTTGAGGTAGAATGCGACACATCTATTGTCGGCATTGGGGGAGTCCTTTCTCAGGAGGGCAGGCCGGTTGCCTTTTACAGTGAGAAACTCAGCGACGCACGACAAAAGTGGTCGACCTATGAACTTGAATTATATGCAGTGGTTCAAGCACTGCGCCATTGGTGCCATTATCTTATTCAAAGGAAATTTATACTGTACACTGATCATCAGGCCTTAAAATTTATCAATACTCAGACTAACGTGAATCGTATGCATGCTAGATGGATTTCGTTTTTACAGGAATTCACGTTCGTTCTGAAACACAAATCAGGGCAGCAGAACAAGGTGGCAGATGCACTAAGCCGACGTGCATCCCTTCTTATTACAGTGAGCAGTGAGGTGATCGGGTTCGACTGCCTCAAGGAACTGTATGCTGAGGACGAGGATTTTGCAGATGCATGGAAAAAGTGCCAAGAAGGGCACCCGAGTGACCTTCTAATTCAAGATGATTTCCTCTTCAAAGGAAATCGACTTTGCATCCCGCAGAGTTCGTTACGGCACAAAATTATTATCGAGCTGCACGGCGGTGGCCTCGGTGGTCATCTAGGACGAGATAAGACTCGAGCGATGGTGGAAGAGCGGTATTACTGGCCGCAACTTGCTCGTGATGTGGGCAGGGCGGTACAATGATGTCATATTTGTCAAACCGCTAAGGGACAATCTCAAAATACAGGTCTTTACACGCCATTACCCGTGCCAGATGCCCCTTGGGAGGATTTATCTATGGATTTTATATTAGGGCTCCCACGAACACAACGCGGCATGGACTCAGTGTTCGTGGTGGTAGACCGATTCTCCAAGATGTCACACTTCATTCCGTGCAAGAAGACCTTTGATGCGATACACGTTGCGAACCTTTTCTTCAGAGCGGTTGTGCGACTACATGGGATTCCTAAGACGATCACTTCAGACCGGGACACAAAGTTCGTTAGCCACTTTTGGCGAGCCTTGTGGAATCGGTTTGGTACACGACTTCACTTCAGCAGTGCTTATCATCCACAAACAGATGGACAGACTGAGGTCGTCAACCGCACATTGGGCAATCTCATCCGTTGCCTTTCAGGTGACAAACCGAAGCAGTGGGACATGGCCCTGGCTCAAGCAGAGTTTGCGTTCAACAACATGGTAAACCGATCGACAGGAAAATCTCCGTTCCAGATTGTTTATGGGTGCGTTCCTCGTCACACACTCGATTTAGTTCCCCTGCCCAAGCTTCCGGGCATGAGCGTTACAGGTGAACATATGGCAGACCGAATCATGGACATACATGCAGACGTGCGCAACAAATTACAGGCTTCGAACGAGAAGTACAAAGTAGCGGCCGACAAGCATCGGCGCCCCAAAGTGTTCGAAATAGGAGATCAGGTGATGGTCCACCTACGTAAAGAGTGATTTCCTACCGGGACCTACAACAAGTTGAAACACAAGAAGATTGGACCGGTACCGATCATTCGCAAGATCAATGACAATGCCTACGTTGTTGATCTTCCAGATGACATGGAGATTTCAAAGACTTTCAACGTGGCAGATCTGTACGAATATCATGAACCAAAGCTGGACGAGAACTCGGGGTCGAGTTCTTTCGAAGTGGAGGAGACTGATGTAGGATGGGTCGCTGACTATTTCATGGCCCAGATGGAGCAAAAGAAGACCGGACGGGGCCGAAAGTGATCCGGACCGTCAGGACCGTGAATCGGTCGTATCTCACAATCCGGAATGAGTTACGGGACGTATAATATATCAATTTGGGGTAGCTCGAGCTACTTTAGCCAACCAACCCCGCTACGCCGGGTTGCCCAACCCAAAATCACGAGAATCGACCGTATCGACGGTCATTAGGCTAGTTTATTTTCATTTTTACTATTTATAGTAAGTTTTAATTCGATCATAACTTTGCATCTGTAGGGTTTTAGAGTTAGTGCCCAACATGAAAAGGGCTTAGAATATTTCGTAGAACAACGTGGTTGAGGCCGTTTGATAACTTTCTATTTTTGGCCGAAAACCAAGATAGGATTGAACGACTTCTATAAATAGTAAGTTTACTATTTATAGTAAGTTGCGTTTTCTAGGAGTTTTAGTTGGAGTTGGATTTTGATACTTTACCTAGGGTTTAGTTTCCTATTTATATGCATTGTAATTCCGTTTTTATTCATTCAATTATCAATAAATCAATTATTCGGAATTTATTTCCTTTTTTATTTCTTCTCGTGGATTCGAGAAACACTCGGTTAGGGAGACGGTGATCAACCTACCACGTCCTCCCTGCGTCAGCCTCCTTCCATCTACTTTGCCGATAGTACCGTTAAGTACAACATTATCTCGGGCACATCAATGTCTTGCCCGCATGTGGGCGGTGCTGCCGCCTTCATCAAATCTGCTCATCCCAGCTGGTCTCTGCTGCGATCAAATCGGCACTCATGACTACAGGCGATCTAAATGACTCCCTCTTCCCCCATGTGTTTCAGGCCATTGGTTAGGCGGTTTGAGCTGCGATCCAAAAATAAGTCAAGTTGGCATGGTCATCAGGTTCATGCCTGTGTGAAAGAAATGAACGGTTAGAAGAAACCATGTGTCTCACCCGAGAACAACGGATGAAAAGCCTCGTTCATACACAAATATACATACCACTAGGATTCAACATCCTACTCTCCTGAAAAAAAAAAAAAAACCAAAGAAAAAAAAATATACTTTTTCTGAACAAACAAGACAACTACTCCTTTACCATTCAAGCATATCAAACTTTAAGAATCACAAATACACTTACTAAAGTAATATAAATTAATAAGTTTACTTAATTAAAGTATAATAAAATTATAAATAACTTATATATTGATCAAGTTGGGGTTGAGTTAGAGGACTCGAGACCTTGACTCAAGCCCAACCCAAGTTTCATCAAGTTAGTGTTTGCATAACCCAAGCCCGAGATCAGACTAAATGCGATATTTCCTGCCCATGCCCCGGGTCCCCTGTTTTTGTGCTCACGTGGCATGCAAGTCAATGGTACCACGTTGAAATTCAAAAACAAGGAAACAAGATTTGCACCGGACACCTTTTCTAACATGGTCCTGATTAGCCGTCCGTTGGATCGTTCAAATTGTGGGGAACATATCCTGAAAATTACACTAGACGAAAGATCAAACAATGGATCTCGGATGGATGGTGAGAAATAAAACTGTCAGCCATCCAACTACAATGAATAGGATCAGATGATTAAGATAGTTCTATCACATCGATTTTTAAAATTTGGTCCATCAAAATCGGAACACGATTTGGGTGGTGCAGATTTCGTACAAGTATACCAGATTAGCGGTAGATGCGCCACTATCATTTTTTTTGTTTGTAAATGGGGTGAAGTTTCACCGTAATCTGCCTCCTTGAATTAAGGCCAACTATCAGGCCTTTACGTCGGTGCGTCAAGTCAAACCGTTGGCTCGTCTCGGCATGAATCAGATCCCATGAAACCCTACCGAGTCACGGACAGACGACTCTCTCTCTCTCTCTCTCTCTCTCTCTCTCTATTTCTATATAAAGTCTCTCCTCTGTCTCAACAACATCAAAACTACGGATCCCAGTCTTCTATAGAAAATCTTCTTTGTTCATCGCAGAGATGGGCTTTCATAGAAGAGATCACCTGCCAGTGATATCCATCGTTTTCATCTTCCTGATTTCGACTTCCCAACCTCTCGTCGCTTCAAGGCCTGTCAATGTAGAGTGGGGATCAAAGAATGGAAATATCATCTTACAGTCCCTCCAGAAGGGGCTAGTGCCGCCTTCGATGCCTTCATGTTGCACAAATGGAGCGGAAAATTGTGGTAGCAGCTGCCCAATTTCCACTGGCCACACCGTCCGCATGACAAATTAGTCCATCTGGGCACCATTGATTTTGACCATGAAACTCACCACGATAATCGACGGTCTTGATCACTCTATATCAGCTATGTCTGGTGCAAATATCCAATATCAGCGGCTCATGGAAGATTGAATTTTCTTTTCTTTTCTTTTTTTTTTCTTTTGGTTAACGGTGTAGTTTCTTTTCTTTTCTTTTTTTCTTGCACGTAAACAAGCTATACATGTGATTCAGTATAATAACAAGTTTCTTGTTCGCAAATATATTGGATGTGTTGTTTTTTTAGGGGGGAGCACTTCACCGGTAACTTTTTTTTTTTTTTTTTTTAAATCATAACCACATAACAGAGAAACATTTACTATTACTAACTGTAGTTCTTGAGAGATCAAAAACCATAACCAGAGATCAAAAACCATCCTTTGCTTCACCGGTAACCTTGTGGATGTGGAAAGCAAAGGATGCACAATCATTCAGATGGGCTCCATAATCCCAACAGGCCTCACCTATTCTATGGGCTTCACCTATTATATTTTTCCACGAATTTGCAACCACAAAGAAGAACAAAACAACTCAGAGAGACCACATGACATTATAACAAAACGCCTTTCAGAGGGCCCATAGCGCAACCCCACTTCACCAGAAAAAACTGAAAACACCGGAAACAAGCCAACCTAAACTATTAACTAGAACACAACCCACAGCCCACTACCAGCAAGTTGACATGTACAGCTGGTAGCAGCAGCCAAAAGAGCTGGCTGAATCTCCCAAAGCAGCTAACCCTACATCAGACAGACTTTTTTCTTTTTTAGAAAGGTGGGAGTGCACCATTTGTACCTTTGTTGATATGATAAAATTGATATATAATCTTTTGAGTAGTGGGCACCACAAAAAAGAAAAGAACCTCACCTCTAACATAATTCTGCAAACAACATCAATAGAATTTACAAGGCGGGAAATAAATGACAACCCAGGGCCAGGAGTGGACTAAAATCAACTAACAGGCTAGGCAAGGGACTCTCCAAGCAAGACCCAGCCACTCCGAAACTCTCGATGTGGGGCCCCTGAGAAGCCTTAGCAGCCAATACAATCCCATAGCTAATTGCCACCTCGGCAGCCACAGCAGCCTCTCCAACCAGTAGGAATGTGCCAAGAGGGCCACCGGAGCAATTTTTACAACCAATCCCATAAAAAATATGCCCTGCAGCGTATTTGCATGAACAATAATACTATGCAGAATATCAAAGTGTTTTTCTAATGCGAAAGCGACCAACACGGACGTGGCTTCGGTGGATCCTTGGATCCACCAAGGTGGGTGGGATCACTGACCGTTGGGCCCACTTTGATGTATGTGTTTTATATCTACGCCGTCCATCTGTTTTGAAAACTTCTTTTATAGGGCATGATACCAAAAATTTATTTCCAAATCTCAGGTGGACCATAGTACAGGAAACAGTGGTAATCAACCATTAAAAACTTATGATGAGCCACAAAAGTTTTGGATCAAGCTGATTTTTGTGTGGCCTCTTTGTGCGGGTCATTTTGACCTTATCAACAGGTTTGATGGAAAATAAACATTTTGGTGGGCTCCATAAAGTTTTTAATGGTGAGGATTCAGTCAACTACTATTTCCTATATATGGTCTACCCAACATTTAGATCTTTTCATTTTTGGAATCATGCCCTAAAATGATATTTCAAAAAGGATAGACGTACATACATCAAAGTAGGCCTCATAATTAGGGATCCACCCAAATTGCAGCCGGACCAACATTGGATATTAGTTGAAAGAGCCCTTGATTTTTGAAGTGATTATGACATTAGATTCATAGTCAAAAGCCTTTTTTTAAAGTTTTATGGGCACTGTTTAGCTTTTTTTCAAAAGAATATGTCCTTCTACCCAGCCATCCCCTCTTATGGCTGCAGCAGAACGCAGAAGTTGAGAGGGCCTTTTGAGAATGAGGGTGTGGACCCACTAAATTAACGATTAGGGCCACCCCTCAGCCGATCTAATCCGTTCACTTTAATCGGACAGTCATCAACCCACAGTAGGGTCATTTAAAAAAACTTAGAGCCTTATGTGGCCCATACTTGCATTAACGTTGTGAGTTAATTTTGAACTGTGTCTTTCTCCAGTGTAGTCTATCCGTGATGAGTTTTACGCTCAAATTTGGACAGATGACACGAAATTAAAACCTTATCATGTGGATGGCTTAGATATGCTGCAAGACTATCCAGTGGGCCTAACATAAGATGTGGGATGGGATTAATAGATCGGTTCCTTGCGTGGGAAATGCCATTCGGCATTTTCCTTCTTTTATTCTTCTTCTTTTTTCCCTGGAGGGGGCCATTTGGCCATTAAGACCATTGTCACCTCCATGAGACCCACTCCGATGAGCTTCTAGTATCATTTCGTTTATTCCAACAAGCTTTATAGTTTTTTTTTTTTTCTTGTTTTTTTTTTAAGATTTCCGACTACAATTTCTGACATAGAAGCTATGACGGCTAAAGGTGGGTTTATATTAGGATAATAGTTACTTTTTTTTTGTGGGTATCAGTGATGTGAGTTTGTGAAAGGGAGGGTGTGGTGGTTCCCTTTATAATTATTTTAATTTTTTATTTTTCTATGGGTTTGAAAGGTCAGAGTTTGGGAAGAGGATGTATTTTGTAATGAAAGAATGTTGTAATAGATCAATTTTCAATTAAAAGAATGTTGTAATGGATGAATGTGATGAATGTTAAAATTGATGAATGTTGTAATGGATGAATGTTGTAGTGGAAGAATGTTGAAATGAATGAACAATCATAACTATCATAACTCCATGTGGGTTGTAAATCCCACAAAATTAGGGCCAACTTTTGAACAATAAAATAGTATATGAATGGGGTGATTCCAAAGCCATTTGAAAATTCATCAAATTATATTTTCAATAAGTACAAGATCACCGAAATTGAACATGTAACGAGAGAGTTATGACCATTTTTGTTGCATCTGCAAAAGACGGTAAATTTGGGCCCACTTTTGGACAATCAAATGGTGTCCAAATGAGGTGATTCTAAAGTCATATGAAATATCATCAAATTAACTTTCAACAAGTACACGAATACCCATGTCTTTTTTGGAGCCCACTATATAGTTTTGGAGTAGATCCAAGTCATCCACATGAATGAAGTTTTAATTTCATGTCATCTGTCTAAGTTTGATGGCAAAACTCATCATAGATGGACCACACTGGAAGAAACAGTTTGAAATTAACTCACAGTGTTAATGCAGGTGTGGGCGATAGAAAGCTTCAATTTTTTTTTTTTAAATGACTCTATTATGAGTTCATGATTGTCCGATTAAAGTGATCGGATTAGATTGGCCAATAGGTGGCCCTAATCATTAATTTAGTGGTCTACATCCCCATTTTCAAAAGGCCCTCTTGACTTCCGTAAAAAGTTGCTGCAATCTGAGGGCAAACAATGCCTAAAGGGCTAATAAAAAAGGCTTCTAACACTGAAGCCTTTTGTTTATAATAACATTATAACTCAAGGGCTTTTTTAATTAAGATCCCCTTCATGTGTCCCAATTGAATCCTTGAATGTGGGTCCCATCGTGAAGTATGTAACGTCTTATATCCACTTGTCCATTCATTTTGAAAACTCATTTTAGGGCACGATCCAAAACATGAAGTAGATCCAAATGTCAAGTGGACCATGATACAGGAAACGATAGTAATCAACCATTAAAAACTTCCCATGGCCCACAAAAGTTTCGGATCAAACTGATATTGTATGGTCTCTTCATCCAGGTCTTTTTTACCTTATCAACAGGTTGGATGATAGATAAACATTCTGGTGGCCCTCGTAAAGTTTTTAATGGTGGGGATTGAATCACTATTGTTTCCTGTGGTATGGTCCACCTAAGATTTGGACCTTCTTAATTTTTGGGATCATGCTCTGAAAATAGCTTTAAAAATGGATGGACGTTGTGGATGTAAGGCACATGCATCACAATGAGCCCCACAGTTAGGGATCCACTCAAACCACGCCCTTTTCTGCATGTCTCCAGCTACTGCAGTCAAGGAATTGGAGAATGTGGATTGTCTATTCAAAGAAAGGGACTGTGTTTGGCCTAACAAATTCGTGATGGATCGCCAAAAGCGAAATCACGGCAATGTGATGATCTAACCATCTGATTAATGGATTAGCAAATCGATGGTCCAGAGGCTCCATGGATTGCTTACATTTCAAGAGTCGTTTTGATCTGATACCCTAACCATTGAATCAGTTTCTTGGAAAACTAACAGTTACCATGAAAAGGGCCATCGTCTGAACAGTTAGAATCATTTCATCAATTACTGGATCATCCGTAAATGCATGCATTGACGTCATTAAGTGCGGGTTTTCCTTTACAAATGTTTGTGCTCGTAGCTGCGGTCTGCCCGTGGAAGTCGAGAGCTGATTAGCTGTTACCCGGGGAACAGCTTAATTAGTGGGTGTTACCCTAACCGTGTGGGGCCTATCTTGATGTATTTTTTATACATCCAGTCCGTCCATCTGTTCTTCAATTTCATTTGAGGACCTGATACCAAACCCTAAGAAGATCCAAATCTCAGGTGGACCATACCACCAGAAACAGTAATGAATAACCATTAAAAACATTTTGTGGGCCACAAAAGTTTTATATAAATCTAATCATTATATTTTCACTTCAACAATATGTTCTTGACATTATCGACACATTGGATTGCAAATAAACATCACTAAAACCTTGCAATGGGCACTTTGGAATTTTTAATTGTGGAGCACTCAATTACCACTGTTTCCAGTGGTATAGTCCACCTCAGATTTGGATCTCCATAAATTTTGAAACCCCATCCTCAAATGGGATGGAGAAATTAACAGATGGATCTCCATAAATTTTGGAACCCCATCCTCAAATGGGATGGAGAAATAGATGGATGACGTGGATATAGAAAATATCAAGCATGCAGGGGTAACACCTAATTCGCTCCCATGGAAGTCGGACTGCGCCAGCCTGAGTGCGCCCTGTCATACCAGGTGCATAGAATGATCTCATATCCAACCCGTCCATCAGGTGGGTTACTTTCAACATGGACTTTAAAATCAAATCAGTCCAATTCAAGATTTAAGTCGAACTACACCGCATATTAAATTCATGTGTTGTGACTCACATGAGTATTAGAATGTCCCAATTCTCCGAGAATCCATTCATTCTGATGTGGTATGTCGCATGAGTTGACTGGACGTAATATTAGTATCGCAGTGGGCCCACATACAATTTGAATGATTTTCATAGTAGGACTCCTGATTTCAACTGTTCCTCGTGGTGTTACACACCTGAGTTTTCAATTGACCTTTTTTTTTATTTTTTTATTTTTTATTTTGTGGAACGGCCTATAGCCCAGCTGGGTGAGTCCGAGTTTATCAACCAGCTGGTCTCAGGTTCAGACTTCGGGTTCAGGCCAGGTCATGTTATAAAAAATATAAAAAAAATAAATTAATAAAATAAATAAATAAATAAGAATTGACCTATTTTTTCGGCTCCAGTGCAAACACATGGGGACGCACCTAATAGACGGGGTGGATTTCATCCACATGAAGTCCTCCATCCCGTAGGAAATAGTCAGGCCGCCGTGTGACTACCAACAGAGACGCAAGCATTTTCGCGGGAAATTTCAGGAAATCAAAGAACCCATTCACCGTTTTTAATAATGAACGCGGATAAACCATCCATGCATGTACCTCAACGTGGGTCATCTCATAGACAATTGAGCATATACCCAAAGCAGCACTGTTGGATCGCCAATGAATGGTGAAATATAAAATGATCATCCATCCAATTTACAATGAGTGAAATCAGACGGTTAATACCGTCCAATCAGGCGACTTTTGAAACATGCTAAATCCATAAAGGGACCGGATTTTGGACGGCCCAGATATGGCCAATGCATGCTACAACGTTGGGTTGGATTTTACGTAATCAAGTTCCTTAAATTCAGGCGAAATATCCAGCATTTCATGGTCCATGCTCCATAGGTAAAAAATCAGAGGGATTTTGACTGTACGGCCCCCTTGTAAGGCGAAATTCTCCATTTGTTTCTGGCTGAAACTATTTCTCTTACTGCCTCTAGCACTTTTTAAACTTTGTTGTGGATGAAAATACTCTTACTTTGGATCCTACACTGGTACAAAATTTAAGTGATGAAGAAATCATGTAACCTCCAATTCCGAGGCAATGATGTGGATGTGAGTTGTCATTGGGTCCACTTCAAAGTAGATCCAATCCGTTCATTTTCTTTGTAGCGCCTTGTTTATATCGAAGGTAGTAATGTGACGCTGACCTTATCTATGCATAACCCACAATACCTGAAGAATGATAATGGTGACCGTTGTATACTAAATATTTTCATGTATTGTGGTCCGGATGTTGATCCTTCTTCTATCTATGGCCTAAAATGAAATTCTGAGGATAATGGATAGATTGTATTCTACTCAAAAGTAATGGTGAGCCCCACAAATGGTGTGGATGGCTATCTTGACACTTTCTACATGATAATCATGACCCTTTGTGGATGGCTATCACGATCCTGAACTGTATTGTGTTCGGACTGTCTATCCTGACTCTTTGTGGATGGCTATCACGATCCCGACCCTTACTACATGGCAATCACAACCCTTTGTGGATGGCTATCACGAACCTGAACTGTATTGTGTTTGGACTGTCTATCCCGACCCTTACTACATGACAATCACGACCCTTTGTGGATGGCTATTATGACCTTGAACTGTATTGTATTTGGACTGTCTATTGCAACCCATACTACATGACAACCACGACCCTTTGTGAATGACTATCACGATCCTGAACTATAAAAGAGATACGGGTGCCATTATGTTTGGACTGTCTATCCCGACCCTTTATGTATGTCAACCACGACTTTTTGTGTACGTTAAATTCGATCTTTAGCGTATGACAACCATGATCCTTGGTGCATGTTAGTCTCAACACTGTACCACATGTTGACATCTTCAAAACCATAATCTCGATTATCCACAGACACACATCAACACAAATCTAGAAGAAAATACCACTATAACTATTCACAGAGCCCACATCAATACAAATCTTGTGCTGTGATTCACTTCCTTAACCCAATTTTTACCAATATATATTATAATTAGCTCTTAAAATGAAATGAAGGTGTAGATCGACATCGTGCCTCACAATGGGCCCCACTTTAACTTTTTTACTATCCAGCTCAATTTATCTTCTACACATTAATAACTGTCAGGCGCAAAGCTCAATATGTAAGGATATTTTCATCCACAACAAAGTTTAAACAGTGTAAGGGGGCCAGTCAGAGGAAATAGTTTCAGCCAGAAACAAGCGGAAAATTTCACCTGTATAAGGGGCTAGTACAGTGAAAAAAAAAACCCTTACGAGTCTATAGTTGACTTCAACTCAATTGAACTTTCCCTACCGAGGAACAGTAATGATCTCCTATAACACGTACAATGCAAGAGGGAGGAGAAAAAGCTTTTATGCTTGGGTAAGGAGCACTCATGATGCCCAAGCACCTAGAAATTAGTAAACAATTGCACAATTAATTCTAGATAAACTATTCAGATTATGAGCCCAAGTTTGGCTATGTACCATCAACCAAAATTCATGCTTATTCGATCATCTGATTGTTGGATAGTTGGCATTTATTAGCAGTTAAAATAAAAAGCATCCAATGGTCCTGTTCTACATGCCAAACAAGGGTCTAAGATTCAGAAGTACTTGGGATTGTTCATCTACTCTAATCCTGGTACTGTGACATAGAGACAGTGGGCTTCACAGCTTGGTCCGTTTAATTTTACTCATGTATCAAGCGTAGTACTCTGCCAGCTCTCTCTCTCTCTCTCTCTCTCTCTCTCTCTCTCTGTGTGTGTGTGTGTGTGTGTGTAGCTCTTCTATCACTTCCATCCTCTCATCTTCAAAAATTCGAAATTCCAATCCCCTATACAGAAAACGCCACGAAAAAAATAAAAAAATAAATCCTCTACTTTCATCACGGAGATGGGCTCTCATGGAAGCAATCAATTGCCAGAAATTTCCTTCATTTTCATCATCTTGATATTGACTTTCCCATCTCTTGCTGCTTCGAGGCCGTTCGATGGAAATTGGGGATCAAAGAACGGAATCTTCACATTACAGTCCCTCCAGCATACCCCTGTAGCGTCTTCTGGGCCTTCATGGTGCACAAGTGGAGTAGGGCATGGTGGCAGCTACCTACTTACTGAAAAGAACTTCGTGGGCCACCCAGTTCACACGACCCGATTGTCCATTTCGGCACCGATGCTGTTAGAAGTGAAACTCTCCACCAAGATCAAGGGTCTTGATCTCCTTTATTGGACGAAAATGGAGCAAGCATTAACAATCAGAAGCATGTGGAAGTGATCCTGCTTTTTTCTTTTTTAAATCCATTTGATTTTTATAATAATTCATTCACTGTAGTTTTGTAATTTAACATTTAAATTTATCTGGGAATTCAAATGCCCAGTTATCTGATTATTTAGGAAATTGAGATATTTTTGCTTTTGACAGTCATGATTTCTACAGTACAGTCTTCAAAGTATTTGGGTGTCCCACTTAAAATCCACATTTCGTTTTTAGCATATTATATTACTTGTTTGGATAGGCCATTTTAGAAATCAGATGAGTTCTTGACACAGGGAGGACATGGTAAGGTTGATCACCATCTCCCTCAGTACTAGATAACTACCTTGAATCCACAAGGCTTTCTGGACTTCCTTAAGATCCATGAGGGAAAAGATTAAAACAAGAATAATTCTTAAAAAAATTCATAATAATTAATTGTCATAACAATGGAATTACAATGCTTTAAATAAGAAACTAAAACCTAGGACAAAGTTGTAGAGTTAAACTCTAACTCAAACTCCCTAAAACAGTAACTAACTATAAATAGTAAACTTACTATTTATAGACATCCTCTATTAGTATTAGACTTCATGGTTTGCGCCCAAAAATAGTAACTTTCCAATCAAGCCCAACCACATAATTCTCCTAAATTTTCTAAACCCTTTTCATGTTCAGTGCAACTTCTAAAACTCAAAGGATCAAAAGTTATATTCGATCTAAAACTTACTATTTATAATAAAAACAAAATTAAACTAAGCTTATGACCGTCGATCTGACTGAATCTCGCAAATCTAGTATGGGCAACTCGACACAGCAGGGTTGGTTGTTAAGTAGCTTGAGCTACCCCAAAATCATATTATACGTCCCATAACTCATCTTGAATTGCAAGATGCGACAATTTTATGGTCTTGACGGTCCAGATTACTTTCGTCTTCGATCGAGCTTCCTCTAGTCCATCTTGGCTATAAAAATGTCTGTGGCCCGCTCTGTATCAGTTCTTCACTTGGACCATTATATACTCTCATCTATGGATGGAATGGCTGCCAGATTATGTTAAACATCAATGTCTCTATTGTCTAGTGCGTACAACATTAGGGTTCCTTTAGCACTATGGAAATGATGGTAATGGTTGAAAAGTGCTTTTAATCTGGTTCGGTGGAGTTTAGTTGACCAAGGCCCAATTGGGTCAAGTGAAACACGTTATGATGTTCCTAGTTGCCGAGGTTTGATTTCGGTCGACCGAGAGTCTCTGTGATGTTTTCGGTTGACCGAAGGTCAGGTTGGATTGATCGAACACAATGTGTAGTTTTTAAAAAGTGCGGGTCTTGTTTCTTAATCTTCTACGAAAGTATATAAGGGAGCTTCCAAAATCAATTAGGGTATGGTAGAGAGAGCCTACATGATTTTTAAGGTTTTACAAAGGGAAAAGGTAGGGTTTTCTTCTCTGTATATTAATCTATCTCTTTTAAATTTCTGATTGTAGTGGATCGTTTGTCACTTTGTGGAGTGGTTTTTTCTTCGTTAGGGTTTTCCATATAAAAATCTTTGTGTTCTCTGTGCAGGCTCGTATTTTTCTTCCCTATTGCGTTGTTTGATTCATTTTGAGGTTGCATCCGTGCCTGATAAGCAGCATCAGAGAATACTTTGGGGTTTTAGATTGAATATGAGACATGGCATCGAAGGGATCGAATGTGAAATTCAAGACAGAGAATTTTACAAGTAAATATAATTTTGAATTATAGAAGGTGAAAATGAGAGCCATCCTAATTTAGTAAGGACTACAGCATGTACTCCTTGGGAAAGAGAAATATCCTTTATTAATGAAAGAAGAAGATTGGGAAGAACTTAATCAAAGGGCGATAAATGCAATACAATTGTGCTTGTTTGATTATGTCCTATATAATGTCATCAATGAGATGACTACCGCACGGTTGTGGACAAAGTCGAAGATCATACACATAAATCACTCTTCAATCGTCTATATCTAAAGAAGCAATTTTATAATCTGAAGATGGCGGAAGGTCGGATCTCTCTAACCACGTAAACACATTTAATCGGTTAGTTTGTAAATTGACGAGTGTGGAAGTGAAGATAAATGGAGAATACAAAGCCTTAATCTTATTGATGTCTCTTCCTGAGTCTTACGAGTATCTAGTGGATACTCTATGCCATGGGAGGGATACTTTGGACGTCGACACGATTATCTCTTCTCGAGTTAGCACTAGTTGCTCAGTGTATATAGTTTGAGAGAGAGAAAGGAAAGTCAAGATCGAGATCCAAGTTTAAGGGCAAAGGAAAACTGAAGTGTTAAAATTATGGCAAGATGGGATATATGAAGAAGATCTGTACAAATCCCAAAACCCAAAAGGGAGAGAAATAGATGATTTGCCGAAGGAGGCCAATTCAGCGGAATCTAGTGAAGAGACAAGTGCTTGTGACATATTGATCGTATCCAAGTCTAGGTATCTTAGTAACAAGTATATTTTAGATTCGGGGGCCGAGTATTGTACCACATGTGTCTTCATCGAAGTTGGTTCACCACATACAACAAGTATGATGGTGATCATGTTACTATGGGCAACGTTATGTTAGTGCACTTTTTTGTGGCATACTAGTGCACCTTATTTGTCAATTACATAGGTCCATGTGTTTAGGTGTTGGTTAAGTCCAAAAAGATGAAGATCGAAGATAAGCGGACCAGTTGCATCAAGGAAGAAGAAACAGGTAAATCAGTAATGCCATGGTGAGCCAAAACCCTTGAACTAAAACAAACCTTAACCTCTAGATAGCTTGACCTAATAAGAAAACTTTTAGTCATCCTAGAATGGCCAGTGTCCTAAAATATCACCCAAAGTAAGGCCTAAGAGGTACACGAGCTGCTGTAAAAATACAAACTAAAATAGCAGAGCTCATGACCAGTCACCAGCATTTTGCGTCCGGTCACCACTCTGGTCGATCGATCGCTAGGATTCAAAATGGGAAAATAACCAAACTTGGGTCCTTGGCTTAATTCACTCAGTCGTTGATCAATTGCGACCGGTCGACGGCCCTTGTCAACCAGTTACAAGCTCCGTGCAACTGATCACCAGTTAGCCATTGTAGTTCATTTTTTGACCATTTGAGTTTTATTTATATAAGAACAGGGCTCGACTCTTGGGCTTGAGGAGAGGGAATTTAGTGTTTTAGAGGCCACCATTATAGAAACCATATCTAGGCTCCAAACTTAAGTTAACCAAGTCATCTTCCTTGTGATTCATCATAAGTTAGAGCATTCAAAAGCTCAAATGAAGATAAACTTGCTCTCTCTTTATCTCTAGTTAGGCACCTACACCATAGGTAAATCCTTTGTCTGAACTTCTCTAGAGATCCAACTAGGTGAATCCTTCTAGGCTTATAACACACAACTAGTTGTAGAAGATTCAACCTATCTCCTATCACCTTGTGCATCTCAAAAGAGCATCGAATGCAAGGTGGTTGATCATTGGAGCTAAGGCCCTGGAAAAGCATCGACAATCAGATCGGGGGAGTTGATTGAACCATGAGAGAGCGGAGATCAAGCAACCCAAGAAGGCTCTGCACAATGGACTCAATCTGATAGGTAAGTTGTCATGTTTAAGAGTCCATTTACACTCTTTCCTTTCGTAGGTTAGAGTGTAAGAATTTGTGACCCAAACTCGAACCAGGTTCCTCAGTGGATCCTTGGCTCATGTGTTGAGCCTAAATTCAGGTTCCTTTGTGGATCCTTATCACATGTATTGCGTCTAAAATCAAGTTCCTTTATGGCTCCTTGGCACATTTGTTAGGACTAAATCAAGTCTCCAAGGAGAGCCAATAACACAGGTGAGTACGTGTTCCACCAACATGGGTGCATACATATAGGTTGAGAGGTAAACCTAAAAAGCTTCCATTCAGGTTGAGAGGTGAACTCATTTTAAAAACCTCTAGTATAGGTTGAAAGGTTAACCTTATTTAAAATCTCAATTTAGTGAAATCTGGTGTACTCATGAGTTAGGTACGACAACCGAGAGTGGAGTAAGGAAACCAATCTATTATACATGCTTGTGTTTGAGATTGTCATTTGAGCACATTTCTATTCTTGCATCATTTGATCATATGAACACCTAAATGGAATGTATGTTATGCACTAGATAGTTAAATTCTCACACAAGTTGTAGTTTCACTCTATAGATTAAGTGCTTGATAGTTGTATTATTTAAAGTCCTATGTTTCTCACATAGATTAGTTGCTTTATTAGGTATATCATGGATAATTTATGTATGAGCTCAATTGCTTAATCTTTTTTAGTCTATGTGATTAGACCCACTTAAGCTTGGAAGTTAAGTATTAATGCTTTAATTAGTTTAAATGCTTAAATAATTCTTAATTAAGGCATGAATTTTAAAAGGTCATAATCACCTCCCCTTTAGGACTTAGTCATAGTTCTAATAGCTCCACTTTATGTTTTCACAAAGCATAAGCACCTTAAGGTGTCATGTTAGAGTACTGAGCGCAATTTCATATTATGACTATAAAATGGTGGGAATTAGTTCTGTGAGCATTAGGATGTTTGATGGGATAGAGCTTACTCTGATTAATATGAAGCATGTTGTAGACTTGAAGAAGGATCTGATATCTCTGGGAGCTCTTGAGGCACTCGAGTGTAAGTCCACCGGTTACGACCATGTCTTGAAGGTTTCAAAAGGGGCACCCATAAACTAAAAAAAAACAAGACAACGCGGATGACTAAAAATCGCCAGCAAAGGTCTACGATGACATTTAGCCGTTGTAAGGGCCGTCAGGAAGCAAGTCTAAATTCAGTACAATGCCAACAGTTAAAAGTCGTTGGTGTTTCTCACTAAAAATTAAAAAAGAAATTATAAATTATTAGAAGCGGATTGCCTACTCCCAGTACCCATTTCTAGTTCGGAATGGGCAGATCTTTGTGAGGGTCCACCGTGATGTTTCTATTTATCCATGCCTACCTCTAGATTTGCTCTATATTTTCTACGATTGTCTATGGAATCTTGTCCACTAGAAAAGGCATACTTATTCACCTACAAGTTATAAAGCATGTTATTGTTAGTGCAAAGATCATGTTTTCAGTTACAAACTTCAATGCACGCATATCCAAAAGACCAAAACAAACATCCAATAAGAATGTTCCTTAAAAAAAGGAAACTAAGATTTATATACAAAATTCAGCACATGTTAATTTAGAAAAGAGAAGAAAAAAGAGTTAAGTTAATATTACATGACTCTCATAGGTGTTACATGACCCTCTTGATGCACAAAATTGCAGTTCTGAAGTTTGATATGAATCTAGACTTGAGATCCATTAATGGGGCCACCCTTGACCAGTGGTCCTATAAACTCTCGCAAGGATAACTAGTCATATAAATAATCATGCAAACAAATGATCCTACCCAGGCTAAAGTAGTTCTAGAATTCCTCATGAAATGTGAGGTAATCTTCCTGAGAAGTGGTCACCACTAAGCGAGCCAGTGATTAAACAATATACTAGCATCAGAAAGTAGTTTCTCCATTAGTTAATGAGATAACAAACTAACAAGTACATCAAAAGGCATGGGAGGCTGTTTTAACTTGTACGTCAAAAGGCGTTGTGAATAAAAAAAATTCTTTTTCCTTAAAATAAAAAATAAAAAATGGAAGGCATGGGAGGCCGTTTTATATGATGTATTGAGGCGACCCTCTAATTAAGGAAGGAATAGAGCCGAGAGAAGGACCCAAGAGTGGGCCTAAAAGAGCCCATGGAAGGACCGAAAGAAAGAGCAAAGGATTTAGAAGAATCTTAACAAATACCCTCCAATGACCAATTGCCCAATTGGTCTACCAATCGGTCCCCATGACCAGTCGAATTTTAGAAGAAAGACAACCCAGCTTGCTTGACTATCAGGACGCTCTACAACTGGTCGTCCAACTGATCAGGCAATCTAACGACCGATTGGGTCCGACTAGTCAAATTTCCTGCAGAGAGGGGTCTGACCTCTTTGAATAGACATGGCTCAATTACGATCGGTCGATGCCCCCTGCCGATCGGTTGGCACTAGCGCAGATTGACACGCAAACACACCATGAACTTGCTAATTGTGAATTTCTACTTTCTAAGTTTGTTTAGGACTCTTGATTTACGCATATTAGGGTTCCTTTTACTAGACCTAGGATATAATACTTGTTTTAATTCATTTTTTAGGGATTATTCATTCTTATTCCCCTTTTATTAATCAAACTTCGGTTTTTCTATTTTTTTCTTTGTGAATTTGAAGATAGATCTCGTGGATTCGAGATATCCCCTCGTAGAATTGAGAAAGATTGGTTGAGGAATCCCGATAGTTCCATAGATTGAGAATAATTATCTTACGAGAGAGACAATGATTGATCTCGTTCCACTTACGGTTGTGCCAAGTTGGTATCAGAGTGAGGAACAACCTTAGGAAGATGGCATCTAGTGTAGATTATGACAACAATCTCACTGACAGTGATCAGGGGACACAGTATCTAATGGAGAAGACAGAGACTTTCTAGAGATCATTTGAGATGTCTATGCAAGGGATGCAAGCATCTCTTGATCAGATCGCAGCAGCTTGGGCCCCGTGCCAGGCTTCGGGTGATGCGCAACCGCCTATGATCGCAGTTCAAAACAACCCAATCGATGGTGAGGTCTGACAGGTCGACTGTTTCCTATTTTGAGTTGGTTTCTTATGCGGTTTTGTGTAAGTTGTTTCTAATTTCAATTTTTTTTTCCTTACTTAAGGAGTGTAATATATGAATTAGGGTATCCTAGATGCAAAAAGGGACTGAGAGAGTTCTAAGGTGAGAGAAAAATCTTAGGAAAGTTTGGGATTTCTCTATGGGGCTTGGGCGCTAGGTGTTTCTTCTTCGTTCTCTATAACTTTTGATATCATAGTGAATTGTTCGCTTTGTGCCGTGGTTTTTTACCCATGAGGGGTTTTTTTTTACATAAAATTTGGATTACCTCTTGTGTGTGTCAATTGTTGCTTAATCATTGTCATTGTGGTTGCTTCTTTGATTCACTTCCACTACTGAGATTCCCAACAATTACGTGTATGAGATCCGAGCCGGTCAGCAATTACGCCCTACTTGGATGCACCATGTACTAAAATTCATACCCATTGGACAATCCTAACCCTTGGATTGGAGGAATTTTAGGGAAAATGCACTCAATGGAAATTTTGGTTTACTTTATGGTAATTAATCATCCCTTTTCTAAAAAATCCTTCAATAGAATGCTTAGGATTGTCAACTCATTGTGATTTTAGGCATATGGTTCTTCCAAAATATACCGTACAAGATTGTTGTTTTGAAGCTTGTACACATTTGCCATATGTACGAAGGGCCGACCATAGATAAATCAAGTGACAAAAACCAATCTAGGAATATCTTTTTTTTCCTCTTATGCATTTATGCAATTCGATTAATTTACAGTTTATATCTAATCCACGGTTTGTTTTCCTAGAGAGTGTTTAACAGGGTTGTCCCACTTGATCGAAGAGTACAGTTGAAAGGAATTCAGATGGCATCTATGTGTAACTACTGTGAACAAAGTGTGGGCTCAACTCCTCAAGTGGAAACAAGCACTTCCCACCTTCTTGTGACAGGTTCCCTGGCTTATCAGGTATGAAACCATTTTGGAGCTTTGTTTAACATCTCAGCAGGGGTAGGTCAAGGAGTAATGGGGAGGACACAAGCTTGGTGGACAACAACTGCTAATGAGGATTGTTTTTTTATCCTTTGGGGTCTGCCCATATTTGATTCTCTGGGAAGTTTGGGCTGAACGTAACACGAGAAGATTTGAGGGGCGAAAAGTAGAGGCGTCAAAGGTCATAGTTAGAGTGAACAATTGGTTAAAAGTGATTAGGAGTAACCTTCCAAATTGAAACACAAATAGGAGGACGAGACAACTGACCCTTTAAGCCATATGAATCGGCCCCACCTGCCCCTTCAGGTAATATGGTGTCAGGGATTAAAAAGCTTGGGGAAGTGGTGAACGGGCTCAGATTGAAATTAGCTTGGGCTTTGAAAGAGTCGGATCGTCTAAGTCTGTGGGGAGATTTTATGAGGAGGAAATACAATTATAACCCCAAGCAAGGGGAAGAGAGCTCGAGGAGAATGGCTGTCCTTGCTGGAATCGGCTAAGGCAGCTTATGCAGGTGATAGATGAGAACTCCCAATGGATGTTAGGGCAGGGTAACTGCAGTTTCTTGGGGGGCAATTGGTCGGGTCCTGGTCAGCTGGAAGAGTTGACGGTAGCGCAAGTGCCATCGGATTTGAAAGGCTTGAAGGTGAAAGATATTTTAGGGCCTCAAGGGATCAGGGATCTGGCTTTGATGGCCCAATTCCTTCCAGAAATGGTGATGGAGCATCTTAAGGAGGAGCATTTGCATACTAGTGAGGGAGAGGACAGATGCATCTGGGCAATTGAGCCTTCGGGGCAATTCTCTGTGAAATCGGCCTTGGGGGATTAGCAGGGATGTAGGTCAAAGTATGCTAGGGGCGAAGTGGGTGTGGCATGGTAAGGTTCCTCCGAAAATCTCCATTTTTGTTTGGAAGTTTCTAAAGTCGGCGGTCCCGATTGATTGCAAGTCAGGAGGAAAGGGATGCAGCTAGCATCGAGGTGCAATTGATCTGGGGAAGATCGGATCTCCTCCAAAGAATCACAAGATCATCTCTTTAATAGAGGGGAGCTAGCCACAAAGGTTTGAAGGTATTTCTCCCATTTCTTTGACATTTCCTGAATTGGGGGGCAATCAGTTAAGGATCGATTATATCAATGGTGGAGTTTGGCAGAGTCGAGAGGTGGCCAGGGGCAACTTGGAGGCCTTCTTCCTTGATTTTTGGTTTGGGAGTTGTCGCTTCAAAGGAACAATATCTGTTTTGAGGGAGATAAGGGGTGTTGGGGGAATGTGATTCTTAAGGTGAAAAGATGGCTGGCCCGGATCTTCCCCTTGCTCCTAGATCGCTCTACGGGGAGAAAGTTGCCCTCGTTGATGATCCAGGAGCTGGGCATTTTCCCGTCAGTCCCGATCCTTCCCACTTCGCAAATTGTGAATTGGGAGAAGTCCAGTGAGGGGTGGGTGAAGCTCAATGTGGACGGGTCGGCTATTGGGAATCCAGGGCAATCTGGAGGAGGAGGAGTGTGCAGGGGAGCAACATGAGATTTGTTATTTGCTTTTACAGCGGGGTTCAGGTTCGAATGGAATGTTCGAGCAGAAGTTAGAGCGATAGCTGAGGGGCTTGCCCTCTATGTGGACAGGAACTTCCCGAATATCGTCGTAGAGAGTGACTCTAAAGTGGTAGTAGATCTGATTGTTAATGAGGGTACTGGCCCTTGGCATTTATGGTATTGGCTATCCACCATTAGGTTGCTGGCCAAGTTGTTCGCTTCCCCAAGTGTAGGGTTGCGATGTAGTAACAATCTTGGTAAGACCAAGGTCGATCCACGGGGAAGGAAGTAAACAATTCGAACTATCCTAATAACTAGAATCTTAAGAGGTTTGTGAAATTGATTTTGAACATAAAATAGAAAATTTGATAATGAAAAGATAACTAGAGCATCAAGGACCCACTTATAGTTCTCCTTAGATGCATAATTCACTATGGTTTCTCAATTTCTCAACTAGAATCGAAATTAAGTCCTATCTAGCCGGATGATAGAGCAGTTACATTATCAAATGAATCTGTCATATGTGTTGTTCATCAACATGATTTCCTCAATTCAAGTTAGGACTTAAGCACACTCAATTGCATAGGTCAATCCTAATTCCAATAGATTAAGATCATAACCATAATAATCATCAAACATTGTCACAAGACTTGACTATATTATGATTTGAACTTCATTCAAATCATATGAACAATCAACACAATATTCAGATTTTAGAACAAAAAGGTAGAACTTTGGTTTGAAGTTCCCACATGATGATCCAAGTTTAGAGCGTATTGAATCCGATTCCTCGGAGCGTATAGGTCTAGATTCATGCAAAACAATTAAGAACTAAAGCAATTCTTTCAAACATCCATGAGCCATCACAAGATTAAGAAAAACTACGTAGAACTTTATTCAAACTTCTAAAAACCATTATTTTTCAATAAATCTAACTTGAAACCAATAAAACGAATTAAAACATCTAGGTAAACTATAAGTTTCACCCCTTAGCTCTAGCTAAGAGGTTAGCTAATGAAAAGCATAAAAACAAAAGTAAAACTAGAACTAGAAAAAGAAGAAAACCAGTTGTAGGAGGTTAGGAAGCCTCCTAGGTCTTGATCTCGTTGCTCCCCACGTTCCTAGATGCCCTAGGAAGAGAGTGGGGGTGGCCTTTTATAAGTTGGAGCAGAAGATTTCACATTACGCAAGAAATCACGCAATTGCGCAGAGAAAATCGGAGCTTCACGGACAAGCTTTGTTATGCTGATGATCGGTCGCACGACCGGTCTAAGCTCATGAATGACCGGTCGCACGACCGATCTCAAAACCTCAAAAACAGTCCAGCAAGCTATGTTTCTCTGGACTCATCTCGACCTGTCTGGCGACCGGTCGGGCGACCGGTCTAGCTATGCAGACCTGTCTGGCGACCGGTCTTGGGACAAGTCTTGGGACAGGTCTTGGGACAACTTTTTCATATTTTCTTCTCTTTCTTTTTTCTTCTTTCCTCCACCTTTTGTCACTTGTTATATTGATCTTCAATACATATAAAGTGACTCTTTTAACCATGAATTGGTGATGTCTCCTTCTCATTCCTACAATCACAAATCCGTGCATTAGATTAGTCTTTAAATCATGAAAAGCATCATAATGAGTGATGAATTGGGGTTAGAATATGCACAATTAAGAGCTCAACACACCCCCCAACCAGCATTTTGCTAGTCCCGAGCAAAACATGCGTGAAACAAGTTTCATTCTCCAAAACCCAACTCTTCTTCGGAAACTATGTTTCTATACATTCCAAAACATGTAAGTAAAAAAATCAGCAAAACTGAGTGATAGAAGTTGAGACCTTAAACTTTCAAAAACATAACAAGTGTTCATATGGGATTCCTATTGATTGATTGATAAATAGAAGGATCCAAACAAATTATCCTAGAGTGCTCAGTGAATGCTCATCTCATGGATTTCCGGGGTTACCTTCTTCATGAATTAGCTAAGGTATGGATTCAACGGTGTATAGATCAACAACAAGCCTATAACAGGAATTTGCCTCACCGTCCTTCCGACGGCTTTCACAAAACGTCCCATTTCCGACTTTGGTTATGGGTAAACCATCCCCCGGTTGGTAATAAGTAGCCTTTTTCGGAGTTTTCTACCATATTCTCCATCATTCCCATATTTTCATCATTCATTTTTCGTTTTCTTTTTCATTAGATAGGATTTTTAAAAATTCATATCGTTCATTATTTTTCCATGGACAAGGATGTACAAAGTAACCCGGCTTGGTTTCTCAACACCTCAAATCCAAACTTAACCAATCCACAATTCTACATAATCCTTTCAAAACATGAGAATCGTGTAAAGTGAACTAGGTGTAAAAGTGTTTCAATTTTTCTATCAATCAAATCAATAGGGGAATCCAATTAGAAAACCATCATGTTACAATTCTTTTAAGAGTTTCAAAATCATTTCACTACATCTTTCTTCCTTTCATACTTACGACATCCCAAGTGCATATAAACGCGGTGTTCCAAAGGAGTTTTGAATTTTCAGAAAAATTAAAAATTTTCTACATAATTGCTCGAAATGTCACAAAAGCTAGTAGATTCATCTAAGGAATCTCACCCCCCAACGAAAATCTTACATTGTCCTCAATGTAATAAGATATGCAATATGCATGACATGAGAGCAATGACATAAAACAAAGGAGAGTGAGAACGAGAATACCTGAGGTAGGAAGTTGATCAATTCTAGCATCTTCCATTGTCTCTCCTTGAGACTTATTCAATCCTAAATGTAGAAAGAAATCCTAACCTACCTACCTACCTTTGATTAGTCCGATCAACTACATGATCAAATTTGAGCAGGATCTTCATGAATTTCAATAGGTTTCTCATGAGGACCATCCAAAGTCCTGCTCGAATGTACACATGGGTGCGTTTCTTCATTAAGGTCTAATCATAGTCTGCACCACATGCATGTAAGGAGGAGATAAGACCAACAAAAGGATATCTCCTCAAGTTCTGAATTGGGTTGTAATTGATTAAAAACAGGTCCTCCCAATCAGAATTTTCAATGGGTTGAAGAACCCATGATGGTGGAGAGACGTTCATCAAATATTCTTCAGTTCGGGTTGTCTCCTCCACAATTTCATTATTGCACGGTGCTTCCACAAATAATGGTAAAGAGTGTAAATAAGTGGAATGGTGTTCTTCAGGCATCGACACCGTGTTTAACAAACTATCCAACTCCTTAATCATCTCATCATTCAGATCATAGGGGTGGGTCATGCATTCCTCTAGGAAATCGAGAGAGTCGGATGAAGGGTCCTCGTTCTCCCTAAGTGATTGAGGAAATTCTGTTTCAAGGGTAAGGAATTCCTCCTCTATAGAGGGGAGGTCTTTCAAAGAAAATTTTTCAGATTTAGTGATAAGCACATAATCTAACATTGGTTAATCTAAAATTTCAGATTGTGCTACCACATTATCTAAAGAAACAAAATTTTCAACCCAAGCGAGTTCTTTCATAATAGAATCTGGCATGTGTTGTTGGTGGAAGGACTAAAAAATATCAACTTCGGCCATTCTCTCTAGCAAGAATATCTTCCGACGACTCATAAACATTTGGCCCTTTAAAAGAAGGAATCATGGACTCACAATCATCCTTCAAACCCCCATTGTAGGCAATCAAACTATGACTTCAGATTTTGTAGATTCCTTTGGTTCGTCAACCATCCTTGAAATCTCTTCATCATTCAAATCGAAATAGCTAAAAGAGATAGTTGATTTACCATAATCGATGGTAATGTTGGGATCACTGAGATCTACATCCCTTAAAAGTTTAGTCATCAAATCGGAAGATGGTTGGGCTTGGATAGCCTTATCCTCCTCATGGTTGGGGAATGATTCGGTGTTCCCAATGTTAGGTTCAGGATTTTAAGATGGCGAGAGGTTTTGTATGCATTGCTCAGTTATTTTCATAAACTCTCGCAGCGTATCCTCAAGAGTTCATGTCGGTTGTGGTTCATGAGAAAGAAACTCTTGAGGATAATTGTTGGCATCCATGGTTGGCTCGTCTCTCAAATTAAAATTTTGATGCTCCCACCTATTAGGATTATACATGTCATATGATGGGCTATTAGATGGTTGTTGATATGTATAGCCAAACAAGTGATCATACATTGTCCTAACCGGTGGAACATTATTCATCTCTTTCCGATACTCTCCCATTGTCTTACCCGGCTGAAAAGTTATGCACATTGTTGTCATTCCGGTAATCTCACAAGGTCTTACGTGGGTGAGTATTAGAAGTAGATTGAGTCTTAAAAAAATATTCATGCTTGTAATGGTTCCAATCATAATGATTTTTTTATTCAATTCAACCTCTCTTCCTCCAAAAGGTATTTAGACAATCCACCCGTCCAATCATTCATAACGAAATTATAAGAAGTTGAAACTACCCTAATCTAGGAAGAAAAACAAAAAGAAGAAAGGAAGATGTTACCCGTGAAGGTAAGAACTATGTTAACAACTAAGTTCCTACAAAACATAAAAACATAATATTGTTAGTAATCTAGAAAAAAAAATCAGAAAATTACTTCTAGAAAAACTGAAAATCCTATCTAACTAAGACTACTCTATAGCTACTAAAACAATTAGAACCGTTGAACTTCTTCCCCAGCAGCGGCGCCAAAAACTTGTTCGCTTCCCCAAGTATAGGGTTGCGATGTAGTAATAATCTCGGTAAGACCGAGGTCGATCCATAGGGAATGAAGTAAACAATTCGAACTATCCTAATAACTAAAATTTTAAGAGGTTTGTGAAATTGGTTTTGAATATAAAATAGAAAATCTGATAATGAAAAGATAACTAGAGCATCAAGGATCCACTTATAGCTCTCCTTAGATGCATAATTCGTTATGGTTTCTCAATTTCTCAACTAGAATCGAAATTAAGTCCTATCTACGGATGATAGAGTGGTTACATTATCAAATCAATCTGTCATATGTGTTGTTCATCAACATGATTCCCTCAATTCAAGTTAAGACTTGAGCACACTCAATTGCATAGGTCAATTCTAATTCCAATAGATTAAGATCATAACCATAATAATCATCAAACCTTGTCACAAGACTTGACTATATTATGATTTGAACTTCATTCAAATCATATGAACAATCAAAACAATATTCAGATTTTAGAACAAAAAGGTAGAACTTTGGTTTGAAGTTCCCACATGATGATCCAAGTCTAGAGCGTATTGAATCCGATTCATCGGAGCGTACAGGTCTAGATTCATGCAAAACAATTAAGAACTAAAGCAATTCTTCCAAACATTCATGAGCCATTATAAGATTAAGAAAAACTACTTAGAATTTTATTCAAACTTCTAAAAACCATTATTCTTCAATAAATTCAACTTGAAACCAATAAAATGAATTAAAACATCTAGGTAAACTATAAGTTTCACCCCTTAGCTCTAGCTAAGAGGTTAGCTAATGAAAAGCATAAAAACAAAAGTAAAACTAGAACTAGAAAAAGAAGAAAACCAGTTGTAGGAGGTTAGGAAGCCTCCTAGGTCTTGATCTCGTTGCTCCCCACGTTCCTAGATGCCCTAGGAAGAGAGTAGGGGTGGCCTTTTATAAGTTGGAGCAGAAGATTTCACATTACGCAAGAAATCACGCAATTGCGCAGAGAAAATCGGAGCTTCACAGACAAGCTTTGTTATGCTGATGATCGGTCGCACGACCGGTCTAAGCTCATGAATGACCGGTCGCACGACCGATCTCAAAACCTCAAAAACAGTCCAGCAAGCTATGTTTCTTTGGACTCATCTCAACCTGTCGGGCGACCGGTCTAGCTATGTAGACCTGTCTGGCGACCGGTCTGGCGACAGGTCTTGAGACAGGTCTTGGGACAGCTTTTCCATATTTTCTTCTCTTTCTTTCTTCTTCTTTCCTCCACCTTTTGTTACTTGTTATATTGATCTTCAATGCATATAAAGTGACTCTTTTAACTATGAATTGGTGAAGTCTCCTTTTCATATCTACAATCACAAATCCATGCATTAGATTAGTCTTTAAATCATGAAAAGCATGCATAATGAGTGATGAATTGGGGTTAGAATATGCACAATTAAGAGCTCAACACAAGTCAGCTCAGGTTTGTTTCCGATTTATCCCAAGGGAGGAGAAGGGGGTTATGGATGGTCTCGCGAGGCTTGGTAGTGCTTCCCAAATTAGAAGAATCTTCATTGCAGCCTCGAGCCTTCCTCAGTCTTGTAGAGGGGCCCTCTATTTAGATAAAGTGGGGCTTGGCTTCTTGCGGGAGAAGAGGATGTAGTCGGGCTCGTGGCCTTCTTGAGTTGGAGGGGCTTAGTTAGGAGGAGGCTAGTTTGTTTTAGGCCCTCCTCTTTGTTTCTTTAGCAAGCTTGTATAGTTTTCATTCTTGTCTGGGTAGATATGATAGGTGGAGCCTCGATGTATTTTTGGTCAGGCTCTCTTGAATGGTTTGTAAAGCCTCTTCTTGTTGAATGAAGTTTGAGGTGGCATGTTTCCACCTTTCTTTAAAAAAAAAAAAGTGTAGGACATCCAATGTATCCATTAAAAAAAAGAAGGTAATATGGTGTCAGTAGTCAAATAGAGTAGACTTAATATTGGATGGGTGAAGATTAATATAGATGGTTCGTCCCGTTGTAATCTCAGACCCTTAGGGGGAGGGGGCATTTGTAGGGACCAGAAGGGGGGATTTCTATTTGCGTTTTCATCGGGCTATTGTATATGTATGTACTAACAATTGGGCGGAAATGAAGGCTCTGGTGAAGGGGTCATCCTTACGTGAGTCCCGGGGTTATCTGAAAGTATAGGTGGAAAGTGATTCATCCATAGTAGTTGACATGCTTAATAGGAGGGATTTCCCCAAGTGGAGGATGTGGTATTGGTGGCATAAAGTGGAAGGGCTGAGAGAAATCACATTGAGGTACGAATTAAGGAAGGGCCGAGAGAAATCAACATGTTAGCAGACGGGTTGGCTAGATGGATTAGTGGTTCCTAGACCAAGAGAATAATCACTTCAGTGGGAGACCTGCCAATGATAGTTCGTGGGAACCTGTTTCTGGATAAATCTGGAGTGGGAAATCTCTCTCCACAATTAGACGTGGGCAGGGGGATAGAAGTTTTGGGATAGGCGTGATCCCGATTTTTAGGGCAAGCTTTGCTCGAAATGTATCTCAGTTGTTCAGTTGTAATTAAAAAAAGACACACTGTCAATATTAAAAAACAAGTAAAAAAAAAAAAACAAAGCTAATCCACAGTAGTTCCTTCTATGTGAACATGTCGTGGGCTAAGTGGGTGTGGCACCAAAAGCTACCTCCAAAGATCTCGTTAGTGACATGGAAGATTATCAATAAAGCTATCCCGGTTGATGCTAGAATCCAATCTAGGGGCATCCATTTAGCTTTTAAATGTGTTTGCTGCACTCACGTGTCTACTCTGTTGGACGATAGCCTAAAAAGCCGGGCGATCAGATGGGCGATCTCCCTAGAAACCCAAGCGATCTCTTCAGAAATGTTGGGCGATCATCACAAAAAAATGAGCGATCAGCTAAAGACGCTGGCCGATATCCATCAGTGGTTGGACAATTGTAGTTTTGCAAGCTGGGCGATGAGTTTGGAGGCTGGACGATCTCACACCGAGGCTAGGCGATTGGCTTTACAATACCACTAGATGACACAGGAGTAAAAATAAACAAAGAACTAGAACAAACATATTTTTAAATCTGCACAAAGTATTTTACTAATTTGTTTACTTGCTTACAAGCTTACATCCACACACAAACAAACAGCAACCATCTGATATATATAGCCTACAGCAACCTAAATTAAGGGACTAGATTCAATGTGGCAGTTTCCAATACATGGAAACTCCAACAGACATCACGTTTGGAAATACCAACAGCCACAACGTTTGGCTTTCCAAATGCCAAGAAGATTCTAGAGAATGCTTGAAGCATCTAGACCGACCATTTTGGATTGGTCATTCCAACACTCCCCTTCAAACCAAAACGGATTTCATTCCAAGCATTGACCTTAGTCGTCTGAATGTATCGGTCGGTAATGCCTTGGTGAAAATATCTGCCATCTGTTCAGTAGTATGACAATACTCTAATTTTACCATTTTCTGCTTCACTTGATCTCTTAAAAAATGGTATCGGGTATCGATGTGCTTGCTTCTTCCATGCTACACCGGATTTTTGGCAAGCTCGATTGCTGACTTATTATCCACGTTTATGACTGTGGATTCTTCCTGTGGATGCTTTAGCTCCTTTAGCATGTTTCTCAACCAAATTGCCTCACAAACTGTGGACGATGCTGCCACATACTTTGCTTCACATGTGGACAGGACGGCGACACTCTGCTTCTTTGAGTTCCATGTGAAAGCAGTCGTTCCGAGATAAAATACATAGCCAGTGGTGCTTTTTCTTTCATCTTGGTCACCTCCCCAATCGCTGTCTGAGAATCCGTATAGCATTGCTTCATCAATGTATGGATAGAATAAACCGAATTCCATTGTTCCTTTGATGTACCTGAAGATTCTTTTTACGGCTAGCCAGTGTGATTCTTTTGGCGCTTCTATGTATCTGCTTAGAAGCCCAACATTGTAGACGATATCCGGCCTTGTGATTGTGAGATACCTAAAGCTTCAAATTAGACTCTTGAACAGAGTCGAGTCAACACCTTTTCCTTCTCCTTCTTTAGTCAACTTCAGGCCGGTTGCTACAGGTGTGTTTACGGCATTGTAATCAGCCATCTTGAACTTTTCAAGCAATTCTTTGGTATAATTTTTCTGAGATATATAGATGCTACCATTTTGTTACTTCACTTCAATGCCAAGAAAGAAAGACATCAGACATCCGTCGGTCATCTCGAATTCCTTAAACATGGACTTCTTGAATTCATCGAACATCGGCTGGCTGTTACCTGTAAACAACAAATCATTAACAGACAGGCATGCTATGAGCATATAATCATAAACATTCTTTTTATGTAGACCGCATGCTCATATAGACATTGGGCGAAGCTGTTCTCTTGAAGATAGTTGTCGATATGTGCATTCCAAGCACATGGAGCTTGCTTCAACCTATAGAGAGCTTTCTTCAGCTGATATACCTTGTGTTCCTCCCCTTGCATAACAAACCCTTCTGTTTGGTCAACATAGACCTCTTCTTCCAGAATTTCGTTCAGGAATGCAAATTTCACATCCAATTGGTAGATCATCCAACTGTAATGTGCTGCAAGGGAGACAATCATCATCACAGTGTCAAGGCGAGCAACAGGAGCAAAGACTTCTTCATAGTCTATCCTATACTTCTGTTTGTATCACTTTGCTACGAGCCTTGCCTTGTAGTGATCAATCTCACCATCAGCATTTCGCTTGATCTTGTACACTCATTTGACACCAATAACTTTCTAGCCATTAGGAAGCTTAGTCAACTCCCATGTGTCATTCTTCTCAATGGCATGAATTTCTTCTTTTATAGTTATTCTCCAACATTCTTCTTTTATGGCCTCCTGGAACGTCAAAGGTTCATGATCTGCATACGGGCAGAAAAGATTGACTTTTTAAGTTTGCTCATAGATGTCGCTTAAGCTTCTCATTTTAATGGGCGCCATGGGTGGGGACGAGCTGGTCGAATCTTGATTTGATAGAGTACTTTCAGGGCTTCGGTGAACTAATGATGAGACCGAAGAAGGTGTTGCAAGGCGTTTGCTCTTGATGGTCATGCCTTTCTTCTTGTTCTTCTGTTTTGACTTGAATTTCTTTGGTCGATTCTTCATCGTTCCATTTCCAAGCTTCTTCTTCACTAAAGACCACAATTCTACTCACCATTACTTTATTGGTTAGTGGATTGTAGAGCTTGTAGACTTTAGATTCTTCACTATAGCCGATGAAGATGCATTTCTCACCACGATTATCAAGCTTCCTTCTTCTTGCTTCTGGAACTTGAGCATAGGCGACACACCCAAAGATCCTTAGGTGCGCCACGCTCGGTTTATAACCACTCCATGCCTCCTGTGGTGTCACGTTTCTAACGCTCTTGGTTGGACACCGATTGAGCAAGTAGGTAGTACATGCAACTACCTCTGCCCAGAAGTTCTTTGGCAGGCTTTTCTCTTTTAGCATGGTTCTTGTCATGTCGAGGATGGTGTGATTCTTTCGTTCTGCAATACCATTCTGCTGTGGCATGTAGGCTGCAGTGTGCTGCTGCTTGATGCCTTGTTCCCTGCAATAATCCCGAAATGCATTTGAGGTATACTCTCCACCTCTGTCAGATCTGAGTACTTTAATTTTGTAACCACTTTCAACTTCAACATGAGTTTAAAGATAGAGAAAGCGGCCGATTTTTCTTTGATATAATACACCCAAAGTCTTTTGCTAAAATCATCAATGAAGGTAATAAAATATTTATTAGCTCCAAGAGAAAGTGTTTCAAATGGTCCACAAATATCAATGTGAACCAACTGAAGTGGTTCATTTGCTCTTCTGGACACTCCACTTGGAAAGGAGTTCCTTTGCTGTTTGCCGAGTGTGCACGCCTTACACACATGTTCTGGAGCTTCAATAACAGGCAAACCATGCACCATGTTTGATGGAGATAATAACCTTAAGCCACTGAAATGGAGATGCCCAAAACGAATATGATATCTCTAAGAATCATTCTTCGCAAGTCCATATAAACATTTTTCTGAGTTTGTATTGATGTGAAGCGGGAACATACGGCTCTTTGCCATTTGGACTTGGGCGATTAGTCTTCCGTGTGCATTTCTTATAGAAGAAGAGTAGTCCTCAATGTGTATAACGTATCCTTTTTCTAAAAGTTACTCAATGCTAAGAATATTATTTTTCATATTGGGGACGTAGTACACATTAGAGATGAAATTTGACACACCATTCTTTTGATAAATTTTGATCTTTCTTTTTCCTTTCACAGGAATTTTTTATGAGTCGCCAAAACTCACGTTACCACGAACTCCTTATGAGAGTTCCACGAACATGTCTTTATTACCACTCATGTGGTTGCTTACGCCGGTGTCGAGATACCACACATCCAGCTGTTCACACGCCTTTTCTTATACAAGGAGAAGTGTGGAGTCTTCTTGTTCATGGGGTGATGCTTCAGCATAGTTGGATCATTCATCTTGATCCACTTTGTTCCAACAATCAGAGGCATAGTGGCCGAATTTCTTGCAATTGTAGCATTGAACATTTTTTGAATTTCCACAACCACGCATGGATCAACCTCTACAATTTCCTCTTCCACGAAAATTGGTAAACTTTTGTTGATTTTGTGATTGGTTTGGATGTTATCCACGCCCTCTGCCACTTGCACGATTGCTAGTGCCACAGCCCCCTCTTTGTGTATGGTCATTCTTTTGTTCATTTAGAGTCAACTTAGACTCCAAGGCATGTCCGATCATCGGTCCAACATTCTTTTGCATTCGTTGCTCATGTACTTGCAATGATCCCATCAGTTCTTCAATGGATAGTTTTTCCAAGTCTTTTGATCTTCTATGGCCACAACCACATGTTCAAATTTGGGTGTAAGGGATTGCAGTATCTTTTCGACCACCCGCACATCCTCAATCTTTTCAGCCATTTCTTTTTAAGTTGTTAACAATGACAAGCAACTTTGAAAAATAATCCAAAATGGACTCACCTTCCTTCATGTGAGAGGTCTCGAACTCGGCTCTAAAGGTTTAGAGATGAACCTTCTTCACACGATGAACTCCTTTGAAGATGGTGCTAAGAATCTCCCTTGCTTGCTTGCATGTTGTCGCTTCAGCGATCCGTTCAAAGGTGGACTCATCCAACCCTTAATAGACAAGAAACAGAGCCTTCTTGTCCTTCTTTCTTTAATCTTTGAGGACCATCCTTTGATCAGTGTTGTAGGCGGCTTCTTGCTCCATAGTGGGTTCTTTGTACCCATCGGTCATAAGCTCCCATAAATCTTGCGACTTGAACAATGCTTTCATCTGGATGCACCAATTCTCATAGTTGTCATTAGACAATTTCAAAATTTACGGCTGGATCGAGTTGGCCATTTAACCAAAGGCTCTGATACCAATTTGTTGGACGATAACTTAAAAAGCCGGGTGATCAGATGGGCGATCTCCCTAGAAACCCGGGCGATCTCTTCAGAAATGTTGGGCAATCATCACCAAAAAACGAGTGATCAGCTAAAGACACTAGCCGATATCCACCAGTGGTTGGACGATTGCAATTTTGCAAGCTGGGCTATGAGTTTGGAGGCTGGACGATCTCACACTGAGGCTGGGTGATTGGCTTTACAATACCACTAGATGACACAGGAGTAAAAATAAATAGAGAACCAGAACAAATAGATTTTCAAATCTGCTACAAAGTATTTTACTAATTTGCTTACAAGCTTACATCCACACACAAACAAATAGCAACCATCTGATATATATAGCCTACAACAACCTAAATTAAGGGACTAAATTCAATGTGACAGTTTCCAATGCATGGAAACTCCAACAAACATCACGTTTCGAAATACCAACAGCCATAACGTTTGGCTTTCCAGATGCCAAGAAGATTCTAGAGAATGCTTGAAGCATCCGGACCGACCGTTTGGATTGGTCATTCCAACATACTCATGCTCATCGAGTGGAGATGATAGACCATCTATTCTCTCAGAGCATCATGGCCAATCAGGTTTGGTCCCATTTTGAAAATCTGTTTAAAATCCTAGCTCTCCAATCTATGTCAATCGTGGGTAGAATTGACAGATCATATAGAGTTGATGCACTATTGGATTTGTTTCATTTGCTCCGAGGCATTGTACCTAGCATCATTCTGTGGGAGCTTTGGATTGCTAGAAACAAGGCTCTCTTCAACGAAAAATCAATGGGCTCTTCCAAAGTTATAATTCAGGCCTGTCGCTGGATCCATTTAATCAGCCATGGAATCCCCTCAACACAAGATCTGGAGACTTCCAGATATGTTATGCTTTAGGAGTTGGAAGTGGTAGTAAAAGTTTCCAATGTCATACATGTTTCTAGGCCGCAAAACAGTTGGGTTAAAATTAATGTGGATGGGTCTGCTAAAGGCAACCTAGGCCCAGCTGGTGGGGATTAGGGTTTCTATACGTCCAAGGTGAGAAAGAGGCGAGAGGATTAGCAAAAGGGTCATCTTTGTGCAAGGTAGCATAGGAGAAGGTAAGTGTATTGCTTGTAACTTTGTCTTCTTCATAGTGGAGTTTTGCACATGTACCCTTGTTGGGGTTTTTCCTCTTAAATTTTATCTTGTGGATTCTTCCTGTTTATCATTTGTGGGTGAGACCAGAGATTGGATCTCGGTTCACCGACGTTATTAGTGTGCTGTGCAACAACTGGTATCAGAGCTATTGGTTTAGCTCAAGTGGGAGCGATGACAGAAGAAGAAAAAATTAGAATTGAGAAGTTTGATGGTTCAAACTTTGCCTTCTGGAAGATGCAGATGGAGGATTATCTGTATCAGAAGAACCTCTATATTCCTCTAGAAGGAAAAGAGAAGAAACCAAAGAAGATGACAGATGATGAATGGGCTTTAGTGGATCGGAAGGCTTCAGGAACGATTTGACTCTCTTTGTCTAAGAGCGTCGCCTTCAATATATCCAAAGTAAAGACCACAAAAGAATTAATGCAAGCTTTGGCTACGATGTATGAGAAACCCTCAGCGTCCAGCAAGGTGCATCTCATGAAATGGCTATTTAACATGAAGATGTCAGATGGTGGGGGCGTGGCTGAATATCTAAATGAGTTCAATACAGTTACGAGCTAATTGGAATCCGTTGGCATCACTTTTGATGATGAGGTCAGGGCGCTATTGATCTTGTCCAGTTTGCCAGACAGTTGGGATGGTTTGGTGATTACCGTGAGCAATTCTTCAGGAACGACGAAGTTGAAATTCGATGATGTGTCCGGTCTAATTCTCATCGAAGAATCTAAAAGAAAGGCATCAAGAGTTTTAGGGGATTCCGGGAACGCTCTAAATGTTGAAGGAAGAGGAAGATCTTTGAACAAAGGAAGCAATAAACACGGGTGTTCTAAGTCGAGGAATAAGTCCAAGAGACCGAAAGACAAGGACGGATGTTGGCATTGCGGGAAGAAAGGGCACATGAAGCGTGATTGTAAGGCGCTTAAGAAACAAGAGGGAAGCTCTCAAGGTGGAAAGGATTCAGTGAATCTATCTGAGGAGAGTGACACAGAGGCGTTGATCTTGTCTCTTGATGCGCGGAATGAGTCTTGGGTTGTAGACTCAGGTGCTTCATTTCATGCCACTTCGTCGAAAGAAGTTCTTCGTGATTATGTGTCAGGTGACTTCGGGAGAGTCTACCTAGGTAATGATGAGCCATGCAGTATTGTTGGGAAAGGGAGACGTTCACTTAAGTCAGAAAGACAGAACGGTCTTAAAGTTGAAGGATGTCAGACATGTACTGAGATTGAAACGGAACTTGATCTCAGTGGGGCAGTTGGCCGATACCGGACATATGACGACATTCACGAGCGATGCATTGAAGGTCACAAAAGGTGCCTTAGTAATATCTCGAGGCAAGAAAGAAGGTACTTTGTACGTGACTTTTGGATCGTATAGTTCACTCGCAGTAGCATCAACTGGAGTCAATGGGCAATTATGACATCAGAGGTTGGGACATATGAGTGAGAAGGGGATGAAAGTGCTATTGTCAAAGGGGACGCCATCAGGGTTGAAAGCAATTGATTTGGAATTTTACGAGGATTACGTGTATTGTAAGCAGAAGAGAGTAAGCTTCAAGAAGATAGGACGCGCTGCAAAGACACATCTATTGGAACTTATATACACTGATGTGTGGGGACCGGCACGAGTATCATCTCTTGGTGGATCACTGTTATTTTGTTTCCTTTATTGATGATGCTAGTAGAAAATTGTGGGTTTATTTCTTAAAGCATAAATCAGAGGTATTTGATGTATTTAAAAAATAGAAGGTAATGGTAAAAAATGAGACAAGTAAAATAGTAAAATGTCTCAGATCAGATAATGGGGGAGAGTATTACGATAAGAGATTTGAGGAGTATTGTGCAGCAAATGAAATCAAACATCAGAAAATGATTCCAAGGACACCACAGCAGAATGGTGTGGCTGAGCACATTAACAGGACCATCCTTGAGCGCACCAGGAGCATGAGGCTACATGCAAGGTTGCTCAAGAACTTTTAGGCAGATGCTATGAATATTGCCGTATCTCATCAATAGAAGTCCCTTAGCACCATTGGATGGTGGGTAACCAAAAGAAACGTTGACCTGAAAAGAGGTGAACCTTACACATCTCAGAGTATTTGGTTACACTTATTATGTTTACATTGATGTAGAGCACAGAAAAAAGCTGGATGCGAAGTCCAAAAGGTGCACATTTATAAGCTACGGGCAGAAAAATTTTGGCTACCAGTTTTAGGACACAGAGAACCGAAAAATCATCAAAAGTAAGGACGTAGTCTTTAATGAAAAAGTTATGCATAAAGACAGTATGCAGCAAAAACAGAACAAGGCCGATGAGAAGGAATTAGTAGAGTTGGAAGAGTCAGACACGGGTGTTATAGTGCCATAGGATGAGCATGCTCAGGAGCATGATGAGGCAGAGCCGCAGACACGATTGTGAGGAGGTCTACTAGGGAGAGGAGACTCAAGGTTCGATACTCACCCTCCTTACATCATATACTGCGACAGATAATGGTGAACCAGAATGTTTTGAAGAGGCACTATAGCTAGATACACAGGTTAAGTGGGAGTAGGCCATGGATGATGAGATGGACTCTCTTGAGTCTAATCGTACATGGGAGATAGTCACTCTACCTAAGGGTAAGAAAGCTCTTCATAACAAGTAGGTTTACATATTGAAGGAGGAGCACAATGGTTCAAAGCGATACAAAGCTATATTGGTTGTGAAAGGGTTCCAACAAAAGGCAGGTATCGACTTCACTGAAATATTTCCACCAGTGGTGAAGATGTCTACGATTCGCATGGTCTTAAGTATAGTGGCTACAGAGGACTTACATCTAGAGCAGCTAGATGTTAAGACAGCCTTTCTTCATAGAAACCTTGAAGAAAAGATATACATGCATCAGCCGACAAGATACGTGGCACCAGGAAAGGAGAACAAAGTGTGTAGACTGAAGAAGAGTCTATATGACCTAAAGCAGGTCCTGAGGCAGTGGTAAAAGAATTTTGACAATTTTATGTTGGGAAACGGGTACAGGAGATGTCATGCATACCACTGTTGCTACATGAAGAAGTTTAATACTCGTATATCATTCTTCTTCTGTACGTTGATGATATGCTTGTGGCAGGATTAAGCATGAAGGACATCTTAGATCTCAAAAGACAACTGTCTATAGAGTTTACCATAAAGGATTTAGGAGCTGCAAAACAAATCCTAGGCATGAGGATAAAGCGTGACAGGGAAAACAAGAAGCTAGTTTTGTCACAAGTAGAGTACATAGCCAAGGTACTTGATCGATTCAGCATGGGAGGTGCTAAGCCAGTTAGCACTCCCTTAGCCAACCACTTCAAGCTTTCTAAGGAGCAAGGAGCAAAGACACAGGAGGAAAGGGACTACATGGCTAAAGTCTCATACACGTCAGCTATAGGGAGCCTCATGTATGCTATGGTTAGCACGAGGCCAGATATTGCTCAAGCAATGGGAGTCGTTAGTAGGTTTATGAACAACCCCGGGAAGAAACATTGGGAAGCTGTGAAGTGGATCCTCAGATACCTAATAGGTACTGTGGATGTAAGGCTGTGTTATGGAGGATCGGAAATCAAGCTACAAGGCTACGTCGATTCAGACTTGGCAGAGGATATTGACAGCAGAAGGAGCACAATAGGGTATGTCTTTACCCTGGGTAGTGCTGCAGTCAGTTGGGTCTCTCAGTTACAGAAGATAGTGTCCATCAGTACAACTGAAGTAGAATATGTTGCAGCGACAGAAGCGTGCTAGGAGATGGTGTGGATGCAAGGTTTTATGGAAGAGTTGGGGAAGAAGCAAGCGGATTACAAGCTGTACAGTGATAGTCAGAGTGCAATACACTTGGCTAAAAATTCAGCCTTTTATTCAAGGACCAAGCATATTGACATCAGATATCACTTCATAAGTTTGTTACTGGAAGATAGATCAATTGATCTAGAGAAGATTCATACAAGTGAGAACCCTGTGGATATGTTGACCAAGACGGTCACACGGGAGAAGCTGAAGCTCTGTTCAGCTTTGATTGGTCTTCAGGCTTGAAGACAGGGAGGTGGTGCACTCGGATGTAGAAGACGAAGGTTTATGGTGATGTGTCTCCAAGTGGGAGATTGTTGAGATGTGGAACCAAATCAACATCAGGGGATGGTTGAGTGCCCGGACGGTCAATGGACTGGGCGCCCTGATATTCATGTGTTTGAGACAGATGTCTCTGGACTGTTCTGTGAACAGTCGGGCGCCCGACGGTCAAACTGACAGGGTGCCCTATAATAGTCTGATTTATGCTGTTTCTCGCTGGACATTTTTTGTAATGGACGGGCGCCCAACCCAGTCTATTCGAGCGCCCGACTGGCTGCGAACTAAAGTACGGGGTTTCCTATTTTGAGTTATAATTTTGGGTTTTATTATAAAAAGTGGTGTAATCTGGGATTAGGCTATGGGATTAGGGTTTCTATATATCCAAGGTGAGAAAGAGGCGAGAGGATTAACAAAAGGGCCATCTCTGTGCATGGGAGCATAGGAGAAGGTAAATGTATTGCTTGTAACTTTGTCTTCTTCATAGTGGAGTTTTGCACCTATGGTTTTTTACCCTTATTGGGCTATTTCTACATAAATTCTGTCTTATGGATTGTTGGTTTGTGTGAATTCTACTTCTAGTTATTATTTCTTCCTGTTTATTGTTTGTGGGTCAGACCGAAGATTGGATCTCGGATCACCGGCATTATTGGCGTGCTACGCAACAGGGGAGGGGTTTGCAGAGATAGTAAGGGTGCTTTCTTGTTCGCTTTTTCCTCAGGGTATGGCATTGGGTCGAACACCAGTGCGGAGGTGAGAGCGGTGGCAGAGGGGTTGATCCTTTGTGCTGAACGCGGTTTCAACATGGTAGAAGTTGAGAGTGACTAGAAGAGTTTGGTGGAGCTCCTCTGGACAACATCCCACATTCCATGGTCTATGTGGTATTGGCACGTGAGAATTGCCATGCTCAGACGGAGGCTAAACGTAAAATTATCTCACATGCCTAGGGAAGCCAATGCTGTGGCAGACGGGCTGGCACACTGGGGGAGTCTTACCCAAACTCATCATTTTTTTACTTTTGGCGAGGGAGTTGCCCCAAATTATTAGGGGGCAGCTTGTCCTTGACAGGGTAGGTTTGGGTAACCTCTGGAAAGGATTAGGAGAAGCAACTAGGCATGCAGGAGGCAGTTGGAAATGTAGTAGAGAATGGGAGTGAATGAAAATTTATTTGCCTTTTATATATATATATATATATATATATATATATATATATATATATATATATATATATATATATCTCCTGGGAGATGACTGTACAGAGCAGACCTCCCTGGGCAGATCAGGGGCTTCATCTCCCTTAACCGTGCAGACGTGGATCCAGTAGGCAAGGGCATCAGTTGGCTTAGATGGTGATCGAGTTTTGTGTGTATATTTGAGTTTTTGATAGCTGTGGCTACCTGGTTTTTGTGGAGCCCACCCGTATATGGTTGTATTGGTTCTCTTCTTCAATGAAATCTTTATTAAAAAAAAAAAAGTGAAAGAAAGTAACAAACCATAGTCTAAGGCAGATCATTTATTTATTTATTTTTGTCTAGGCGGAAATGCTTTTCTTCACTTACCTATTCATACGAATTTGGTTTGACTTCTAAAGTTTATATCTAATTTGCACCATTTCATGTTGATTATGTCAGTTCAGGCCTATGAGTCTGCACAATTTTTTTATACAAAAGAGAAGGAAAAAAAAAAACAGTTTATCCCAACTCATTACTGCACATCTGGAAAAAGATGAGCAACCATCAATCTCAAGTTTGAGCATATTTACCAAAGTTTGAGCATATGTACCGCGAAGGTAACTCAGTAGCAAATGGATTAGCTAAGCCTTGAACACACTTTTCACCAATTGAGCTGTCCTTCTGAGATTGATACAGAGATCATTAGCTTCAGACAATGCTGGGATAGGCACTGCTAGAAGAAGAAGAAGAAAATGGGAGCCGGAGGATCTTCGTCAATACTGGATGGGTATCTTCTCGATTTTCATCGGAAACATCTCCTTCGATACCAATATTGTGGATCTTCGTCGCATCTTTGGGAAGTATGGGAAGATCATGGACACCTACATCCCTTGGGACCTAAAGCAGAATCGGCATAGGGGTTTTGCCTTTGTCCGTTTCCTTTATGGAGCTGATGCCTTCAAGTCAATCGATGCCCTTCATGGCAGAAGGATCGACGGCAGGATAGTCACAGTTGCAGTTGCAAACCCTACCAGCCAACGGACCAAGAATCAGGCGAATTTCAAGCCACCTTCGGCCCGCTCCCCCTCACTTCAACCAGATAGGCCATCCCTATCTCAGGGAGCTAGGGTAGAAGATCCCTTCAAACCCTTCCTGAACGCTGTTAGGAAGGTTCAGCACCCCCTCCGGAATACATCCTCTCCTCAGATATCTCTGCAATCTTTCGTCAGAGCAGGGCCTACAGAGGTTGCAAGCAAGAAAAAGGAGTTGGACCTCGGCCTGGTCGGCGAGGTGGAAGATCCAACTGTGCCTATCATCCGTTTGATAGAATGCCTGAGAGAATCCAGGTACGTTGCCTCCTCCATTGATGTCTCTAGAATAGCCCCTGACCGATTCTTGCTAATTTTTAAATCCAGAATGGAACTACTGTCATTCTACAAGGACTATTCGCTGCACAATCTTATGGGCCTCAATCGAGTTGAACCTTGGTCTCCAGAGGCTACGTTGGGCAGAGGAGGCTCTTGGATCAGGCTGTACGGAATTCCAGCTCACGCATGGTTTGAGTCAGTTTTCAGAGAATTGGGGGAGACATATGGTGAGGTGTTGGAAATAGACAGATGCTCGTTGTTAGGCTTCTCCAAGGTGGCAGCCAGGGTCAAAGTTCGGCTTAAGATAGGGTCGGACATCCATTCTATCAGGTCGCTGGATGTGGCAGGCAAGGCATTCTCCATCTGGGCGTGCATTGAGCTCTCGCATGCAGGGGACTGCCCCCTAGACTACACCAATGATGGATCGGATGCTGCTCGTCAGGGAGAAACCACCAGACATTGGGTGGAAAGGATCTTTCGCCGTGCACCTCCTCCTGTGAGGCCAAATACGGGACAGCCTAGTTCATCCCCCTCACCTGTTTGTAGAAATGTTTCAGAGGATTCACTCAGTGTGCCTCCAGTTTCTGAAGACCGCAGAGAACGGCCAGCAGAGGAAAGGCCTCCTCAGCATCTTCTTATGCCATCCCATTCCTCTGGTCGAGACGAACCTCTAAACCCATCCGATCTTCAGAAGTTGGCTCATTTACAGTCGCAATTGCAGCAGATCAAAGTTCTTCTCTCCTCAGATGCGGAGGTTCACCTTAACTCTCAGTATGAAGGCAATGTTGGTTCTGATTTCTCGCCCATCTCTCCTGAATTACCTCCAACGCTTCTTCACCCTAACGGTAACAGGACAGCGATAATCAGAGGGGAGAACTCTGCTCAGACGGTAATGCAGAATTCAGGTCCCCGACAGGTTCTCAGAAGGAAAGGCAAGCTCAAAGTTCCATCCGATGATAAGAAGTTGGCCCATTTACAGTTGCAAGTGCAGCAGATCAAAACTCTCCTCTCCTCAGACACAGAGGATCCCCTTATCTCTTTCAATGCAGGCAATGTCGTTCCCGAAAACTCGCCCTCTTCACCAGAAATAGTTGCAACTCTACATCCCCCTAACGCTAACAGAACAGAGATAACCAGAGGTGAGAATACTCCTCAGAAGGAAAGACAGATTCAAGGCCCTCCACAGGTTCCCCTCTCGGATCAGCATCAGGCAGGTAATTTTGGACAGGCAGACTTCAACCCTATCCCCCGGCCAGCCTTAGCTTGGGGCAGGAAGAAAGCACGTTCAGCAGGTAACAGTCCATTCAACATCCAGGATTTCAGCCCCCTCTCCAAAAGCGGGAGGATGGGCACTGATTCTAAGGAAGCTGAGGACTTCCCTTCGCAGGTGCCAGAATCCCATCCCAGATCCATACCATTAGAAATGCAGGAAACTGAGCTCAGGGGGGATCACTCCTATGATCCCCTATTAGTGGTCGACCTATCCCCCTTCTTCCACGAGGCAGCTAACGGCAGGAACAAGCTTCAGCCGGCAGCAGCTGTTCAGCCTCTGCTTGAGCAGGATCATTCGTCATCAGCGGTCAGAGTAGGACACAGGAATCAGTCAGATACACTTCAGTGCCCTGCTAACTCCGAGTCCCTGCGTCAAGATTCGAGCGAGGATATGACTCCCATCTGCCCCACTCAGGTGACTTTGACAGTGAATAACAGAAGTCAGCTACGAGGTAAAGTCATGAAATGCCTAAGGAGGGACATTGGATCAGCAGAATGGAAGGGTAGACTCAGAAATTCCCAAAAGAGGGCCGTCGATTCAGGTTGTTTGACAGATGGATAACATCTTGATATGGAATGTCCGTGGGATCGGCAACGCTGCCTCCATCAGAGCAGTCAAAAGACACATCCGCAATTTCAACCCGGCGATTGTGGTTTTATTAGAACCAATGCTCAGAGACGAGAAAAGGATTAGAACCGGGCTCAAGCTGGGATTTCATTCCTCGCTTTCAAATGCAGACAATGGAGGTAAAATCTGGGTCTTCTCTAAAGCTCAGCTGGAAGCAGAAAAAGAGCAAGCCACTAATCAGTTGCTTTCATTGAAAGTTAGGAGAAGAGATATTGCTGGACATTTGCTATTATCTTTTGTTTACGCAAAATGTTCCAGACAGCTGCGGCGGCATCTTTGGGCTGATCTTGCGTCGGTGGCTAACAGCAACCCAGGGGCCTGGCTGGTATGTGGAGACTTCAATGCTACTGTAGTTCAGTCCGAGCGGTTGGGTTACAGAAATGAAGACCGGCAGAGCTCAGTGGAGTTTATTAATGCCATCACCCTGGCAAACCTGCAAGATGCTGGGTTCTCCGGGAATCGTTTCACGTGGTGTAACAATCAGGGGGGGCCCTCTAGATCCTGGGCTAGGCTCGATAGAGCCCTTTGTAATTCAGACTGGTACGACTGCTTTCCCCAGTTCAAGGTGGTGCACCTTCAAAGAGAGGGTTCTGATCACGCCCCTCTGCTCCTTACCTGTCCCCCCCCTCCTCCGTCCGCTCCCAGGCCTTTTCGCTTCCAACGAATGTGGCTTCTGCACGACAACTTCCATCCTCAGATCAAGGCAGCTTGGAATATAGCGGGTCCTGAGAATCCTCTCCTAAATTTGGTGCATAAGTTGAAGAATGCCAAACCCTTCTTGATAGGGTGGAACAAGGAAGTCTTCGGGAATGTGTTTCACAGGGTTAAGGAAGCTGAAAACCAAGTCTCATCAATTGAGGATCTTTGGCAAAGTCGTCCACACGAAGACTTCTCGTCCCTCCTTCAAGCAGCCAAGTCTAACCTTCGGAATGCAGAGTTGTATGAGGAAGTGTTCTGGAAACAGAAATCTCGAAATAACTGGCTTGAAGAGGGAGACAGGAATACAAAGTTTTTCCACGAATCGGTCAAGGATCGCGCTAGAAGAGCATTCATTCAAACCATCCGGTTAGACAATGGGGATGTCATTTCAGATCTTTCTAGGATCAAGGAAGAGGCTGTCTCCTTCTTCTCCAACCTCCTAGCTTCTGAAGAGGTCAGCCCCCCTTCAGAGCTTCTTGATCTCTTGCCTTCGGAGATCTCCCCAGCAGACAACGATTCCCTCCTCCGAGATCCCACTCTGGAGGAGCTCAAGCTTGTGGTGGATTCGATCCCAAAAGATGGAGCTCCAGGTCCTGATGGTTTCTCAAGCGCATTCTTCTCAGGCTGCTGGGAGACGGTTGGTCAAGATTTGCTGGATGCAGCCACGTTTCTGCTCAAGGGCGGGTCACTCCCTCGCGCCTTCACAGCAACGTTGATCTGCCTCATTCCTAAAACATCTTCTCCTACACAATTTTCTCATTTTCACCCTATAAGCCTCTGCAACGTAGTATACAAGATCTTCGCCAAGCTCTTAGCTGCCCGTCTAAATCTCCTTCTGCCAAAGCTCATCTCTCGAGAACAGGGAGCCTTCGTCCAAGGGCGTTCGATGGCGGAGAGCATAGCCCTTACCCAAGAACTTTTTAGAGATCTTGATAGAAAGGTCAGAGGTGGGAATGTTATTTTTAAGCTCGACATGGAGAAGGCCTACGACAGGGTAGCCTGGCCTTTCTTGAAAGCAGTCCTCCTCAGATTAGGCTTTAACGGCTCGTGGGTGGCAGTGGTAGAACAGTGTTGGAGCTCTTGCTGGTTCTCAGTTTTGCTCAACGGAGAGGCAACTGGTTTCTTCAAGTCTTCTAGGGGCCTCCGCCAAGGTGATCCCCTGTCGCCTGCCCTTTTCATTCTTGCTTCGGAAGTTCTTAGCAGAGGGCTGAAGTTTCTGACGGAATCTGGGCGTTGCCAGCCTTTCATCTCTAAACGTAGCTGTCCCTTGGTGACGCATCTTTTATATGCTGACGATACTATAATTTTCACTAATGGAGGTTCGAGTTCTCTCGCCGCCACCAAGCAGTTTCAGCAGGCCTCAGGTCAGAAAATCAACCTCTCCAAAAGTGAATTTCACTGCTCGAGCAAGCTTCCCTCCTCCAGAATCAGGGCCATTCAATACCAATCGGGAATTAAAAATGCTTCCAGAATGCTGAAGTACCTGGGTGTTCCAATTATCCGTGGTAGAATTAGAAGGTTCCACTTTCAGCCGCTGTTGGACAGAGTACAAGGTAAGATCTGTGGATGGACTAGCAGATTCCTCAATCAAGCAGCCAAAGCAGTTTTAATTGCCCATGTGATCAGCAGCATCCCTATTCACTCTATGGCTGCGTCGGTGGTTCCCAATCTAGTTCTCCAAGACCTGGAAAAGATGTTTGCAGATTTCTTCTGGGGTTGGGTGGAGGGGAGGAAAAAACATCACTGGATCAGCTGGAAGTCCTTGACAGTGCCCAAATCAGAAGGGGGCATCGGCGTTAGGAGATTGAAAGAAGTCATGCAAAGCTTGCGCCTCAAGATGGCCTGGAATGCTAGCAGCGCCTCCTGCTTCTCAGTTTGGGGAGAGTTCTTCAGAGCTAAATATCTTCCGCAAGGAAACTCCACTAACCAAGCTTCGATATCGACAGCATCTCCGTTATGGAGAAGAATTGCGAAGCTCCTCCCGGTGATTTCAGATAACTCCCGCTGGATCGTGGGTAAAGGTGAATGCGGTCTATGGACTGACAATTGGACAGGTTTGGGCCCTCTTTCCAGTAGGACCTCGCAGCCGATTCCCCCTGCTCTGAGAAATCTGCAGGTGAAACACATCCTTGGGACAGAGGGGATCCTGCCCAATTCCCCAGCGCTGCCCTTTCTTCCGGACGAAGTGATATCCAAAATCTGCTCAGAAGGTATGTTCCTCCGGCAGTCCGACGATGAGCGTGTGTGGCTTTTTGAATCTTCGGGTGGCTTCTCGGTAAGGTCTGCTTGGTCCCTGGGTCGGCAGCCGTTGTGCAGGAAAAACTGGGCCAGGTGGGTGTGGCATAGCAAAATGCCTCCTAAGCTTTCAGTCTTTGTTTGGAAGGTTATGCATTCAGGTATTCCTGTCGATGCCAGAGTCCAGAGCAAAGGCATTTCCCTTGCTTCCAGATGCAACTGCTGCCATGTGCAGAATAGCTCTACGCAGGTGAGGCCGTCCTCTGAAACCATCGACCATCTGTTTGCCTCCAGTTTCCTTGCCAGAAGGGTGTGGGCCACGGTCAGCGCTCTTTTCAACGTCCACTTCTTGGAAGCCCAATCGCTGGTTGCTAGACTTCAGCAGTGGTGGATTTCTGCCTCTACGTCGAACAGTTTTCTGCTGCTCAGAGGTCTGCTGCCGAGCGTCATCATCTGGGAAATTTGGATGGAGAGAAATAGATGCCGGTTTGATCAGTTGACTGCCAACGTCGATAGGGTCCTGCTGCAGGTCCGAACGTGGATGCGGAGCTTTAGTGCTAACCTTCCCACTCCTCATAACCTCACCCTGTCCAATATGCTTGCCATCTCCTCGCTTCAGATCCGATTTCAGCAAGACATCAATTTCAGATTCGAGGTGGTTAAGTGGATTAGGCCTGAGGCTGGCTGGGTTAAACTTAATGTTGATGGATCCTCCATTGGTAACCCGGGCCAGATAGGTGGTGGTGGAGTCTGTAGAGATTCTAACGGTAACTTCATCAGCGCTTTCTACAGCGGTTACGGTTTCGGGACTAATTCCATTGCAAAAGTCAGAGCCTTGGTGGAAGGACTAACCACCTGTGTGGAAGCCGGCCTTTCCAAAATAGTCATAGAATCGGATTCTCGATTCGTGGCTGACATGTTTGAGAACGGTTTCCCTCATCGGTGGCAGATGAGGTTCTGGCTAACCAAGTTCGAATCCTTGAAAGCCATTGCCGATGTCAGAATCGTCCATGTCTTCAGAGAAGCCAACAAGGTCGCGGATGGTTTGGCCAAGATGGGCAGCAACCTTCAACGCTGCTCCCGATTCTCCTCGGTCAGTGCTCTTCCTCCTCCTATTATAGGCGATTTTGTGTTAGACAAAACGGGTTTGGGCTCCATTAGGAAGGTTTTTGGTCCCTTCTAAGTCCTTTCCTTTCTTTTGGCCTTTGGGTCCTTATGATAGGCATCCTCCGGACAGAGTTCCGGGGTGCTGCCCGAATCTGTAATCTCTGTACATTCCCTTTGGTTCAATAAATTCTTTTCTTTCAACAAAAAAAAAAAAAAAAAGGCACTGCTAGAAGAAAACAGACTTAGGGTAGAGACTGCTTTCCTCTGTTAGGCTTAGGTTTTGTACAGGGTGCAATATGATAAGGGAGGGCCCAGCTTTTTGTCCAGCCCTGCCTGAATTTGTATTTACATTTTCTGATTAGTATATTCCCATTTTGAAAAAAAAAAAAAAAGAAAGAAGAAGAAGAAAAGAAGAAGACAATCAAACAATCTGATTAATGGCTTGAAAATGGATGGCCACGTGAGTTACATTTTTTTGTTTTTTCTTTTTTTAACGATCTCTATATATATTTAATAACCCAGAACCACACGGACAACAAACCATTCGGACAGGGCCCCATGAAAAGACCAGGCCCCGCCTTTCATGTGAGTTACATGAAAGGAGGCCCAGTCAGCTAACTAGAGAGTCCATATCAATTCGATCGATCATGATCATTCAGTCGGTTTCTAGGAAATGAACGGTTATAATAAAGAGGCCCATTTCTCAGATGGTTAGGATCAATTGATCAATGTCATTTAGACGTGCTGGCCTATGGAATATGCACATATAGTCATGGATGGTACGTTTAGAATCATTTGATCAACGACCGTATTTACGCGACAGTTGATACACTGATCAGATGAACAGTGGAGATTTCCAGCGGAGATGTTTTTGCGCTCACGCGGCCATGCACAAGTCAATGGTACGACGTTGAAATTCAAAAACAAGAAAACACGATTTGCACCGGCCACATTTTCTAACACGGTGCTGATTAGCCGTCCGTTGTATACGTGTGGCACACATGTAGAGCAATCTGGATCGTTCAAATTGTGGGGAACTTATCCTGAAAATGACACTAGACGAAAGATCAAACAATGGATCTCGGATGGATGGTGAGAAATAAAACCGTCAGCCATCCAACTACAATGAATAGGATCAGATGATTAAGATAGTTCTATCACATCGATTTTTAAAATTCGGTCCATCAAAATCGGAACACGATTTGGGTGGTGCAGATTTCGTACAAGTATACGAGATTAACGGTAGATGCGCCACTAGCATTTTTTTTTGTTTGTAAAAGGGGTGAAGTTTCACCGTAATCTGCCTCCTTGAATTAAGGCAAAGTCTAATAAAGGTCGGTGCCTCAAGTAAAATCGTTGGCTCGTCTCGGCATGAATCAGATCCCATTAACCTTACCGAGTCGCGCAGAGTCTAGAAGACTCTCTCTCTCTCTCTCTCTCTCTCTCTCTCTCTCTCTCTCTCTCTCTCTCTCTCTCTCTCTATTTCTGTATAAAGCCTCTCCTATGTCTCAACAACATCAAAACTACGGATCCCAGTTTTCTATAGAAAAACCCCACGTCGAAAAAAATCTTCATTGTTGATCGCAGAATGGGCTTTCATAGAAGAGATCTCCTGCTAGTGATAACCATCTTTTTCATCTTCCTGATTTCGACTTTCCAACCTCTTATCGCTTCAAGGCCTGTCAATGTAGAGTGGGGATCAAAGAATGGAAATATCATCTTACAGTCACTCCAGCAGGGGCCTGTGACGCCTTCGGGACCTTCATGTACGACAAATGGAGTGAGAAAGTGCCCAAAGACTAAAAAGATGTAAGTTGGGCATGTTCCCACACTGGTCACACTGTTTGCATGACAAATAATTAGTTCATTTGGGCACCATTGATTTTGACCATGAAACTCACCACGACGATCTCGACTGTCCTAATCACCTGTATCCGCTATGTTTGGTGCAAATATCCAATATCAGCGGAGCGGCTCATGGAAGATCGAATTTCTTTTCCTCTTTTTCTTTTTCTCTTTCTTTGTTAACGATGCAGTTACTTTTCTCGTCTTTATTTTTTTCCTTGCATGTAAACCAGCCATGGATGTGATTTACAATAATTCATTTCTTGTTTGCGAATATTTGGATGTGTAGTTTATTTTAGGTGGGAGCAGTACTCCACCTATAACTTTGTTGATGTGAAAAGCAAAAGATGCACAATAATACTGGTGGGCACCACAATCACAACAGGCCTCGCCTATTGTAGAACTCTACGAATTTAAGAACAAAACAACCCAGAGACACCACAAAAGATTATAACAAATCACATTTCAGAGGGCCCATGGCGCAACCCACGCTTCACAAACGCCAGAAACAAGCCAACCTAAAAAATTAACTAGAACACAACCCACACCACACTACCAGTAGGTTGACATACACTACTATCAGCAGCAAACAAAGCTGGCTGAATCTTCCAAAGCAGCTAACCCTATATCAGTCAGAGACTTTATTTTTAGAAATTTGGTGGGAGTGTGCAGCACCTGTAACTTTGTTGATATGATAAAATTGATGTACAATCTTGTTGGGTGAGCCTTTAGACATGTGCACGTTTGGGTGCTCAGACTGGTCGTGTAACGCCCCGAAATTTCGACTCTCGTGGACAACACGATGGGTCGAGCTCCCGGGTGTTAATTCATGTGTGTCAGGGTTACGTTTCCACACACTTACCTGTAATTTCATACATGCATGGCATACATAATATAATGACGGAAATTTAAGTTCTTATTCCATAAATATTCTATTCTAAGTTCTAAATCAACGTAATAAAACATGTTTAACCAAACATTTCCACTTATTATCTCCATGAAAGACTTATTACATGTTCAAAAGAAAAAAAAATAAATCTACTCTACAAAGATAATAAACATAATCCATCTTCAAGCCGCTTCGGTTTCATCGTCCGCCACTTGCTGCCACGAGCCTTCGAGCACCTCATTGTAGTGTTCGATTCTCTTACTGGATCTTCACCTGGATTATCTGAGATGTGGTTGGATAGCGTTAAACGCTATCATAGTGGGGAATATCCCTTTAAAACAATCATGATAATAATCACTACAAGAAAATGGATTTTTATCGACGAAAGTATTACCGACGAAATAATTTTCGTTGGGAAAAATCATTTTTCCCGACAAAATGAAAAAATCGTCGGTAAAAATCTCCCGCCACCACCAAATTCATTCCCGCCATACACTTTTACCGATGAAATAAAAATTTCGTCGGTAAAAAGCTTATTGCCGACGAAGTAACCCGTCGCTAAAAAAGATAACAGAAAACTTCACTTTTACCAACGAAATATTTCGTCAGAAAAAGTATTATTTCCTGATTCCCGCCAAGAGTGAAAAGGACTTTTACCGACGAAATTACTTACTTTTACCGACGAAAAATTTCGTCGGTAAAAGTCCTTTAAGTTATTACCCAGCGCGACCGTCCCTCATTTCTTCCTCTCTCTCTCTCTCTCTCTCTCTCTCTCTCTCTCTCTCTCTCTCTCGCTCGCTCTCTCTCTCTCGAACGACCCTCACCGTCCGCGGCCATCTCTCTCATCGCCGACCACCGGTGTCCGGCGTTCGGTCACCGGCGTCGTACCATCTCTGCCGACCACCCATCTCAGCTGACCATCTCTTACCGGCGTCCCACCGCCGCTTGCCAAGAACCTCTGCTGGCCTCTGTTCGCCGCCGCCACCTCCGGTAACCCTCTCCCCCTTCCTTCTTCCTCCATTTCCCCTCTCTCCCTCTCTCCTCGTTGTTCATTGTGGGGCCCTGTAAGACCCGTACCCTGAATTGCCCTCCGTACGTTTAGTTTCCGGTACCGGTACGTCCCGGACGGACCAGATTAGAGAGCCTTGATCGCGACCCTGATTCAGTACCACAACGACCCAAGACTTGTACCCTTGCGACCGCGCGGGCGCCACGATTCCAACGCCGCGCGGCACGCCCCATTGCGATACCCGGTGTGTAAGATGCATACGTTCGTACAATTCGAGGTGGGCCACGCAACACGCGTGTGGCGTGGGCCCCACTTGCACAATTCCAACAACATGTCAAATCAATCAACATCACCCTCACCCATACCCCCATCATTATCTAGCCATCATCACCATACCCACCCCATCCTCTCTCACCAAAAGTCAACCACAACCCATACCTCTCATGCTCTCTCCCATCATCACCATCATCATCATGACATCATGCACCCCCCTCTTCCCATACAAGAGCCATACGTGGGGGGGGGGTGGCTTCTCAATTGCAAGGTTAGAGAGAGAGAGAGAGAGAGGGAGAGAGAGAGAGAGAGAAGAGAAAGAAGAGAGAGAAGTAGAGAGAAGTAGAGAGATTTGAGAGATTGAGTGAGTTTAGAGAAGATTTAGAGGGAGATCAAGAGAGAAAGAGAGAGATTGAAGGTGAAGATCAAGCTTGGAGGACCCCGATCATCATCCGGACCGTCCGATCGGCAATCCAACCGTCCAACCATCATTGTGAGTGCATACCTTTCCCCCCTTTTTCTCGTTTACTTTTCGTTTTCTTTCCTTGGTCCCACCTTGTGATGGGCAATGAGATGGATGGGCTGGATCGTCCATGAATGGGTCCCACCCTTTGATGGTGTGGATCCCACTTTGGGACCCATTGTGTGGCATATTTAGTGTGGCCAACAGCCACCATGATGTATGTAGTTCATCCACGCTGTCCACCATGTGGGCCCACCATGTGATGGCCCAGCTGGTGGATGGAGCGGATCTGCACATGTGGGCCCCACTTGTATTTATTATCAAAAAAAAAAAAAGAAGAAAAGAACGAAGGAGAAGGCCGCTGGACAGCCAGCGTCCAGAGGACGCTGCTGCCCAGCAGCGCTGGGCTTGCACGTTGACCGTGGGTCCCCACTTGTGGGACCCACCTTGATGTATGTATGTAATCCACGCCGTCCATTTGTTTCTCCAGCCCATTTTAGGGCTGGACACCAAAAATGAAGTAAATCCAGATCTCAGGTGGACCACACCATAGAAAAATAGTAAAGGCAAGGATGCCTACTGTCGAAACTTCTTTGGCCCACCGTGATGTTTGTAGACGGAATCACCCGCCCAATATTGGGCTTATTAGGTCCCCAGTGAGCTGGGAAACCTGATGGACGGATTGGATCTTTCCTAAGTGGGCCCCACCTGAAATAACTAAGAAAACAAAAAAAAAAAAGAAAAAAAAAAAAATGATGACAACGTCCAGCGCTGGACGTTCACAGCGTCTGGGACGCTGGAACCGTCCAGCGCCAGGACGGCTGGAAAGGGGTCCCCACTCGTGGGACCCACCTTGATGTTTATGTTCCATCCACGCCGTCTATCTGTTTTACCATATCAGTTTAGGGCTAAGGCCCAAATGTGAAGCATATTCAATTCTTAAGTGGGCCGCACCACATGAAACAGTGGGGTGAATGATGTCCACTGTCGAAACTGCTTCGGCCCACACTGATGTTTGTAGACCCCGTAATATATCCAATATTGGGCTCATTGGACCCACCATGAGATGGCCCAGCTGATGAACGGAGTGGATCACCTTTATGTGGGCCCCACTCGACGATAACCATTGAAAAACAAAAAAAAAAGAAGAAGAAAGAAAGAAAGAAAGGAGGAGGGCTCTGACGCGCTGGGCGTACCAGCGTCCTTGGACGCTGGCTCGTCCCAGCTGGTGGCCCAGTTGTGGGTCCCACCATGATGTACGTGCTGTAATCCACACCGTTCATCCGTTTGGGGAGATCATTTTAAGGCATGACTCCAAGAATGAGACAGATCCAAATCTTCAGTGGACCCCACCACAGAAAACAGTAGGGACAATGGCCCTACCGTTGAAACCTACCTATGGCCCACCATGATGTTTATTTGAGATCCAACCTGTGCATAAGTTCACACATGCATGTAAGAAGGGAAAACAAAAATATCAGATTGATCAAAAGCTTGTGGGCCCCACTTGCAGAGAGGATATAAATAAATAAAAAAATAATAATAATAATAATAATAAAATAAAAAAATATGGGAGCTGGCCACTGGACAGACAGCGTCCAGGGGACGCTGCTGCCCAGCGGCGCAGCCCTCTCTGGGCATGGCAATGGGCCCCACTCGTTGGGCCCACCTATAATGTATGTGCCTTATCTATTCCGCCCACATGTTTTTCCAGCTCATTTTAGTGGCTGAGCCAAAATTGAAGCATATCCAAATGTCAAGTGGACCATGCCATGGGAACAGTGGGAATTATGATCTCCACCGTTGAAACCGTCCCAGGCTCTACAGTGATGTTTTATTTGTCATTTAACCTGTTCATAAGATCACATGGATATGGGTGAAGGGGGAAACAAAAATGTTAGTTTGATTCAAAATGCTTGGGGCCCATTTGGGTGCTACGCTCTATGGGTCCCACCTCGATGTATCTGTTTTATGTATGCCGCCCATCTGTTTTTCCATATTATTTTAGGGCCGGGGGCCCTCATATGAGGTAAATACAAACCTCAAGTGGACCACATTGTAGGGAAACCGTGGCCATTGATGCCCACCTTTGAAACATTCCTTGGGGCCATTGTAATGTTTATTTTTCCATCTAACCAAAGGTGATGGGGCCCAACTTTGGGTCCCACCTTGATGAATGTTGAGTATATCGTGTCGTTCTTCTTGGCAGGGGTGTGGGCCCAGTTTTAGGTGGGCCACACGTAGAAAATAAGGGTGATTGAATGCTTACCATTGGAAACTTTACAGGACCCATCTGTTATGTTTATTTCCCATCCTTCCTGTTCATAAGTCACCCAGCCATGGGTGGGGTTCCACACGTGTGGTGTGCGGGCCCCACCATGGTGTTGGTTTGCCATCTCACTTGATTAGTGGGAAGGCACAAATATCGGGTTGATCCCAAACTGTTGGGGCCCATTGATGTATGTGGCTTCTCCACTCCTTTGTGTGGTTATACCCAACCCCGGGTCCACCTTGTTATGCATGTGTTCTATCCACGTCAGCCATTGGCCTCCATGGTGCGATATGTATGTTGGCCATCCATTAGGACCGCCTTAATTTTGTGCTTAATCCAAACCATCCAAATGAATGAACCCTAGCATGTTAAGTACATGATGGCCCTTGGGACCACCTTAGTGTGCGTGTTCGAATGACCGCGTTGTCCATCCCGTGGACCCACCTTGATGATTAGTTGTGTAAATCCTTATTGAAAGGTCATCCTTAGAGTTTGCTTGATCCAAGTCACAGGGCTACCTTCTTAAACTCACCCTGTGGAACCGTCTTGTCAATTCACCTTGTTAACTCACCATGTTGACCCGCCTTGTTGACCCGCCTTGTTGACTCACCTTGTTGACTCAGCATGTTGATTGATCTTGGTAACTCAGCTTGTATACTCATATGACTCACCCCTTCTACCCTTGTACCCAACTATTAAAGACTACTATATTGTGTATATCTCATCCACACCGTCCGTTTACCTATAGGACGAGTATGGGGCTCATCCTCGACATTCGTATGTCATCTAGGCCATCCATTATATGGAGCCTATCTTGTAGTATGAGGTTAGACCTGTCGTCTCTTTTGGACCCCATCGTATTGATCATCTGTCTCAGATTTCCCTACCATTTATGATTCTCTGTCATAACCTGTCTATCTTTCAATACGTTCTATAATATTCCTTTTATGGACCATTATTGTGTTTATCCCAACTGTACTACAGGATTATGGGTCTCGGCATGATTTTGGGTATTCTACTCTTGCCGCTCAAGTAGGTTCTACCTTTGATGTGACGGTAGTGTTTTCAATCATTTTCTTTCCATTTGGGTTATCTGAATATTGAAGGTTAATCCACACCGTTCAGTTGTTGGACCATCTGTGTTGTTGTATACCATCCATTTAGAGTCTTATCTCTTTATGTTTCTTTGTATTATAAGTGAATTATCTTTTTATGCTGTTTTTGATATGTCTGTTGCCACACGTAGTGTTGTTAGAATACTCATATATGATCTTTATACTATATGCTTCGACGACCACCATGCATGTGTAATGAGTATGCATCCCGAATCACCATTGTTAGTTGGGGACCACTAGGGCATAAACGCATTCATAAAGCATTCGAGATGTAGTCGCGCAAATGTAATTCACGTGCTCTCTATCGCAAACCTCTCCAATAGGTATGGGACTATTCGAGGACAGGAATCTATCATCCTGACCTACACTGTATGGTAGGAATAGCTTAGCATACCTTGTAGCCCTTGGTGCGAGATTCCCTGGCTAGCGACATCCCGCACTATGACTCGATCATTCATATGTGTCCCCTCATCTTAATGATATCTCAAATAGGTTGGACTAGATTGATTTATTGCCATCGTGGTAGATGGGCTACTTGTTGGCACTCATACTGTATACTTGACTCATGCATCATGAATGCTTGGCTCATCTGATTGTCTTGTATCAACCGGCCATATCGGTCGTGATTGTCGTGCAGTTCATTACCAGCTGACGGTGACATTGTGTTTGAGACCTTATAGTTTTTATGGTGCTCTTTGGAGACTTGCACGGGCATGTCGTCCCACATTTGTATGCATGGTTGCATTTCGCACCGTCTGCTTGTGCCGCATATAGCATGGTTACTACGTTGCAACCACAGCTCCATCGTGGTTTGCAGAACACCGGAAATGTGTGATCTTTAAACTGGATGCCAAAGATGTCCCTGGGTGAAAGTCCCTGATCCCGTTGGTACCAAGGTGGGTGCTCCATTCAAGGACCGGGTGGTTTAATCATACACCAGTATGCCGAATACCAAACGGCGGTGTTATCCACTGCACGTGGTCAGTTTGGAAGGAGGTCTGACCTAACCTGCCGGAAGAGTGTTGGCAAAGGGGGTTGAGTTTGACCAGCTGTGAGTAGGTCCGCTATTGCACCAGATAGGCTTTGGCATTCTACTGGTGAGTAGTGAGGTCTGTGAGACCCCGGTGATGTTCCGTTTCAGAGATGGTATTGGTATCAGTGATGTGACTGATGTTCTGTATGGTGTGGGACGGACCTGATGTGGGCGGGTGTGATGTGGGCGAGGCTGTAAGCCTGGGCGAGCTACCACACTGGCGAGCTACCAGTTCCGAGTCCTGCATTGCTTACGTGATCGCGTTATGACTGTTCGTATCTGGACCACTGTACTGAGATGTGGTGATTTGCATACATGCATTGGATCATTGTATGTGACATTAGGCCCTGTAGGCCATTGTACAGTATGAGTATATAGCCTTGGTAGGCTGGTTACCTGCATTGCATGCTTGCATAGCCATGGTAGGCTAGTTATATGTATTACATGCTTGCATAGCCGTGATAGACTGGCTATTCATATCACATGATCGTGTAGCCTAATTGGGCGAAGTCTTGGTTTAAAGTTCTCATCATGCTTTACTGCTTACTCTGATATTTATCATGCTTGGCATACGCATTGTGCACGCACACACGCACTCACGAAGCTTCGTTCGAAGCTTATGCGCGTTTGTTACGCTGCAGGTTCTACCAGAGTATATCAGCAACGTTGAGTTGGAGTTTGTAGTGCAGTAGCAGGAGGTGCCGAAGTGTGCACAGTTTTTATATTTACGCATTGTATATTTACTTTCCAGTACTGTATATAAACGAAATGATTTAGTGGAATTATTGTGTTTGTCTTTGATGGTACTCATATTGTGATGCTCATGTTTTCAAAAAAAAAATTCAGACCCTAAAATCCTCCTTGTGGTATCCCAGAATCGGAACCTGGCGTGTGGGGTTAGGGTCCGAGATCGGGGTACTACGGAGGCTGCCACCTCTGAATTCGGGTTATAGCGAATGGACGTCGAGAACCGAATTTGGGGCGTGACAGGCCCACTTCCAAAATCCAATGCATGTGGGTCCCACCGTCACTGTCCAATGCATGTGGCCGGGTGGGTCCCACCGTCGCTTTCCATCGTCCATTGCATGTGGGGTCTGCCTTAGCTGTCCATTATTTGGTGGGGCCCACTGATTTAGTAAATCCCTAATTAGGGATTTCGAAATTAAAATCTCCTAATTAGGGATTTTAAATTTTAAAATCCAAATTGTGATTTACAAATTAAAGAAAAAATGAAATTGTGGGGCCCACCGTCGCTGTCCACTGCCTGTGGGGCCCACGTCGATGTCCACTGGCTGTGGGGCCCACCGTCGCTGTCCACTGGCTGTGGGGCACACCGTCTCTGTCCACTGCCTGTGGGGCCCACGTCGCTGTCCACTGGCTGTGGGGCCCATCGTCGCTGTCCACTGCCTGTGGGGCCCACGTCGCTGTCCACTGTTTTAGATGAAGCATATATTTGTGTGGAGTAAACTATGTGGGGCCCACAGTGATTTATGTATTTTATCCACTCCATCCATCCATCTTAGCAGGTAATTTTAGGTATGGTGCCCAAAAATGAAGCATATCAAAACCTAAAGTGGACCGCACCACAAGTGTGAACTGAATGTCTATCATTGAAAAATTCTAGGATGACACAGAAGTTTTGGATCAAGCTGATATTTGTGTTTTCCCTTCATCCATATCCATGTGATCTTATGGACAGGTTGGATGACAAATAACGATCATAGGGGAGCCTGGGAATGGTGGAAATCATTATTCCCACTATTTACCATGGCATGGTCCACTTGAGATTTGGATATGCTTAAATTTTGGGCTCAACCACTAAAATGAGCTGAAAAAACATAAGGACGGAATAGATAAATCACATACATTCTAGGTGGGCCCAACTGAGTTTACTCTACATGATAAGAGATAAGAGCTAGCGTGCAGAGTTACTCCGCACGCAATCCGATTCCCATGGTGGGCCCCATACATACTTATTTGTTTAGAAAATAGCAGTCATTAGGTATTTGATTAGACTTGATTCATGGTGTTGATGATTCTGTCATTTTCATGTGTTTGTGTATCTGGAATTGATGGTGCAAACCCGGATGTGCGTCGGAGCTACCCGTGGTTGATTTATGTGGATGTATGTTGTGGATGTATTTGGCTTATTATTAATAGTTATTTTTTGTCCACAAATGGTAGTATAATAGAATCAGTTAGCCCATTTGGAGATTTCTATATTGCCGAGCATAGATAAAGTATGTTTTGGAGGTATAGAAATCTGTCAAATTGTCCTGTTGGACAGTCCAAGGTTGGATAGATTGAAATGTTATCGTTGTTTGTCATTTACATGGTCTGTCATTAGTTTCGTGCGGTAACTCTCCTATTCTCTCTGGATATGTTTGTTATGTTTAATTCCATTGTCAATTTAATCAACACACTATGTGGATAGTTGACGTGGAAATGAAATGTAAGATAAATATATCTGGAGAGATAGGGGGAGATGCTGTCGAAATTTAGGCTTGGGCATTTAAATGGAAATAATGATCGCATTTCAATCTATCCATCCTTGGATGGGCGACTGATTTTATTATATTATCATTTAGTGGCAAATTAGATGACGAACATGATACTTGTAATTAAGAGTAGTTGATTGATGTTGATGTTGAGCGGGGGTCCCTGGAAGGTGGGAACCGCGGTTTAGACCATGATGATGAAGCTGTCCTGTTCCTATGGACAGCAATATGGGTGGCCTGGCCATTTGGACAGGCCCGTGTTTATGTATTAGCTCGAAGTTAATGGAGCAGACCCGGATGTGCGTCGGAGCTATCCGGGTGTTGAGCGGGGTTCCCTGGAAGGTGGGAACCGCTGTCCTATGGATAGCAATATGGGTGGCCTGGCCATTTGGACAGGCCCGTGTTTATGTATTAGCTCGAAATTAATGGAGCAAACCCAGATGTGCGTCGGAGCTATCCGGGTGTTGAGCGGGGGTCCCTGGAAGGTGGGAACCACTGTTATAACCATGATGATGAAGCTGTCCTGCTTCTATGGACAGCAATATGGGTGGCCTGGCCATTTGGACAGGCCCGCTTTGTGTGGAGCAGACCCGGATGTGCTTCGGAGCTATCCTTGAGTTGCTTGAGTCTCCAAGACCTACACCCTAAACCCGAATCATAATCTCAAATCACCTAAACTAAACCTACACCTATTCCTAAATACATTCACCTAACCTAAACCTTGACCCAAACCTGAGAACCAAACCCGAAACCCGATCCCGAACCCGAAAATCTCAACCTATGCTGAAACCGAATCCTAATCTCAAATCACCTAAACTAAACCTACACCTATTCCTAAATACATTCACCTAACCTAAACCTTGACCCAAACACGAAAACCAAACCCGAAACCCGATCCCGAACCCGAAAATCTCAACCTATGCCGAAACCGAATCCTAATCTCAAATCACCTAAACTAAACCTACACCTATTCCTAAATCCATTCACCTAACCTAAACCTTGACCCAAACACGAAAACCAAACCCGAAACCCGATCCCGAACCCGCAAATCTAAACCTATGCCCTAAACCTAATCCTAAACTCATGTCACCTAAACTAAACCTACACCTACTCCTAAATACATTCACCTAACCTAAACCTTTACCTAAACACGAAAACCAAACCCGAAACCCGATCCCGAACCCGCAAATCCAAACCTATGCCCTAAACCTAATCCTAAACTCATGTCACCTAAACTAAACCTACACCTATTCCTAAATACATTCACCTTACCTAAACCTTGACCCAAACATGAAAACCAAACCCGAAACCCGATCACGAACCCGCAAATCTAAACCTATGCCCTAAACCTAATCCTAATCTCAAATCACCTAAACAAACCTACACCTATTCCTAAATACATTCACCTTACCTAAACCTTGACCCAAGCACGAAAACCAAACCCGAAACCCGATCCCGAACCCGAAAATCTCAACCTATGCCGAAACCGAATCCTAATCTCAAATCACCTAAACTAAACCTACACCTATTCCTAAATACATTCACCTAACCTAAACCTTGACCCAAACACGAAAACCAAACCCAAAACCCGATCCCGAACCCGAAAATCTCAACCTATACCGAAACCGAATCCTAATCTCAAATCACCTAAACTAAACCTACACCTATTCCTAAATACATTCACCTAACCTAAACCTTGACCCAAACACGAAAACCAAACCCGAAACCCGATCTCGAACCCGAAAATCTTAACCTATGCCGAAACCGAATCCTAATCTCAAATCACCTAAACTAAACCTACACCTATTCCTAAATACATTCACCTTACCTAAACCTTGACCCAAACACGAAAACCAAACTCGAAACCCGATCCCGAACCTGAAAATCTCAACCTATGCCGAAACCGAATCCTAATCTCAAATCACCTAAACTAAACCTACACCTATTCCTAAATACATTCACCTAACCTAAACCTTGACCCAAACACGAAAACCAAACCCGAAACCCGATCCCGAACCCAAAAATCTCAACCTATGCCGAAACCGAATCCTAATCTCAAATCACCTAAACTAAACCTACACCTATTCCTAAATACATTCACCTAACCTAAACCTTGACCCAAACACGAAAACCAAACCCGAAACCCGATCTCGAACCCGAAAATCTCAACCTTTGCCGAAATCGAATCCTAATCTCAAATCACCTAAACTAAACCTACACCTATTCCTAAATACATTCACCTTACCTAAACCTTGACCCCAAACACGAAAACCAAACCCGAAACCCGATCCCGAACCCGCAAATCTAAACCTATGCCTAAACCTAATCCTAATCTCAAATCACCTAAACTAAACCTACACCTATTCCTAAATCCATTCACCTAACCTAAACCCTGACCCAAACACGAAAACCAAACCCGAAACCCGATCCCGAACCCGAAAATCTCAACTTATGCCTAAACCTAATCCTAAACTCAAATCACCTAAAGTAAACCTACACCTATTCCTAAATCCATTCACCTAACCTAAACTTAGACCCAAACTCGGCAACCTAACCATAAACCCGATCCCGAACCCGAAAATCTCAACCTATGAATAAACCTAATCCTAAACTCAAATCACCTAAATAAAACCTGACTCTAATCTTTGCATTGTAGATATGGATAAGAGTTGGATGCAAGCTAAGAATCGGTTTGGCCCAGAGTATAAAGAAGGTGTTAAGGAGTTCATGAAATTTGTGAGATATCGGGCAGATTCAAGTAATAGAATTAGGTATCCATGCCGAAAATGCAAGAACATGATTCACAAGACATTGGACAAAGTGGTAGATGATTTGTTCATAGTTGGGATTGACCAGGGTTACACTTGGTGGATTCGTCATGGTGAAGACTTCCACCAAAGAGTTGAGGCCACTGAAGTCCTTGCTAACCCAATTGTGCCTAATGATGAGGATGAAGATGTTGTCGATATGCAAGATATCATTGGGGATGTGTTAAGGGGAACAATTGCGGATACTGATTTTGCAGCGACAAGTACTAGCCAGGATATTCCTCCTATGGGTGATGCCAAATCAGAAAAGTTTAGTAGGTTGTTGAGGGATGCGCAACGTCCACTCTATCCGGGGTGTAGGAACTTCTCCAAGTTAAATTTCCTGACAAGGTTACTTCATTTAAAGACAATAAATCGTTGGAGTAACAAATCGTTCGACATGTTACTTGGCTTGTTGAAAGAAGTATTACCTGAAGGTGAGACATTGCCTAAGTCTCATTACGAGGCAAAATCCTTAATGCGAGACTTAGGCCTTGGTTACATCCTCATACATGCATGTATAAATGATTGTGTATTGTATTGAAAAGAACATGAAAATGTTGAGGAGTGTCCACAATGTGGAGAGTGTAGGTGGAAATATGACAAAGCTAAGCGTAAGAAAATTCCACAAAAGGTGTTAAGGTACTTTCCATTGAAACCCAGATTACAAAGATTGTTTACGTCGAGCAAGACGGCTGAAGATATGAGGTGGCATAAGGAGAAACGCGTTCATGATGATAATACATTGAGGCATCCCACTGACTCTGAAGCCTAGCAACATTTTGATAAGCAATATGACTGGTTTGCAGAGGATTCTCGCAATGTTCGGCTAGGTCTTGCAAGTGATGGTTTTAATCCATTTGGTAATATGAGTAGCTCGTACAGTATGTGGCCAGTGATACTTATGCCCTACAATTTACCTCCTTGGTTGTGTATGAAGAAATCATTTTTTATGATGTCGTTGCTTATTCCTGGACCCAAGTCACCGGGGAATGACATTGATGTGTATCTCTGACCGTTAGTAAATGAGTTAAACAAGTTGTGGAGTCAAGATGTCCAGACGTATGACACTTTTGTAGAACAGACGTTTCGATTGCATGCAGCAGTCTTGTGGACAATAAATGACTTCCCTGCATATGGGAATTTGTCTGGGTGGAGCACGAAGGGAAAGTTGGCTTGTCCTACATGTAGTACTGAGACTTGTTCATTTTCATTGAAGCATGGTAAAAAAACGTGTTATATGGGCCATCGTCGCTTCCTTCCGAGGGATCATAGTTGGCGCAGGAAGACGGTAATCTTTGATGGCAAACAAGATCATAGGCCACCACCGAAAGAACTATCTGCAGAAGATGTGTTACAACAACTGAGTAACATTGAAGAAGTTAGATTTGGTAAGGCACCGCACTTGAAGAAGAGAAAACGTACAGTATTGGAGTACAACTGGAGGAAGAAGAGCATTTTTTTTAGTTGCCTTATTGGAGTCATCTGAAATTACGACACAACTTGGATGTCATGCATATTGAGAAGAATATATGTGACAATGTCTTTGGAACATTGATGAACATAGAGAAGAAAACAAAAGACAGTTTTAAGGCTCGATTGGATCTACAAGCAATGGGTTTAAGGAAAGAGTTGCACTTGCAACCACATGAAAATTCATATAATATACCAGCAGTCTGCTACACATTGACAAAACTAGAGAAAAAACGTGTATGTGAATGGTTGAACAAGGTGCAATTTTTCGATGGATATGCATCGAATATCTCTCGACGCGTAAATATTACGGACTGTAGGGTAACAGGAATGAAAAGTCATGATTGTCACCTCCTTCTGCAACGTCTACTACCGGTTGCGATTCGTGGATTCCTTAACAAGGATGTCAATGCTACGCTGATTGAGTTGGGGATATTCTTTAAGGATTTGTGTTCAATATCTTTGAATGTAGAGGTTATTAAACGACTGGAGAAGGATATTGTCGTAATCCTTTGCAAACTTGAAAGAATATTTCCACCTGCGTTTTTCGATGTCATGGTACACCTAGCGATTCACTTACCGCACGAAGCGAAGCTTGCAGGCCCAATACAATATTGTTGGATGTATCCGATCGAAAGGTGATAGAACGATGATCATAAATTTTTATTCCTTCCATAAACTACGTATATCCATGTTTTCATGTTCTAAACATATTAATTTTATGTACAGATACCTTCACACATTAAAACAATATGTGAGGAATAAGGCATATCCAGAGGGATCCATTGCTAAGGCAGTACATTGATAATGAGTGCCTAACATTTTGCTCCATGTATCTTCGTGGCATAGAGACTAGATTTAACCAAGAAGATCGGAATGCCGATGCAGGGCAGGAGCATGAACAAGGACTCATATCTGTATTCGCACATAACGTCCGTCCTTTAGGATCGCCGACGTTTCAGGATATGGACCCTCGGGATCAAGCGAAGGCGTAGTAGTATGTGTTGCATAACTGTGAAGAAATAGAGTCGTACTTGGAGTAAGTCTTCGCACATAATTGTATATCTACAGACAGTTTTAATCTCAAAATTTCTTGCTTACAATGTACCAATTGTGTATAGCGAACACATCGAGGAGATGAAGTCCCAATACCCTATAAATTATGATTGAATGCATCAGGATTTGTTTCCAGAATGGTTTGCAAAACATGTAAGATTAATTTACCTTCTATCTCACCACACTTACAATATTGTTATATTGCACAATATTTACACGTAATTTTAAATGCCTAAACGTACATTTATATTCTGTACGTGATGATAGATGAAGATGTTGCTACGCTAGCAACTCTGCGGATGCGTCTAATGCGCTTTACTCACTGGCGTGTGGCCCTGATAGACGTGTATCTAGATATACAGGTTGTATTGTAAATGGGATTCGGTTCCACACTGAGGAGCGTGAGAAATATAGGACCACACAAAATAGTGGTGTGGTTGTGAAGGGAACCCATGAGGAGGTCTAAATTGATTTTTACGGCGTTTTGACGGATATTATTGAGCTGATTTATTGTATGAGAAAGTGAGTGTACTTATTTAAATGCGATTGGTGGGACATTGAAAATAAAAAGTTGGAATACAGACTGATAATTACTTCACGAGCGTAAATTTATCTCGGAAGTGGTTTAAAGATGACCCATTTATCATAGCCGACCAAGCCGAACAAGTATTCTACCTCGCTGACACCAAGTTAGGCGGCTCTTGGCACGTGGTGCAGAAAATAAAGCCTAGGAACATATTTGACGTTCCCGAAGTAGACGTTGAAGATAACGATGAAGGGAGTAATAGAACGACGTCAGTTGAACAAGCATATCAAGAAGACATGCCATCTTAGGATAGAGGGAATGATCCAAATGTTGATATTGATGTGGTGCAATTGAATAGGGATGATGTGCCACATGATCATGTTGATGCCTCAATCATAAATGATATTGTTAGAGATGATAGCGCTTTCATCGATGACAACGTTGCAGACGATGAAGAGGAAATTCTGATCAGCGATAGTGATGGTGAAGAAGAAAGAGTCATAAGCAATAATGATTCAGACGACGATTATTAAATGTATACAAGATGTACATGTAATTTTTAATTCGATTAATTTGATTATTGCATGTATATATGTTTTACAAGTCATGATTTTTTTCCTGAATTGACTTGTTTATAATCTACATTTACAGTTAAGTCACTTTCTGATCATGTCCTCCACAAACTGGAGAGTAGCGGAAGCACGCAACATACTTCATCAGCTGTTGCGGATGGACTTTCCGGCCCTATATTCTTCTGGTAGGGCTAAAGAGATACCCGGTCTGGTCGAGAAATGTAGGAAGGAAGATGATGACTCAGATGAAAGATTATACAATCTCAAAGAAATTTCGGACCTGATTAAGGAATATAACCGCGGAAAACTTCGTATGGAAGATGCGACATTATCACTTGCACATCTGAATGGAGTCCCGAGAGATCAGATTTCTCCTATTGTGACTGGCATGTTGGCTGTAACAATGTCGAGTACTTCATACAGCTTGACATATACATCTGCAGCGTACGATAACTTACGCAGGGAGTATTTCAGATAGTTGATCCGAAGTTGATTTGTATTATAATGAAATATATGTATTTAATATATAATGACAATGTGTAATGGATTTTTCAACTTTTATATTCTGTTTACGGTTTTATTATATTCAGCTTGCATTATAGTGTAATGGTCTAATCATATTTTTATCATCTCTCTAAGCATAAGCACAAATTCACTCTACAATGATGTTCATAAACTTACATTGACATTGTTTAAATTTATAAGTTTGTATTTCAGATATATTCAGTCATGGCACCAGGTAGGAGATCAGGTCGTTCGCGCACTAGATCTACCCCTTCCACCCGTGATGCGACGCAGACAGTCACAGTCATCTGATCCTTCGGTTCAGCATACACGGGCACTGCATGTAAGTCTAGACATTTATTTAGTGATTTCTGTTTATATTGTTACTTACATATATCTTTTCGCAACAGCATCTTCTACCAGCCGACGAGGACGTGGACCCACGCGTGGGTTAGTTTTAGAGCGACTTACGCGTGAGGGTAAGGTGGTGGTAGAGTTCCCACAAGACTGCCTTAGACCTGTTGGGGACAGTGCCAGACTGTTTACGTCTGAGGTCGGTGTCCTATGCCGATCTCTGATCCCCGCCACCACCCCCCGTTGGACTGACATGACAGATGATGTGCGACAGCTCATCCGTCAGCGCCTTCAGGTAAAGTTTAGTAAATTGAAATTTTCTTTTATGAAAGTTCATTTACGGTTAAGTCTTATTGTTAATAAGTTTATTCCCTTAATTTATTATTTACGAGACTGCAGGATAAATTTGACTTCGATTTGAATGTTCCCTATATTTCTCATGCCGTCGATGACATGATTAGAGAGCGGTTCAAGGAGTACAGCAGAGAGTTGCACCAGTGGTACAAGCGGTGCAAGGACACACGATGAGGCCGTACTGTCCGCACCGCCACACGTTACTACAGACGACTGGCTGATACTCTGTGAGAGATTTTCGTCGGAGGCTTTTCAGGTAATATTTACATGTACGATATCTTAAGGTAACAATTAAATTCGCAATTAATAGAAATGTATTTTGTATAATGTGTTCAAAAGAGGAGTAGAATAAATTCTGCGAACAGGGAAAAGTTACAAGTGAACCACGTAGCTGGTTCAAAGTCATTTGTACGACATCATTACGACATGGTAAGAAATTATTGATGATTATTAAGTTAATATATTATTTTGATTGGCATTTATTATAAGTCTTTTTTCCTTTCGATTGCGCAGCGAGATTCCGTCACCGGCCAGGAGCCTGGACCAGTAGACCTCTACAGAGGGACTCACTATCGGTAGGCGACGGGATCTTGGGTTTATCCTAGAGCCAGTGAGCATTGGGTAAAAATCTTTACTTTGTAAAATTTAATTGCGCATTGATTGATAATAATGTCATTCATATCATTTTTTATGAAATTTCATATCTTTTCATTACAGGCGGCGATGGACACCATACGCAGTCAGCCCACTCCCGATGGTAGTCAGCGGAGTGAGCCAGAAATCCTGAGCGAGGTGCTTGGCACCCGTTCTGGATATGTGCGTGGGCTTGGCCATGGTGCCAAGCTTATGGCACAAACTAGAGCTGGCTCCAGCCGATCCGTAGCTGGTGAGAGCGCTCAACGCCGAGCTGATATCGCAGAGAGAGAGGTTCAGCAGCTACGAGTCGTTGTCGATGAGATTCGAGAGCAACTGGAGAGGCAGAGAGAGGAGCAGAGGCGTAGGGAGGAGGAGGAGAGGCGACGGGAAGAGCAGGAGAGGAGGATCGAGGAGTTGCGGCAGGAGCTGCAGGAGCATGAGCGACGGATGCAGGAGATGTTTCAAGCTCTCGCTGCACGCCTTGGCGCCGATGCCCTGCCACCTCCGCCTTCATCTTCCTGATTTTTTTTTAATATACGACTTTTAACTTGTATGTATTTGTGTGTGGATGAATATTGTTTGTTTGTGGATGTGGAATGGATTATTTGTGTATGGATGGTGTAGTTTCTATTTATTCGTATGTATGTGGATGTGAATAGGAGAAAATGTATAGGTTTCTTTACAGGTGTATATCAGGAATTTTCTTGAATTTTGAAAACAAATGTAACCGGGACAGGAAAAACTATTACCGACGAAATTTTTCGTAGCTAAAAACATGAAAAGAAAATTTACCGACGAAATAATTCGTCGGTAATAAAAACTGGGAAACTTTTACCGACAAAAGATTTCGTCGATAAAAATATCCCACAGCTTTTTACCGACGAAAATATTCGTCGGTAAAAAACTTTTCTAGTTTTTACCTACGAATAATTTCGTCAGTAAAAGTTTTTTCACCGACGCATCTTTTTTATTTCCGACAAAAATTCATATGTTTTCCCAACGAATGTTTTCGTCGGTAATGGTTTTATTATTACCTACGAAAAAATTATTTCGTCGGTAAAAACCTTTACCGACGGCCTTTCTGCGACGATGTTAGCCGTGAAAAAATTCGTCAGGAAAAAGATTTCCCGACGAAATTTTACTGATTACCGACGAAATCATTCGTCGATAAAAATGGAATTTCTTGTAGTGAATGGCACAGAGTAAACGCAAGCAGGATATTATCATTTAATCAAATCAAAACAACCCAATAAAATATCTTTATTAATGCAATGCATGACATGGATGCTCTGGCTAAGGTACCCTGACCAAATGAGACGGGATCACTCCACTCTTCTCACCAGCCACTAGTCACCAGAGGTTCTAGCTAGGACAGGATCACTCCACTCTTCCCATGCACCAAAACCCAACTAGTGAAACGGGCCCATGCACACTTTCACTAGATAGCGAGAGAGAAACGGGCACATGCACACTTTCTCTAACACCCGAGGGGCTGACCCACCAAGACGGGTCCAGTGAATGCATGATTAGTTTCACCTTTAATTAAGTAGTTTAGCATTCAGCCCATTAAATGATGTTCACGACTAATGATCACTCCTTACTCCCAATTAGTTCAAGAGTCTTCATATTCATCAATTTCATGCTTCAGTGGATCCATCACAGGTAACAAATCAATAAGGATCCCTTGGCACGTAAACAACAATGTGCACACTGTAGTGCCAAACTTAACATCATGGCATATGCAATCAACAACACATATATGGTAATGCCAATACTTAATTCTCAATGTCGAGGCATATTCATTCAATAAGACACACGGTAATGCCAACTTTCACAATAAGGCATAATCATCCAAAATCTCAACATGGTAATACCAATGTAATAAGGCCTCGCATGGCTTCTTCTCTTCACATCAACGGTTACATCAGTATGGGGCCAAGGAGTTTTCATTAACGTAACATCCATATGCAATATCTCATAGCAAATAATACATCAATCATCATAAGCATGTAATAACATAAATCGAGCATGGTTTCCTTATAAGCATGTACATCACAACAATTCATTTTCCAACTAATTAAGCATAGTTCATACATCAAAATTCAACATACACAATAAGGAACATCATACAATTCATATTTACATGGAAAAATTTCAACAAGCACGGTTTCAAGAAGTCACGTAACAAAAATCCTAATTTCCAAGCATAAAATCAACATATAATTTAATATTATCGTAGATGGGCTTAAAGGAAATCCCCACCTCTAATGTTTGGTTGGTTTGAGACGTTGCTAGGGCCGCAAAATTAAGCTTAGATTTAAACCTACATCGTTAGGTGGAAAAATATTGAGATTAAGGTGCAGATATGTATGTTTTTCGTTGCCACGACCAACTAGGGTTAGATCTACACCTAGGGTTAGGGTTTAGGCTAGATCTAGAAAATTAAATCAAGGTTAGATGGTCTTACCTCTTTAATGGTAGCTAAACTCGGAATCTCATCCGAGTCGACTCGACTTGACTCGATTTCTTCTCCTTTCTCTCTTGTCCTCTTCTTTCATTCCTCTTTCTTCTTTCTTCTTCTTCTACAGATCTGGAACGGAGTTCCCGTGGCAACACACGGGGTGAAACCCCCCCACGAACTCTCTCTTCCTCAAACGTCCCTCTCTCTTTCTACCCAATCTCTCTCTCTCTCTCTCTCTCTCTCTCTCTCTCTCTCACGGTCTCTCTATCTCTCTCTTTGGTGTTTCTGGAAGGAGGGAAAGAAGACGGATGGAGGGTTTATAGCTTACCTAAGTCGGTGGGAAGAGATCCGGTTTTGGCGTTGGCACCGCCTGACACACACCCCGTCTGATTTTTTTGCACTTTATTGACCGGGGACCGTAGGAGGGCTTGGTGGGGTCTACAAGGAGCTATGGGTGAAGTTTGGAGTGCCCATGCAAAACGGTGGGCCCGATCTTGATAAGTCTTCATTTGAACGGTGGTTTGGATCGGATTGCACAAGCGACGGATGACAATAAAACGTTGAATGACTAGGTTTGGATGGGGCGCTGTCACGATGGACGGAGTGGATTTGGCAGTGGGGTCCACTTTGATGGACGGTGTGGGGTGCACGGACGGTAGTGCCCGTCCGCTGTTGTAGCTGAAGAAGAAAAAGAAAAAAAAGAAACTCTTTCTTTACGTGATTCTCGGTCAAACGTATTTGACCGAGATGTGAAATAGGTGGGTTTCAAGTGTGTGGTCCACTGAGGTGGAGCAGAGTCGTATGCACCGTTCAATCGGTGGGAAATACAAAAACAACCGTTGACATGAAAAATGAGGCAGATCCGAGTGAAGATGGGCCACTTATGATTAAATTTCTGATTAGGACATTTGTAGGATGATTGGAAGGCTGAAATTCGACGTGTACGACTAAGATGTGTCAAAAAGCTCATATACGAAGTTTTGTGTAAAAGTGATCGTAAAAAATCATAATATTTAAAAATGGTGCATTAACTTAAATTTAACTAATGGCATTTTCATAATTATCTGAAAACTATGAGATTTTCAAAATCCGATCTTTCAATGATGTTTATGGGATCATTTTGAGCAACTTTTGTAAAGAGTCCCCTATCGAATCTCCTACGAATGGTTCGTTGTTTTCAAAATAAGGTAAACGTATGATATAAATTCAAAATAAAATTTTTAAAAATTCTGAAATAAGTCTCGAAGTTCCGGGGTGTTACTGGTCGGGCGACCGGTCTGACGTGTTATAGCCCAGATGCACGCAGGCTCCAGACAGTTTTTGAGTGCCTAGACCGATCGGTCGACCGGTCTGGATGGGGCTCCGACCGGTCGGCAGTGAGGCAGAGACGAGTCTGTGATGGTGATTTCTCCCTGGATTGTTCTGTGTGCGACCAGTCGGGCGACCGGTCGGCTGTGCGCACGGGTTTCTTACGCAGCTCGTAATACTGTGCAAGGTGTTTCTATTTTCGGATTTCTGCTTATTTAATGAGTTGTAATCCGACTTAGATTAGTATCCTAAGGTGTCCAAGGTTTCCTATTCGTGTTAGGAAGAGGAGAGAGGTGTGTGTGAGAGAGAACTTGGGGTTTTCTCTGTTTTTCCTTGCTAGTGGGCTGTCAATCTCTGTAATCTTCTGATATTCATAGTGGATCGCTTTGTGCCGTGGTTTTTTACCCGTTGAGGGGTTTTTCCACGTAAATTCGGAGTCTCTTGTGGTGAATGCTTGTGTGTGATTGAAGTGTTTCTCGTTTGATCTCGCATTGCTCTGCGCATTTCGGAGTTCCGCTTCCGCTGTCGGCTTTCCCAACAAATCTTTCTTAGTAGGCACCAAAAAAAAAAAAAAAAGAACCTCACCTCATATAATTCTACGAAACAATATCAATAAAATTTACAAGGCGGGAAATAAAAGAAAACCCAGGGCTAGGCTGGGACTAAAATCAACTAACAGGCAAGGGACTCTCCAAGCACGTCCCAAACTCTGGATTTGGAGCCCCTAGGAAGCCTTAGCAGCCAACACAATCCCATAGCTAATTGACACCTCAGCAGCCACAGCAGCCTCTCCAAACCAGCAGGAATGTGCGAAGAGGGCCACCGGAGCAACCTTTACAACCAATCCCACAAAAAAATTGATGCCCTGCAGCGCATTTGCATGAACAATAGTGCTCTGCAGAGTATCAATTGTGAATTAGAGAATGTGGATTGTCTATTCAAAGAAAGGGACTGTATTTGGCCAAATGAATTCGAGATGGATCACCAAAAGCGAAATCATGCGGCAATGCCATGATCTAACCATTTGATTAATGGATCAGTTAATTGATGGTCCAGAGGCTCCATGGATTGCTTACATGTTTCAAGAGTAGTTTCAATCTGATATCCTAACTATGGAATCAGTTTCTTGTAATTATAACAGTTACAATGAAAAGGGCCATCTTCTGAACGATTAGGATCCTTTGATCTCATCCGTAAATGTATGCACTTACGGTCGATTAAGTGTGGGTTTTCCTTCACAGATGTTTGTGCTCTTATCTGCGGTCTGCCCATGGAAGTCCGCAGCGGTAAGCTGTTACCCGGGAAACAGCTTATGGGTGTTACCCTAATCGTGTGGGCTCTATCTTGATGTAATTTTTATATATCCACGCCGTCCATCTATTTTTTAATCTCATGTTACGACGTTATGATAAGCCCTAAGAAGATCCAAATCTCAGGTGAACAATACCACTGGAAACAGTGATGAATGACCATTATAAACTTTTTGTGGGCCACAAAAGTTTTAGATCAAGAGGATCTTTATAATTTCCTTTCATCTATATCTTCTTGACATTGTGAACAAGTTGGATTGCAAATAAACCTTACGATGGGCTCTTTTGAAAATTTAATGGTGGAGCACTCAATCACCACTGTTTTCAGTGGTATAGTCCACCTGAGATTTGGATCTCCGTAAATTTTGAAACCCCATCCTCAAATTCTTCTCAATCTCATTTTTGGACGTTATGCTAATAAGCCCTGAGAAGATCCAAATCTCAATTGGAGAAACAGTAATGAATGACTATTAAAAACTTTTTGTGGCCCACAAAAGCTTTAGATCAAGAGGATCTTTATAATTTCCCTTCATCCATATCTTCTTGACATTATGAACAGGTTGGATTGCAAATAAACATTATTAAAACCTTAAGATGGGCTCTTTAGAAATCTTAATGGTGGAGCACTCAATCACCACTGTTTCCAGTGGTACAGTCTACCTGAGATTTGGATCTCCATAAAGTTTGAAACTGCATCCTCAAATGGGATGGAGGAATGAATGGACAGCGTGGATATACAAAATATCACCCATGTGTGCCACACGGTAGGGGTAACTCCCACTAAGCTTCCCCAGGTAACACGAGTGAAGGCACCGGAAAATCCAGCGCCATAGCCTCTCATTGCTCTCTCTCATGAATAGATTGCGCACTGCAGCCCCACTTTTCCCATGTGTAATTTCTCTGGGCTCCACCATGATTCATGTTTTAAATCCAAACCGTCCATCAATTTTTTTCAGATTATTCTAGATCAAGAGCCCAAAACCAGGCACATCCAAAGCTCAAGTGGACCACTGCACACAAAGCAGCAGGGATTGCACGACTAACATTGAAACTTTCCTAGGGTCCTTTGAGAGGTTTATTTGCCATCTAACATCTTGATAAATGTTACACAGACTTAGACGAAGGGAAAACACAAATATCAGTTTGATGAGAGCCTTCTGTAACCCCCAAAAGCATTCAACGGTGGGCACCTAAATCCCAATGTTTCCTGTTGTGTGGGACACTCGAGACTTGGATCTGCCTCCTGTTGTGTGGGCCACTCGAGACTTGGATCTGCCTCCTTTTGGCTTCATTCTCTGAAAGGTAAGGAAAAATGGATGAACGGTGTAGATCTAATGTGTACATCATGATGGGCCCACGGATATTCAACATGTCAACGCTGTCCGTTTTCTTCTCTCTGGAACAAGCAGCAGAATTTCTTCTTGGGTGAAATTTATGTGGGCGATATGATGATGTATTTATCAGATCTCCACCATTCATCCATTTTTTCAGATCATTTTAAGAAATTAGCCTAAAAGATAAGGCAGATCCAAAGCTCAAGTGGACCACACCACAGGAAATAGTACAAATTGATGCCACCGTTGAAAACTTCTTGGAGCCATAGAAGGCTCTGATCAAGCTGATATTTGTGTTTTACCTTCATCCAGGTATGGGGTGACCATATGACCAGGTTAGATGGCAAAGAAGCCTCACAGTTGACCCTAAAAAGGTTTCAACCCATTTGTTCAATCCTCAGTGCTTTTCTGTGGTGTGGTCCACTTGAACTTTGGACGTACGTTATTCTTCTGATTATGATCTAAAATTATCTAGAAAAGTTGATGGACAGTTTGGATCTAACACAAAAACAATGGCGGACCTAGATAAGTTCCACACATTCAAAATTATGTTGTGTACCAAGCAATCTATCCACCCACCAGATAGAAATTCGGCGCATACTGGACTTTGGGTGGGTCATTTTCACCATGGACTTTAAAATCAGTCCAATTCAAGATTTTGGTCCAACACCCTATATTAAATTCATGTGTTGTGATGCACATGCCTATTAGAATGTCCTGATTCTCTGGGAATCCATTCATGCTGATGTGGTGTCGCATGATTTGATTGAATGGAATATAAGTACCGTAGTGGGCCACAAGCAATTTGAATGATTTTGATGGTAATACTTCTCATTCCAACTGTTCCTCGTGGCGTAACCCACCTGAGCTTTGAATTGACCTGACTTTTGGGCTCTAGTGCAAACGCATGGGGACGCACCTAATATACGGTGTGGATTTCATCCACATGAAGTCCTCCATTCCGTAGGAAATAGTCAGGCGGCCATGTGAATACACACACAGACGCAAGCATTTTCACTGGAAATATTAGGAAATCAAAGAACACATTCACCGTTTTCAATAACGAACGCGGCTAACCGTCCACTCTTCTCCTGGCACACATGTACCACAACGTGGGTCGTACAATCATGGACAATTTAGCATATACCGAAAGTAGCACTGTTGGATCGTCAATGAATGGTGAAGTATAAAATGATCATCCATCCAATTGACAATGAGTGAAATCAGATGGTTAATACCATCCAATCAGGTGAGTTTTGAATCATGCTCAATCCACAAAGGGACCTGATTTTGGATGGCGCGGATATCCCTAATGCATGCTACACGGTTGGATTTCACGTAATCGAGTTCCTTAAATTGAAGCGAAATATCTAGCATTTTACTTATCCTGGGCTGTGCTCCATAGGTCAAAAATCAAACCATAGAATCCTTACGAGTCCATAGTTGACTTGGACTCATCAATTAAACTTTGCCCTAGAGTCACGGTCTAACGATATTCGATATAGCATACAAACGCAAGAGGGAAGAGAAAAAACTTCTATGCTCTGGCAAGGAGCGACCATGATACTAAAGCACCTAGAAATTAGTAAAAAATTGCACAATTAATTCTAGGTAAACTATTCAGATTATGAGCTCCGGTTTGGATGTACCATCAACCAAAATTCATGATTATACTTGTTCATCTAATCTAATCCTAGTATTGTGACATAGAGACAGTGGACTCCACAGCTTAGTCTGTTTATTTTTATTCCTGCATCATGTGAAATGCGTGTTTCTTTTTTGGTAGAAGTACTCGGCGCATTCGACCTTTTTTATTTTTTTTAAGGAAAATATATTTTATAGATAACTGAGAAGATAAAACTTCGAGTGGAGTCCTTAGAAATATCGGGACTACACCTACCTATCAGAAACTATACAAAACAATTACACAATCTACCCCGTTAGGCCTGCACCCCACTCCCCTCTCTAATGCATCCAAAACCTGTTGGGTGCGTTTCACAAAACCTTAGGATCTCGCCCCCCAAACTACTAGAATTATGAGTTATGATAAAGTATGAAACTAAATCAATTCAACAAGCACATAACGCAAGAGATTTTTTACGTGGAAAACCCTCAAAGAGGTAAAAACCACGGAACCTCGTCTAGATCAATAAGTCACTATGAAGTAGAACCGTTACAACCTCGATCACAAGCACACACTGCTTGGATCAAACCTTCTTCACCCACGCAGGGATGGATACCAATAAAAGGATTAGAAAACTAAGAGATCTCACCCGAACACGAGGACGTTGAAGAGCCGAGACGTCGTTGCACCATGAATAACCTTCACTAACAAAGCATCCTCTACCAACAAGTTTCCTCTCCCACTTTTTCTTCATCTCTTTCTCTTTTTTTCTCTCTCTCACCTTGGACGTGTAGAATACCTTGTAAGATACCTAAATCCTGATTTAAAGCTCTATGTATAGTCGTTTGCATGTATTAGAGTCCCATTAGAAAATTGTTATAGCAGTCCGCGCGCACTATCGACCGGCAGGCCAAACCGTCGGTCGGTCGACCACACGAAAAAACTGTCCAGAGAGTCGCTGTGAGAAAATTGTGTAACCCGACCTGTCTGCCGACCGGTCGGTCAGCCATTAGGCCAAGACCCCCAACCAGTCGACCAGGGGGCACCGGCAGATCGATGACCACAAAAAAAAACACTCTCTCTCCTCTTCCACTGAGGAGGAAAACTCCAACAAAGCCTGCCCTATCTAGCAGAAGAGACTCTCTCGCCTCCAACGGGAAGCCGAAAAAAAAAAAAGAAGTAGAAGAGGATTGAGAAGCCGAACCCCAGCGAGCAAGAGAATCCGCCACCCCATTACTTCCATCAAGCATAGTACTCTGCCATCTCTCTCTCTCTCTCTCTCTCTCTCTCTCTCTCTCTCTCTCTCTCTCTCCATATCTTTATATAAAGCTCCTGATCTATCTCTTCCATCTTCTCATCTTCCAAAACTCCAAATTCCTCTCCTGTACAGAAAACGCCACATAAAAAAATAAAAATAAAAAAAAAAAAACCCTCTACTTTCACCACGAAGATGGGCTCTTATGGAAGCAATCTCTTGCCAGCAATTTCCTTCACTTTCATTATCTTGACCGTTTCGAGGCCGGTCGATGGAAATTAGGGATCGTAGAACCGAATCTTCACACTACAGTCCCTCCAGCATACCCCTGTGCCACCTTCCGAGCCTTCATGGTGCATAAGTGGAGTAGGGCATGGTGGCAGCTGCCCACTTACTGAAAAGAACTTCATGGGCCACTCAGTTCATGTTGTGCAGCACACCAACAACGCCGGTGAACCGAGATCCAATCTCCGGTCTCACCCACAAACGATAAACAAGAAGAAATAATAACTAGAAGTAGAATTCACACAAACCAATAATCCACAAGACAGAAATTACGTTGGAAAACCCCAACAAGGGTAAAAAATCATGGGTGCAAACTTTTACTATGAAGAAAACGAAGTTACAAGCAACACACTTACCTTCTCCTATGCTCCCATACACAAAGATGGCCCTTTTGCTAATCCTCTTACCTCTTTCTCACCTTCGACGTATAGAAACCCTAAGCTCATAGCCTAATCCCAGATTACACCCCTTTATATAGTAAAATTCAAAATTACAACTCAAAATAAGAAACCCCGCACTTTAGTTCGCGGCCGGTCGGGCGCCCGGTCAGACTGGGTTAGGCGCTCGCCCATTACAAAAAACGTCCAGCGAGTTATAGGGTAAATCAGCCAATTATCGGGTGCCCGGTCAATTTGACTATCGGGTGCCCGACTGTTCACAGAACAGTCCAAAGACTTATGTCTCAAACACATGAATATCGAGCGCCCGACCACATACTGATGTGATTGGATCCACATCTCAATAATCTCCCACTTGGAGACACATCACATAGTCCTTCGTCTTCTACATCCGGAGTGCACCACCTCTCCATCTTCAAGCTTAAAGACCAATCAAAGCTTAACAGAGTTTCAGCTTCTCCCGTGTGACTGCCTTGGTCAACATATCTGAACAATTCTCACTTGTATGGATATTCTCCAAAGCAATCGATCCATCGTCCAGTAACGAACGTATGAAGTGATATCTAATGCCAATATGCTTGGTCCTCAAATGAAAGGCTGAATTCTTAGCCAAGTGTATTACACTCTGACTGTCACTGTACAGCTTGCAATTTGTTTGCTTCTTCCCCAACTCTTCCATAAAACTTTGCATCTACACTATCTCCTTGCACGCTTCTGTAGCTACAACATATTCTGTAACTGAGAGACCCAACTGACTGCAGCACTACCCAGGGTAAAGACATACCCTTTAGTACTCCTTCTGCTGTCAATATCCCCTGCAAAATCTGAGTCGACGTAGCCTTGTAGCTTGATTTTCGATCCTCTATAACACAACCCTACATCCACAGTACCTACCAGGTATCTAAGGATCCACTTCACAGCTTCCCAATGTTCTTTCCCAGGGTTGTTCATGAACCTGCTAACACCTTCTACTGCTTGAGCAATATCTGGCCTCGTGCTAACTATAGCATACATGAGGCTCCCTATAGCTGACGCATAAGGGACTTTAGCCATGTAGTCCCGTTCCTCCTGCGACTTAGCTCCTTGCTCCTTAGAAAGTTTGAAGTGGTTGGCTAATGGAGTGCTAACCGGCTTAGCACCTCCCATGCTGAATTGATCAAGTACTTTGGCTATGTATTATGCCTATGACAAAACTAACTTCTTGTTTTCTCTGTCACGTTTTATCCACATGCCTAGGATTTATTTTGGAGTTCCTAAATCCTTCATGAAAAACTCTCTAAACAGTTATCTTTTAAGATCTGAGATGTCCTTCATGCTTGATCCGGCTACAAGCATATCATCAACCTACAGAAGAAAAATGATGTACGACGTATCAAACTTCTTCAAGTAACAACAGTGGTCTGCATGACATCTCCTGTACCCATTTCCTGACATAAAACTATCGAACTTCTTGTACCACTGCCTTGGAGCCTGCTTCAGGTCATATAGACTCTTCTTCAGTCTACACACGTTGTTCTCCTTTCCTGGTGCCACGTATCCTATCGGCTGATGCATATATATCTCTTCTTTAAGGTCTCCATGAAGAAAGGCTATCTTAACATCAGCTGCTCTAGATGTAAGTCCTCTGTAGCCACTATACTCAAGACCATGTGAATCGTAGACATCTTCACCACTGGTGAAAATATTTCAGTGAAGTCGATACCTGCCTTTTGTTGGAACCCTTTCACAACTAATTTAGCCCTGTATCGCTTCGAACCATCGTGTTACTCCTTCAATCTGTAAACCCACTTATTATGAAGAGCTTTCTTACCCTTAGGTAGAGTGACTAGCTCCCACGTACGATTAGACTCAAGAGAGTCCATCTCATCATCCATGACTTGCCCCACTTATCCCGCATATCTGACCATAACGCTTCTTCAAAACACTCTGGTTCACTATTATCTGTCAGCAGTAGATAATGTAAGGAGGGTGAGTATCAGACCTTAGGTCTCCTCTCCCGAGTAGACCTCCTCATAACCAGTGTCTGCGGCTCTGCCTCATCATGCTCCTGTGCATACTCATCCTGTGGCACTGTAACACCTGCGTCCGGTAACTCTTCCAACTCTATGAATTCTTTCTCATCGGCCTTATTCTGCTTTTGCTGCAAACTGTCTTTATGCATCACTTTTTCATTGAAGACTACGTCCTTCCTTCTGATAATTTTTCGGCTCTCTGTGTCCCAAAACTGGTAGCCAAAATCATTCTGTCCATAGCCTATAAACGTGCACCTTCTGAATTTCACATTCAGCTTATTTCTGTGCTCTGCATCAATGTAAATATAAGAAGTGCAACCAAACACTATGAGATGTGCAAGGTTCACCTCTTTTTCGGTTCACGTTTCTTCGGGTATCCCACCATCCAATGGTGTTGAGGGACTTCTATTGATGAGATATACAATAGTATTCACAGCATCTGCCCAAAAGGTCTTCAGTAACCCTGCATGTAGCCTCATGCTCCTAGCGTGCTTAAGGATGGTCCTGTTAATGCGCACGGCCACATCATTCTGCTGCAGTGTCCCTGGAATAGTTTTCTGATGTTTGATCCCCTTTACTGCGCAATACTCCTCAAACCTCTTATCATAGTACTCTCCCCCATTATCCGATCTGAGACACTTCACAGTTTTACCTGTCTCATTTTCTACCATAACCATCAACTTCTTAAATACATCAAATATATTAAACTTGTGCTTTAAGAAATAAACTCACACTTTTCTACTAGCATCATCAATGAAAGAAACAAAATAACGTGAACCACCAAGAGATGATACTTGTGCCGGTCCCCACACATTAGTGTACAAGCTCCAACAGATGCGTCTTTGGAGTGTGTCCTATCTTTTTTAAACTTACCCTCTTCTACTTGCCATACACGCAGTCCTCGCAGAATTCCAGATCGATTGCTTTCAACCCTGGTAGCTTCCCCTTTGACAATAGCACTTTTATCCCTTTCTCACTCATATGTCCCAACCTCTGATGCCATAACTGCTCATTCACTCCAGTTAATGCGACTGCGAGTGAACTATATGATTCGAAAGTCACGTAAAAGGTACCTTCCTTCTTGCCTCGAGATATTACCAAGGCACCTTTTATGACCTTCCATGCATCGTTCGTGAATGTCGTCACATATCCGGTATCGGCCAACTGCCCCATTGAGATCAAATTCCTTCTCAAACTCGGTACATGCCTGACATCCTTCGACTTCGAGACCGTTCCATCTTTCTAACTTAAGTGAACGTCTCACTTGCCAACAATACTGCATGGCTCATCATCACCTAGGTAGACTCTTTCAAAGTCACCTGACAAATAATCACGAAGAACTTCTTTTGACGAAGTGGCATGAAACGAAGCACCCGAGTCTATAACATAAGACTCATTCCGCGCATCAAGAGATAAGATCAACACCTCTATATCACTCTCCTCAGATAGATTCACTGAATCCTTCCCACCTTGAGAGCTTCCTTCTTATTTCTTAAGCTCCCTGCAATCATGCTTTATATGACCCTTCTTCGCGCAATGCGAACACCCATCCTTGTCTTTCGATTCCTTGGACTTATTCCTCGACTTAGAATAACCTTGTTTATTGTCTCATTTGTTCGAAGATCTTCCTCTTCCTTCAACATTTAGAGCATTCCTTGAATCTCCTGAAGTTCCTAATACTTTCCTTCTAGATTCTTCGCTTAAATTAGACCAGCCACATCATCAAATTTTAACTTCGTAGACCCTGAGGAATTGCTCACGGCAATCACCAAACCATCCTAACTGTCTGACAAACTGGACAAGATCAATAGTGCCTTGGCTCGTGACTATATTAAACTCGTTTAGATATTCAGTCACGCCCCCACCATCTGACATCTTCATGTTGAATTGTCGTTTCATAAGATGGACCTTATTGGACGCTGAGGGTTTCTCATACATCGTAACCAAAGCCTGCATTAATTCTTTTGTAGTCTTTACTTTGGATATATTGAAGGTGACGCTCTTAGACAAAGAGAGTCGGATCGTTCCTATAGCCTTCCAATCCATTAAAGCCCATTCATCATCTGTTATCTTTTCTAGTTTCTTCTCTTTTCCTTTTAGAGGAATATAGAGATCCTTCTGATACAGATAATTGTTCGCTTCCCCAAGTGTAGGGTTACGATGTAGTAATAATCTCAGTAAGACCGAGGTCGATCCACAGGGAAGGAAGTAAACAATTCCAACTATCCTAATTACCAAAATCTTAAGAGGTTTGTGAAATCGGTTTTGAATATGAAACAGAAAATTCTGATAATGAAAAGATAACTAAAGCATCAAGGATCCACTTATAGCTCTCCTTAGATGCATAATTCGCTGTGGTTTCTCACTTTCTCAACTAGAATCGAAATTAAGTCTTATCTAGCCAGATGATAGAGCGATTATATTATCGAAGCAATCTGTCATATGTGTGATTAATACACATGATTCCCTCAATTCAAGTTAGGACTTGAGCACACTCAATTACATAGGTCAATCCTAGTTCCAATAGGTTAAGAGCATAACTATGATACTTATCAAACCCTGTCACAAAGCTTAACTATATCATGATTTGAGCTTCATTCAAGTCATATGAACAATCAACACATAATTTAGAATTTAGAACAAAAAGATAGAACTTGTTAAGTTCTCACATGGAAATCCAAGTCTAGAGCGTATTGAATCCGATTCCACGGAACATACAGGTATAGAGTCATGCAAAACAATTAAGAACTAAAGCAATTCTTCCAAACATCCATGAGCCATCATAAGATTAAGAAAAACTACCTAGAACTTTATTCAAACTTCTAAAAACCATTGTTCTTCAATAAATCTAACTTTGAAACCAATCAAACGAATTAAACAACCTTAGAAAACTATAAGGTTCACCTCTTAGCTCTAGCTAAGAGATTAGCTAATGAAAAGCATATTAAAAACTAGAACTAGAACTAAGAAAAGGAAAAAAAACTAGCTGGAGGAGGCTAGGAAGCCTCCTATGACTTGAACTCCTTGCTCCCCACGTCCTTGCTTGATGCCCTAGGAAGAGAGTGGAGGTGGCCTTTTATAAGTTGGAGCGGAAGATTTCAGATTGCGCAAGAAATCACGCAATTGCGCAGAGAAAATTGGAGCTTCACGAACAAGCTCTATTACGCTGACGACCGGTTGCACGACCGGTCGCACGACCGATCTCAAAACCTCAAAATTAGTCCAGTGAGTTTTGTGTTTCTAGACTCATCTCGAACTGTCTGACAACCGGTCGGGCGACAGGTCTGGCGACCGGTCTAGCTGTGTAGACCTGTCTGGGGACCGGTCTCGGGACAGGTCTTGGGACAGGTCTTCCATATTTTCTTCTCTTTCTTTCTTCTTCTTTCCTCCACCTTTTGTCACTTGTTATGTTGATCTTCAATGCATACAAAGTGACTCTTTTGACTATGAATTAGTGAAGTCTCCCTCTCATTCCTACAATCACAAATCCATGCATTAGATTAGTCTTTAAATCATGAAAAGCATGCATAATGAGTGATGAATTAGGGTTAGAATATGCACAATTAAGAGCTCAACACACCCCCCAACCAGCATTTTGCTACTCCCGAGCAAAACATGTGTGAAACAAGTTTCATTCTCTAAAACCCAATTCTTCGGAAACTATGTTTCTATACATTCCAAAACATGCAAGTACAAAAATTAGCAAAACTAAGTGATAGAAGTTGAGACTTTAAACTTCCAAAAACATAACAAGTGTTCATATGGAATTCCCGCTGATTGATTGATAAATAGAAGGATCCAAACAAATTAACTTAGTGTGCTCATTGAATGCTCATCTCATGGATTTCCAGGGTTACATTCTTCATGAATTAGCTAAGGTATGGATTCAACGGTGTTTAGATCAACAACAAGCCTATGACAGGAATTTGCCTTACCGTCCTTCCGATGGCTTTCACACTTCGTCCCAATTCCGGCTTTGGTTACGGGTAGACCATCCCCTGGTTGGCAATAGGTAGCCCTTTTTCAGAATTTTCCACCATATTCTCCATCATTCCCATATTTTCATCCTTCCTTTCCGTTTTCTTTTTCATTAGATAAGATTTTTAGAAATCCATATCTTTCGTTATTTTCCCATGGACAAGGATGGACAAAGTACCCCGGCTTGGTTTCTCAATACCTCAAATCCAAACTTATACCTCAAATCCAAACTTAACCAATCCACAATTCCACATAATCCTTTCAAAACATGAGAATCGTGTAACGTGAACTAGGAGTAAAAGTGTTTCAATATTTCTATCAATCAAATCAATAGGGGAATCTAATTAGAAAACCATCATGTTACAAGTCCTTTAAGAGTTTCAAAATCATCTCACTACATCTTTCGTCCTTTCATACTTACGACATCCCAAGTGCATATAAACATGATTTTCCAAGGGAGTTTTGAATTTTTAGAAAAATGAAAAAATTTCTACATAATTGCTCGAAATGTCACAAAAGCTAATAGATTCATCTAAGGAATCTCACCCCCCAACCAAAATCTTACATTGTCTTCAATGTAATAAGATATGCAATATGCATGACATGAGAGCAATGGCATAAAACAAAAGAGAGTGAGAACGAGAGTACCTGAGATAGCGAGTTGATCAATTCTAGCATCTTCCATTGTCTCGATGAGACTTATTCAATCCTAAATGTAGAAAGAAATCCTAATCTACCTACCTACCTTTGATTAGTCCGATCGACTATATGATCAAATTTTAGCAGGATCTTCATGAATTTCAATAGGTTTCTCATGAGGACCATCCAAAGTCCTGCTCGAATGTACACATGGGTGTGTTTCTTCATTAAGGTCCAATCATAGTATGCACCACACGCATGTAAGGAGGAGATAAGAGCAGTAAAAAGATATCTCCTCAAGTTCTGAATTGGGTTGTAATTGATTAAAAATGGGTCCTCCCAATCAAAATTTTCAATGGGTTGAAGAACCCATGATGGTGGAGAGACATTCATTAAGTATTCTTTAGTTTGGGTTGTCTCCTCCACAAATTCAGAATTGCACGATGTTTCCACAAATAATGGTAAAGAGTATAAATCAGTGGAATGGTGTTCTTCAGGCACCGAAACCGTATCTAACAAAATGTCCAACTCCATAATCATCTCATCATCAAGATCATAGGGGTGGGTCATGCATTCCTTTAGGAAATCTAGAGAGTCGGATGAAGGGTCCTCGTTCTCCCTAACTGATTGAGGAAATTCTGTTTCAAGGGTAAGGAATTCCTCCTCTATAAAGGGGAGGTCTTCCAAAGAAAATTTTTCAGATTCATTGGTAAGCACATCATGTAGCATTGGTTGATCTTTTGAAATTTCAGATTGTGCCACCCCGTCATCTAAAGAAACAGAATTTTCAACCCAAGGGAGTTCTTCTACAATAGAATTGGTCATGTTATGTTGGTGAAAGGACTCAAAAATATCGACTTCGGCCATCTCTCTAGCAAGAATATCTTCTGGTGACTCATAAGCATTCGGCCCTTTAGAAGAAGAAATCATGGACTCACAATCATCCTCCAAATCCTCATTGTAAGCAATCAACTTATCACTTTCAGATTTTGTAGATCCCTCGGGTTCGTCAACCGTCCTTGAAATCTTTTCATCGTTCAAATCGGAATACTTAAAAGAGATAGTCGATTCACCATAATCGATGGTAATGTTGGGATCACTAAAATCGACATCCTCTAAAAGTTTAGTCATTAAATCGGAAGAGGGTTGGGCTTAGATAGCCACATCCTCCTCTATGTTGGGGATTAATTCGGTGTTCCCAATGTCGGGTTCAGGATTTTGAGATGGCGAGAGGTTTTGTATGCATTGCTCAGTTATTTCCATAAACTTTCGCAGCGTATCCTCAAGAGTTCGTGTTGATCGTGGTTCATGAGAAAGAAACTCTTGAGGATAATTGTTGGCATCCATGGTTGGCTCTTCCATTGGACTAGAGGTGTGAGGACTCTCCCGATGAAGACCATACGTGTTATATGACGAAGACTGATAAGATGGTTGATAGGCATAACCATACAAGTGATCACGCAATGTCTTTACCGGTTGGTCATTACTCCCCCGGTCCTTTTTCTTATTCCTACCTCCTGTTAAACTCGGTGGAACACTCTTGTTATTTTCAACCCAGTAATCACATAGCGTCCTACGTTAGGGGGTAGTGGAGGTTGATTGAATCTCAGAAAAATACTTATGCTTATAATGGTCCCAATCATAAAGAGTTTTGATTCCATGGTCTGACCTCTCATCTTCTAAAAGGTATGCATAAGCACCACACTTCCAATCAGCCATAATGAGATTTTAAAGAGTTGGGACTACCCTAATCTAGGAAGAAAAACAAAAAAGAAGAAGGGGAGATGTTACCCATGGAAGTGAGAACTATGCCAGCAACTAAGTTCCTACAAACACAAAAATAGAGAATTGTTAGGAATCTAGAAAAAATCAGAAAATTACTTCTAGAAAAATTGAAAATCCTACCTAACTAAGACTACTCTATTGCTACTAGAACAATTAGAACCGTTTAACCACTTCCCCGACAACGGTGCCAAAAACTTGTTCGCTTTCTCAAGTGTAGGGTTGCGATGTAGTAATAATCTTGGTAAGACCAAGGTTGATTCACAGGGAAGGAAGTAAACAATTCCAACTATCCTAATAACCAGAATCTTAAGAGGTTTGTGAAATCGGTTTTGAACATGAAACAGAAAAATCTGATAATGAAAAGATAACTAGAGTATCAATGATCCACTTACAGCTCTCCTTAGACGCATAATTCGCTGTGGTTTCTCACTTTCTCAACTAGAATCGAAATTAAGTCCTATCTAGCCGGATGATAGAGCGGTTATATTCTCGAAGCAATCTGTCATGTGTGTGATTAATACACATGATTCCCTCAATTCAAGTTAGGACTTGAGCATACTCAATTGCATAGGTCAATCCTAGTTCCAATAGGTTAAGATCATAACCATGATACTCATCAAACCCTGTCACAAAGCTTAACTATATCATGATTTGAGCTTCATTCAAGTCATATGAACAATCAACACATAATTCAAAATTTAGAACAAAAAGGTAGAACTTTGGTTTAAGTTCCCACATGAAAATCCAAGTCTAGAGCGTATTGAATCTGATGCTTCGGAGCATACAGGTCTAGAGTCATGCAAAACAATTGAGAACTAAAGCAATTCTTCCCAACATCCATGAACCATCATAAGATTAAGAAAAACTACTTATAACTTTATTCAAACTTCTAAAAATCATTGTTCTTCAATAAATCCAACTTTGAAACCAATAAAATGGATTAAACAACCTTAGAAAATTATAAGGTTCACCTCTTAACTCTAGCTAAGAGATTAGTTAATGAAAAGCATATTAAAAACTAAAACTAGAACTAAGAAAATGAAGAAAAACTAGCTGGAGGAGGCTAGGAAGCTTGTTCCATCATCAGATCTAATTTTTCTTTTTAATGATGATAATCCTCCATCTGCATCTTGCAGGAGGTAAAGTTTCGTCATCGCTTCCACTTGAACTAAACCAATAGCTCTGATACCAGTTGTTGCGCAGCACGCCAATAACGCCGGTGAACCGAGATCCAATCTCCGGTTTCACCCACAAACGATAAACAGGAAGAAATAATAACTAGAAGTAAAATTCACACAAACCAACAATCCATAAGACAGAATTTACATGAAAAAACCCTAACAAGGGTAAAAAACCACGGGTGCAAACTTTCACTATGAAGAAAACGAAGTTACAAGCAATATACTTACCTTCTCCTATGCTCCCATGTATAAAGATGACCCTTTTGCTAATCCTCTTGCCTCTTTCTCACCTTAGACGTATAGAAACCCTAATCCCATAGCCTAATCCCATATTACACCCCTTTATATAGTAAAACCTGAAATTACAACTCAAAATAGGAAACCCCGTACTTTAGTTCGCGGCCGGTCGGGCGCCCGCCCATTATAAAAAACGTTCAACGAGTTATAGGCTAAATCAACCGATTATCGGGCTCCCGTCAATTTGACCGTCGGGCGCCCGACTGTTCACAAAACAGTCCAAAGACTTATGTCTCAAACACATGAATATCGGGCGCCCGGTCCACAGACCGTCCGGGCACCCGACTACATACTGATGTGATTGGATCCACATCTGTGATTGAACACACTATGAGAAACAGTAGTGATTGAACACCTGTGGTTAAAAAAAAAAATTAGTGCCACAAAAGTTTTAGATGGAGCTGATATTTGTGGTTTCCCTTCATCAAGGTCTGTGTTACCTAATCAACGGATTAGATGGAAAATAAACATTATAGTGGGCATTCAGTCACCACTCTTTTCTTGTGGTGTTGTCCACTTTAGATTTGGATTTTCTCATTTTTGCCCTCATGCATGCCCTAAAATGATCTAGAAAAATAGATGGATGGCGTCCATACAACAAATATATCATGGTGGGGGCGCATGGACTAGCGCGGTCGGAAATCGGATTGTGTCCTGAGTAACTCAGTAGACTCTTATAGTGCTGAGTAAACTCAGTTGGGCCCACTGTAAATGTATGTAGTTTATCTACACCATCCATACGGTTTTCCAAGATCATTTAAGGTGTTGAAACTAAAATTGAAGCATATCCAAAGCTCAAGTGGACTATACCACAAGAAACAGCACTGGGTATAATGATTTTCACTGTTGAAACCTTTATGGGGCTCTCAGCAATTTCTCATCCAACCTGTTCACAAGATCACACAGACATGGATGAAGGGAAAAAACAAATACCAGCTTGATCCAAAACTTCCCTAGCCCCCAATAACTTTTCAACATTTAATTCACAGTTTTTCCTGTGGTGTGGTCAACTTAAGCTTTCTATATATGTTTCATTGTTTTTATGAAGCCAAAAAATTATCTGTTAAAATGGATAAACAGAGTGGATGAAATACATAAATCACCGATAGACCCCGCAGAATTTACTAAGTACGACGTAGCGTACTCGGCACACAATCCGCTTCCTTTCCGCCCGGTCGCTACTGTCAGCGTCAGTGGGTAATTTGCGTCCTGTTTCCTCTGAAGGAAATTCAACGGTCAGAGTCCAACCGTTAGGGTTATCAGCCAGCTGAGTCATACCATGTCACCCCATTTCCAAAGAACGATCTCAAAATGAGAAAAATGATGCCGGCAGAGGATGATCATCCACAGCAGTGACAGCATGGATATAACCAATCCAAACCGTTCATATGATGCTGCCGGCATGATCATCTACAGCAGTGACAGCATGGATATAACCAATCCAAGCCGTTCATATGATGCTGCCAGCATGATCATCCACAGTAGGGACAGCATGGATATAACCAATCCAAACCGTTCATATGATGGGCCCTATCATAAACAGTCCATACGCTATGAATCACTTTGGAACAGTGATCCTAAATCTCCTAATTATTTCCATCAATCCCACAGTTAAAAGTCCCGATTAAGCAAACGGAAGTCCATTAACAGGAGATTCATTAGGATCCAGAGGTAAATCTGATCACAAGGCTATACCACATCTACCATTCTACGGTAGGCCACGATTTGAATAGTTTGGGTTGAATCACTTGTGCTGGTACGTTCTAATGTCTTCTAGCCATCCACTGTGCTCCTACGTCCTTTATCAATTCTGATTATGCCGAATGTATATGGTGTGGGCCATTTGAGTATATTAGGGCCCCAAGAAGGTGAGTCCGACCACTTTCTTCTATGGTGTGGGCCACTTGATCGTTTTGAACGGTGCTTACTTGGGCAAGTACACCTCTTCGACAGCCCTACGTTCTGTACACGTCTCCGGCTGTAATAGTCGAGATATTGGAGAACGTGGATTGTATATTCACGGAAAGGCATTGTGTTCGGTCAAACAAACTCTTGATGGACCAACAAGACCGAAATCACGCCAATAGGATGATCTAACCATCTGGTTAATGGATTGCAAAATTGATGGTCCAGAGGCAACATCAATTGCTTACATCTTTCAAGAGTCTGGCGCAGGGAGGACATAGTAGGTCGATCACCGTCTCCCCATTTGATAGATATCTTGAATGCACAAGGTGTTCTTGAATCCACGAGAAGATAAAAATGAAATAATTCATATAAAATTCGTAATAATTGATTGAATAATTATAAAATCATCCATAAAATGCATTAAATAATAACTAAACCGTAGTAATGAATATTTGACTCCAACTACAACTAAAATTCTTAGATAAAGAAAAACTAAACTAACAAAAATTCAGAATTATTAAAAATAGCAGGTTTTTCCTAAAATTCCGTTTTGCTATTGTAACTGCACGTTTTCTAACAAAACGGACAGACACAACCCACTTTAATAGGTCAGTTCACCCCAAAACGAGTCCATCCATGCGAAAGTTGCCGATTTTTATCAATTTTTTCTTGATCTTTGTTTGGTCCATAAGCGATAGGAATGTGCTTGATCCACGCTCTTCATCAGGAGGTTCTTGTCCTACATCAGAGTTGCTTTGATCTGAAGAGCCTGACCACTAAATTTGTTTCTTGGAAAACCAACAGTTACGAAGAAGAGGGACATCATATGAATGGTTAGGATCATTTGATCAATAACTGGATCACAATACACTGACAGATAGGGATTGGGTACTACCCCTCACGCCACTAGCTATGAATGGACTGGGGCTCTGAGTGGCCACAGTGATGTATGAGCAGCCACAGTGATGTATGAGCTTTATCCGCTGTGCATTCATTTTTCCATCTCATTTTAGGATACAAGCCAAAAAAATATACAAGCCAAAAAAACATGAGGCAGTTAAAAGGCTCAAGTTGGCCAAACAATGGGGGATAAAACACTTACTATTGAAAACCAGGGGCCACAAAAGTTTTGGATTAGCCTGATATTTGTGGTTTCCCTTGATCCAGGTCTATATGTGACGTCCTTGTGAACCTGTTGGATGGAAATTAACCATCACCGTAGGCATAAGGAAGGTTTCAACTGTGGGTGTCACTATCACCCCTTGCTTCGTGTGACGTGGTCCACTTGAGCCTTGGATCTGCCTCATTTTTTGATCTGTACTGTAAAATTATATGGAAAAATGGATGGATGGTGTGGATAAAACCCATACATAACCAAGGCCCCTCAGATCACTTGTCGGTTCCTAGCTAAGAACCTGCACGGGTAGTACCAAATCTCTGTTGTACACTGACGTGATTAAACGTAGAGTTTCCTTGCATTGATGGCTTTTTTTTTTCTTATCTTTTTTTTTTTAACAAATTTTTTTGGGTTAGCTCCCACACCCCATTGTTAGTACACTCAGCCACCCTGTACCATTACCATGACCTCAAGCGTGGCTCTCTTCACTCAGTCTGCCACTCGAGCTAGCTCATATGCGGCCCATGGAAGTCCGACTGCACCAGCCTGAGTACGCCCTAGTTGTACCGGGCGCATAGAATGACTGTCGTATCCACACCGTCCAGGTGGGTCACTTTTATCATGGATTTTAAAATCTGTCCAATCCAGGACTTAGGTGGGAGGCACCATTTGAAACGGTGTAAAATCAATGCCTAAAAACTATAAATTCATGTGTTTTGGCTCACATGAGAGAGAATTTCCAGGAAATCCATTCCTCTTGACATGGCGTGTCATATTAGCGGACTGGATGGCATATAAACACAGCTGTGCACGATTTTCATGGTAGACTTCTAATTTTGAATTGACCTCATTTTTGGGCTCCGATCAAAACAGTGGGACACACCTGATTGATCATGTTGATCTCATCCATCCACGTAAAGATCTCTATCTACATCAACAAATGGTCAGGCAGCCACGTGACTACTCGCAGTCACGCAAGTGTTTTCCGGGAAATCCATGTTACAACTTGGTAAACCAAAGAACAGATTCACCATTTCCAAAAATGAATGCTTCCAACCGTCCACTTTACGCCTGGACTGCATGGGCTGCAAGGTGGGTCGTCCAGATTATGAAAATTGACTATATACAAAATAGCATTGTTGGATAGCAAATGGACGATGAAATATAAAATATCATATGTCCAATTGGCAATGACTGAAATCAGATGGTTGAGATCCTCGACAATTGAAACATAATCAATTCACAAAAAGACTTCGACCAAAGACGGCCCAGATATCGCTACATGCGTGCTACATGGCTCAATTACACGTAATCAACTGCCTTGAATTCAGGCGAAATATCCAGCCCTTTACCAGTCTTGGTCCGTTCTCCACACGACAAAAATCAAACCATTGAACCCTGACGATTCAATAGTTTGACTGTGACTCATGTGAACTTTGCCCTGCCGAGACAGAGTCAAACACTCTCCTATAACACGTACAAACCCAAGAGTAGGGCTGTAAATCGGTCAGCAGATCCGATGGGGGTACCTAGACCCAACCCATTTAGATGCGGCCCATTTGTTAAATGGTATGGGCGTGGGTACAAGAATAGACCCATTTACTGAATGGGTCTGGGTTTGGTTTCCTTTATATTAGGCCTGACCCGACCCGAGCGAACCCATTTAGTAAGTGGGTGGGTTTAGTCTATGTTTCAAGGGACCCGTCTAGACCTGATTTCAAGCCTTATAAAAATGCTTGCATACTTAGATCCAGGCCTAGAACCATCAGACCTGACTCATTTATAAATGGGTCTAGGTGGATCTCCCTCTACCGGACCCAAACCCATTTATAAATGGGTCTGATGGGTTGATTCGAACCTGACCTAGACCCAAACTCACCCATTTAGTAAAAAGGTCTGGGTCTGAAATTTGGACATAGATTCATTTAGTAAATGGGCGGGTCTGATTTTGGCTAAACCCACCCTGAACCCGACCATTTACAGCCCTACTTAAGAGGTGATTGTCTTACTGTTGAATTAGTGAGCATTTATTGGACGGCTAAAATGAAATCAATCCATCTGTACATTTCCAACAAACAAGTGTCCTACTGTGACTCAGCGAGAGTGGGCTACACAGCTTAATTAGTCTGTTAATTCGGTGGGGCTAGCCCACCAGGACCTGGCTAGAGACTGTCGTTCCTGTCAGGGTTTCTGTGGGCCCACCGTGTTGTATGTGTTTTATCCATACCATCAATCCATTTTAAAAGATCATTTTAGGTGATGAGCTGAAAAATGAGGTAGATTGAATCCTCATATGGACCACAAGGCAGGAAACAGTGAGGATTGAATACCACCTCTTGTTGGCTACAGAAGTTTTGGATCAAGTTGATATTTCTGTTTCCTTCATTCATGTTCATGTGACCTTTTGAATAAAGCTTGGGTGGATAGCAAAGAAAATCACGGTCGGCCATAGGATGGTTTCAACAGTGAATGTCATTCTCTCCACTTTTTCCTATAATGTGGTCCACTAGAGCATTTGATCTACCTCATTTTTGGGTTCATGCACTAAAATTAGCTTTCAAAATTTATGGACGTCTTGGATGAAACACGTATATCACTGTGGACGCCACAGACCCCTGGCAGGACCGTTGGTCTCAAGCTAGGTGCTGGTGGGCGTAGTACCCAATCCGAGACCGTGTTAACTTTGAGTGCATTTATGGCACGTGTTCAATTGGAGAGTACCTACGTATCAAGCCTAATACTCCGCCAGAGTATCAAATAAGCCCCCGAGGGAGGAAATTGCCAATGAAAAAATTCTCTCCCCCCATTTCTATATAAAGCCTCTCCCCTGTCTCGACAACATCAAAACTACGGATCCCAGTTTTCTATAGAAAAAACCCCACGTCTAAAAAAATCTTCATTGTTGATCGCAGAGATGGGATTTCATAGAAGAGATCTCCTGCTAGTGATAACCATCTTTTTCATCTTCCTGATTTCGACTTTCCAACCTCTTATCGCTTCAAGGCCTGTCAATGTAGAGTGGGGATCAAAGAATGGAAATATCATCTTACAGTCACTCCAGCAGGGGCCTGTGCCGCCTTCGGGACCTTCATGTAAGACAAATGGAGCGATAAAGTGCCCAAAGACTAAAAAGATGTAAGTTGGGCATGTTCCCACACTGGCCACACTGCTTGCATGACAAATAATTAGTTCATTTGGGCAACATTGATTTTGACCATGAAACTCACCACGATCATCTCGACTGTCCTAATCACCTGTATCAGCTATGTTTGGTGCAAATATCCAATATCAGCGGAGCGGCTCATGGAAGATTGAATTTCTTTTTTTCTTTTTCTTTTTTCTCTTTCTTTGTTAACGATGCAGTTACTTTTCTCATCTTTATTTTTTTTTCCTTGCATGTAAACCAGCCATGGATGTGATTTACAATAATTCATTTCTTGTTTGCGAATATTTGGATGTGTAGTTTTTTTTAGGTGGGAGCACTACTCCACCTGTAACTTTGTTGATGTGAAAAGTAAAAGATGCATAATAATACTGGTGGGCACCACAATCACAACAGGCCTCGCCTATTGTAGAACACTACGAATTTACAAGCACAAACAAGAACAAAACAACTCAGAGACACCACAAAAGATTATTACAAACCACATTTCAGAGGGCCCATGGCGCAACCCATGCTTCACCAGAAAAATTGGAAACGCCAGAAACAAGCCAACCTAAACCATTAACTAGACCACAACCCACATCCCACTACCAGTAGGTTGACATACACTACTATCAGCAGCAAACAAAGCTGGCTGAATCTTCCAAAGCAGCTAACCCTATATCAGACAGAGACTTTATTTTTAGAAATTTGGTGGAAGTGCAGAGCACCTGTAACTTTGTTGATATGATAAAATTGATGTACAATCTTTCTAAGTGGGCACCACAAAAAAGAAAAGAACCTCACCTCTCATATAATTCTACAAAACAACATCAATAAAATTTACACAGCGGGAAATAAAAGAAAACCCAGGGCTAGGTCTGAGACTAAAATCAACTAACAGGCAAGGGACTCTCCAAGCACGACCCATCCACTCCCAAACTCTGGATTTGGAGCCCCTAGGAAGCCTTAGCAGCCAACACAATCCCATAGCTAATTGACACCTCAGCAGCCACAGCAGCCTCTCCAAACCAGCAGGAATGTGCCAAGAGGGCCACCGGAGCAACCTTTACAACCAATCCCATAAAAAATGATGCCCTGCAGCGCATTTGCATGAACAATAGTACTCTGCAGAGTATCAATTGTGAATTTGAGAATGTGGATTGTCTATTCAAAGAAAGGGACTGTATTTGGCCAAACAAATTCGAGATGGATCACCAAAAGCGAAATCACGTGGCAATGCAATGATCTAACCATCTGATTAATGGATCAGAAAATTGATGGTCCAGAGGCTCCATGGATTGCTTACATGTTTCAAGAGTAGTTTCAATCTGATATCCTAACTATCGAATCAGTTTCTTGTAAATGTAACAGTTACAATGAAAAGGGCCATCGTCTGAATGGTTAGGATCATTTGATCAATTACTGGATCATCCCTAAATGTATGCACTGACGTCATTAAGTGAAGGTTTTCCCTCACAGATATTTGTGCTATGAGTGTAGATCGTCTGTGTTGAAGGCACAGAAAAATTCAGTGCCGTCTATTCTCATTGGTACACGTCATAGCCAATAACGTCAGCTAAAAAAACCAGCCGATTTTCTCTCTCACGTACGGATTGCGTGCTGCACAACCCACTTTTACGGTTTGGAATTTACCCGGGCCTCATCCTAATTTATCTGCTAGATCAGAACCGTCCATCAATTTTTTTCAGATTATTCTAAAGCATAAGATAAAAATGAATCACATCAAGTGGACCACACAACAGAAAGCATGGGATTGAACGACTAACGTTTAAACCTTCCTACGGTCCACTTTGAGGTTTATTTGCCATCTAACCCCTTCATAAGGTCACTTAGACCTTGATTCAGAGAAAACACAAACATCAGCTGGATCAGAGCTGTCTATTGCAACAAGAAGTTTTCAATGGTAGGTGTTCATTTCCCACTCTTTCCCATTGTGTGGCCCACTTGAACCTTGGATCTGATTTATTTCAGCTTCGTGTCTAAAAGGTATGAAACAAAATGATTGGACCGTGTGGATCTAATACATACATCATGATGGACCCCACAGAAGTTCCACCTTTCAAATGTTCCGGTTTTCTTCTCCCTAGAGCGGAATTTCTTTAGGTGGGAAATTTATGCGGGCCCATGATGACTTATTTCTTAGATCCACACCGTCCATATAATTTTTCAGATCTTTCCAGGTTATAAATCTAAAAACAAGTTAGATCCAAAGCTCAGCTGGAACACACCATAGGAAACAGTGGAATTGATGCTACCGTTGAAAACTTCTTAGGGCCCCAGACGGCTCTGATCAAGCAGATATTTGTGTTGTACCTTCACCCTGGGTGGACTTATGAACTGGTTAGATGTTAGATAAAGCCTCACGCTTCGCCCGAGGAAGGTTTCAACCAAAGTTTGTGTAATCGGGACTACTTTCTTTTGGTGCGGTGAACTTGAGAGTTGGATGTACCTTATTTTGAAACCATGCTCTAAACCTATTTGTAAAAATTGATAGGCGGTGTGGATGTAAGACAGAAGTTATGGTGAAGGGCGGTGACGTTCAATACGTTAAAAGATGTGCTATGTAGCACGCAATGTACCGGAAGAGACAAATACGGGATATTTTGTGAGATTGGAGATAACGGAAATGACGTGGCCGAACGAGAAGCGACCTGGAATTTACTGTGCTTTCGACACAGACGATCCTCACTCTTGTGCTATGAGTCCGGATCCTCTATTTTACCCGAACAGAGAACATCTGCTTGCACCTCTGTGATTGGTTCAGCTCGGACGGACTGTGTCAGAGCTGACCGTCCGAGCTGGACCAATCACAGAGGAGGAATACAGGATTCTGCTCGGGTAAAGCAGAGGATCCGGATTCTTGTGCTATTATCTGCGTTCTGCATACGGAAGTCCATAGCGGTTAGCCGTTACCCAGGGAACAGCTTAGGGGGTGTTACCCTAACTGTGTGGGCCCTATCTTGATGTAATTTTTATATACCCATGCCGTCCATCTATTTTTTAATCTCATGTTAAGATGTTATGATAAGCCCTAAGAAGATCCAAATCTCAGGTGGACCATACCACCAGAAACAGTGATGAATGACCATTATAAACTTTTTGTGGCCCACAAAAGTTTTAGATCAAGAGGATCTTTATAATTATGAACTTTCATCTATAATTATAAACTTCATCTATATCTTCTTGACATTATGAACATGTTGGATTGCAAATAAGTCCTACGATGGGCTTTTTTGAAATTTTAATGGTGTAGTACTTAATCATGGCTATTTTCCTAGTATAGTCCACCTGAGATTTGGATCTCCATAAATTTTGTAACCCCATACTCAAATGTTTTTCAATCTCATTTTAGGACGTTATGCTAAGCCTGGAGAAGATCCAAATCTCAGGTGGAGAAACACTAATGAATGACCATTAAAAACTTTTGGTGGCCCACAAAAGTTTTAGATCAAGAGGATCTTTATAATTTCCCTTCATCCATATCTTCTTGTCATTATGAGTAGGTTGGATTGCAAATAAACATTATTAAAACCTTAAGATGGGCTCTTTAGAAATCTGAATGATGGAGCACTCAATCACCACTGTTTCCAGGGGTATAGTCTACCTGAGATTTGGATCTCCATAAATTTTGAAACCGCATTCTCAAATGGGATGGAGGAATGAATGGACAGCATCGATATACAAAATATCACCCATGTGTGCCACACCGTACGGGTAACACCCACTTAGCATCCCCAGGTAACACGAGTGCGGATTGTCTGTGTTGAAGGCACCGGAAAATCCAGCGCCATAGCTTCTCATTGCTCCACGTAATCATTGATGACGACAGCTCTTAAAACATGTCGATTATCTCTCTCAGGTATGGATTGCCCACTACACAGCCCCACTTTTCCCATGTGTAATTTCTCTTGGCTCCACCATGATTCATGTTTTAAATCCAAACTGTCCATCAATTTTTTTTCAGATTATTCTAGATCAAGAGCCCAAAAGCCAGGCACATCCAAAGCTCAAGTGGACCACTGCACACGAAGCAGCATGGATTGCACGACTAACATTGAAACTTTCCTAGGGTCCACCGAGAGGTTTATTTGCCATCTAACATCTTCATAAATGTTACACAGATCTGGATGAAGGGAAAACACAAATATCAGCTTGATGATAGCCTTCTGTAACCCCAAAAAGCTTTCAACGGTAGGCATCTAACTCCCGTTCTTTCCTGTTGTGTGGCCCACTCGAGACTTGGATCTGCCTCATTTTGGTTTCATTCCCTAAAAGGTAAGGAAAAATGGATGGATGGTGTGGATCCAATGCATACATCATGATGGGCTCACGGATGTTGTCGGTTTTCTTCTCTCTGGAGCAAGCAATGGAATTTCTTCTTGGGTGAAATTTATGTGGGCCATATGATGATGTATTTATTAGATCTCCACCATCCATCCATTTTTTTCAGATCATTTTAAGAAATTAACCTAAAAGATAAGGCAGATCCAAAGCTCAAGTGGACCACACCACAAGAAATAATACAAATTGACGCTACCATTGAAAACTTCTTGAGGCCACAGATGGCTCTGATCAAGCTGATATTTGTGTTTTACCTTCATCCAAGTATGGGGTGACCTTATGACCAGGTTATATGGCAAAGAAGCCTCATAGTTGACCCTAAAAAGGTTTCAACCCATTTGTTCAATCTTCAGTGCTTTTCTGTGGTGTGGTCCACTTGAGATTTGGATGTATGTAATTCTTCTGATAATGATCTAAAATTATCTAGAAAAGTTGATGGACAGTTTAGATCTAACACAAAAACCACGGTGGACCTAGTAAGTTCCACACATTCAAAATTATGTTGTGTACCAAGCAATCTATTAGGGCTCTCAATGGAGCGGGTCAGATCCGAGATCCGATTCGCTTCGAATCCGTATAATGCGGATTTGGATCTTAAAATAGGCCCAATTAGTTAAATGGACCAGATTTGGATCTTAAAATAGGTCCGATTAGTAAAATCGACAGGATATGGATTCACATGAACATATCCGAGTTCGATCCGAATCCGATTAAGATTCAACTCATTGTCACCTTAATGTATATGTTATATTCATGCTAGCCATCTGTTTTACAAATTATTTTAGGCCATGTGGACCATACCATAGTAAATAGTGGGATTTGCATCATTTTTCTACTAAATTAAATATATAATATTATATATTTTATATCATATATTTTTTTAGATTTGTAATGTGGGTGGATTCGAACCTAGATCCAACCCGAATCCAATGGTTATATGGATTTTGGATCGGAAATGGATCTAACAATTTATAAATGGATCGGATATGGATATCTCCTTTTGGATCTAGGGCTCTCAGTGGGTCGGATCTGGATCGGATCCAGTTGGATTCGGCTCCAAGTCTGTATATCGGTAGACAGATTCGGATCGGATTCAGATCCAACTCGGATCCAAAAGGTGATATCCATATCCGATTCATTTATAAATTGTTAGATCCATTTTCGATCCAAAATCCATATAACCATCGGATTCGGGTCGGATCTAGGTCTGAATCCACCCCATTACAAATCTAAAAAATATATGATATAAAATATATAATATAATATATTTAATTGAGTAGAAAAATGATGCAAGTCCCACTATTTACTATGGTATGGTCGACATGGCCCAAAATAATTTGTAAAACGGATAGCCAGCATGAATATAACATATACAGTAAGGTGACAATGAGTTGGATCTTAATCGGATTCAGATCGAACTCGGATATGTTCCTGTGAATCCATATTCACTCCATTTAAGTAATCGGACCTATTTTAAGATCCAAATCCAGTCCATTTAACTAATCGGACCTGTTTTAAGATCCAAATCCGTATTATACGGATTCGGAGCGAATCAGATATCAGATCTGACCCGCTCCATTGAGAGCCCTATTTGGATCTGAGTTGGATCCGAATCCAATCCAAATCTGTCTACAGATATACAGACTTGGAGCCAGATCCAACTGGATCCGACCCATTGAGAGCCCTAAAATCTATCCACCAGAGAGTAATTCGGCGCATACTGGACTTTAGGTGGGTCACTTTCACCATGGGCTTTATAATCAGTCCAATTCAAGATTTTGGTCGAAGACCCCATATTAAATTCATGTGTTGTGATGCACATGCGTATTAGAATGTCCTGATTCTCTGGGAATCCATTCATGCTGATGTGGTGTGTCGCATGATTTGATTGAATGGAACATAAGTACCGTAGTGGGCCCACATGCAATTTGAATGATTTTGATGGTAATACTTCTCATTCCAACTGTTCCTCGTGGTGTTACCCACCTGAGCTTTGAATTGACCTGACTTTTGGGCTCCAGTGCAAACACATGGGGACGCACCTAATATACGGTGTGGATTTCATCCATATGAAGTCCTCCATTCCGTAGGAAATAGTCAGGCCGCCATGTGAATACTCACAGAGACGCAAGCATTTTCACTGAAAATATTAGGAAATCAAAGAACACATTCACCGTTTTCAATAAGGAACACGGCTTACCTTGCACTCTTCTCCTGGCACACATGTACCACAACGTGGGTCGTACAATCTGGACAATTGAGCATAGCACTGTTGGATCGTCAATGAATGGTGAAATATAAAATGATCATCCATCCAATTGACAATTAGTGAAATCAGATGGTTAATACCATCCAATCTGGTGAGTTTTGAATCATGCTCAATAAACAAAGGGACCTGATTTTGGACGGCACGGATATCCCTAATGCATGCTACACGGTTAGATTTCAAGTCACCAAGTTCCTTAAATTGAGGCCAAATATCCAGCATTTTACTTGTCCTAGTCTGTGCCCCATAGGTCAAAAATCAAACTATAGAATCCTTACGAGTCTATAGTTGACTTGGACTCAATTAAACTTTGCCCTACCGAGTCAGTCTAATGATCTCCTATAACGCGTACAAACGCAGGAGGGAAGAGAAAAAACTTTTATGCTCTGGCAAGGAGCGATCATGATACTCAAGCACCTAGTAATTAGTAAAAAAATTGCACAATTAATTCTAGATAAACTATTCAGATTATGAGCTCCAGTTTGGATATACCATCAACCAAAATTCATGATTATATTTGTTCATCTAATCTAATCCTAGTATTGTGACATAGAGACAGTGGGCTCCACAGCCTAGTCCATTTAATTTTACTCCTGTATCAAGTGCAATACCTTTTTTTTTTAATTTTTTTTAATTTTTTTTATTTTACAGAAGTACTCAGCCCCATTGGGCCTTTTCTTTTTTTTTTTTTTTTTAAGGAAAATATATTTTATAGATAATTGAGAAGAGAAAACTTCGGGGAGAGTACTTACAAAAATCCATATTACACCTACCTATCAAAAACTATACAAAACAATCACACAATCTGCCATGTTAGGCCTGCACCTGATGTATAACGGGTCGCTGATTATTTCATGGCCTAGATGGAGCAAAAGAAGACCGGTCGGAGTCGAAAGTGATCCGGACCGTCAGGACCGTAAACCGGCCGTATCTCACAATCCAGAATGAGTTTCGGGACATATAATATATCAATTTGGGGTAGCTCGAGCTACTTTAGCCAACCAACCCCGCTACGCTAGGTTTTCCATGCCCGAATCGCGAGATTCGACCGTATTGATGGTCATTAGGCTAGTTTATTTTTAGTTTTACTATTTATAGTAAGTTTTAATTCGATCATAACTTTGGATCTGTAGGGTTTTAGAGTTAGTGCCCAACATGAAAAGGGCTTAGAATATTTAGTAGAACAACATGGTTGGGCCCATTTGATAACTTTCTATTTTTAGCCGAAAACCAAGAGTTCTAGTAGGATTGAACGACTTCTATAAATAGTAAGTTTACTATTTATAGTAAGTTGCGTTTTCCAGGAGTTTTATTTTGAGTTGGAGTCTGATACTTTACTTAGGGTTTAGTTTCTTATTTATATGCATTGTAATTCCGTTTATTATTCATTCAATTATCAAAAACATTATTCGGAGTTAATTTCCTTTTTTATTACCCTTTTCTTTCTTCTCGTGGATTCAAGAAACTCTCGGTTAGGGAAACGGTGATCGACCTACCACGTCCTCCTTGCGTCATTGGTATCAAAGCGAGGTTTCTTCCTCAGGACGATGACCTCTAATAAAGGGTTGGATCCTCATCCTAAGGACGATGCTCCAAGGGACTATCTAACGGCGATAGCTTTCGAAGCAGCACAACGGGAGAACCGGTTGATCCTGCAAGGTATACAGGCGACCCTCGACCGGATTGTAGCATCGTTAGCTCCGCTTCGAGCCCAAGGCGACCAACAACCACCAACAGTTACTATACAGGACAATCCTGTTGTTCGTAGAGCACCCCGGGTGGATAATCGTAGGACTACACTGGACGACTTAGAACCAAGCGATGACGAGGTCGAAGACATTTTGGTACGACGACCTGTGCTAAGGAATGAGTGGGTGGAATAAGCAGAACGAGACTATTGGGGCAAACCTGATCTTCCCAGCTTTAATGGCCTACTTCGAATAGAGGAGTTCCTCGACTGGCTGGCAGAGGTCGAACAATACTTCGACTATATGGAAGTGCCTGACAACAAGAAGGTAAAACTAATTGCATATAAATTTAAATCCGATGCTTTAGCATGGTGGGAAAACCTACAGGTTTTCCAAACCCGTCAGAATAAGACACCCATCCGAACATGGCCTCGGATGAGACAACTTCTTAGAGCTCGATTCCTCCCTAGCGACTATGAACAAATTTTTGTTCCAACAATATCAAAACTGTCGTCAGGGAAATCGGATCGTAGCCGAATATCTTGAAGAATTCCAGCGATTGGCTACACGGAATAATTTATCGGAATCAGAGGCACAACAAGTATCACGATTCATTGGTGGGTTGCGATTTGCAATCCAAGATCGGGTCCAGATGCATCCAATCTGGACGTTGAGTGAGGCCAACCAATTAGCCACCGGAGCGGAAACACAGTTGTCACGGCCTCCTGCTCAACCCTATCTGACAACATGGAATCCCATCACCGGACCCACTCAAGATACCACGTTGGCCAAAGGCAAAGAACCTATAGGACGGCGTCCTCAACCTCCTATGGTCACGAACCGGGAATGGAGAAGCGGTCCCTCAAGACCTCAACGTGCAGCTCCCACAACAGTGGGTCCTAGCAGGATCCCCAACCTATATGGTCTGCCAAGGCCAGACCATTGTCTCCGTTGTGGCCAACTAGGTCACTGGTCGAACGCTTACCCTCAACGCCCTACAGCCCACTTAACTACGAATGAAGGTGGCACAGAAGGTGAAATAATGGAAGACAACCCTGAATTGGAACAGGTTGAAGAGGGGGACACAGAAGATGTAGATTGGCTAACTGAAGATCATGGGGAATCACTAGTAATGAGATGACTACTTTACGCTCCTAGGAAGGACGTGCACCAACAACGACATAATATCTTCCGCACAAAGTGCACCGTGCAGGGCAAAATCTGTGATGTGATCATAGACAATGGGAGTAGCGAAAATATTGTCTCAAAAATTATGGTGGATAAGTTACATCTGCCTATGACGAAGCACCCTACCCCTTACTCGATCGGTTGGATCAAGAAGGTGAACGAGACAAAGGTAATTCATCAATGCATTATCTTGTTTTTCATTGGTAAAAGTTATAAGGACGAGGTCCTCTGTGATGTGGTTGACATGGAAGCCTGCCACATGTTACTCGGCGCGACCATGACAATCGGATCGAGATGTGACACACGGTGGACGGGAAAACATATACATGTTCACCAAGGATGGTTGAAAAATTGTTTTGCCCCCTATGACACCAGAGAAACACCCCAAAGCTTCTAAACTGGAAGGAAACTCTCTCCTTACCATTCGCGAGTTTGTTTAAGGAATCGAAGGAAACGGGCGAAGTATATGCCGTTATGGTAAAGGGATAGGAGTCATGATCATCTAATATTCCTCAACGCCTTAAACCGTTGCTAGAAGAATTCCGAAGTACTTGGCCTGGAGATTTACCTGATGAGTTGCCTCCCATGCAAGACATACAACATCACATCGACCTTGTCCTAGGGTCCAGTTTGCCCAACCGACCGCACTATCGGATGAGTCCGAAAGAGTGTGAAATTCTACAGGGAAAAGTGGAGGAACTGATCCGTAAGGGTCTCATTAAAGAGACTATGAGCTTGTGTGCCGTTCTAGCACTCCTTACCCCAAAGAAAGACGGAACTTGATGCATGTGTATCGATAGCCGCGAAATTAATAAAATAACAGTTAAATATCGATTTCCAATACCGCGATTAGATGACATGCTTGACATGCTCGAGGGCTCCAAGGTGTTCTCAAAACTGGACTTATGAAGTGGATACCATCAAATCAGTATTAGGCCAGGTGACGAGTGGAAAACGGCCTTCAAGACCAAGGAATGGCTATATGAGTGGCTGGTTATGCCATTCGGTCTGACGAACGCACCTAGCACTTTCATACGCTTAATGAACCAAGTGTTGAAGCCGTTCATTGGCCATTTTGTTGTCGTTTACTTTGACGACATCCTAATATACAGTCAGGATGAAACGGAGCACATGACCTACATCAGAAAAGTGCTACAAGTGTTGGCCGACAATAAACTATACTTAAATCTGAAAAAGTGTAGCTTTTTAACTGATCGGTTATTGTTTCTGGGGTTTATTGTGTCATCCACGGGTATCTGAGTGGATGAAGAGAAAGTTCGAGCTATTCGGGATTGGCCGACTCCGACGAACATTCACGAGGTACGAAGTTTTCATGGATTGGCGACCTTCTATCGTCGGTTTGTGCGGAACTTCAGCAGTATCGTCGCGCCGATTACCAACTGTATGAAGAAGGGTTCGTTTCAATGGACCGAAGGGGTAGAGAAGAGTTTTGCAGAAATCAAACATCAGTTGTCCACTACGCCGGTCCTGGTACTCCTTAATTTCGATAAGTTGTTTGAGGTAGAATGTGATGCATTTATTGTCGGCATTGGGGGAGTCCTTTCTCAAGAGGGCAGGCCAGTTGCCTTTTACAGTGAGAAACTCAGTGACGCACGACAGAAGTGGTTGACATATGAGCTTGAATTATATGTAGTGGTTTAGGCACTGCGCCATTGGCGCCATTATCTTATTCAAAGGGAATTTATATTGTACACTGATCATCAGGCCTTAAAATTTGTCGATACTTAGACTAATGTGAATCGTATGCATGCTAGATGGATTTCGTTTTTACAGGAATTCACGTTCGTTCTGAAACACAAATCAGGGCAGCAGAACAAGGTAGCACATGCACTTAGCCGACATGCATCCCTTCTTATTACCGTGAGCAGTGAAGTGGTTGGATTCGACTGTCTCAAGGAACTTTATGTCGGCGATAAGGATTTTGCAGATGCATGGAAAAAGTACCAAGAGGGTCACCCGAGTGACATGCTAATTCAAGATGGTTTCCTCTTCAAGGAAAATCGACTTTGCATTCCGCAGAGTTCATTATGGGACAAAATTATTATCGAGCTACATAGCGGTGGCCTCGGCGGTCATCTAGGATGAGATAAGACTCGAACGATGGTGGAAGAGCGATATTACTGGCCACAACTTGCTCGTGACGTTGGCAAGGCGGTACAACGATGTCATACTTGTTAGACCGCTAAGGGACAATCTCAAAATACAGGTATTTACACGCCATTACCCGTGCCAGATGCCCCCTGGGAGGATTTATCTATGGACTTTATTTTAGGGCTCCCACGAACACAACGCGGCATGGACTCAGTGTTCGTGCTGGTAGACTGATTCTCCAAGATGGCACACTTCATTCCGTGCAAGAAGACCTTTGATGCGGTACACGTTGCCAACCTTTTCTTCAGAGAGGTTGTGCGACTACATGGGATTCCTAAGATGATCACTTCAGACCCGGACACAAAGTTCGTTAACCATTTTTGGCGAGCCTTGTGGAATCGGTTTGGTACGCGACTTCAATTCAGCAGTGCTTATCATCCGCAAACAGATGGGTAGACCGAGGTCGTAAACCGTACATTGGAGATTCTCATCCGTTGCCTTTCAGGTGACAAACTGAAGCAGTGGAACATGGCCCTGGCTCAAGCAGAGTTTGCATTCAACAACATGGTAAACCGATCGACAGGAAAGTCCCCGTTCCAGATTGTTTATGGGTGCGTGCCTCGTCACACACTCGATTTGGTTCCCCTACCCAAGCTTCCGGGCATGAGCATTATAGCTGAACATATGGCGGACCGAATCATGGACATACATACAAACGTGCGCAACAAATTACAAGCTTCGAACGAGAAATACAAAGAAGCGGCTGACAAGCATCGGCGTGCCAAAGTGTTCGAAATAAGTGATCAAATGATGGTCCACCTATGTAAAGAGCGATTTCCTATCGGGACCTACAACAAGTTGAAGCACAAGAAGATTGGACCGGTACTGATCATTCGCAAGATCAATGACAACGCCTACGTTGTTGATCTTTCGGATGACATGGAGATTTCAAGGACTTTCAACGTAGCAAATCTGTACGAATATCATGAACCAAAGCTGGACGAGAACTCGGGGTCGAGTTCTTTCGAAGTGGAGGAGACTGATGTAGAACGGGTTGCTGATTATTTCATGGCTCAGATGGAGCAAAAGAAGACCGGTCAGAGTTGAAAGTGATCCAAACCGTTAGGACCGTAAACCGGCCGTATCTCACAATCCGGAATGAGTTTCGGGACATATAATATATCAATTTGGGGTAGCTCGAGCTACTTTAGCCAACCAACCCTGCTATGCCAGGTTGTCCATTCCCGAATCGCGAGATTCGACCGTATCGACGGTCATTAGGCTAGTTTATTTTCAGTTTTACTATTTATAGTAAGTTTTAATTCAATCATAACTTTGGATCTGTAGGGTTTTAAAGTTAGTGCCCAACATAAAAAGGGCTTAGAATATTTAGTAGAACAACATGGTTGGGCCCGTTTGATAACTTTCTATTTTTGGCCGAAAACCAAGAGTTCTAGTAGGATTGAACGACTTCTATAAATAGTAAGTTTACTATTTATAGTAAGTTGCGTTTTCTAGGAGTTTTAGTTTGAGTTGGAGTCTGATACTTTACCTAGGGTTTAGTTTCCTATTTATATGCATTGTAATTCCGTTTATTATTCATTCAATTATCAAAAACATTATTCAAAATTAATTGGATATTTGTAACTGGAACGACTGTTTGTAACTGGAATTGAGCTATCATAGCATCGAAGGATGTTGCAAATGCTTTTCCTCCAAAGAATGATGGTGCAAGGAGTTGTTTTCTTCCGTTCTTCGGGACATCTCCTGCAAGGATTGGTTACAACAATAAAATTTGCAAAAATGTATATATAGAACAGTTTTCTATTTCTGTAACAAATAAAGATCTAATGTTTCTGGTAACTTTATTGTTAGTCAAAATTCCCCATACCAATAGCAAAAATGCTATTGTTGGTTTTGAACATTGACCAAGAACCAGAATAAACAAAATTTCCAAAACTAATTAAGAAGCCAAATACTAATATTCCTCAACAGTTTTGCAAAGAAATATGTGCTTGGATTATGATGACATGACAATCAAAATTATTCCACTGATTTTGTAAATAGGAGTATCTCTACTTTGTCACACTTGGACGTGCCCAGCCTTCTCCTCTGTTGCCATTTTCCTGCAAACATGAGAAGACGATTTGGGCAAGTTAGTGAAAAAGGTTGTTTTCAAGTTTTCAAATGGCATTACTGTGTTAAACGGAATCAAATAAGGTTTCAGGGATCACCTGCTCAATCTACTTGATAATACAAGCAATTACTTTATCCTTGTCTCAGCAGCAGGATTTCTCAATTAGCCAGTCATCAAATGCATCACCCATGCGTGGTTGCAAGACCTGTTTGGCTACATCACTGTAAGAAGGGGAAAAAAACTGTGGCTACACCGATACAAAACTAAAGAAGAACTCCAACAGACAAATAAATACCAAAGTAAGAAAATCACGAATGTGGGACTCTTTCATTGCATTAGTTGCATTTTTCAACAAGGCCTGGCCAAGAATATAATGGTTGGAAATATCAATAGTGTTGGGAAAAGCCGGAAGCGGAAGTGGAGCACCAAAACGCGTGAAGCAATGCGAAATCAAACGAGTAACAAGATGCAATCAATCACACACAAGCACACCACAAGAGACTCCGAATTTTGCGTGGAAAAACCCCAAAACGGGTAAAAAACCACGGCACAAAGTGATCTACTATGAATATCAGAAGATTGCAGAGATGACAGCCCACAAAGCAAGGAAACACAAAAAAACCCAAGTTTTCTCTCACACACACACCTCTCCCCTCTTCCTAGTAAGAATAGGAAACCTTAGACACCTTAGGATACCTCTCTAGGTGGGATTACAACACCTTAAATAGGAAGAAATCTGAAAATAGAAACAACTTGTGCAGTATTGCGGACTGCGCAAGAAATTCGCGCGCACAGCCGGTCGGTCAGCCGACCTGTCGGCCTTAACAAAAACAGTCCAGGGAGATGCCACCCGACCCTGCCTCACATCCGACCGGTCGCCCCACCGGTCGGAGCCCACTAACGACCAGTCGGCCGACCGGTTTGGGCACCAGGAAAACGTCTAGGGGGTCTTCACAGCATCTGGGTTGCGCTGTCCGGCCGGTTGGAGCACCCATTCGAGCCAAGTTTGAAGACTCAACCCAACAAACTCCACCGAGGCTTCAAACGTCGAATCAACACATCCTTGCAATGTCATTTCATCTTCAATCATAGCTTCACCGCTTCTCGTGCCACCATCGACCCTATCTTTGCAAATTCACGCCCTTTAACGCTCTTCTCATGTGGCCCTTGGGCACTTGCCACATACGAGCAACCGTAGATCTCGCTGCTGTTCCCGCAACTCCACCGTGAATTGTGCTCCCGATCAACATATAAAGGTGACCACACCTTCGTGCCTTCATACACACGAGTGCCCCTTCATCACTTCACAACAATGATCGCGGCCGATAAACACGCACCCTTTCACCTTGAGTGCACCAAGAGAAATCACATTCATCTTGGGAACGTGCTTCACATCTTCCAGGATTCGTTCGACCCCATCAAACATCCTGATGCGCACAGTACCAACACCCACAACCTTATGAGCGACTCGATCGCCCACAAACACCGATTCTCCACCATACTCCCTGTATGTCGTGAATGAACTACGGTCAGGACAAACGTGACATGAAGCCCCTAAATCAAGGATCCACTCACTACCGTGAGATCCCTTGCCAGATACAGTCAGAGCTTCACAAAAATCGCCACCATCCTTTACGGTATTGGCTCCATCTCCAGAAAAATTTCCATACTTCTCTTGCCTCAACCTGGGATTCTCACAATCCCCTCTCATGTGGCCCTCCTGGCCACAATTCCAGCACTTTACCTTAGACTTACCTTTGCCCTTGGCCCTCGATCCCCATTTTGAATATCCTCCATGCTCAGAGCTTCTTCCTACCATAGCCAGTGCCTCTGAGGAATAACGGGAAGCCACGTCACCGCTTTTCTCTCTCATTGCCTGCGACTGGAGGGTTGAGATAACAGTCTCGATGCTTATGGTTTCCCTTCCTGCACACACAGAGTCCCTAAATGACTCATATGAATATGGAAGAGAATTCAATAGGATACATGCTTGATATTCATCCTTCATCGGTTCATCGATTTCCACCAACTTGCAAACCAGCCTATTAAACGTGCTTAGGTGGTCCTCCACCTTAGTTCCCTCAGCCATCCTCAAGGTGAACAACTGCATCAACACGTACATGCGATTCTCTAGAGATTTCTTGGCATAAACCTTCTCTAGCTTCGCCATCGTTTCAGCCGCAGTCTTCTCCTTCATGACATGATAGAGAACATCATCCGTAAGGTTTAACATGATTGAGGTTCTTGCCTTCTTATCGTGCCTCGTCCACTCATCGTCTTTCATAGCCTCGGGTCGCTTTCCAAGAGCTCCATTAAGCCCTTGCTGAACCAGGAAGGATTCAATCTTCACCTTCCATAGCTCAAAGTTATTTTTTCCGGAGAACTTCTCTATATCGAACCTTGCGCTCTATTCCATCTTCTCGTCTCAGATTCGAATCTACTCCACCCCAACTTTAGCTCTGATACCACTTGTTGGGAAAAGCCGGCAGCAGAAGCGGAACACCGAAACGCGTAAAGCAATGCGAAATCAAACGAATAACAAGATGCAATTAATCACACACAAGCACACCACAAGAGACTCTGAATTTTACATGGAAAACCCCCAAAACGGGTAAAAAACTATGGCACAAAGCAATTCACTATGAATATCAGAAGATTACAGAGATGACAGCCCACAAAGCAAGGAAGCACAGAAAAACCCAAGTTTTCTCTTACACACACCTCTCCCTTCTTCCTAGTACGAATAGGAAACCTTGGACACCTTAGGATACCTCTCTAGGTCGGATTACGACACCTTAAATAGGAAGAAATTCGAAAATAAAAACAACTTGCGCAGTACTGCGGACTGCGCAAGAAATCCGTGCGCACAGTCGGCCGGTCGGCCGACCGGTCAGCCTTCACAAAAACAGTCCAGGGAGATGCCACCCGACCCTGCCTCACATCCGACCGGTCGGCCGACCGGTCTGGGCACTAGGAAAACGTCCAAGGGGTCTTCACAGCATCTGAGTTGCGCTATCCGGCCGGTCGGCCGGCCGGAGCACCCATTCGAGCCAAGTTCGAAGACTCAACCCAACAAATAGTAGAGGAACATACCATTGCAACCATCAAATACCGATTGCATAACCAGGGATCTCGTCTTGGATAAAATCATCAAGTGATGCTATCATATAGGAAGTCTGCGGTCTCAGGTGCCTAGACTTAGGGGTCATAGTCTCCTGTTAAAGAAAGAAATTTTGTCATGGTTCCATCCCTAATACTTTAAACAGGTCTAGGTTTAATACTACAAGATGGTCTACGCATTTACAAGCATAGGGAATAATTTGACAGAAATGGATTGTTGGTGTCTACCGGTTGGACTTATAGCACAGACTCACACTCAGGATTTTCATGCCCAATCCGTAGGTCGGAATGAGTTTAAATTTAGAACCTAACACTTTGACTATCTGGTGCACCACTAGAAAAAAATTTCAAGTCAAATCTCCAATATTTTGTTTGGGTTTCTCCCCTGGTAAATCACAAAACCCTGTTGTCCATCAGCAGATGTTTCGAATTTCAGCCAACTATTGGAATTTATATGATTTTTCTGGAACTCTGATTGCCCTACAATTTTACGAAGTTATTAAGGGGTAAGTTCATGAATAAGAAAATTTGAGATTATAATTTGTTGGTTTAACCAGATTCTCTAATCTGATCCCGAAATTCATCCGAAGGGTTAAAATTTCCCAATAAACTTATAACTTCACCATTGATTATTTCTAATTGTTGAAAGCTATGGAAAATGTTATATCTAACTAGAGGAAGAGTTTTTAAAATGTTCAAATTTCAAATTTTCAAGAATGTCCTTTGTGTCAAATTTCAAGAGTGTTCCTGTTCAATCTTCACACAACCTGGTCAGTGATAGTTCTCCCACAGTACCTAAGTTTTTGTTTATGGCTATCGTAGAAATTTTCAAGGAAGCCTAAAATTTTGGGTCTTTATGTTCTCAAATACTCTTAATTTTAGGGGAAGTCATTTAAGTTCAACTCTCTAATTTCCAACAACATAACTTCGAGAGTCATTTGAGTTTGTATAAGTCTCATTCCACGAAGCCCAGTTTATCTAAACTCTTGCTTAGATACCAACTTATAACATCCTGAATTTCGTAAGTTGATCCACGTCAACACTGGAAGCATGTTTTGGGCATTCGAGAAAGATAAGACCATGATCAAGAAAAGATAACAGCTCTTTCCCATCTAGGTAAACGCAAAGGCGGTTGTTCTTGCATCTCTTTTGAGAAAGCTGTAAATAACAGAGGCCGATGCAAAGAGAAGCCCAAATCTTTAATCCAATAAAGACCATAAATCAATCAAGCACAACACTGCTTATCTTAGCTTATCCTTTCCACCGCTCATCAGTAATGGGCCTTTAGCATAGGGTTTGTTTCAGTCCGTCCTGCGCATACACTAGAACATCTATTATTTGTAGTCAGTAGCTATAATCCCCTTCCATCTACACCTGCATGCCAGACTGAAGGAATATCTTAACTTTAGAATAAGCCCACCTATGCTCACACACTGGGTTGACCATAGTTGAAATCTTCAGCTTTGCATTGATCTCGCTCATAGCACGTTGCTCCAAGAGTACCTTGATGGACTCATCTAGGTCCGCTTTAGTGGAAAGTTACACTCATTTTTGCATAACCATCCTTTCAATTTATTTCCAATCAACCATACAATTGTTGCACCTTCGTAAGTAGCTTGGTTTCCAAGGTAAAAAACAGTTCATTTATAGAAGCCCTGACGTCCGCCAATTGCCTAATTGATGTGCGTGCGCACAGTTGGCTGAATAGATGGTTGGTTTGCCGACCACTCGACTAAGCACTGCTCTATCTCAATGTCAGGACCAACTATGATCATGGTTTGAATTGGACCAACTGATTCTGGCACGCACACAAAGCAGCATACGTACCTTGGCATGGCCGAAAAATCACACCAACAAAATGAAGTGAAGATTGACGAGTCCGAGTCTCGGAACATTGACCGTGTGCCAAGATTGATAACATTCTCCTGCAAGACATACTTTATAGCATAGAAACAAATCCCATTACCGACATTTTCTCGTCCTAGGAATTTGTTGGAGGAATCTTTTCGTGATATTATTAGGAAAATCCCGTAAAACATAATTTTTTTTATATAAATTATTAAAAAAATTAAATTTAATATAAATATATAAACTAAACTATTTTAGCTTCTGAAATATTTTTTTCATTAAAATTGTGATAATTTCTCAATAGAATAAAAAATTAAAAAAAATCATGAGAAACTTAACTATCTTACCTTCTGAAGTCATTTTTTCGTTAAATTTGTGATAATTTCTCAATAGAATCAGAAAATGTTAAAAACAAATGGAAAATCTCAGGATGTTGTAGCGCAAAAAATGGTTTCATGAAATTTCGGTGATAATGTGGACAAATCGGTGGCATTGAAAATGACCATCTATCTATTGACAATGAGGAAATCAGGTGGCTAAGATTCTCTGAACAGTGTGATTTTCAGGGCACCGTCCATCCACAATGTGGCCCACTATTTGGACGGTCTAAACCAACACACATGTACGACAAGCAAAGTGGCTGAGTCACCGCCCTTGTAAGTTGACATTGGACCCACGTATACTCCATCCAGCCCAAGTTTCCTAGGTGCAGATTGGACGGTGCTCTGTGGGCCCCACTATGATGTATTTGTTTTAACCATGCTGTCCATCAAAATTTACAAATTAATTTAGGGCATAATCCCAAAAATGAGGCAAATTCAAATCTCACGTGGGCCACACTATAAGAAAAAGTAGTGATTGAACACCTATGGTTAAAAAAAAATTTAGTGCCACAAAAGTTATAGATGGAGCTGATATTTGTGGTTTCCCTTCATCAAGGTCTGTGTTACCTAATCAACGGATTAGATGGAAAATAAACATTATAGTGGGCATTCAATCACCACTCTTTTCTTGTGGTGTTGTCCACTTTAGATTTGGATTTTCTCATTTTTGCCCTTAGGCATGCCCTAAAATGATCTTGAAAAATAGATGGATGGCGTTCATACAACAAATATATCATGGTGGGGGCACATAGACTAGCCTGGTCGGAAATCGGATTGTGTCCTGAGTAACTCAGTAGGCTCTTATAGTACTGAGTAAACTCAGTTGGGCCCACTGTAAATGTATGTAGTTTATCTACACCGTCCATATGGTTTTCCAGATTATTTAAGGGGTTGAAACTAAAATTGAAGCATATCCAAAGCTCAAGTGGACCATACCACAAGAAACAACTGTGGGTATAATGATTTCCACCATTGAAACCTTTCTAGGGCTCTCAGCAATTTTTATTTCTCATCCAACCTGTTCATAAGATCACACAGACATGAATGAAGGAAAAAAAAAAAAATCAGCTTTATCCAAAACTTTCCCGGCCCCCAATAAATTTTCAACAGTATAGGTTTAATCACAGTTTTTCCTGTGGTGTGGTCCACTTAAGCTTTCTATATATGCTTCATTGTTTTTCTGAAGCCATAAAATTATCTGTTAAAATGGACAAACAGAGTGAGAAGAATTTTGCTACACCCACGGCTTGCGTAAGCTGCATACGCAGCAATCCCAGCCGTGGGTGGGATCCGAATCTCCAAGGGCATCGAAGGCGTAGAGGGCGAGTCTCTCTCCTCTCCCCTCTCCCCGTCTGAGAATCTATCGAGCTTGCAAGAATCGGAAATCGGTTTCGTGCGAAAGCCTTTGGAGGCTTTTGGACGCTGGGAACGCAGGTGGGTCCCACGGCTGATGTTTGTGAGAAATCCATCCTGTCCATCCATTTTGTGAGCTCATTTTAGGACGTGAGACGAAAAAAATGGGCTGCATCCGTGAGCCTAGTAGGCTTCACTAGAGGAAAAGTGGGCAGGGAAACTCCTACAGTTGAAACCTCTCTGGGGTCCACAGTGTTGTTTATATGACATCCATACCATTCATAATGTCATTCCTACTGGGATGAACTGAAAACACAAATATTAGCCTGATTCAATACTTCTGCGGCCCCATGAATATTTCAATTGCGGACGTTCAATCATCATGTTTTCAGCCCACTCAAGTCTTTGATGACGCTCATTTTTTTGTCACACGTTTCTGAAATGATAGATGGTGGATCTCTCACACAACATCATGGTGAGCCCCACATAAGCTTCCATAGCAACTCCGAAAGGCTTTTGGCGGCCTCCATAAGTTGCAGATCACTTCAAATGAGCCCATCAAGCAACTTGTTCAAATGGGCCCATTGTTTAGTGATCCAAACCATTGATGAGAAGGGCCTCACCATGGATGGCCACACGTAAAAAAAAATACCCTGATTGGAACACCTAAAATAGAATATTTGAGCTTTTTATAGGTTGAATATGAATTATTGTCTTTTTTTTCTTTTTTTTCCTTAACTATCTATATTGTACTTCTATATTGCAGGAAGTTGAGTAAAAAATTGAAGCACAAAAGATCAAGTGGACTATAACACGCAGATATGGAAACCTTCCTAAGGCTGATGTTTATTTGTCATTAGACCTGTTGATAATATCACACGGATATGAATGATGGTAAAAAAAAAAAACATATCAGCTTGATCCAAAGCTTTTGTGTCCCTTAGGAATTTTTCAATGGTAAATGTTCAATTCACACTGTTTCCTGTGGTGTGATACACTTAAACTTCATGTATGCTTCATTTTTTGTATCAAAACCTAAAATTATCTGATAAAATGGATGCACGGAGTGGATGAAATATATAAATTACAGTAGGCCCCACAGAGCCTGACTTACTCACAACACAATCCGCTTCCTTCCCTATCCACCTTTACCTTTAGTGCGGCCCACTTGGTTCAGGTATGCAGTCCAGTTTTTGTCTCACGTCCTAAAATGAGCTCACAAAATGAATGGACGGGGTGGATTTTTTACAAACATCAGCCATCCGCACGAAACCAACTTCCAATTCTTGCCAAACTGGATAGATTCTCAGAGAAGGGAGAGGAGAGAGACTCGCCCTCTCAGCCTTCTATGTCCCTGGAGATTCGGATCCCACCTACGGCTGGGATTGCCAGGTATGCAGTGTACGCAAGCCGTGGGTGTAGCAAAATTCTTCTCTAAACAGAGTCGATGAAATACATAAATCATGATAGACCCCGCAGAATTGACTAAGTACGCGTAGCGTACTCGGCACACAATCCGCTTCCTTTCCGCCCGGTCGCTACTGTCAGCGTCGGTGGGTAATTTGCGTCCTGTTTCCTCTGAAGGAAATTCAACGGTCAGAGTCCAACAGTTAGGGTTATCAGCCAGCTGAGTCATACCATGTCACCCCATTTTCAAAGAACGATCTCAAAACGAGAAAAATGCTGCCGGCAGAGGATGATCATCCACAGCAGTGACAGCTTGGATATAACCAATCCAAACCGTTCATATGATGCTGCCGGCATGATCATCCACAGCAGTGACAGCATGGATATAACCAATCCAAACTGCTCATATGATGGGCCCTATCATAAACAGGCCATACGCTAAAAATCACTTTGGAACAGTGATCCTAAATCTCCAAATTATTTCCATCAATCCCACAGTGATGTAGGACGGGTCGCTGACTATTTCATGGGCCAGATGGACCAAAAGAAGACCGGACGGGGCCGAAAGTGATCCGGACCGTCAGGTCCGTGAATCGGTCGTATCTCACAATCCGGAATGAGTTACGGGACGTATAATATATCAATTTGGGGTAGCTCGAGCTACTTTAGCCAACCAACCCCGCTACGCCGGGTTGCCCAATCCGGAATCGCGAGAATCGACCGTATCGACGGTCATTAGGCTAGTTTATTTTCGTTTTTACTATTTATAGTAAGTTTTAATTCGATCATAACTTTGCATCCGTATGGTTTTAGAGTTAGTGCCCAACATGAAAAGGGCTTAGAATATTTCGTAGAACAGCGTGGTTGACGCCGTTTGAAAACTTTCTATTTTTGGCCGAAAACCAAGAGTTCTAGTAGGATTGAACGACTTCTATAAATAGTAAGTTTACTATTTATAGTAAGTTGCGTTTTCTAGGAGTTTTAGTTAGAGTTGGATTTTGATACTTTACCTAGGGTTTAGTTTCCTATTTATATGCATTGTAATTCCGTTTTTATTCAATCAATTATCAATAAATCAATTATTTGGAATTTATTTCCTCTTTTTATCTTTTATTTCTTCTCGTGGATTCGAGAACTATCGGTTAGGGAGACGGTGATCGACCTACCACGTCCTCCCTGCGTCACACAGTTAAAAGTCCCGTGCGATTAAGCAAACGGAAGTCCATTAACAGGAGATTAATTAGGATCCACAGGTAAATCTTATCACAAGGCTATACCACATCTACGATTCTACAGTAGGCCACGATTTGAACAGTTTGGGTTGAAGCACTTGTGCTGGTACGTTCTAATGTCTTCTAGCCATCAACCGTGCTCCTACGTCCTTCATCAATTCTGATCATGCTGAATGTATATGGTGTGGGCCGTTTGAGTATATTAGGCCCCCAAGAAGGTGAGTCCAACCACTTTCCTCTATGGTGTGGGCCACTTGATCGTTTTGAACGGTGCTTACTTGGGCAAGCACACCTCTTCGACAGCCATACATTCTGTACACGTCTATGGCTGCAATAGTCGGGGAATTGGAGAACGTGGATTGTATATTGTCAGAAAGGGACTGTGTTCGATCAAACAAATTCTTGATGGACCAACAAGACCGAAATCACGCCAATAGGATGATCTGACCATCTGATTAACGGATTGCAAAATTGATGGTCCAGAGGCACCATCAATTGCTTACATCTTTCAAGAGTCTGACGTAGTAGGTCGATTAGTGTCTCCCCACCTGATAGATATCTTGAATGCACAAGGTGTTCTCGAATCCACGAGAAGATAAAAATGAATTCATATAAAATTCGTAATAATTGTTTTAATAATTATAAAATCATCCCTAAAATGTATTAAATAATAAACTAAACCCTAAGAAGGAGTATTAGACTCTAACTACAACAAAAATTCTTAGATAAAGAAAAACTAAACAAAAAAAAATCCGGAATTATTAAAAATAATAGGTTTTTCCTAAAATTTTGTTTTTCTACTTTAACTACGCGTTTTCTGACAAAACGGATGGACACAATCCACTTTAGTAGATTGGTTCACCGCAAAACGAGTCCATCCATGTAAAAGTTGCCAATTTTTATCAATTTTTCCTTGATCTTTGTCTGGTCCATATGCGATAGGAATGTGCTTGATCCACACCCTTCATCAAGAGGTTCTTGTCTTACATTAGAGTCGCCTTGATCTGAAGAGCCTGACCACTGAATTTGTTTCTTGGAAAGCCAACAATTACGAAGAAGAGGGACATCATATGAATGGTTAGGATCATTTGATCAATAACTGGATCACCATAAACTGACGGATACGGATTGGGTACTACCCCTCACGCCACTAGCTATGAATGGACTGGGGCTTTGAGTGGCCACAGTGATGTATGAGCTTTATCAGGTGCGCATTCATTCTTCCATCTCATTTTAGGATACAAGCTAAAAAATGAGGCAGTTAGAAGGCTCAAGTAGACCAAACAATGGGGGAGAAAACACTTACAAATGAAAACTTTTCAGGGCCACAAAAGTTTTGGATTAACCTGATATTTGTGGTTTCCGTGGATCCAGGTCTATATGTGACGTCCTTATGAACCTGTTGGATGCAAATTAACCATCACCGTAGGCCTAAGGAAGGTTTCAACTGTGGGTGTCACTATCACCCCCTGCTTCATGTGACGTGGTCCGCTTGAGCCTTGAATCTGCCTCATTTTTTTTTATCTGTACTCTAAAATTATATGAAAAAATGGATGGATGGTGTGGATAAAACCCATACATAACCGAGGCACCTCAGATCACTTGTCGGTTCCTAGCTAAGAACCTGAACCGGTAGTACCAAATCTCTGTTGTACACTGATTAAGCGTAGAGTTTCCTTGCATTGTTTGTTTTTTTTTTTTTTTTTTTTTTTGTAATTTTGGGTTAGCTCCCACGAGCTATCTCATATGCGGCCCATGGAAGTCGGACTGCACCAGCCTGAGTACGCCCTAGTTGTACCGGGTGCATAGAATGACCGTGGTATCCACACCTTCCAGGTGGGTCACTTTTATCATGGATTTTAAAATCTGTCCAATCCAGGACTTAGGTGGGAGACACCATTTGAAACGGTGTAAAATCAACGCCTAAAAACTACAAATTCATGTGTTTTGGCTCACATGAGAGAGAATGTCCTGGAAATCCATTCCTCTTGACATGGCGTGTCATATTAGCGGACTGGATGTGCACCCCAAATATAATTTAAATGATTCTAATGGTAGACTTCTAATTTTGAATTGACCTCAGTTTTTGGGCTCCGGTCAAAACAGTGGGACACACCTGATTGACCAGGTGGATCTCATCCATCTACGTAAAGATCTCTATCTACATCAACAAATAGTCAGGCAGCCACGTTACTACTCGCAGTCCCGCAAGTGTTTTCCTGGAAATCCATGTTACAACTTGGTAAACCAAAGAACAGATTCACCATTTCCAAAAAGGAATGCTTCCAACCGTACACTTTACGCCTGGACTGCATGTGCTGCAAGGTGGGTCGTCCAGAATATGAAAATTGACTATATACAAAATAGCATTGTTGGTTAGCAAATGGACGATGAAATATAAAATTATCATCTGTCCAATCGACAATGACTGAAATCAGATGGTTGAGATCCTCGACAATTGAAACATAATCAATTCACAAAAAGACTTCGATCTAAGACGGCCCAGATATCGCTACATGCGTGCTACATGGTTCAATTACACGTAATCAACTGCCTTGAATTCAGGCGAAATATCCAGCCTTTAACCAGTCCTGGTCCGTTCTCCGCACGTCAAAAATCAAACCATTGAACCCTGACGATTCAATAGTTTGACTGTGACTCATATGAACTTGGCCCTGCCGAGACACAGTCAAACACTCTCCTATAACACGTACAAACCCAAGAGTAGGGCTGTAAATGGGTCAGCAGATCCGATGGGGTACCCAGACCCAACCCGTTTAGACGCGGTCCATTTGTTAAATGGTATGGGTCTAGGTACAAGAGTAGACTCATTTTCTAATTGAGTCTAGGTTTTGTTTCCTTTATATTATGCCTGACCTGACCCGACCGAACCCATTAGTAAGTAGGCAGGTTTGGTCTATGTTTCAAGGGACCCATCCAGACCCGATTTCAAGCCTTATAAAAATGCTTGCATACTAGATCCAAGCCTAGAACCATCAGATCCGACCCATTTATAAATGGGTCTGGTGGATCTCCCTCTACCCGACCCAAACCCATTTATAAATGGGTCTGATGGGTTGACTCGAACCCGACCCAAATCCAGACCCACCCATTTAGTAAAAACGTCTGGGTCTAAAATTTGGACATAGATCTATTTAGTGGGTCTAAAATTTGGACATAGATCTATTTAGTAAATGGGCAGGTTCGGTTTTGGCTAAACCCACCCTGAACCCGACCATTTACAGCCCTACGCAAGAGGTGATTGTCTTACTGTTGAATTAGTGGGCATTTATTGGACGGCTAAAATGAAATCAATCCATCTGTACATTTCCAACAAACAAGTGTCCTACTGTGACTCAGCGAGAGTGGGCTACGCAGCTTAGTCTGTTAATTCGGTGGGGCTACCCCACCAGGACCTGGCTAGAGACTGACGTTCCTGTCAGGGTCTCTGTGGGCCCACCGTGTTGTATGTATCTTATCCATACCATTAATTCATTTTAAAAGATCATTTTAGGTGATGAGCCGAAAAATGAGGCAGATTGAATCCTCATATGGACCACAACGCAGGAAACAGTGAGGATTGAATACCACCTCTTGTTGGCTACAGAAGTTTTGGATCAAGTTGATATTTATGTTTTCCTTCATTCATGTACATGTGACCTTCTGAATAAAGCTAGGTTGGATAGCAAAGAAAATCACGGTCGGCTTAGGATGGTTTCAACAGTAAGGGTCATTCTCACCACTGTTTCCTGTAGCGTGGTCTACTAGAGCATTTGATTTACCTCATTTTTTGGGCTCATGCACTAAAATTAACTTTCAAAATTTATGCACGTCTTGGATGAAATACGTATATCACTGTGGACGCCACAGACCCCTGGCAGGACCGTGGGTCTCAAGCTAGGTGCTGGTGGGCGTAGTACCCAATCCGAGACCGTTTTAACTTTGAGTGCATTTATGGCACGTGTTCAATTGGAGAGTACCTACGTATCAAGCCTAATACTCCGCCAGAGTATCAAATAAGCCCCCGAGGGAGGAAATTGCCAATGAAAAAATTCTCTCCCTCTATTTCTATAAAAAGCCTCTCCTCTGTCTCAACAACATCAAAACTACGGATCCCAGTTTTCTATAGAAAAACCCCTCGTCGAAAAAAATCTTCGTTGTTGATCGCAGAGATGGGCTTTCATAGAAGAGATCTCCTGCTAGTGATAACCATCTTTTTCATCTTCCTGATTTCGACTTTCCAACCTATTATCGCTTCAAGGCCTGTCAATGTAGAGTGGGGATCAAAGAATGGAAATATCATCTTACAGTCACTCCAGCAGGGGCCTGTGCCGCCTTCGGGACCTTCATGTAAGACAAATGGAGCGATAAAGTGCCCAAAGACTAAAAAGATGTAAGTTGGGCATGTTCCCACACTGGCCACACTGCTTGCATGGCAAATAATTAGTTCATTTGGGCAACATTGATTTTGACCATGAAACTCACCACGATCATCTCGACTGTCCTAATCACCTGTATCAGCTATGTTTGGTGCAAATATCCAATATCAGCGGAGCGGCTCATGGAAGATTGAATTTCTTTTTTTCTTTTTCTTTTTTCTCTTTCTTTGTTAACGATGCAGTTACTATTCTCATCTTTATTTTTTTTCCTTGCATGTAAACCAGCCATGGATGTGATTTACAATAATTCATTTCTTGTTTGCGAATATTTGGATGTGTAGTTTTTTTTAGGTGGGAGCAGTACTCCACCTGTAACTTTATTGATGTGAAAAGCAAAAGATGCACAATAATACTGGTGGGCACCACAATCACAACAGGCCTCGCCTATTGTAGAACACTACGAATTTACAAGCACAAACGAGAACAAAACAACTCAGAGACACCACAAAAGATTATTACAAACCACATTTCAGAGGGCCCATGGTGCAACCCATGCTTCACCAGAAAAATTGGAAACGCCAGAAACAAGCCAACCTAAACCATTAACTAGACCACAACCCACATCCCACTACCAGTAGGTTGACATACACTACTATCAGCAGCAAACACAGCTGGCTGAACCTTCCAAAGCAGCTAACCCTATATCAGACAGAGACTTTATTTTTAGGAATTTGGTGGGAGTGCAGAGCACCTGTAACTTTGTTGATATGATAAAATTGATGTATAATCTTTCTGAGTGGGCACCACAAAAAAGAAAAGAACCTTACCTCTCATATAATTCTACAAAACAACATCAATAAAATTTACACGGTGGGAAATAAATGAAAACCCAGGGCTAGGTCTGGGACTAAAATCAACTAACAGGCAAGGGACTCTCCAAGCACGACCCATCCACTCCCAAACTCTGGATTTGGAGCCCCTAGGAAGCCTTAGCAGCCAACACAATCCCATAGCTAATTGACACCTCAGCAGCCACAGCAGCCTCTCCAAACCAGCAGGAATGTGCCAAGAGGGCCACCGGAGCAACCTTTACAACCAATCCCATAAAAAATGATGCCCTGCAGCGCATTTGCATGAACAATAGTACTCTGCAGAGTATCAATTGTGAATTGGAGAATGTGGATTGTCTATTCAAAGAAAGGGACTGTATTTGGCCAAACAAATTCGAGATGGATCACCAAAAGCGAAATCATGCCGCAATGCCATGATCTAACCATTTGATTAATGGATCAGTTAATTGATGGTCCAGAGGCTCCGTGGATTGCTTACATGTTTCAAGAGTAGTTTCAATCTGATATCCTAACTATGGAATCAGTTTCTTGTAAATCTAACAGTTACAATGAAAAGGGCCATCGTCTGAATGGTTAGGATCATTTGATCAATTACTAGATCATCCCTAAATGTATGCACTGACGTCATTAAGTGAAGGTTTTCCTTCACAGATATTTGTGCTATGAGTGTGGATCGTCTGTGTTGAATACACAGAAAAATTCAGTGCCGTCTATTCTCATTGGTATACGTTATAGCCAGTCACGTAAGCTAAAAAAAACCAGCCGATTTTCTCTCTCACGTATGGATTGGGTGCTACACAACCCACTTTTACAGTTTGGAATTTCCCTGGGCCTCATCCTACACTACAAGAAAAATCACCTTTACCCAGGAAATTTTTACCAAGGAAACAAATTTCCTCGGTAATAGTATAGTTTTACCGACGAAAATAGAATTTTGTAGGTAAATACTCATTTGCTTTTACCAAGGAAACTTTTCCTTGGTAAAAGGGATAAATATTGATGAAATTAAAATTTCCTGGGTAAAGATGGAATTATTTCGTGGCTAAAAAGATATGTTTTAGCTTACTTTCACCGAGGAAAATATTCCTGGTTAAAAGCTCCAATTACCCCAGAATTTGTAATTTCATTGGTGATTGTCCATTTTACCGAGGAAAGTTTTCCTGGGTAAAAGCAAATTTTTTTCCAACAAGTGTACGTGAATGTTCCCATACACGCCCACCTCTATAAGCTCGTTATCCAAGCTCCGTGACAGTTGGGCTATGCTGTGTTGGTCAACTAAAGTCCGGCTTGCTTTGGGCTGAGCCTTGGATCTTGTGATTTGGACCGGGCCCTGAGTTATAGGTCAGATGACTTTGGCAATTGGTTCTAAATGTCATCCAAAATCGTTCATCAAGGATGGGTTTCGGACTATGGCCCTGAGTTATAGGGATAGGGTAGATAGCAACTAAAGATGGCTAGGATCGTTCATCAAGGATGGGTTTCGAACTATGGCCCATTGGTTCTAAATGTCATCCAAAATTGAATCCAATCGTCTGAGTTGACTCAGTTTTGGTAGGAGCAAAAAGAGTCAGCGAACAGAAATGAGACCAAAACGGAAGAGGTTTATTTGATACGCCAGTTGCATATGACACTTCATACACAGGCACTTCGAAATTGTACACATTGCATTTAAAAAAAAAAAAAAAAACCTCAAATTAAACTGACTAAATTGTGGGACCTACTGTCAACATGTCATGGTCCCAATATCAGATCCTTGGCGAAATCCAAACTTCTCATTCTTGGAAACTTGTTCGTGCAAATAGGACCACTGGATATTTAATGTTTTTAACTATCCAACAAATGCCCACCAGATAGTACGGCCACTTATGCCATTTTTTAATAACTTCTAAGTGCCTGCGTATCATCCATCACACTCAGCCAAAGTATCAATGTTTTTCTCCTAATTAAAACTAGGCACCCTAGAATGTGATACACCAAGGACTGTGGATGCCAGGTTTGGGCCACACCATGGGCCTGACAAAAGACCCAGGAGCAAGCCCAAGCACAAGTATGCCTATATTCATTTCCTCACTTCATCGTCATACACTCTCGCTCTCAGCGCACCGAAGAAGTCTGCATACCGAAACGTTACGATATAAGTGACTTGTTGATGTATAAAATTGTATAGAATGCTTCATCGAGCATTTAGTAGACACACTAGAATTTATATGTGATCAGGCATACATTCCGGCAATCTGATTCATTCATATAGTGGCCCCCAATGTAGATGGGTGATACGCCAAAAATCTCCCCCATTGGATGATCCTAACCATCTGATCGTGCACCTAGTAAATGTGGTATATTGTAATTGTACATACCGTTCGCGGTTGATTCGAGGTATGCCCCACATCAGATGATCCTAACCATCCAATTAGGCTCCACTGAATATGGAACATCTTGTCCTGTTTCATAGGATTGATGGGGAGTGCAGACCTTGTCAAGATGGGGATCACCAGATCAATTGATAGGTTAGAGGAAGGTGGGTCCCACCTGCACCATTGCTGGGTGGGATGGAAAAAAAAACTGCTGTAGCCATTCAAAACGATAATCGATCACACATCACGGTGGATGATCTCTCCGAATGGATGTACGGTGTGGATATAACATACACATCACGGTGGGACCCACAGTGTCAATAGCCAAACCGCGTCCCCCCCAAATAAAATCAAGTTTTCCCTCTTTCGTTCTCCCCCCCCAAAAAAAGAAACCCCTCTTTTGCTCTCCCTCTCAAAAACCTTTGATCTCTCTCCTCTCACTCCAGATCTCTCCCTCTCCCTCACCCTCACCCTCACGGCCATCGCTCCAAATCTCTCTCTCTCTCTCTCTCTCTCTCTCTCTCTCTCTCTCTCTCTCTCTCTCTCTCTCTCTCTCTCCGTGGCTCCGATTGTCGAGGAGTATTCTCTCGCCGTGGCTCCGATTGTCGAGGAGCATCACCAGATCTCCCAAAGTATTTTTTTCTCTTCCTCTTTTTCTTTTTCGTTTTCTTTTATTTATTGTTTTCTGTGAAATCTTGTGGAAGATTAGGGTTTGAAATGGCATTTTGTGAAGCTCTTTGTTGTTAGGGTTTTAACTCTTTTCATATAGTTAAAAATGCGATTGGATAACCTCGTCCACATGAGTTTGGGATGGAGCTGTATTTACACCTCGTCCACATGAGTTTGGATAAACAGTTGTTTATCCAACTTCGAATCCTCTGTTTACTACAAACAAGATATCCCTATTTGTAGCTTCAGTGTGATGAGATTGCATTAAAGATGTGATGTGGTTGAAAACTAATGTGATGACATGGACAAGTCAAAAAGCTGCAAACATCGATTTCCTATTTACAGCAAGCAGAGGATTTAGACTCCTGATATACATGCATGTTGACAATACTGTGGATGTAAGTTAGATTTCCTATTTACAGCAAGTCAGCAAGCAGAGGATTTATTTGAATGCTGTTTCACTCTATCATAGGCTGGATTTTCTTAATTTTCATCTAATATTTTCTTTGGAAATCCATGATGTAGGAGATAGTACATTCATTGATGATGATGAAAATGACAATGTAGAGGATACAATCGAGTACAATAGTGATGATGAAGAACAACTATTTTCAAGTGATGGTAATACAGAAGAAGAAGAGTGATACAACTATTGTTATTTTCCTTTTTTGGCGGCTTTGCCGTCTTCTTTGAGTTTGGCTTGGTTGAATGATGAACTTTTTTATCAATCTCATTTTCAGACTCACATCCATCCTCGTGTTTTTGTATCTTTTCTGACTAAACTTCTCTCAGTCTTCAGTCTCTTCAATGCCATGGCTGCTCAGGTCAGTCTCTGCAATCCCCCTTCAACCCATGAAAAATCACTTAATTCTAATTAATAAAAGAATCAAAGAATCAATTCTCATTTTCTTTTCCTGTTTACTCATGCATTTGTTTTGATTCTTACTTATTTTGATTTGATTGTGTTATTACGCTTGCTTTGAATAGAGAGAGAGAGATATCATTCCACAATTCTCTTGTTTCCTGATTTTGTGGGTATTTCTTTAGGGTCGGGTTTGCTCTTTGTATGTATGGTTGTCCCATGGTTCGGTGATCTGGACTGTTGGATTGGTGGGACCCATCTTGGATTGAACTTTCCTGGATCGGATTGGAAGATCCTTGCTGTCTGGTGTTGGGGCTGTTTTCTGTTGAATGTGACTGTATTCTCTTTCTTAATTGTCTACTTGCTGGCCACCAATGGATGGGTTGGGATTGTCTCGTTGACACGGGTTTTGGGGGCATGGTCCATTGACTGTTGGTCCCTTCAGATCAATGGTCTGGATCGAAGCACCACGGCCCCACTTGTACAAAATAAGCATGGTGGATAGTGTATGATTCTTTGGATTGCTTGATCGAAGAGTTCATCATTTCTTTGTAGGACTAATTTAGGAGTCGTTGGACCCCCTACTGAATCTCAGCAATCAATACAATTCATCTGGTGGGCCCGACGGTATATAGCTCACTATGAGAAAATCATGTCAATTGCTTGAACTTGCTTATCCAACCATGTCCCTTCTGCTTAAAGAATGTGAACTGTACATCTTTAAGGTCTTAGCTGCTGGTTTACAATCCAGTGTGGGGCCTACAGACTTTTCAATGAGGGGATAATTTCACCATGATCCATCCATGGAAGGAGTCTGCCAGAGGAGCAGTCCAGATCAGTGATGCTGGGTGGTCTCATGGCCCAGATCTTTGGAACCAGACATATATTAGTGTGGAAACCTTCAGCTTATTGCACGTTTTTTGTTAAATCTACAAAGCTGGGTGGTCTCATGGCCCATCAATATCTTCCCCTTCCTACATTTGCAAAAACCCAACAAAAAGATGTTTGGAATCTGATGTTGTGTAGAACTTTCTTACAGACATTTCTGGTTTATGATTTGTCATTTTACATGATTTAGGGTCTGTTTGGATTCACTATTAAAAATCTCAATTTACATGATTTGGATTCCTAATTTCCTTAAACAGTTCGTATTAAGTTCTCGGCTCCGAATTACAATTTACTTTCAAGTTGTAAATTAAGTTCTCGGTTTTGGATGGATACGCAGTTTTGTTTAAAACATGGATATGAATATAGGCATACTTGTGCTATAATCTGACTCATGATGCTAGAGGATAAAAGGCAGGACACCAAGAGGAGATTTTTCTATTTCTATCTAAACCCAGTCTCCCATTGGGCCATGAGCAAGGACTTGGTCTATTCTTAGTTCTAATTTAGGATTTGGAAACACATACATAAGGTCTAGTTTGATAGACGTCTAAAAATAAGTTTATCCCATTTTAATTAATAGTAATCATATTTAAGAAATCTTAATCTTTAATGCTTAATGAGCTCATGTTAACAATAATTATGTATAAACTCTAATACATAATTATGGTTAACATGAACTCATTATGCAATAAAGATGAATGCAGGATTATTGTTGATTAAACTGAGGTGAACTCATTTTTAGGAGTTTGCCAACAGAGGGGATGGCTCAAATGGGGAGTGTACGGTTTGGATGTGGGCAGATCTTGAGATGAGATTTGAATACCCACCATTAAAGGGCATCTGTATTGAAAGCTCATATGATCTAAAAGCTTCTTGGGCATGGTCCATCATGGAGGGACTCAGACCAATGTTTTGGATTTCAAAACCATTACCCCCTCTTGTTACAGACAGGTGTTTCCTTTTCTTGGACAGCTTTGACATGTTCTGATATCCGTTCTGCTCATCGGTGAACTGAGCTGCTGTCCGTGCCCTTAACTCTTCCAAGCTCTCCCCCTCCTTCGCTCGCTCCAAGACCTGAAATTATCAGCAGATGTAGTAGTTTTGTATGAAGCTGATATTTATTTTTCCTTTATATTAGTCTGTGCGACTTTATTAACAGTTTGGATGGAAAATAAAGATTTTGATCAGCATTTCGGTGGGCCTTAGGAAGTTGTTAATTGTGGATGTTCGATCACCACCATTTCCCCTCGTATGGTCCACCTGAGATTTGGATCTGCTTCATCCTTGGGCTTACGTCCTAAAATGATCTGATAAAACGGTTTGATGTCATGGATATACAAATTATGCATCAAGGTGGGCCCAACCATGTTGGGTGAGGCCAGGGCTTGACGTGTTGGGTGAGGCAACCTAATCCGCTCCCCCCTAAAATACCCCTTGCTGACAGGTATTGAGACAAAATCGATCAGTACGTAAATCAGCTCATATGCTTTTTTCATGATAGGATGTTTCAATGAATTTAAAAGGTCAAAAGGAGGTTCAGATTTCAAGATAAGAGATGACTTTAGGGATCATTTGGCAAACAAATTCCATCCTAATCAATAATAATAGCAAAAAAGTATTTGCCTGGCTGGTTACCACCGGTAAGGCTCTGATCTTTTTTCATGGCAAGGCTTGAGCTTTTTCCATGATCGGATGTTTCAATGAATTTAGTGCAGATTTCAAAATAAGAGATGACTTTAAGCATCATTTGACAACATGAATTCCATCCTAATCAACAATAGTAGCAAAAAGCATTTGCCTGTCGTTAGTTACCACCGGTTTAATCTCAATGTGCACATCCTTACATGCCTACTTAGAAAATCATTTAAAATGTTTTGGTCCAGTTTGCTGCTCTGCAGAATTCCATCATGTGGAGCCCATGGTTGGTTGACCCAGATCATTGATATGATGGGCCCCGTCATGGATATCAGATTTGGACAATTGCTACATTTTATTTTCAACCATCTATTTTGTAGGCCACAGATAGGATCTACCAAAGAAGATCACTGGGACATTCCCTACCATGGGATCCACATCTACAGAGCCCTTGTGAAGCAGCAAACTGTAGTTTGCTGCTGAGCAGGGCCCAATAATTCCTGAGGTCAGAGCTTCTAGAGATTAGAGTCTTACCAGATGCCGGCCGTACAAATGGGTGCTGGAGAGAGCTTTCTGTGCCTCCTGCTTCGTAACATACTCAACAAACGCAAAACCTCTGTGTCCCCCAACCTTCATTGGCAGCCTTAAACTCTTGATCTGAAAGGGGGTGTTTTCCATACTTAGCTATTTTCAAAGCTCTTGACTGCACCAGCTCAGTTCCTTCTCCACAGCAGGATAGTACATTCCTGTTGCCCTGTGACCTCATTAAATGAAACGTCTGGCATTGGTTTTCATTTGCATTTAGCTTACTTTGGGTACTCATCTCTTTGTGCAATGGATGCTGTTTGCAGCTGTGCATCTGTAATCAAATTGCAGATTTTCTGAATGTGCATGACTTCTGCAAATTGCATCCCTCTTAACATATTCCTGTCCTCTAGATATTGAGGAAAGCCTACCTGCAAATTGCATCCCTCTTAACATATTCCTGTCCTCTAGATATTGAGGAAAGCCTACCTGCAGATTGCATCCCTCTTAACATATGCTCGTCTTTGTCACACAGGATATCACGATGGCACCGGGGGGCGGCAAAAAACGATCTTATGCGGGATCCACCAGTACCTCACAGGTTGGGTCAAAGCATCCGTCAGAGTCTCAGCCTCCCCCACAGTCTCAGAATCCGTCACAGTCAGTGTCAGAGCCTTCTATCCATCAGACCACAACTACCACTGCATGTAAGTACTGTAATATTTAAACTTAATGTTAATTGCATAATGTGTAATCACACATATATATTTGTTGTGGCAGCTTCTTCGACGACTAAACGAGGTCGTGGTCGGACACGAGGATTATACCTACAAAGGCTGACACGTGGGGGTGCCAAGGTGCCTGTGGTTTTTCCCGAGGAGTGCATTAGACCTGTTGGGGATAATGCCAAAGAATTCACGACAGAGGTTGGGATTTTATGTCGATCCATGATCCCAGCATCGACTCCGACATGGTTTGCTGTCACGGATGTTGATAGGAAGCACATCTATCAACGTCTGGAGGTAACTTTTAATTAATTATATTTTTATTATATTTGTTCATTTATAGTTGAAATGTGATATTGATATGTTTAATGGGTCAACTTGTCATTTATTGCTTTGCAGGACAAATTTGAGATAGACATGAGTGATGCTCGTATTCAATACGCCGTGAATGATATGATGAAGGACCGACTGCAAGGGTATCGTGGGGAGTTACACCAACACTACAAGCAGTTCGGCATGCATGAGGAGGCAGTGCATCACGCACCAGAAGGCATCACGATGGATGAGTGGCAGATTCTTTGTGAGCGATTTCGTTCAGAGAAATTTCAGGTGATCTGTATATATTTCTCTTATAGAATAGTCTTTTCATATATTTTACCTTGCAATTTATAATGTTCTTTAATTTTTGTGTTCAGAAGAGGAGCAAAAAAAATTCTGAAAATAGGGGAAAGCTGATAGTGAACCATGCTGCAGGTTCCAAGTCATTTTTGCAATGTCGATATGAGATGGTAAGATTCGAGTTCTCAGTAAAAACTGAGGCCCCTCTACCTCTACCTTCATGGTAAAGATCTTTTGTCCCACCCAAGCTTATTAGAAACCAAAATTATATAATGCTTGATTCAACTCCCTATAATGCTATAACATTCATCTCACTGATTCTCTCACGGCTTGAATTGCTTTGGGATTTTTTCATTTGAGTGTTGAAGGTTCCTTCTCTTATTTTGAATGTTGAAAAGAGAGGAAGGTTGGTGAGCAGAAGCAGCTAAAAGTCTCACCTGTCCCTGGATCTCTATACTAGTTGCTTTTCCAAGTGAAGGAAGGAATTTATAAAATGTATTTGTGGTTGTCTAAAGCAAAAGTCCATTTTCTCCATCCTTCTTAGAAACAACCAGATAGCTGATTTGAGTTCTAGCTAGTTTCCAGCCAGATTTGAGCTAATTCAAATTCTATTTTTTAAGCTGGATCGAGTTTAGATGGCTTGGTTGGTTTGATTTTGTAATTGTAGACAAAAGAGGTGAAGTGGAGAATAAATTAACAATAAAGCCCAAAACTTATGAATCAGAATAAACTAAACAAAAGTGAAGGAATACCCTATTCAAATATTCAATAATATTAGGTTTTTTTTTTTAATACAACATTCATAATTTAGTGTTTCCAAAACATATGTAACTGCAAATCTCTCCCTCTCTCCATTTTAGTAATCAACTCCAGTGGTGTTGAGCTAAGTTGATCGGTGATTGGACATATGTAACTGCAAATCTCTCCCTCTCTCCATTTTCCTTTTATCTTTTCTCCTATCTTTATCTTGTGAAGGGTAAGCAGCAAAATTTGTATAATTTTGGCAGCCACATGGTGTTTATCCTTGAATGCTTTGAACTGCTGGAGTTGATTACTTCATTCATAAGAGACATAAACTGTCCTTTTTTTGGTTCTCATCCGCATCAACGTCACACATTATTGCATATGGATCAATGAAATGGCAAATCTGTCATCATTGTATTGTGAAAGGAGCATGCATATATTCTTGATAATAGAATTGACCAGCCTGATTGGTCAGGACCAGATTGCCTTTTCTTTTCTTTTTCTTTTTCTTGTTCTTGTTCTTTTTTTCTTTTGTGATGTTAGGTCTTTATTTATATTGTACTTTTCCATACAAATGGCAAAATTCATGGCGTGCGTATGGACACATATTTTTCTATTGTATGGATCTATTTAGACCAATAGTTGTAATTTTCCCACTTATTTTCTAGCTGCATGGATTCATTTTGATCTTGCAAATGTGCTTGGCATGTGTACTGCACATGTTTACCAATTTTCAATCAACTAGGTTTCATAAGTGTTTTAATTATTTTTATTATATTAAACATGTTTTTTTGAAGAAACTATGCCTGGTAGAAACACGGCAACTGGTTTCAAGCTTGGGCAAAGGAGCGATGATGTCAGATGGCTGGTCAAAACAACATCATCTTTGCTTTGTCCCAACCCAATCCAAACCCAATCCGAGGACCTTGACAACCTGGCCCAAACTTTGGATCATAATTTACTTGTATGAACACCTAACTGCATATTTTATTTACAAGTTTTAATTACTAATATTGTAGTTGTTTTATTTTGCAGATTGTTTGTTGGTGATAGCGGGGATGTTCATGCTGACTGATTTTTTTTTTTTTTTTTTTTTTTTTTTTTGTATTGGTTGTATGTACCGGTGGGATTGACATTTCGATTTTATTCAAAACATTATTACGGTTGAATGGTCATTTTGATTGGTATACGATTGAATGTTCAATCAGGTGATTGGGATATTGAATATTGAATGCTTTTAGGTGGTAGGGATATTGAATGCTTTTAGGTGGTAGGGATATTGAATATTGAATATTGAATGCTTTTAGGTGGCAGGAATATTGAATATTGAATGCTTTTAGGTGGTAGGGATATTGAATGTTCCAAAAGAAATATTGAATGCTTTCAGGTGGCAGGATAGTGGATGTTCCAAAGAAATATTTCGTTGGCAATGAAAAGGTAATTCTACTACCTTTTCCTAGGAAACATTCCTTGGTCATAGAGTTTTTCCAAGGAAAATTTTCCTCAGTAAAAATCGCATAATTACCAACGAATTAAACAATTGCCACGAAATTGTTGACTTTTACCGAGGAAATTTTTTGTTGGAAATGGTCAACTTTTTACCGACAAAAATTTTGATTTCATCAGTAAATCTTTTTCCCCAGGGTGATATTTCGACGAAAATAACAACGAACATTTTCGTTGGGAATAGCTTTTACCGAGGAAATTATGACATTTAGCCAGGAAAAATTTCCTCGGTAAAAGTCATATCTCTTGTAGTGCTAATTTATCTGCTAGATCAGAACCGTCCATCAATTTTTTCAGATTATTCTAAAGCATAAGATAAAAATGAAGCACATCTAAAGCTCAAGTGGACCACACAACAGAAAGCATGGGATTGAATGACTAACGTTGAAACCTTCCTACGGTCCACTTTGAGGTTTATTTGCCATCTAACCCCTTCATAAGGTCACTTAGACCTTGATTAAGAGAAAACACAAACATCAGCTCGATCAGAGCTGTCTATTGCAACAAGAAGTTTTCAATGGTATGTGTTCATTTCCCACTCTTTCCCATCGTGTGGCCCACTTGAACCTTGGATCTGATTTATTTTCAGCCTCGTGTCTAAAAGCTATGAAACAAAATGATTGGACTGTGTGGATCTAATACATACATCATGATGGACCACACAGAAGTTCCACCTTTCAACTGTTCCGGTTTTCTTCTCTAGAGCGGAATTTCTTTAGGTGGGAAATTTATGCGGGCCCATGATGACTTATTTCTTAGATCCACACCGTCCATATAATTTTTCAGATCTTTCCAGGTTATAAATCTAAAAACAAGTTAGATCCAAAGCTCAGCTGGAACACACCATAGGAAACAGTGGAATTGATGCTACCGTTGAAAACTTCTTAGGGCCCAGACGGCTCTGATCAAGCAGATATTTGTGTTGTACCTTCACCCAGGTATGGGTGGACTTATGAACTGGTTAGATGTTAGATAAAGCCTCACGCTTGGCCCGAGGAAGGTTTCAACCAAAGTTTGTGTAATCCAGACTACTTTCTTTTGGTGTGGTGGACTTGAGAGTTGGATGTACCTTATTTTTGAAACCAAGCTCTAAACCTATTTGGAAAAATTGATAGACGGTGTGGATGTAAGACAGAGGTTATGGTGAAGGGCGGTGAAGTTCAATACGTTAAAAGATGTGCTATGTAGCACGCAATGTACCGGAAGAGACAAATACGGGATATTCTGTGAGATGGAGATAACGGAAATGACGTGGCCGAACGAGAAGCGGCATGGAATTTACTGTGCTTTGGACACAAACGATCCTCACTCTTGTGCTATGAGTCCGGATCCTCTGTTTTACCCGACCAGAGAACCTCTGCTTGCACCTCTGTGATTGGTCCAGCTCGGACAGACTGTGTCAGAGCTGACCATCCGAGCTGGACCAATCACAGAGGAGGAAAACAGGATTCTGCTCAGGTAAAGCAGAGGATCCGGATTCTTGTGCTATTATCCGCGTTCTGCATATGGAAGTCCATAGTGGTTAGCCGTTACCCAGGGAACAGCTTAGTGGGTGTTACCCGAACCGTGTGGGCCCTATCTTGATCTAATTTTTATATATCCACGTGGTCCATCTATTTTTTAATCTCATGTTACGATGTTATGATAAGCCCTAAGAAGATCCAAATCCCAGGTGGACCATACCACCAGAAACAGTGATGAATGACCATTATAAACTTTTTGTGGCCCACAAAAGTTTTAGATCAAGAGGATCTTTATAATTATGAACTTTCATCTATAATTATAAACTTTCATCTATATCTTCTTGACATTATGAACATGTTGGATTGCAAATAAATCCTAAGATGGGCTCTTTTGAAATTTTAATGGTGTAGTACTTAATCACGGCTATTTTCAGAGTATAGTCCACCTGAGATTTGGATCTCCATAAATTTTGTAACCCCATACTCAAATGTTTTTCAATCTCATTTTAGGATGTTATGCTAAGCCCAGAGAAGATCCAAATCTCAGGTGGAGAAACAGTAATGAATGACCATTAAAAACTTTTGGTGGCCCACAAAAGTTTTAGATCAAGAGGATCTTTATAATTTCCCTTCATCCATATTTTTTTGTCATTATGAGTAGGTTGGATTGCAAATAAACATTATTAAAACCTTAAGATGGGCTCTTTAGAAATCTTAATGATGGAGCACTCAATCACCACTGTTTCCAGGGGTATGGTCTACCTGAGATTTGGATCTCCATATATTTTGAAACCGCATCCTCAAATGGGATGGAGGAATGAATGGACAGCATGGATATACAAAATATCACCCATGTGTGCCACAACGGTAGGGGTAACACCCACTAAGCATCCCCAGGTAACACGAGTGCGGATTGTCTGTGTTGAAGGCACCGGAAAATCCAGCGCCATAGCTTCTCATTGTTCCACGTAATCATTGATGACGACAGCTCTTAAAACATGTGATTATCTCTCTCAGGTATGGATTGCCCACTACACAGCCCCACTTTTCCCCTGTGTAATTTCTCTTGGCTCCACCATGATTCATGTTTTAAATCCAAACTGTCCATCAATTTTTTTTCAGATTATTCTAGATCAAGAGCCCAAAAGCCAGGCACATCCAAAGCTCAAGTGGACCATTGCACACGAGGTTTATTTGCCATCTAACATCTTCATAAATGTTATACACAGATCTGGATGAAGGAAAAACACAAATATCAGCTTGATGATAGCCTTCTGTAACCCCAAAAAGCTTTCAACGGTAGGCTTCTAATTCCCGTTGTTTCTTGTTGTGTGGCCCACTCGAGACTTGGATCTGCCTCATTTTGGTTTCATTCCCTAAAAGGTAAGGAAAAATGGATGGATGGTGTGGATCCAATGCATACATCATGATGGGCCAACGGATGCTGTCGGTTTTCTTCTCTATGGAGCAAGCAATGGAATTTCTTCTTGGGTGAAATTTATGTGGGCCATATGATGATGTATTTATTAGATCTCCACCATCCATCCATTTTTTCAGATCATTTTAAGAAATTAACCTAAAAGATAAGGCAGATCCAAAGCTCAAGTGGACCACACCACAAGAAATAATACAAATTGATGCTACCATTGAAAACTTCTTGACGCCACAGACGGCTCTGATCAAGCTGATATTTGTGTTTTACCTTCATCCAAGTATGGGGTGACCTTATGACCAGGTTAGATGGCAAAGAAGCCTCATAGTTGACCCTAAAAAGGTTTCAACCCATTTGTTCAATCTTCAATGCTTTTCTGTGGTGTGGTCCACTTGAGCTTTGGATGTATGTTATTCTTCTGATTATGATCTAAAATTATCTAGAAAAGTTGATGGACAGTTTAGATCTAACACAAAAACCATGGTGGACCTAGGTAAGTTCCACACATTCAAAATTATGTTGTGTACCAAGCAATCCATTAGGGCTCTCAATGGAGCGGGTCAGATCCGAGATCTGATTCGCTTCGAATCCGTATAATGCGGATTTGGATCTTAAAATAGGCCCAATTAGTTAAATGGAACAGATTTGGATCTTAAAATAGGTCCGATTAGTAAAATCGACAGGATAGGGATTCACATGAACATATCCGAGTTCGATCCGAATCCGATTAAGATCCGACTCATTGTCACCTTAATGTATATGTTATATTCATGCTAGCCATCTGTTTTACAAATTATTTTAGGCCATGTCGACCATACCATAGTAAATAGTGGGATTTGCATCATTTTTCTACTAAACTAAATATATAATATTATATATTTTATATCATATATTTTTTTAGATTTGTAATGTGGGTGGATTCGAACCTAGATCCAACCCGAATCCTATGGTTATATGGATTTTGGATCGGAAATGGATCTAACAATTTATAAATGGATCGGATATGGATATCTCCTTTTGGATCTAGGGCTCTCAGTGGGTCAGATCTGGATCGGATCCAGTTGGATTCGGCTCCAAGTCCGTATATCTGTAGACAGATTCGGATCGGATTCGGATCCAACTCGGATCTAAAAGGTGATATCCATATCCGATCCATTTATAAATTGTTAGATCCATTTTCGATCCAAAATCCATATAACCATCGGATTCGGGTCGGATCTAGGTTTGAATCCACCCCATTACAAATCTAAAACATATATGATATAAAATATATAATATAATATATTTAATTTAGTAGAAAAATGATGCAAGTCCCACTATTTACTATGGTATGGTCGACATGGCCTAAAATAATTTGTAAAACGGATAGCCAGCATGAATATAACATATACAGTAAGGTGACAATGAGTTGGATCTTAATCGGATTCAGATCGAACTCGGATATGTTCCAGTGAATCCATATCTGCTCCATTTAAGTAATCGGACCTATTTTAAGATCCAAATCCGGTCCATTTAACTAATCGGGCCTGTTTTAAGATCCAAATCCGTATTATACGGATTCAGAGCGAATCAGATCTCGGATCTAACCCGCTCCATTGAGAGCCTTATTTGGATCTGAGTTGGATCTGAATCGGATCCAAATCTGTCTACAGATATACAGACTTGGATCCGGATCCAACTGGATCCGGCCCATTGAAAGCCCTAAAATCTATCCACCAGAGAGTAATTCGGCGCATACTGGACTTTAGGTGGGTCACTTTCACCATGGGCTTTATAATCAGTCCAATTCAAGATTTTGGTCGAAGACCCCATGTTAAATTCATGTGTTGTGATGCACATGCGTATTAGAATGTCCTGATTCTCTGCGAATCCATTCATGCTGATGTGGTGTGTCGCATGATTTGATTGAATGGAACATAAGTACCGTAGTGGGCCCACATGCAATTTGAATGATTTTGATGGTAATACTTCTCATTCCAACTGTTCCTCGTGGTGTTACCCACCTGAGCTTTGAATTGACCTGACTTTTGGGCTCCAGTGCAAACACATGGGGATGCACCTAATATACGGTGTGGATTTCATCCACATGAAGTCCTCCATTCCATAGGAAATAGTCAGGCCGCCATGTGAATACTCACAGAGACGCAAGCATTTTCACTGAAAATATTAGGAAATCAAAGAACACATTCACCGTTTTCAATAAGGAACACGGCTTACCTTGCACTCTTCTCCTGGCACACATGTACCACAACGTGGGTCGTACAATCTGGACAATTGAGCATATACCGAAAGTAGCACTGTTGGATCGTCAATGAATGGTGAAATATAAAATGATCATCCATCCAATTGACAATTAGTGAAATCAGATGGTTAATACCATCCAATCTGGTGAGTTTTGAATCATGCTCAATAAACAAAGGGACCTGATTTTGGACGGCGCAGATATCCCCAATGCAAGCTACACGGTTAGATTTCAAGTCATCAAGTTCCTTAAATTGAGGCCAAATATCCAGCATTTTACTTGTCCTACTCTGTGCCCCATAGGTCAAAAATCAAACTATAGAATCCTTACGAGTCTGTCGTTGACTTGGACTCAATTAAACTTTGCCCTACCGAGTCAGTCTAATGATCTCTTATAACGCGTACAAACGCAGGAGGGAAGAGAAAAAACTTTTATGCTCTGGCAAGGAGCGATAATGATACTCAAGCACCTAGTAATTAGTAAAAAAATTGCACAATTAATTCTAGATAAACTATTCAGATTATGAGCTCCAGGTTGGATATACCATCAACCAAAATTCTGATTATATTTGTTCATCTAATCTAATCCTAGTATTGTGACATAGAGACAGTGGGCTCCACAGCCTAGTCCATTTAATTTTACTCCTGTATCAAGTGCAATAGCTTCTTCTTCTTCTTCTTCTTCTTCTTCTTCTTTTTTTTTTTTTTTTTTTTTTTTTTTTTTTTTTTTAATTTTATAGAAGTACTCAGCCCCATTGGGCCTTTTCTTTTTTTTCTTTTTTTTAAGGAAATTATATTTTATAGATGATTGAGAAGAGAAAACTTCGTGCAGAGTACTTACAAAAATCCATATTACACCTACCTATCAGAAACTATACAAAACAATCACACAATCTGCCCTGTTAGGCCTGCGCCTGATGTATAACGGGTCGCTAATTATTTCATGGCCCAGATGGAGCAAAAGAAGACCGGTCGGAGTCGAAAGTGATCCGGACCGTCAGGACCGTAAACCGGCCGTATCTCACAATCTGGAATGAGTTTCGGGACATATAATATATCAATTTGGGGTAGCTCAAGCTACTTTAGCCAACCAACCCCACTATGCTAGGTTGCCCATGCCCGAATCGCGAGATTCAACTGTATCGATGGTCATTAGGCTAGTTTATTTTCAGTTTTACTATTTATAATAAGTTTTAATTCGATCATAACTTTGGATCTGTAGGGTTTTAGAGTTAGTGCCCAACATGAAAAGGGCATAGAATATTTAGTAGAACAACATGGTTGGGCCCGCTTGATAACTTTCTATTTTTAGCCGAAAACCAAGAGTTCTACTAGGATTGAACGACTTCTATAAATAGTAAGTTTACTATTTATAGTAAGTTGCGTTTTCTAGGAGCTTTAGTTTGAGTTCGAGTCTGATACTTTACTTAGGGTTTAGTTTCTTATTTATATGCATTGTAATTCCATTTATTATTCATTCAATTATCAAAAACATTATTCGGAGTTAATTTCCTTTTTTATTACCCTTTTCTTTCTTCTCGTGGATTCGAGAGACTCTCGGATAGGGAGACGGTGATCGACCTACCACGTCCTCCTTGCGTCATTGGTATCAAAGCGAGGTTTCTTCCCCAAGACGATAACCTCTAATGAAGGGTTTGATTCTCATCCTAAGGACGATGCTCCAAGGGACTATTTAACGGCAACAGCTTTCGAAGCAGCACAACGGGAGAATCGGTTGATCCTGCAAGGTATACAGGCGACCCTCGACCAGATTGCAGCATCGCTAGCTCCGCTTTGAGCCCAAGGCGACCAACAACCACCAACAATTGCTATACAGGACAATCATGTTGTCCGTAGAGCACCCCGGGTGGATAATCGTAGGACTACACCGGACAACGCAAAACCAAGCGATGACGAGGTCGAAGACATTTTGGTACGATGACCTACGCTAGGGAATGAGGGGTGGAATGAGCAGAACGAGACTATTGGGGCAAAGCTGATCTTCCCAGCTTTAATGACCTACTTCGAATAGAGGAGTTCCTCGACTGGCTGACAGAGGTCGAACGATACTTCGACTATATGGAAGTGCCGGACGACAATAAGGTAAAACTAATTGCATATAAATTTAAATCCGATGCTTTAGCATGGTGGGAAAACCTATAGGTTTTCCACACCCATCAGAATAAGACACCCATCCGAACATGGCCTCGGATGAGACAGCTTCTTAGAGCTCGATTCCTCCCTAGCGACTATGAACAAATTTTGTTCCAACAATATCAAAACTGTCGTCAGGAAAATCGGACCGTAGCCGAATATCTTGAAGAATTCCAGCGATTGGCTACACGGAATAATTTATCGGAATCAGAGGCACAACAAGTATCACGATTCATTAGTGGGTTGCGATTTGCAATCTAGGATCGGGTCCAGATGCATCCAGTCTGGACATTAAGTGAGGCCAACGAATTGGCCACCCAAGCAGAAACACAGTTGTCACGGCCCCCTGCTCGACCCTATCCGACACCACGGAATCCCATCACCGGACCCACTCAAGATATCACGTTGGCCAAAGGCAAGGAACCTATAGGACGACGTCCTCAACCTCCTATGGTTACGAACCGGGAATGGGGAAGCGGTCCCTCAAGACCTCAACGTGCAGCTCCCACTACAACGGGTCCTAGCAGGATCCCCAACCATATGGTCGGCCAAGGCCAAACCATTGTCTCCGTTGTGGCCAACCAGGTCATTGGTCGAACGCTTGCCCTCAACGCCCTGCAGCCCACTTAACTACGAATGAAGGTGGCATGGAAGGTGAAATAATGGAAGACAACCCTGAATTGGAACAGGTTGAAGAGGGGGACACAGAAGATGTAGATTGGCTAACTGAAGATCATGGGGAATCACTAGTAATGAGACGACTACTTTACGCTCCCAGGAAGGAAGTGCACCAACAACGTCATAATATCTTCCGCACAAAGTGCACCATGCAGGGCAAAATCTGTGATGTGATCATAGATAATGGGAGTAGCGAAAATATTGTCTCAAAAATTATGGTGGATAAGTTACATCTACCTATGACGAAGCACCTTACCCCTTACTCGATCGGTTGGATCAAGAAGGTGAACGAGACAAAGGTAACTCATCAATGCATTATCTTGTTTTTCATTGGTAAAAGCTATAAGGTTGAGGTCCTCTGTGATGTAGTTGACATGGAAGCTTGCCACATGTTACTCGGCGCGGCCATGGCAATCGGATCGAGATGTGACACACGGTGGACGGAAAAACATATACATGTTCACTAAGGATGGTTGAAAAATTGTTTTGGCCCCTATGACACCAGAGAAACACCCCGAAGCTTCTAAAGTGAAGGGAAACTCTCTCCTTACCATTCGTGAGTTTGTTAAGGAATCGAAGGAAACGGGCGAAATATATGCCGTTATGGTAAAGGGCGAGGAGTCAGGATCCTCTAATATTCCTCAACGCCTTAAACCGTTACTAGAAGAATTCCGAAGTACTTGGCCTGGAGATTTACCTGATGAGTTGCCTCCCATGTAAGACATACAACATTACATCGACCTTGTCCCAGGGTCTAGTTTGCCCAACCGACTGCACTATTGGATGAGTCCGAAAGAGTGTGAAATTCTACAGGGAAAAGTGGAGGAACTGATCCGTAAGGGTCTCATTGAAGAGAGCATGAGTCCGTGTGCCGTTCCAGCACTCCTTACCCCAAAGAAAGACGGAACTTGGCGCATGTGTATTGATAGCCGCGATCAATAAAATAACAGTTAAATATCGATTTTCAATACCGCGGTTGGATGACATGCTTGACATGCTCGAGGGCTCCAAGGTGTTCTCAAAACTGGACTTACAGAGTGGATACCATCAAATTAGTATTAGGCCAGGTGACGAGTGGAAAACGGCCTTCAAGACCAAGGAAGGGCTATATGAGTGGCTAGTTATGCCCTTCGGTCTGACCAACGCACCTAGCGCCTTCATGCGCTTAATGAACCAAGTGTTGAAGCCGTTCATTGACCATTTTATTGTCGTTTACTTTGACGACATCGTAATATATAGTCAGGATGAAACGGAGCACATGACCCACATCAGAAAAGTGCTACAAGTGTTGCCTGACAATAAACTATACTTAAATCTGAAAAAGTGTAGCTTTTTAACTGATCGGTTATTGTTTCTGGGGTTTAATATGTCGTCCACGGGTATCCGAGTGGACGAAGAGAAAGTTCGAACTATTCGGGATTGGCCGACTCCAACGAACATTCACGAGATACGAAGTTTTCATGGATTGGCGACCTTCTATCGCCAGTTTGTGCGGAACTTCAGCAGTATCGTCGCGCCAATTACCGACTGTATGAAGAAGGGTTCGTTTCAATGGACCGAAGGGGCAGAGAAGAGTTTTGCAGAAATCAAACATCAGTTGTCCACTACCCCGATTCTGGTACTCCTTAATTTTGATAAGTTGTTTGAGGTAGAATGTGACGCATTTATTGTCGGCATTGGGGGAGTCCTTTCTCAAGAGGGCAGGCCAGTTGCCTTCTACAGTGAGAAACTCAGTGACGCACGACAGAAGTGGTCGACCTATGAGTTTGAATTATATGCAGTGGTTTAGGCACTGCGCAATTGGCACCATTATCTTATTCAAAGGGAATTTATACTGTACACTGATCATCAGGCCTTAAAATTTGTCAATACTCAGACTAATGTGAATCGTATGCATGCTAGATGGATTTCATTTTTACAGGAATTCACGTTCATTCTGAAACACAAGTCAGGGCAGTAGAACAAGGTAGCAGATGCACTTAGCCGACGTGCATCCCTTCTTATTACCGTGAGCAGTGAGGTGGTCGGATTCGCTGTCTCAAGGAACTTTATGCCGGCGATAAGGATTTTGCAGATGCATGGAAAAAGTGCCAAGAGGGTCACCCGAGTGACATGCTAATTCAAGATGGTTTCCTCTTCAAGGGAAATCGATTTTGCTTTCCGCCGAGTTCATTACGGGACAAAATTATTATCGAGCTACATGGCGGTGGCCTCGGCGGTCATCTAGGATGAGATAAGACTCGAACGATGGTGGAAGAGCGGTATTACTGGTTGCAACTTGCTCGTGATGTTGGCAGGGCAGTACAACGATGTCATATTTATTAGACTGCTAAGGACCAATTTCAAAATATAGGTCTTTACACACCATTACCCATGCCAGATGCCCCTTGGGAGGATTTATCTATGAACTTTATTTTAGGGCTCCCACGAACACAACGCGGCATGGACTCAATATTTGTGATGATAGACCGATTCTCCAAGATGGCACACTCCATTCCGTGCAAGAAGACCTTTAATGCGGTACACGTTGCGAACCTTTTCTTCAGAGAGGTTGTGCGACTACATGGGATTCCTAAGACGATCACTTCAGACCCGGACACAAAGTTCGTTAACCATTTTTTGCGAGCCTTGTGGAATTGGTTCGGTACGCGACTTCAATTCAGCAATGCTTATCATCCGCAAACAGATGAGCAGACTGAGGTCGTAAACCACACATTGGGGAATTTCATCCGTTGCCTTTCAGGTGACAAACCAAAGCAGTGGGACATGGCCCTGGCTCAAGCAGAGTTTGCATTCAACAACATGGTAAACCGATCGACAGGAAAGTCCTCGTTCCAGATTGTTAATGGGTGCGTGCCTCGTCACACACTCGATTTGGTTCCCCTACCCAAACTTCCGAGCATGAGCATTACAGCTGAACATATGGCGGACCGAATCATGGACATACATACAGACGTGCGTAACAAATTACAAGCTTCGAACGAGAAATACAAAGAAGCAGCCGACAAGCATCGGCGTGCCAAAGTGTTCGAAATAGGTGATCAAGTGATGGTCCACCTACGTAAAGAGCGATTTCCTACCGGGACCTACAACAAGTTGAAGCACAAGAAGATTGGACCGGTACTGATCATTCGCAAGATCAATGACAACGCCTACATTGTTGATCTTCCGGATGATAAGGAGATTTCAAGGACTTTCAACGTAGCAAATTTGTACGAATATCATGAACCAAAGCTGGACGAGAACTCGGGGTCGAGTTCTTTCGAAGTGGAGGAGACTGATGTAGAACGGGTTGCTGATTATTTCATGGCCCAGATGGAGCAAAAGAAGACTGGTCAGAGTTGAAAGTGATCCAAACCGTTAGAACCGTAAACCGGCCGTATCTCACAATCCGGAATGAGTTTCGGGACATATAATATATCAATTTGGGGTAGCTCGAGATACTTTAGCCAACCAACCCTGCTATGCCAGGTTGCCCATGCCCGAATCGTGAGATTCGACCATATCGACGGTCATTAGGCTAGTTTATTTTCAGTTTTACTATTTATAGTAAGTTTTAATTCGATCATAACTTTGGATCTGTAGGGTTTTAGAGTTAGTGCCCAACATGAAAAGGGCTTATAATATTTAGTAGAACAACTTGGTTGGGCCCGTTTGATAACTTTCTATTTTTGGCCGAAAACCAAGAGTTCTAGTAGGATTGAATGACTTCTATAAATAGTAAGTTTACTATTTATATAAAGTTGCGTTTTCTAGGAGTTTTAGTTTGAGTTGGAGTCTGATACTTTACCTAGGGTTTAGTTTCCTATTTATATGCATTGTAATTCCGTTTATTATTCATTCAATTATCAAAAACATTATTCAAAATTAATTTCCTTTTTTATTACCCTTTTCTTTCTTCTCGTGGATTCGAGAAACTCTCGGTTAGGGAGACGGTGATCGACCTACCACGTCCTCCTTGCATCAGCGCCCCATTCCCCTCTCTAATGCATCCAAAACCCGCCCTATCTAGTAGAAGGGACTCCCTCGCCTCCAACGGGAGACCCAAAAAAAAAAGAAAAAAAAGAGGAGGATTGAGAAGCCAAAACCAAGCGAGCAAGAGAATCCGCCACCACATTGCTTCCATCAAGTGTAGTACTCTGCCATCTCTCTCTCTCTCTCTCTCTCTCTCTCTCTCTCTCTCTCTCCATATCTTTATATAAAGCTCCTGATCTATCTCTTCCATCTTCTTATCTTCCAAAACTCCAAATTCCTATCTCCTGTACAGAAAACGCCACATAAAAATTAAAAAAAAAAACCTTTACTTTCACCACGGAGATGGGATCTTATGAAAGAAATCTCTTGCCAGCAATTTCCTTCACTTTCATCATCTTGATATTGACCTTCCCATCTTTTGTCGCTTCAAGGCCGTTTGATGGAAATTGGGGATCGAAGAACCGAATCTTCACATACCCCTGTGCCACCTTCCCGGCCTTCATGGTGCATAAGTGGAGTAGGGCATGGTGGCAGCTGCCCACTTACTGAAAAAACTTCATGGGCCACTCAGTTCACACAACACGATTATCCATTTCGGCACCGATGCTATTGAAACTGAAACTCTCCACCAAGAATGTTTATTTGCCATCCACTCAGTTCATGGATTCAACCGGAATGTTTATTTTCCATCCAACTTGATGACAAGGTCACAAACACCTAGATGAAGAGACCGCACAAATATCATCATGATGCAAAGCTGTTTTGGCCCACAGGAAGTTTTTAATGGTCAATCGCCACTGTTTCCTATAATACACGCCAAAACAATATTTTTGCGATGGACCAAATCCGTCGTAAATCACCATTAGTGAGGGACTTCGTTCGCCGGGTGGACCGTCGCAGTTTACTGCATTGCAAAAAGTTTGCGGCCGATGTTATCTGAAGCTAAATTGCAATGGATCTTGTCCGTCACAAATAAGTCATCAAGGCGAAAATGTTGTGACGGATTTTGGTTTGTTGCTAAATTTTCTGCAAATAAAAAATCATCATTATATCTGAAACATGAGTATCGATTTTATAATCCAAGAAAAAAAAATACAATTTAACTGTAGGAGGCCACTTGGATATTTGCAACTGGAACGGCTGTTTGTAACTGGAATTGAGGCATCATAGTATCGAAGGATGTTGCAAATGCTTTTCCTCCAAAGAATGATGGTGCAAGGAGTTGTTTTCTTCGGTTCTTTGGGACATCTCCTGCACGGATTGGTTACAACAATAAAATTTGCAAATATGTATCTATAGAACGGTTTTCTATTTCTGTAACAAATAAAGATTTAATGTTTCTGGTAACTTTACTGTTAGTCAAAATTCCCTATACCAATAGCAAAAATGCTATTGTTGGTTTTGAAAATTGAACAAGAACCAGAATAAGCAACTTGTCCAAATCTAATTAAGAAGCCAAATACTAATATTCCTCAACAGTTTCGCAAAGAAATATGTGCTTGGATTATGATGACATGACAATCAAAATTATTCCACTGATTTTGTAAATAGGAGTATCTCTACTTTGTCACACTTGGACGTGCCCAGCCTTCTCCTCTGTTGCCATGAGCCTGCAAACATGAGAAGACGATTTGGGCAAGTTAGTGAAAAAAGTTGTTTTGAAGTTGTCAAACGGCATTACTGTGTTAAGAATCAAATAGGGTTTCAGGGATCACCTGCTCAATCTGCTTGATAATACAAGCAATTACTTTATCCTTGTCTCAGCACCAGGATTTCTCAATTAGTCAGTCATCAAATGCATCACCCATGCTCGGTTGCAAGACCCATTTGGCTACATCACTGTAAGAAGGGGAAAAAACCTATGGCTGCACCAATACAAAACTAAAGAAGATCTCCAACCAGTGCCAACAGACAAATAAATACCAAAGTAAGAAAATCATGAATGTGGGACTCTTTCATTGCATTAGTTGCATTTTTCAACAAGGCCTGGCCAAGAATATAATGGTTGGAAACATCAATAGTAGAGGAACATACCATTGCAACCATCAAATACCGATTGCATAACCAGGGATGTAACGTCCCAAAATTTCAGCTCTCGTGGACAACACAATGGGCCGAGTTTTCAGGTGTTATCTAGAATGTGTTAAGGATATATTTCTGCACATTCATCTTTATTTCCCATATTCATGGCATTCATAACAAAATGACAGAATTTAAGGTTCTTATTCGAAGTTTTTTAACTCTACGTTATCAAGATAATGTCCATAAATCATACAAATTACATAATATTCTACTTTTTAGTCTCAATGAGAGGCTTATTACAAGTTACGTGAAAATAAATCTACTCTACAAAGATAATAAACATAATCCAGCTTCAAGCCGCTTCGATTTCATCGTCCGTCACTTGCTGCCACAAGTCTTCGAGCACCTCATCGTAGTGTTCAATTCTCTTACTGGATCTTCACCTGAATTATCTGAATGTGGTTGGTGTAACACCCCGTACTTTTCTGTACTCGGGTGTTACCATGAGAATTCAAAGGATATGTGTATGTGTAATGCCCTTCCGTGACTCTTTCGTCAATCTGTGCGCGACTCCTGGTGTCCCGAACTGGCAGTACGTAGTTTGCACCCAAATGACCGAAGTCCTGAGATCCCGAAACCTCTGTCATATTGACCGCGCTGTCCTCGTGATTGCAACGGCGAAAACAGTGCGTCGATCTGATACCCGAGCGCAAAGATATGGACATTTAATCAAAACACCCAAAAAAATGTGGTTGTGCACACTCGTGTGGGGCCACCCAATGTGGGGCCCACTACACGGTCTCCTAGGCAATCATCTCATTGTAATAATTACAAAAAAATAAATAAATAAATAAAAAGTAATAATATATAATAATAATGAAAAGAAATAAATAAATAAAATAAATTAATAAAATAAATAATAATAAAAAAAGTGTAATGATGGAGTGTCATGATGACACCCCATTCCTCTCCCATGCCCCCCACGTCCTCTACCATCCCTTCACTTAAAATAATAATAATAATAATAATAATATAAAAAAAAAAGAAAAAGAGATTATAAGAGAGATGGGTGGAATGGGTGGAACGATCTCTCCCCCTTCATCCTTCATTTCTTCTTCATTTATGTGCCATCCATGCCCTTCCTAAGTGTGTGTGTGTGAGAGAGAGAGGAGTGGGCCATCTTCATCAACCTCCCCTCCATCTCAACTATTCATTCACTTCAACCACCAATATCAACCATTGAGCGAGGAGATCGAAGTAGGTACACCCCTCCACCTTTCATTCCCTTTGATTTCTTCATTTTCTTTATTGGTGATGAATCAAGGTGAACCATAGATGTGGGCCCCGCTTTGAGGAAACGTATGGCATCTAGAACTCCTTGTCATTTAATGGCATGGATGGAGAAAGAGAGAGAAAGAGAGAGAGAGTGAGAGAGACGCTGGAAACAGCGTCCGTCCGAACGCTGTCCGTTTGGGGGCCCCACTTGTGAGCCCCACCTTGATGTATGTGACTAATCCATGCCATCCATCTGTTTTCCCAGGACATTTTAGGCCCTGGCCACAAAAATGATTAAGATCTAAATCTCAAGTGGGCCATACTAAAGAAAATAATGGCGACAGTTGAAACCTTCTGAGGCCACTGTGATGTGTGTATGCTATGAAACCTGTCCAAATTTGTACTCACTGGGCCCACTATAAGATGGCTAACCCGGTGGATGGTCTGGATTTATCGCATGGACCCCACTCCCCTGTTTATTAAAAAAAAATATATAAAAGAAAAGAAGGAAAGAAAGGACGGGAAGTTTGCTTCCAGCGTGCGTTAAAGGCTGTTTTTGGGCTTGAAAATGGCCCCACGTGTGGGAACCACTATGTTATATCCACGCCGTCCATCTGTCTCTCCACATCATTTTAGGCAAAGGGCTGAAAAATGAAGAAGATCCAGATCTCTAGTGGGCCGTGCCGGAAGAAACAATACAGACAGTTGAAACCTTTCCAAGGCCCACTATCATGTTTCTGAATAACAAAACATACCCAAATCAGGGCTTGTTAGGCCCACACTAATCTGGACCATCAGATGGATGAATTGGATTTCCCATGTGGACACCACCGTGTAAGGGAAAATAAAAAAAGAAGAAAGAAAAGAAAAGAAAAAAAAAAAAAGGTAACTGGACAGTCAGCGTCCAGAGGACGCTGCTGCCCAGCTACGTGTGGACGGAAGCCCCTTTGAGCGGGCCCCACTCCGGGACCCCATCATGATCTATCGGTTTTATCCAAACCGTTCATCTGCTTTGCCAGATCATTTTAGGACATGGGCCCAAGTATGAGGCATATCCAAGTCTTAGGTGGACCACACCACAGAAAACAGTGGGGATAGTGATGTCCACCATTGAAACATTCATAGGGCCCAGCTTATATGGTCCACCTTGATGTATATAGTTTATCTACGTGGTTCACCTATTTTGGCACCTCATTGTAGGGCTAATAGTTCTTGATAATGTGGCCCAACTAGATGGGACCCACCTCTAATCTATGTTTCATGCACATTCCCATTTTTATTTCAAAAATCTACGTTGGATTTTAGTGTTTTAGGCCATGTTTGGCTGTCCTTGGTGGGCCCCACGTGGGAGCAATGTAGAAACCACTATTTGGACCTTGAATACTGTATGTGTGACTACAACAATGACATTTTACCTGGGCCAAAGCGGCCCCCACATGATCAGAAATTAAATTCCAAAATGGGGTCGGGCAAAGTTGTGCAGGAATTTCTGTGCAGAAATTCCAAGTGCTCATGTTTGGCCCCGCACCAAAAAATATTTATACATATCCAGCAGGCCCTACCTTATGGGTTTTAGAGACCATGCATCGGTCTACCAGGGGGACTTAACGGCATGCCAAAAGGTGACTCCATTTGATGGCAGTACGTGCTCAAAGTTGGGCCAAAATCATTTCTGCACTACCATTTCCGCACAACTCCAAGTACCCATGTTTGGGCCTTTGTTAAAAATTGCACACATGCAAACAAAGAGATCTGTTTTATGAGTTTTTTTAGACCATACATTGGTCTATGTAGTGGTCATTTTATTTCTCTAGAAGATGACCCCTTGTGATCACAAATTGGACCCAAACTTAGCCAAAAACCATTTATGCATGTAAAGTCGGTTTAATTAAAAATCTACGTGGAGTCATATCTATGGAATCCACCACCTTCCTAAAGTATTAAATAAGTCATTTAAACCCTAAAACTTGAATTTAGAGCCACCACCATAGGGTTGATCTTAACCGTATAAATTATGGATATGACAATCTAACCGCATAAATGGTCTAAAATATGGTAGGGTCGAATTCTAGCAAGCGTGTACATGTTTCAAGCAACATTGAAAGATGCTTCGATTCTTAAGGTGATGATTCCTCCCCTTGAGCTTTCCACCTTCATGTTAATTAAGTACTAGTTTTATTCATATATGATTGAAAATTTTACTCTGTCTCATGATTACCTCTGCTGTTTGATTTTGCCATAAATCATATGTTTAATCTTGTTATATGTGATTTTCTTTATAACTGTGAATTATTTACGAATTTTGGGAATTGTCATTTTTATTCATCATGTTTGGAATATGAAAGTGGAATGTGAATTTGAATGGTTGCGATCACCTATATTTGATGGGACCTTAAACTGGTGGCCTTTGGAAGTGATTTATTGGAAAGATTCCTAATGGTGTCCTTAGATGGAATTGTTGGACGAGTATGGAAACATTTTTGATGACGTCCTTATATGGACTTGTTGGGCTGAATGTCCTATTGAGATGAGTTGTTGGGATTCCCGATGGACTTGATGGACCAATGGTCCTGTGAGATAAATTATTGATTATGTCCCTAGTTGGACTTGTGTGGAAATATTTTGGAGAATTATTGTGATGAAAGGCCACTAGTTGTAAGGGAATGTCATAATTGGTTTGGTTGTAAATTGGAATAATAATGGTTGGTTTAATCATGCATATCATGGCACAGACGGGATGTGTGGTGACGAGCCATATTACCGTCGAGTGGTCTGGTTGCTGAGAGCACGTACCCTCGAGGTATTTTCGCTGGCTCTAGACCACCATAGAGTGCGTCATTCACTGAGAGCACGTACCTTTGGTATTTTCGCTGGTGATGACCACTCGTGATATTGTGGGGCTGATGTGTGTCCTTAGTGACTTCCAGACTACTGGGTGAGGCCGATGTGTGTCCTTAGTGACTTTCGGATCACCAAGTGATGAATTTACATTGTGGGGCTGATGTGCGTCCTTAGTGACTTCCAGACCACATTTTTCCAGCTGGATGTGCATCCCCAGGCTGAGGGACATGTGCATGCATTCATGCATTTAAGAAAGATTACATCATGGATGTTTTGTACATTTTTTTATTATTCTTGATTAATGTGTTAGTGTGTAATCTTGAGGGGACTTCACACTGAGCTGGCCACTCATGCTGTTAAATTTCAACCGTACAGTTGGTGCAGGTGATTTGAATAATGTACAGGTTATTCTGAAATGGAGCAGGATGCTCAGGTTATGCTGGTGTCATGGATCAAAAGAGCCGTGTTTAATGGTTGCTGCTTTAAATTTTGTATATAATTGTAATTGTTTATTAGTGTATTCTGAATCAAATTTGAGATATTCGGTTTGTATAAGCCTTATGGGCAACACTCTGCGATATTTGTTGTATTTTTCCTATATGCATGGTTTGTTTTCTTCCGCGGTGAATACCCTTCTTGGAATGACAGTTGAAAATGGACTGAAATGTGGGTTTCTTAATAGGCTAACGCCCGGGTTTTTGATACACGAGTCTAGAACTCGGGTTGTGAAAATTCGGGACGTTACAGTTGGATAGCGTTAAACGCTATCATAGTGGGGAATATCCCTTTAAGACAATCATGATAATAATGGCACAATAAATACAGAGTAAGCACAAGCAACATATTATCATTTAATCCAATCAAAACAACTTAGTAAAAGATCTTTATTAATGCAATGCATGACATGCATGCTCTGGCAAAGGCACCCTGACCAAATGAGACGGGATCACTCCACTATTCTCACCAGCCACTAGTCACCAGAGGTTCTAGCTAGGACAGGATCACTCCACTCTTCCCATGCACCAAAACCCAACTAGTGAAACAGGCCCATGCACACTTTCACTAGATAACGAGAGAGAAACGGGCCCATGCACACTTCCTTTAACACCCGAGGGGCTGACCCACCAAGACGGGTCCAGTGAATTCATGATTAATTTCACCTTTAATTAAGTAAGTTTAGCATCTAGCCAATTAAACGATGTACACGTCTAATGATCACTCCTTACCCCGGTCGGTTCAAGAGTCATCACATTCATCAATTCCATACTTCAGTAGATCCATCACGGGTAGCGAATCAATAAAGATCTATTGGCACGTATCCAACAATGTGCACACAGTAGTGCCAAACTCAACATCATGGCTGATGCAACCAACAACACATACACAGTAATGCCACTATTTAATTCCCAACGTCAAGGCACATTCATTCAATAAGACACACGGTAATGCCGACTTTCACAATAAGGCATATTCATCCAAAATCTCCACATGGTAATGCCAACGTAACAAGGCCTCGCACAACTTGTTCTCTTTACATCATACGGTTACATCAGTATCGGGTTAAGGGGCGTTCATTAGCATAACATCCATATATAATATCCCATAGCAAACAAGACATCTATCATCATGAGCATGTAACAACGTAAATCAAGCATAATCTCCTCATAAGTATGTTTATCATCACAATTCCTTTTCCAACCACTTATGCATAGTTTATACATCAAAATTCAACATACACAACAAGGAACATCATACAATTCATATTTACATGGAAAGATTTCAACAAGCACGGTTTCAAGAAGTCATGTAACAAAATCCTAGTTTCCAAGCATAAAATCAACATACAATTTAATATTATCGTAGATGGGCTTAAAGGAAATCCCCACCTCATGATAGTGGATGGTTGGAGACGCTACTAAGGCTGCGAAATCAAGCTTGAATTCAAACCTACATAGTTGAATGGGAAAAATATGAGATTGGGGTGTAGATATGTATGATTTCATGGTTTTGATCTCTTAATGTTAAAATCTCATCTAGGGTTAGGGTTTAGGCTAGGTTTAGAGATTTAGATCAGGGTTAGATGGGCCTTACCTTATTCAGGAGTATGGAGGCTCGATAACTCGGCCGAGTCGACTCAGTCTTGACTCACTCTTCTTCTTTCCTTCTTCTTCTTTCTCCTTCTTTTCTTTCTTTCTTTCTTTCTTTCTTCTTCTTCTTCTTTCTTTCCCTGGAAGGACTTCCCAGTGGCAGCAACAGAGCCATGGGCCCTCTCTCTCCCTCTCTCTCCCAAACAACTCTCACCTTCTCTCTCTCTCTCTTGATTTCTCTCTCCTCATGATCGGTCTTTCTCTCTCTCTCTACTCACGGCCTCTCTCTCTCTCTCTGTGGGCGATCTCCGAAGGAAGGAGAAACAGATGGGAAGATGTATAACTTACCTAAATCGATGGGAAGACGCGGTGCCAAAACGAGATCCGGTTTTGGCGTTGGCACCGCCTGACACACACCCTGTTCGACTTTTTTGCACTAGATCGACCGAGAACCGTAGGAGGGCTTGGTGGGGTCCACAAGAAGCTATGGTTGAAGTTTGGAGTGCTCATGCAAAGTGGTGGGTCAGATCTTGATCTTTCTTTGTTTGGACGTTAGATTGAAATGAGCCATATAGGTGATGGTTGGTGGAGATTTTTAAACGAACTTCCTTTGGTTGGCCCGTGATTCGAATGGACAGAGTGGATTTGACAGTGGGGTCCACTTTGATAGACGGTGTGGGGTGCATGGACGGACACCGTCGTCCGCTGTTGAAGCAACGAAGAAGACGGTCGTGCGCACGCGGTACGGAACCGCGTGCGGCATGGCTGTCTCCACAGGTGGGGTCCACTAAGGTGGGTCTGGTTGATCCGGCCCACTAGATGTGTTAACATCATGATTTTAACCATTGACATGAATCTTGGGTTGAATCCGAGTTGTGGTGGGCCGTCTATTGACCATTTTCTGATTAGGGCACTTGCACACTGATCGGAGAGCTGATTTTTTACCTGTACGGTTATTTTGGACCAGATAGATGATATACAAGGTTTGGAGCTTAACTGATGAGCAAAAACTGGTTTACTGAAAGCGGGAGGTTTAAGACAGTGGCATTTTTGTAATTAACTGAAAATAGTGAGATTTTTGAAATCCGGTCTTTCTACAATGTTTATAGGGTTATTCTAAGCAACTTTTGTAAAGGATTATCGAATCTCCTATGGATGGTCCATTGCTTTCAAAACAAGATAAACGTACGATATAAATTCAAAACAAAATTTTGAAAAATTCTGAAAGAAGTCTCGAAATTCCGGGGTGTTACAAAGGATCTCGTCTTGGATAAAATCATCGAGTGATGCTATCATATAGGAAGTCTGTGGTCTCGGGTGCCTAGACTTAGGAGCCATAGTCTCCTGTTAAAGAAAGAAATTTGGTCATGGTTCAAACAGGTCTAGGTTTAATACTACAAGACGGTATACGCATTTACAAGCATAAGGAATAATTTGACAGAAATGGATTGTTGGTGTCTACCGGTCAGACTTATAGGACCTAGACTCACACTTAGGATTTTCATGCCCAATCCGTAAGTCGGAATGAGTTTAAATTTAGAACCTAACACTTCGACTATTTGGCGCACCATTAGAAAAAAAAATTCAAGTCGAATCTCCTATATTTTGTTTGGGTTTCTCCCCTGGTAAATCACAAAACCCTGTTTTCTTATATCTAACTAGAGGAAGAGTTTCTGAAAAGTTCAAATTTCAAATTTTCAAGAATGTCCTTTTTGTCAAATTTCAAGAGTGTTTTTGTTTAATCTTTACACAACTTGGTGAATGATAGTTCTCCCACGGTACCTATGTTTTTGCTTTGAAGTTCAAACGACTATCGTAGAAATTTTCAAGGAAGCCTAAAATTTTGGGTCTTTATGTTCTCAAATACTCTTAATTTTAGGGCAAGTCATTTAAGTTCAAGTTTCTAATTTCCAACAACATAACATCGAGAGTCATTTGAGTTTGTATAATTCTCATTCCTCAAAGCCCAATTTATCTAAACTCTTGCTTTGATACTAACTTGTAACGCCCCGAATTTCGTAAGTTGATCCACGTCAACACTGGAAGCATGTTCTGGGCATTCGAGAAAGACAAGACCATGATCAAGAAAAGATAACAGCTTTTTCCCATCTAGGTAAATGCAAAGGCTCCACTTGAACAAGCGGTTGTTCTTGCATCTCTCTTGAGAAAGCTATAAATAGCAGAGGCAAATACAAAGAGAAGCCCAAATCTTCACTCCAATAAAGAACATAAATCAATCAAGCACAACAATGTTTATCTTAGCTTAGCCTTTCCACCACTCATCAGTAATGGGCCTTTAGCATAGGGTTAGTTTCAGTCCGTCCTGCGCATACACCAGAACATCTATTATTTGTAGTCAGTAGTTGTAATCCCCTTCCATCTACACTTGCGTGCCAGACTGAAGGAATATCTTAACTTTAGGATACGTCCACCTATGCTTAGACATTGGGTTGACCATAATTGAAATCTTCAGCTTTGCATTGATCTCGCTCATCAGCACGTTGCTCCAAGAGTACCTTAATGGACTCATCTAAGTCCGCTTTAGTGGTAAGTTACACTCATTTTTGCATATCCATCCTTTTGATTTATTTCCAATCAACCATACAACTGTTGCGCCTTCGTAAGTAGCTTGGTTTCCAAGGTAAAAAACAACTCATTTTACAGAACCCCGATGTTTGCCAATCGCCTAATTGACGTGCGTGCGCACAATTGGCTGAATAGATGGTTGGTCAGCCGACCGCTCGACTAAGCACTGCTCTATCTCAATATTAGGGCCAACTATGATCATGGTTTGAATTGGACCAACAAATTCTGGCACGCACACAAAGCAGCATACATACCTTGGCACGGCTGAAAAATCACACCAACCAAAAGAAGTGAAGATTGACGAGTCCAAGTCTGGGAACATTGACAGTGTGCCAAGATCGTCAACATTCTCCTGTAAGGCATACTTGATAGCATAGCAACAAATCCCATTATCGACGGTTTCTCGTCCTAGGAATTTGTTCGGAGAATCTTTTGGTGATATTATTAGGAAAATACGGCAAAACATAATTTTTTTTATATAAATTATTAAAAGTATTAAATTTAATATAAATATATAAACTAAACTATTTTAGCTTCTGAAATATTTTTTTCATTAAAATTGTGATAATTTCTCAATAGAATATATAAATTAAAAAACAATCCGGAGAAACTAAACTATTTTAGCGTCTGAAGTCATTTTTTCATTAAATTTGTGATAATTTCTCAATAGAATCAGAAAAAGTAAAAAAAAAAAAAAAAAAAAAAAAAAAAGCCTCGAAAATCTCAGGATATTGTAGCGCAAAAAATGGTTTCATGAAATTTTGGTGGTAATGTGGACAAATAGGTGGCATTGAAAATGACCATCTTTCTATTTACAATGAGGAAATCAGGTGGCTAAGATTCTCCGAACAGTGTGATTTTCAGGGCACCCTCCATCCACAATGTGGCCCACTATTTGGACGGTCTAACCCGACACACATGTATGGCAAGAAAAGTGGCTGAGTCACCGCCCTTGTAACTTGACATTGGACCCACGAATACTCCAGCCCAAGTTTCCTAGGTGCAGATTGGACGGTGCTCTGTGGGCCCCACTATGATGTATTTGTTTTATCCATGCTGTCCATAAAAAATTTCAAATTAATTTAGGACATAATGCCAAAAATGAGGCAAATTCAAATCTCATGTGGGCCACACTACAAGAAACAGTAGTGATTGAACACCTATCGTTAAAAAAAAAAATCAGTGCCATAAAAGTTTTAGATGAAGCTGATATTTGTGGTTTCCCTTCATCAAGGTCTGTGTTACCTAATCCATGGATTAGATGGAAAATAAACATTATAGTGGGCATTCAATCACCACTCTTTTCTTGTGGTGTTGTCCACTTTAGATTTAGATTTTCTCATTTTTGCCCTCATGCATGCCCTAAAATGATCTTGAAAAATAGATGGATGGCGTTCATACAACAAATATATCATGGTGGGGGCCCATAGACTAGCCCGGTCGGAAATTGGATTGTGTCCTGAGTAACTCAGCAGGCTCTTATAGTATTGAGTAAACTCAGTTGGGCCCACTGTAAATGTATGTAGTTTATCTACACTGTCCATACGGTTTTCCAGATCATTTAAGGGGTTGAAACTAAAATTGAAGCATATCCAAAGCTCAGGTGGACCATTCCACAAGAAACAATGGTGGTATAATGATTTCCACCGTTGAAACCTTTCTAGGGCCCTCAGTGATGTTTATTTCTCATCCAACCTGTTCACAAGATCACACAGACATTGATGAAGGGAAAAAACAAATATCAGCTTGATCCAAAACTTCCCCGGCCCCCAATAATTTTTCAACGGTACAGGTTCAATTCACAGTTTTTCCTGTGGTGTGGTCCACTTAAGCTTTCTAAATGCTTCATTATTATTTTGAAGCCATAAAATTATCTGTTAAAATGGTTGAACGGAGTGGATGAATTATGTAAATCATGGTGGACCCCGCAGAATTTACTCAGTACGCTTAGCGTACTCAGTACACAATCGGCTTCCTTTCCTGCCGGTCGCTATCAGCCAGCTGAGTCATACCATGTCACCCCATTTCCAAAGAACGATCTCAAATGAGGAAAATGAGGCCGGCAGAGGATGATCATCCACAGCAGTGACAGCATGGATATAACCAATCCAAACCGTTCATTTGATGCGCCCTATCAAAAATAGTCCATATGCTAAAAATCACTTTGGAACCCTAAATCTCCAAATTATTTCCATCAATCCCATGGTTAAAAGTTCATTAATAGGAGATTAATTAGGATCCACAGGTTAATCTGATCACAAGGCTATACCACATCTACGATTATGCAGTGGGCCACGATTTGAATAGTTTGGACCAGGTGGATCTAATCCACGTAAAGTTCTCTATCTACATCAACAAATAGTCAGGCTGCCACGTGACTACTTGCAGTCCCGCAACTGTTTTCTGAAAATCCATGTTACAACTTAGTAAACGGTAAACCAAAGAACAGATTCACCATTTTCAAAAAGGAATGCTTCCAACCGTCCACTTTACGCCTGGACTGCATGTGCTGCAAGGTGGGTCTTTCAGATCATGACAATTGACGATATAGAAAATAGCATTGCTGGATAGCAAATGGACTATGAAATATAAAATTATCATCTGTCCAATCGACAATGAGTGAAATCAGATGGTTGAGATTGAAATCAGATGGTTGAGATGGTCGACTATTGAAACATGCTCAATTCACAAAAAGACTTTGATTTTGGACGGCCCAGATATCTACATGCATGTTACGTACATGGTTGTATTACACGTAATCAAGTGCCTTGAATCTACCCAGGTCCATAGCTGAAGTGGCAGACTGAGTGAAGATAGCCTGGTTTCAACACTGAGGTCATAGTATCGATTCCATAGTGGATTGGCAAACATTGTGATGTGATTAACAGGGGTGGGTGGGTCGGTGTACTAATAATGGGGTTTGAGCTAACCCCCATTAAAAATAAATAAATAAATAAAACGTGCCTTGAAATCAGGCGAAATATCCAGCCTTTTACTTGGCCTGGTCCGAGCACCACACGTCAAAAATCAAACCATTGAACCCCGACGATTCAACAGTTTGACTGCGACTCATATGAACTTTGCCTTCAGTCACAGTTAAACGCTCTCCCTAGCTATAGCACGTACAAACGCAAGAGGTGATTGTCTTACTGTTGAATTAGTGGGCATTTAATGGACGGTTAAAATGAAATCAATCCAACCTTCCATTTCTAACAAACAAGTGTCCTACTGTGACTCAACGAGAGTGGCCTACGTACACAGCTTAGTCTGTTAACTTCGGTGACGTTGGGTACTACCCCACCAGGAATTGGCAAGAGACGGAAGTTCCTGTCAGGGGCTCTGTGGGCCCACCATGATGTATGTGTTTCATCCATGCCATCAATTCAATTTAAAAGATCATTTTGGGTGATGAGCACAAAAATGAGCTCACGTGGACCATACCATGAATACCTATGGCTGAAAACCTCTTCTTGGCCGCGGAAGCTTTGGATCAAGCTGATGTTTATGTTTTCCCTTCATCCAGGTCTATGTGATCTTATGGACGGGTTGGATAGAAAATAAAATCACGATCGGCCTTAGGATGGTTTCAACAGCGAGGGTCATTCTCACTACTGTTTCATGTGGTGTGGTACACTTGAGCCTTCAATCTACCTCATTTTTTGGATCATGTACTAAAATGATCTTTCAAAATGGATGGATGGCTTGGATAAAACACATATATCACAGTGGGCCCCACAGAGCCCCTGACAGGACCGTCTCTAGCTAGGTCCCGGTGGGCGTCCGCGACCGTTTAACTTTAGGCATATATGGCACGTGTTCAATTGGAGAGTACATACGTATCAAGCCTAATACTCTGCCAGTATAAAATACGCCACCGAGGGAGGAAATTGACATTGAGAAAATTCTCTCTCTCCATGTCTCTATATAAAGCTCCTCCATCTCTTCCATCTTCTCATCGTCAAAAACTCCCCATCAAAAAAAAAAAGAAAAGGAAGAGAAAATCCTCAAAATTCACCACGAAGATGGGCTCTCACGGAAGCAATCTCTTGCCAGCAATTTCCTTCATTTTCATCATCTTGCTATTGACTTTCCCACCTCTCATCGCTTCGAGGCCGCTCGATGGAGATTGGGCATCGAAGAACGGAATCGTTATATTACAGTCCCTCCAGCATACCCCCGTGCCGCCTTCTGGCCCCTCAGGGTGCACGAATGGAAAGGTGAAAGGTGGTAGCTGCCCACTTACCGAAAAGAACTTCGTTGGCCACACCCGTAGTGGGCCACCTAGTTTGCACGACACCATCGTCCATTTCGGTACCGTTGCTATTGAAAGTGAAACTCACCAACAAGATCAAGGGTCTTGATCTTCTTTATTGGTTGAGTTTGGAGCAAGCATCACGAACAGAAACATATGGAAGTGATCCTGCTCTTTTTCTTTTTCTTTTTTTCTTTTCTTTTTTTAATCCATTCGATTTTTATGATAATTCATTTATTGTAGTTTTGTAATTTAACTGGGAATTCAAATTCTCAGATATTAGATTATTTAGGAAATCGATATTCTTTGTATTTTTGTTTTTGATAATCATGATTTGTACAGTCCAGTTTTCAAGTGTTTGGTTGTCCCACATAAAATCCACATTTTGTCTTCTACAGATTATATCACTTGTTTGCCACTTTAGAAATTGGAATCCCATATAAGTTCTTTGCTTTTGCTACTGTATCATTGTTGGAGGAGCCTTCAAATTGTGCCTTTTCTGGGTGCTCAAACCAGTCAGACGACTAATCTACATGTTTGGCCTAGAAACACAACGAGGCTGCTGGATTGTTTTCATGCATCCCAGACCGGTAGGGTGACTGATCTGTAGGGGGCTCCGACCGGTCGGGCAATCGGTCGATGGTGAGGCAGTGTGCAAAATCTGTGTTTTATTTTTCCCTGGACTGTTTTATGTTAGGTTCGACTGGTCGATTGTGCATGCGGTTTCTTACACAATTATGCGGTAGTGCATAAGATGTTTATAAATTGGGATTTCTTGCTATAAATATGGCATGCATCCGAACTTAGATGTAATCCTAAGGTATCCATAGTTTCCTAATCGCATTAAGTAGAAGGGAGAGTGTTTTTAGATGGAGAGAGCTTGGGTTTTCTCGGTTTTCCTTGCTTGTGGGTTGTCAATCTCTGTAATCTTCTATTAATCATAGTGGATCGCTTTGTGCCATGGTTTTTTACTTGTTGAGGGGTTTTTCCACGTGAAATCGGATTGTCTCTTGTGATTGAATGCTTGTGTTGATTAGTTTCATTGTGTTTCTTATTTGATCTTATATACTGTTATGGTGTTTGTTTGGCTTCCGCCTCCGCTGCCGACACCCCTATTCCCAACAAGTGGTATTAGAGCTAAAGTTGGGGTGGAGTAGAATTATTAAGATCTGAGATGAGAAGATGAGATCAAGCACAAGGTTCGATGTAGAGAAGTTCTCTGGTAAAACTAACTTCGAACTATGAAAGTGGAAGGTTGAATCTGTCTTAGTATAGCAAGGGCTTGATAAAACTCTTGGAAAGCAACCTGAGGCTATGAAAGAGGATGAGTGGACAAAGCTCGACAAGAAGACTAGAACCTCGATCTTGTTATGCCTTACGGATGATGTCCTCTACCATGTCACGAAGGAGAAGACTGTGGCTGATACGATGGCGTAGTTAGAGAAGGTTTATGCCAAGAAGTCTTTAGAGAATCGCATGTATATGTTTATGCAGTTATTCACCTTGAGGATGGCTGAGGGGACGGATGTGGAGGACCACTTAAGCACGTTCAATCAGCTAGTTTGTAAGTTGGTGGAGATAGATGAGCGGATGAAGGATGAATATTACGCATGCATCCGGCTGAATTCTCTTTCAGATTTATATGAGTCATTCATTGACCCTGTGTGCGTAGGTAGGGAGACCATAAACGTTGAGACCATTATCTCAGCCCTTTAGTCGAAGGCGATGAGAAAGAAAAGCGGTGACGTGGGTTCTCGTTCACTACAAGAAATTGCAGTATTGCCGGCACTTTTTTCCCGGCAGACAGAATATTCCGCCAGTACATATGAGAGCCACCGGCGGATTGTGTATCTTCTGGTGATTTGAAGAAAAGAGCGCCCCCGATGACGGAAGACTTCATTTAGGGGTAATCGTTGCTGGCAGACACTAACCCTGTCTGCCCGCAACAGATCTCAAAACTTAAAATAAAATTAAAAAACCCCAAAATTCCCTCTCTCCTTCTCGACTCCCGCGCTCATGAAAGATAAAACCCCAAAACTCCCTCTCAACTCCCGCGCCCCCTCAAACCCCCAAACCCTCCAGCTCTCGACCTCTCTCCCTCTCTCCCATCCGTGTATGCCCTCGATTCTCTTCCCCCTCTCTCCCATCTGTTCCCCCGATTCCTCTCTCTCTCTCTCTCTCTCTACCTTCGTACGTAGGTGCTGGATGTTGGATCTAGCGTGGCATTGGAACTGAGAAGTGAAGCGACTCTCTCTCTCTCTCTCTCTCTCTCTCTCTCTCTCACTCTCTGATGTAGATCCTGAAAAGTAATTTTATAGTATCTTTTATTTTATCTTTCCCAGCCATAATTTCTTTTATCTCTGTTTTCGATGGTTTGAGCAGAAGATTTCATTCCGTTTTGGGAAATCTTACATGGATTTGGAGTATTTTCTGATGATTTTGCTTCTTGCTTTCGATTTCTTAGGGTTTTTAGAGAAATTGTATTTGTTCATCGTCGATGATATCCAATTAGGCTTTTTTTAAATTAGCTGTTGGTTTTGTACTGTTTGTAGTTTTTCTTAAATTAGTTGTTGGTTTTGCACATAAGGTATTTGTGATTTTTCTTAATTTGAATTTTTTATTTTGCACACAAGGAGTTTGTGTTTTTGCTTAAATTAAGTTGTGCAAGCAAGGTGTTTGTGGTTTTGCTTAAATAAACGAATATTTTTTAATGATTGTCCACCCACAAGAAGACATGCATCTGGCAAAGGCAAGAGTATCATCCAGTGGGTTGCACAACATAAATGACTCTTTTTTCTTTCTTTTAATGCTTTTCATAATGAAATATCATGATATTTGTTGTGTTTTCCTTCTACAGGAAGATGCATCTTCCTTTCTTCTTCTTCTTCTTATTGCCAATCGTTGTTGTTGCGTTGTAGTTGTTGTTGGAGCAGGTTTTGGAACACTATAGGATAACGTGGATTCAAATGGGACCCAAGCTATTTAGTAGAGTGATAAATATTAAGTGGAAGTAGTAGAGGAAACGCATGGTGTGGTGCATTTGCATGATTTGGGCCGTTCATTAAGTAGACCAGACTGGGTATGCGATGGTTGGTCTGCTGTTCTAGTGTATCACTCTTGGACATTGAACGTGGGTCCTTGGTCTTCCTCTTTTATGAGAGGAGATTGTCTTTAAACTACGTACACATGTACATTAGAAACCATTAACAAGTATTTTAAACCCATGGTGGACCACTCAGTGACTGGACCAGGCCAGGCTGCACGATTCAACATTAACCCAGGCCAGGCCCTGCCCAAGCATCAGGCCTCTGCCCAGGCCAATTTTTAGTAGCCCAAGCCCTGGTGTAGCATGGCCCATGGCCACCCCTAATCTTGTGATATTTACAATGTCTGCCTACAGTTTATGTAAATTATTATTTTTTATTATTATTTGGAATGATGAACATTTTCCCTTTGAACCCTCTTACTTATGGCCACAAATTGAACGGTTATGATCATCAATTGAGTGTTATTTTTGGATCATGATCCATTTATTTTAGGCCGCACAATTTTGATGTTTTGAATTGGTTTACATGTACGCAACACACCAGTCGTAGCTGATGTACTTGTGTATAGATAGCCAATTCAAGTTTCTTAATTTGTATTTTTCATTCTCTTCTCAACATCTTACTGTGAATCTACTTCTCTTTAAATTGCATATCTATCTTCTGCATATAACATCATTCACCTTTCATTTGCTTTATCAATGAACTCTACTTTCAGACACATATCCATGAATAGTCTTTCTTTGGCATGTAAAATCTAACAATGAATTTATTATTATTATTATTTATGTATTTATTTTTTAGAGAAATTGTACATTGGTTCATGTTGGTGTAATTTCATTGATTCATCATCATTTCTTATGTTATTTCCAAGGCTATCAATGGGCCATGCCTGGGCCTAGCAAATTCACATTTTTTAATAGGGCTGTCCCCACAGGCCATCCAGAACAACTTGCTAAAAGTCATTCAAGTAATGCCATCTGTATTTTTTTATTTTTTATTTTATGTTTAATTTCATGCATCCATATCTTTTTCTGATATATGACTGAACCATCGCAAACTATGCCTCATTCCATGCAATGAAAATCTATGATGCATCTATGTCCTATCTTATTCTTGATAAATGAATAGAGTTTCCCAGTAACAATACTGTCAAGAAGAAAAAGCGTAATGATGATAATTTGGGTTCGAATGAGAGTGCAATTGAACAAGTTTCAGTTGTGACAGATCTTGATGAGCCCAATGTCCAATGTATGACACCCCCAGATTCTTAAGAGAGTATCAAATCTAAGCCTAGAAGAAGTGCCAAGCTTAGTACTGTGAAAAATGAGAAGAAACTGAAATACATAAGTGTAAGACTTTAGAAAGTGAGAAAATGGGAATTTTGAAATTCTTGACTCACTGTTAATCTTAGTATTCATTTATTTATGGCTGTTGGATTATTTTTGGTGGATCTGTGAGGATTGCGAGCTCTTGGTCTTTGAGATAAGTGTCCAAGGATTGAATTCCTCAGCATTTTGACCATGGTTTACAATCATCCATTTGATAGCTTTTTGTCCTGATGTTTGTAAGTAATTTATGAGAAGTGGGCAATGACTTCTGGATAGGAAGATTATAGCCTTTTAAGCTTTAGTGTATTTTCTGTTGAATGTGACTGTTGTCGCCTAAGGCCACTGATTAATTAAAGGGTTAAGCTCTCCCACTCAACGAGATTTTCTGGGGGTATACCTCATGAATTGTTAGGCTCATTGGATCAATTGTCTAGACCATCTAATTGTGGGTCTTGCATGTTTTTTACCCTTGAATTATATTTTTTCTAAGGTTTAATATGCTATTTTTCCTTTGTTTTACCTCACTTCATACAGACTTTTTACTGTCTGATGTAGAAATGAATTCTCTAGAATTAGACTTCCCCTGTTATTGATGGACCTTGTCCTAAAAATATTCCAGGTTCAAGAACCCATCTGTCCAATGTTTAGTCTATTTTCTTGTTGAATTTTTTACTGATGAACTAGTTTCTTACTAAAAGATCCTATCCATCATTCATAGGGGAAGTCTAATTCACTTCATCTCATCATCTTTTAAGGTGTTCAAACCTAGCTAGTATTATTTCCTGCTTCCAAGAGCTTTGGACTCTGTTGTAGATGACTGAACCATCTCAGCCATGTTTGCCAGATTTTTAACTTCTTTACAGCAACCTCTTCACCACTTGGGAGCACTCCTTTGTGGACATACCCAAAAGGTGGTGGTGGAGAGGACTGAGGTGGCATTTTGACAACATGGTCTGCTGGTGGTGGAGTTGATATGCCATGAATATACTTAAAAAACAAAAAACAAAAAATTAGAAGCCATAAATACATATAGAAAAAAAACTTTTAAAAGTAGCCAATTGGCAATTCAAACATTGCACACACAAACATTTCAACCTTTCAATCAACATAAAAGCTTCGAGTCATGTTTTTGTGCTATCTGCTTATTCTTGTATTTAGAAAGTTTCTTGTCATGTTTCTGGAATTTAATGCCCAAAATTTTTTATTCCCATTACTTACTATGCTCGATGCCCTATAATAATTGTTACTTACATCATGATTGTTTTTCTTATGCATGCACAACAGTCTTGTCCTTAACATCTCCATGGAAAATGAGTCTTTCATTGTCGTACATACCCCACATTGTGTAGGATATGCTAAATGCTCTGATGATGCAAGCCTGTGATCTGGTTGGATTTCTCACAACCATCACGGTGGACGCCACCTAGGTTCCCAGGAACTTCCTGCCCAAGCTTACGAAATCGGATTGCAAACTCAGTTACTTGGTACCCTTTTATCGTAAACTCAGTTGGGCCCACTGTTAATGTATGTGGTTTATCCACACAGTCCATCCGTTTTCCCCCCTCATTTTAGGGGTTGATCCCAAAATTGAAGCATATCCAAAGCTCAATTTGGCCATACCACAAGAAATAGTGGGAATAATGATTTCCACAGTTGAAACCTTTCTAGGGCCCACAGTGATGTTTATTTGTCATACAAACTGTTCATAAGATAAAAAAGACAGATGAATGGAAAACAAAAATATAAGCTTGATCCAAAATGTCTTTGGCCTTTAAGAAATTTTCATTTCAATGGTAGAGGTTCAATTCACACTGTGTCCTATGGTGTGGTGAGAGGGTTCCATCAATGGCATCTCACCACACTACCACATGATGTAGAGCCGGCCACAGATATTTACATGATCAATATGGACTAGAAAAAGCCTGATCAAAAGCAGAAGTAAAACAGTCGTGAACACCATCATATGTTTTCAGGAACAACAATATATATTTCTTACCAATCTTCGTTATTATTCTTTTTTGTTAGAATAGTGGTTCATTTTGCCACATGTCACTAAGAAGAATACTCTGTTGCTCTTCAGAATGAAATAAGCTTTGAGAAACTAATATTCTTTCTCATGCTTCATTTTTTGGTAGACCATCTAGGAAGATGTGCAAATGTCTCATAGCTTTTGAGATTGGAATAATGTCTTTCAGATTTACATATGCCTGATACTTGCAGCGTAAATGCTTTGTGTTTATTTCCTGGATGCTTTTCAAGGTTCACTTCTCATATAACATCTATGGTTTTTTGCTTTCTGGCCCTAATGCATTTTCTGATCCATTTTTCATGCACCAATGTCAAACAACTCAAGGGTGTTAAAAAAAAAGAAAAAGAAAAGAAAAGACTGTCTTGAGGATATGTCCATGCAGCAATATGATAAAATTGAAATCTCTGTTATTGATGCAGGTCGTACCTGCTCATCTCATAGGACTGTCCAACTAAGTCACCCTCATCCCACATTCCTTCCTCACCAACTCCTTGATGGCTAATGTGTGTTTTAAATAACCCAGCCGAGGCTTGCATCTATCAGGTTTATATATTGAAATATTTGTAGCTATGAGATATTGAGAAGTGTTAATATCTATAGATAGAGATATAAACATATGACAAGAATCGTGTATTTATATCTTTTAGTTTTTCCTAATTGCATGTAACACCCCGGAATTTCGAGATTTATTTCAGAATTTTTAAAAATTTTATTTTGAATTTATATCGTACGTTTATCTTGTTTTGAAAACAACGGACCATCCGTAGGAGATTCGATAGGGGACCCTTTACAAAAGTTGCTTAAAATGATCCTATAAACATTGTAGAAAGACCGGATTTCAAAAATCTCGTTGTTTTTAGATAATTACGGAAATGCCACTCATTAAACTTAAGTTAAACCGCCGTTTTTAAGTATGATAGTTTCTGACGATCCTTTTTATACAAAACTTCGTATATGATCTTTTGGACACATTTTAGCTGTACACGTTGAATTTCAACCCTTCGATCATCCTACAAATGCCCTAATCAGAAATCGGTTCATAAGTGGCCCACCTTAACTCGAATCTGCCTCATTTTTCTCGTCAACGGTTATTTTTATGTTGCCCACTTATTGGACAGAGCAAATGGTCCAGATCCACCATAGGGCAACTTATTGGACAGAGCAAATGGTCCAGATCCACCATAGTGTACCCCACTCATGAGGGTAGTAGAGGACAGTGCGTGTACATGCGATGCACGTTATCTAAGGAAGAAAGTTTCCTTCTCCATTACGAGTCTTCTTCTTCGTTACACTGTTACAGCGTAGTTCGCTGCCAGTCCGTGAGCTCCACACCGTCCATCATCATGGACCCCACTTCGAAATCCAACCCGTCCATTAGGTCAGCACCCCACCCAAACCTAGTCATTCAAAGTTTTGTCGTCATCCATCGCTTGTGCAATCTGATCCAAGCCACCGTTCAAATGAAGACTTAGCAAGATCGGATCCATCGCTTTGCATGGACGGCCCATCTTTCTCCCAAAACTTTATGTGGACCCCACCAGCCTTTCAATGAATCCTATGTGCAAACCACCTCCGAAATCAGATCCGTTTCTTCCTCCAACTCAAACCGCGTTCCGCAATCACCCAACGCTCGGCCGACTTAAAAACCCTAGTTCATACTTCCCTAGCCGCATATCTCCTCTTCTCAGTCATTTGAACGTGAGAGAGAGGACGAGAGAAAGAGAGAGAGAGAGAGAGAGAGAGAGAGAGAGAGAGAGAGAGAGAGAGATCGTGAAGAGAGGACGAGAGAGAGAGAGAGAGAGAGAGAGAGAGAGAGAGAGAGAGAGATGTTCCGTCTTCCTCGTCCGCCCGCTGTGATAGCAGCTTTCGCTGCCGCCTCCACGTCTCTACACCGTCCACCATCTGGGCCCCTTTCTTGGATCTAAGCCATCCATCAGGTTAGTACCTCACCAAAAATCGGTCCGTCCAAATATTGCAATCTTTTGTCAGTTGTGTGGCCCACTCTAACTCATTGATTTTAACCCTAGAAATCAAGATTCAGATCATCTGAGGATGCACTTTGCATGGACGTTCCAGATCCTATTTATAGCCATCGTGTGAGTCTAATCTACCATAAAAGAGAAAGAAGAAAGAAGAAGAAGAAAGAGAAGGAAAGAGAGAGAGGATTGGATTGGGCCAAGTGAGTCGACTCGACTGAGATCTCGAGATGAGCCGCTGATGAGAGAGGTAAGCCATTTTAGCATGTTATTAAATTCTTAAATCTAATCTAGACCCTAGTTTTAAGTATAGATCTAGCCCTAGTTTATCGTAGCCATAGAAACTATACAACTCTACGTCTTAATCTTATATTTGTCATTAACTTTCCTAGGTTTGGATTAAAGAAGGGTTTCACGGTTCTAATTGCGTTTCAAATCATCCAATCTCAAAGGTGGGGATTTCCTTTAAGCCCATCTACGATAATATTAAATTATATGTTGATTTTATGCTTGGAAACTAAGATTTTGTTACGTGACTTCTTGAAACCGTGCTTGTTAAAATCTTTTCATGTAAGTATGATTCGTACGATGTTCATTGTTGTATATGTTGAATCTTGATGTATGAACCTTGTGTAGTGGTTGGAGAAGGGATTGTGATGATGTACATGCTTATATGAAAACCATGCTCGATTTACGTTGTCACATGCTTATGATGATTGATGTATTGTTGCTATGAGATATTGTATATGGATGTTACGTTAATGAAAACTCCTTGGCCCCATACTGATATAACCGTTGATGTAAAGAGATGAAGCCCTGCGAGGCGTTGTTACGTTGGTATTACCATGTGGAGATTTTGGATGAATATGCCTTATTGTGAAAGTCGGCATTACCGTGTGTCTTATTGAATGAATGTGCCTTGACGTTGAGAATTAAATAGTGGCATTACAGTGTATGTGTTGTTGGTTGCATAAGCTATGATGTTGAGTTTGGCACTACCGTGTGCACATTGTTGGATACGTGCCAATAGATCTTTATTGATTTGCTACCTGTGATGGATCTACTGAAGTATGGAATTGATGAATGTGAGGACTCTTGAACTGATTGGGGTAATGAGTGATCATTAGTCATGAACATCATTTAATGAGCTGAATGCTAAACCAACTTGATTAAAGGTGAAACTAATCATACATTCATTGGACCCGGCTTGATGGGTCAGCCCCTCGGGCGTTAGAGAAAGTGTGCATGGGCTCGTTTCTCTCTCGCTATCTAGTGAAAGTGTGCATGGGCCCATTTCACTAGTTGGGTTTTGGTGCATGGGAAGAGTGGAATGATCCTGTCCTAGCTAGAACCTCTGGCAACTACTGGCTGGTGAGAAGAGTAGAGTGATCCCGTCTCATTTGGTCAAGGTGCCTTAGCCAGAGCATGCATGTCATGCATTGCATTAACCAAGAGCTTTTACTGAATTGTTTTGATTTGATTAAATGATAATATCTTGCTTACATTTACTCTGTGCCATTATTATCATGATTGTCTTAAAGGGATATTCTCCACTATGATAGCGTTTAACGCTATCCAACCACATCTCAGATAATCTAGGTGAAGATCCAGTAAGAAAATCGAACACTACGACGAGGTGCTCGAAGGCTCGTGGCAGCAAATAACGAATGATGAAACCGAAGTGGCTTGAAGATGGATTACGTTTATTATCTTTGTAGAGTAGATTTATTTTCATGTGACTTGTAATAAGCCTCTCATTGAGACTAGAAAGTAGAAAATTATATAATTTGTATGATTTAAGGATATTATCTTGATAACATAGAGTAGAAAAAAAAAACTTGAATAAGAACTTAAATTTCGTCATTTTGCTATGAATGCCATGAATAAAGGTGAATGTGTAGAAATATATCCTTAACACATTCCAGTTAACACCTGACAACTCGGCCCATTGTGTTGTCCACGAGAGCAGAAATTTCGGAGCGTTACATTGCATATGGACATGCGTTCAACAGAGCAATTATTTAGAAAACGGAGTGACCTTGCTACCTTGAGCAAATAATGACCTGATCTTTTAGTTATTTTTTTCACTAACCTAAAATTTTATTGATCCAAAACAAATAGGTTGTACATCTATTCAGGTGAGCCCAATAAAACAAAGCATCAGGGATCACCTATCATATAGGCTCAGCCAACAAAAAAGAATCTATACAAAACAGGCTACAAACTTCTGAGGTATTGGTAAAAATGCATTATCTGCTCCTTTTGTATCATTTTGATTGCTCCTTGTTCTATTGTAGGATTTTCCTGTTGTTGGGTTTCCTGTGTGACCTCCTCCCGAATGTCCATACTGCGTTTTTTCTTTTTATATGAACAGATATTTGTTTAAAAAATAAAATAAAATAAAATAAATAAAAATAAAAATAAAATTGGAAAGGGAGTTGTATCCCCATGTTTGAGGTTCTTATATGAAATTTGTGGGCCTTTGTGATTGCTTGTTTTAGTCGTATTTGTTTTGTATCAATTTCATAGCGATACCTATTTCATTTTCAGCCACATAAGTATTGCATTTCAATCTATCTTTGTCTGGTTTAACTGGTTCAATATATCTTTACCCGTTTTAACTGAAACAGTTGACAACCCATGGTGCCTTTACTTCTCAGTATAGTGGTTAGAGTCATCAGAACCTATTAGCAATTCCTGCTGTATTCAAGATAACAAGAATGAGAACACAACGTGATATGCAGTCCAGTCTTATGAACAATGAACAAGATACCTTCATGTGTCAACTACATTGGAAAGTTGAGGTAAGAACCACCACTTGGGCTGGTTGAATTCTAGTATGCATCCATCCTTGATGTGTAGGATGAACCAAGCTGCCACAGATTATCTTGCTTCCACAAGCAACTGCCATAGTCACGACTAAGTGTATGCTTCTCTTTAAATTGTTTCAAGCTATTTTTTCATCAAGAGGTGGTTGTGTATAAAACATGCCATTATGGCATATGCAAGTGCTAAAACCTCACTATAGGCACACAATCTCATCATAATGACGTCATGATGTGATGACATGGACCAATACAAAAGGTACAAGGACTTCCTGTAGGCTACAAACAGAGTATCCGGACTTGTGGAGTTGAAAAGTCGACGAAAATTTTCCTTACCACCATCGCTGCTTTGAATTCCATGAAAAGCAGGAATAGAGTGGGGCCCACTTTACCTTTATCCATGATGACGTGGATTCCGTGAAATTACTTGCTGTTCTCAGGGGACGAGAGGGGAGCCTGGCTTCAGAACCTCACATATGGTGTTTTCGGGCTTGGAAACAAGTAGAATGAGCATTTTAATAAGGTTTGAAAAAAAATTGAAGTTGAATACTGTGCACTTTTACTCGAAACGTCTATTATCTTTGGGTTGCTGCTGACGTTTGGTTTGTGCTATGTTTCAAAAAATAGATAGCAAAGGTTGTGGGTGAATTGATTGTTGAACAGGTTATGTATTTTGGATGGCTTGTGTTGTGTACGGGATAATCCATTACTTGTAAGCCCACGTGGCACCAATAAAAGCATTAAGGTTTGTTAGAGTCCAAGTAGGAGTTAGTTTCTATGTAGAACTAGTCGTGGGGTTGCATGTGTAGTTGCTATCTTATAGGGGATATGCAGTAGCAGTTGCTATTTTGTAGGATATGCAGTAGTAGTTGCTATTTTGTAGGGATTTCATCCTATTTCTTAGTTTACTTGGACGTTGGGTGAATGCTATAAATTAGAAGAGATAATGAATAAAGGTAAGAAGATTATTTTTATTACTCACCTTGTGGAGGACGGTTTTCCCTCGAAGTAAAACCATATTTTCCTTTACTTCCTAAAAATTCTCTCTAACTTGCCTTCTTAGCTCAGCCATCATAGCTCCACGAGCCAGAGGTCGAGGAAGAGGTCGTACTAACCAGGTTGGTTGTATCAATTTAGTATCAGAGACAGGCATGACTGATGACAGGGTTGGTCGTCTGGAGGCAGAAATGGAGTCCCTTGGCTCTACACAGGAGAGGATACTCAAGGAAATTCATGAGATGTTTTCAGCAATTAACTCTCGTATTGACCAGCTCTCTAATGGTCAACCATGTGAGCATGGCGAGAGTTCGCACAACCAAAACCGCATGGGAAGTGGGCGTGTGAACTTGACCAATGGTGGGGCTCAATCTGGCACCTTGAGTTCCTACCAACAAAAGTTCGTGAAACTTGATTTTCCCCGCTTCAATGGAAGCGAGGATCCATCAAGCTGGATCTGTCGAGCAGACCAATTTTTCGACTTCCACCGAACACCTGAAGAAGAAAGAGTTCCACTGGCTTCTTTCCACTTGGAAGGAGAAGCACAGTTGTGGTACCAGCTCCTCAAGAGTGAGCAGCACGTTATCACATGGGAGGCATTCAAAGATGGGCTTCATGCAAGGTATGGTCCCACTCAATTTGATGATTTCTTTGGTGACGTAACAAAACTAAAGTAGGTTGGAACCTTTAGAGAATACCAAAGTCATTTTGAGAGGCTGCTAAGCCGAGTGGAGAAGATAACACCGAACCAGCAAGCTAGCTGCTTTATCAGCGGTCTCAAGGATAGCATAAGAGCAGATGTGCTTGCGGCCAGACCCACCACACTCTCTGCAGCTGTGGGCCTCGCTCGCCTCTACGAGTCCAAGATGCAATCTCAACGTCACTTCCCTCAACCTGAAGTCATGAAGAAGTCTCCATCTATATCGACCCCATTCATGAGGAATTCAACCGCACCACCCATCAAGAGATTCACACCAGCCGAGCTTAGAGAAAGGAGGGAAAGGGGATTATGCTTCAATTGCGATGAAAAGTTTGGGCCTGGACATAGATGCAAGAAATTATTTCTGATCGAAGGGTGTTAGCCCGATGAGGAAAATGACGATGAAGAAAGAGATAGTACAGAGAAGGACGATCAAAATCTTGAAACACCAGAGATATCACTTCACGCCATCTCTAGCGCCCAAGCCCCACAAACCATGCAGGTTAAGGGCCAAATGGGCCGGCAACCTATTACTATTTTGGTGGACTCGGGTAGTACCCATAACTTCTTAAGTGATCGGGTTGCCAAGAAGGTGGGTCTTCAAGCCAAGAATGACAGCCAGTTTGCCGTCATGGTTGCCAGTGGTGATAAGATCACTAGTGGGGGAAAGTGCAACGGTGTAAAGATGACACTTCAAGGCGTACCTATTATAGTCGATCTCTACCTCTTACCCTTGCAGGGATATGATGCTGTCTTAGGAGCCCAATGGCTCAGAACCTTGGGGCCTATCGTATGGGACTTCTCAAAATTACAAATGAGGTTTAACATCGACAATAGGGAGGTGGAACTACAGGGGTTATTCATTCCAAAAGACAAGCTGGTGGATGAGTTCAAAATTAGCAAAGAAGCAAAGAAAAGCGGCCAAGGGGTCTTCTTACAATTATTATCCTTGGAAGCAGAAGAATTTCCAGCGTATCCTAATCAACTCGAACCCAAGCTTCAGGTACTCCTTAACACTTTCAATGATGTTTTTGCTGAGCTTAAATGCCTACCTCCGCCAAGATCCCATGATCACCGAATACCCTTGCTACCAGAAAGTGGGCCGGTATGTGTACGGCCCTATCGATACCCATATTATCAAAAGACTGAAATTGAAAAGATAGTGGTTGATATGCTCTCTACCGGAATCATACGTCCTAGTCACAGTCCCTATTCCTCACCTGTCCTACTCGTGAAGAAACACGATGGCTCGTGGCGATTATGCGTTGATTATAGGGCTCTTAACAAGATCACGGTGAAGGACAAATTTCCCATACCTGTGATTGATGAACTTTTGGATGAACTTCATGGAGCACACTTTTTTTCTAAGCTTGATTTGAGATCCGGCTACCATCAAATACAGATGTATGAAGGAGACATCCACAAGACCGCGTTCCGGACCCACCAAGGCCACTATGAGTTCCTGGTGATGCCTTTTGGGCTCACTAACGCTCCTTCAACTTTCCAGTCATTGATGAATGAGATCTTCAAAAATTATCTTCGTAAGTTTATTTTAGTTTTTTTTTATGATATATTAATTTATAGTAAAACTTGGGAAGAGCATTTATGTCATGTGAGAATCACTCTTTCCCTTTTGAGATCTCACCAATTGTTTGCAAAAAAAGAAAAGTGTCAATTTGGTCAGGTACAGGTCAAGTATTTAGGCCACATCATCTCCAAAGATGGAGTGGCTGTTGATCCAGACAAGGTGTCGGCAATGGTGGATTGGCCCAAACCAACAACTCTAAAGGCTCTCAGAGGATTCTTGGGGCTGACCGGATACTACAGAAAATTTGTTCGTGATTATGGAAAAATTGCGCCCCCCCTCACCATGATGCTAAAAAGGGACACATTCCAGTGGAGCCGTGAATCAGATGAAGCATTCGTTCGACTCAAGATGGCCGTGACACAATTACCGGTTCTGTCTCTACCTGATTTTACTAAAGCTTTCATCATCGAATGTGATGCTTCAGGGGTTGGAGTTGGAGCAGTACTAATGCAAGAGGGGCGACCAATTGCATATTTTAGCCAAGCTTTGAAGGGGAAGCATTTAGCTCTTTCAACTTATGACAAGGAAATGCTAGCATTGGTATTGGCAATTCAAAAGTGGCGCCCTTACCTATTAGGCCAGCGATTTGTAGTAAGGACTGATCAAAAAAGTCTTAAATACCTTTGGGAGCAGAGAATTACCACTTCATCTCAGCAGCGTTGGCTCACAAAAGTAATGGGCTACGACTTTGTAATCGAATACAAAAAGGGGTGCGACAATAAGGCGGCAGATGCGCTATCTCGACGAGATGAGGGAGGAGAAATTTCTGCTATTACTTAGCCCATTCCAAGATGGCTCGACCCGATTAAGGAAGAAGTTCAAACTCATTCCAAGTTGCAGCGGTTAGTTGAGTTATGTCAGGCAGGAGAAGCAATTGGGCCATGGGAATTCAAGGAAGGTATTCTTCTTTTCAAAAACAGAATCTATTTAATTGAAGAATCCTCCCTTGGCCCTACAATCATCAATGAAATCCACTCGAGTACCCATGAAGGGTACCATAAGACACTACACCGGATTAGGTCAGTGTTTTATTGGCGTGGGATGCGCAATCAAATCAGGGAGTTTATTCGGCAATGTGATATTTGCCAACGTCATAAGTCTGAAAATCTCTCTCCTGCTGGGTTATTGCAACCGTTACCCATTCCCACTCAAATTTGGGCTGATGTTTCTATGGATTTCGTGGATGGTTTAACTGCATCAAGGGGAAAATCAACTATTTTTGTTGTTGTGGATCGGTTATCAAAATATGCCCACTTCATCCCCATCACACATCCTTATACCGCATCTAGTGTGGCACAAATATTCTTTGATCATATTTTTAAGTTACATGGCATGCCACAATCCACTGTATGCGATCGTGACCCTACATTTACTAGCAGTTTTTGGAAGGAATTGTTCAGATCACAGGGCACTGATTTCAATTTTAGTTCATCATACCACCCTCAGACTGATGGACAGACCGAGGTGGTAAATCGGACTATAGAGATGTATTTGCGGTGCTTCACCAGTTCTAAGCCTAAAGAGTGGGCCAAGTGGATTCCTTGGGCTGAATTTTGCTACAACACCAGCGTTCATAGCTCCACTAAAAAGACACCCTTTGAGATCGTATATGGACGGGCCCCACCTACTCTCTTATCTTACGTACCAGGAACTACGAAGCTGGAAGCCGTTGATAGGGAGCTAAAGACACGAGAACAAGTTCTTGATGAACTAAGGGTTCGGCTGAAGAATTCACAATCCAGAATGAAGCGACTATATGATAAGTGCCACACTGACAGAGCATTTGAAGTAGGCGATTTGGTATTTCAGCGACTTCAACCCTATCGTCAGTCTTCTCTTGCACTTCGTAAAAACCTCAAGTTGTCACCCAGGTATTATGGGCCATTTCAAGTGCTTCAGAAAATTGGAGTTGTAGCTTACAAATTGGACTTACCATCGGGTTCGAGACTTCATCCAGTCTTTCATGTTTCTTTTCTTAAGAAGAAAATAGGTGGATAGATTGATGTTCAGCCCACCCTACCTGAATTGGGTCAAGAGGACGACACTCTAATGCTAACTCCTCAAGCTGTACTTGACAAGAGGATAAAAAAGAAGAAGACTGAGGTACTAGTGCACTGGCAGGGACTTTCACCAGCCGAGGCTACATGGGAAGACTTCGAGGAGATGACAATGCGATTTCCTGATTTTTTTTTCCTTGAGGACAAGGGTGTCGTTAGAGGGGGGGAGTTGTTGTGTACAGGATAATCCACTACTTGTAACCCCACGTGGCACCAATAAAAGCATTAAGGGTTGTTAGAGTCCAAGTAGGAGTTAGTTTCTATGTAGAACTAGTCGTGGGGTTGCATGTGTAGTTACTATCTTATAGGGGATATGCAGTAGCAGTTGTTATTTTGTAGCATATGCAGTAGTAGTTGCTATTTTGTAGGGATTTCATACTATTTCTTAGTTTACTTGGACGTTGGGTGAATGCTATAAATTAGAAGAGATAATGAATAAAGGTAAGAAGATTATTTTTATTACTCACCTTGTGGAGGACGGTTTTCCCTCGAAGTAAAACCATATTTTCCTTTACTTCCTAAAAATTCTCTCTAACTTGCCTTCTTAGCTCAGCCATCATAGCTCCACGAGCCAGAGGTCGAGGAAGAGGTCGTACTAACCAGGTTGGTTGTATCAATTAATATTACGATCCCAAGGGTTTAAGAGCCTAACTTTACACGTTCCATCAGTCCTGGGGCTTTTGGCGCATTGGTTAGGTTCTTAACAATTGGTATCAGAGCCAACACCATGTCTCATGTTCGAGTCACGGAAGGGGTGACCTGTGGAAAGGGCAACCTGGACCAGAGTGAAAGCCGTCACGGCGTGGAAAGGGCTACCTAAGCAACCAGAGTGAAGCCGCCAAGTGGAAAGGGCTACCTGGATAACCAAAGTGCAGCCGCTATGCCTGGAAAGGGCTACCTGGAATAGAGGCCAGAGTAAGTGCCACCACAGAGTGGGCCGCCGTGGACGCCGACTGCGGAGCGTGGTGGAATATTACGATCCCAAGGGTTTAAGAGCCTATGTAACGCCCAGCCTAACTTTACACGTTACATCAGTCCTGGGGCTTTTGGCGCATTGGTTAGGTACTTAACAGCTTGTTTCCATTTTCTTATTCTTCTATATTTTGATGAATTAAAACTCAATCTCATTCCTTTGGTATGCACAAGGGACTAAGCCTGCGGAGGTGTAGGCCAAGCAGCCGACGAGCTTTGCAAAGGCGACACTGCTTTTCTCAACCTGGAGCCTAGCGGTCTCCATGGTGATGCAAGTTAAAGGCAGAGATGGACGGTGGATGGTAAGTTAAAGGCAGAGATGATGGTGGATGGCAAGTTAAAGGCAGAGATGGATGAGGGCTGGATGGGGGTCAATTCCTTTTCTTTTTTTTTTTCCCCCTTGTGTATTCGGAACCATTCAACATATTGTTGTAAATATTATACAATTTTTATTCTAAAATAATTCATTTTTGTTTATTTAGTTTATTGCTGTAAATATTTTATATTTTTTATAAATAATTGTGTTGCGCTTATTAGAAATCAATACAGGTTCTTTCCGGTCAAATAAAATTAAGAATATATATATATATACTTTTTACCGGCGGTCAGAATAGAACTCTACCGGCGCATAGACAATGGATATAGATATTCCCGGGCGCATTGACATACCTTGCCCGGGGCTTCGGCATGCCTTTCCCGGCGAATCTCTACACACTTTCAAGTTTAATCACCTTTTTCCCGGGGGCTTTGGCATATGTTAACCGGCGGTTTTCAGTCTTTTACCGGCATACTTACCTACTTTTCCAGGGAGAATTTGAACGCCGGTAAATACTTCGTGACCGCCGGTAAAGGAGTATCTATCCTGGCGGTCAATACAACCGCCTGCAAAAGGGTTTGACCGTGTAATAACCCTGGTTTTACAGTAGTTAAAACATGACTTTTGTTTGCTTTAAATTTCAGAGATAATTTAATTAATAGTTTAATTTAGTAGTTAAGTAATTAAATAACTTAATATTGAATAAATTAATATTAAACGATCCGTAAGGATTATAGTATGATCCCTTTATTAGAAGTGCTCAACATGAACACTAGAATAATGTAGAAGTGTCAGGTTTCACATAATCTACAATAAATAAGAAATATATGTTATTAATTAAACTTAAGTTACAGGACATTTTCAAAGATCATGGTTTCTGGACATCATTTTTTCGTACAAAACTTTATATACTAGTTCTAGGACACGATCCAACCATACATGTCAAATTTCAACCCTCCGATCATCCTATAAACGCCCTAATCAGAAATCGGGCCATAAGTGGGCCATCTGACTTCGGAACCGCCTCATTTTTTGTGTTATAGCCTACAATCATGTGGCCTACCTAACTATTGGAGTAGTTTTTGCATATACATCATGGTGGGACCCACGTGCATCGCGTGCACCACGCCTGTCCGGTTAACCCGCGTTGACCGCGAGTTTGAAGAAACATTCTTCTTCTTCTTCTTTCGCAGCGTACAGCGAGCGGACGCTGTCCGCCTGCTTCATCCACGCCGTCCGTTGTTGGACTGTCTCGGGTGGACCCCACTGGTCAGGACAGCGTATGCACGTCCTATACTTGCAACGCACGTAAATAAAAAAAAAAGAAAAAGAAAGAGAAGGGACGCGTCCTCTTCGGACGCTGTTACAGCGTCTGCCCGACCCTGCTGGCCATTTACACCGTCCATCTGATGTGTCTCGTCGGCGATAGTAGCCCTCATGAATTTCCTTTCCAACAGCCGAGCAATAGGCTCTCTTCAACTCACTGTCTAAACCGAGATTTGGCAAGATCCAAGTCCGTACCTTGCATGGACGACCAAGATTTGCTTCGTTAGGATCGTGTGGACCCCACCTACCCTTTCAACAGTTCCCATGTGGAGTAGGTAGCAAGAAAAGGGAGTCCAAGTTTCGCTTGGAAATGGAAGCTCAAACCGGTTGCACGTGTGACCGTGTTTTCGCCGTGCTCGGCTATAAAAGCCATCTTCATCTTCTTTCTCTCTTCAAAACACGTCAGAGAGAGTGAGGGAGAGAGAGATACGTTAGGAAGTGAGGGTCGTTCGGATAGAGAGAGAAAGTGTGAGGGTAGAGAGAGAGAGTGAGAGGCAGCGCACGTGCTGCTGCTGCTGCTCGTGCTCCTGCCGTTGTTGCTGCTCGTGCTCCTGCTGTTGTTGCCGCTGTTGCTGCTCTTGCTGGGGCAGCAAGAAAGAAGAAGAAACGAGAGAGAGAGAGAGAGAGAGAGAGAGAGAGAGAGAGAGAGAGAGAGAGAGAAATGGTGAGAGAGAGCTGTTGCTGTGGGGATAGCACCCCAGTTAGCAAGAAAAGAGGAGAAGAGAAGAAGCAGAAAAGAAGAAAGAAGAAAGGAAGAGTTTTTCTCATAACTGAGTTAACTCATTGAGTCGACTTAGCTCATCACTTTTCGAGTTTAAGGAGGCTGCAAGTGAGTGATCTATCTCAGAATTTTCATGTTAATATTCTTTCAAATTCCTTCCTATTGAGTTTAAGATCCTTCCATCCTTTCCTCCATGTAATTGATTTTTCAACTTCTTAATTATATAGGATTAGTTGCATACTTTTATGCTATTTTCTGGGCATATGTGCTAGATCTTAGTTGAAGGGATCTCTTGTAGTTCCTTGTTCTTTCTGATGACACTTCTCTAGTTTTCGTAGGATCTTACGTACAGGTTAGGCATGGGTTAAACTTCCCTTCACGACCTTCCCTTTCTAGTTACACGAGTGAAAGCTGTACATAGTCGTAACTTAAACTTAAATACACAAGATGTTATTATTGGTTCAAAACCTTACGTAGCATACATCATCCTCAACTCCCTTGATTAGCGATAAACATCAGAGATAGAAGGAAGATTACTTGAATGCATACATCTCATGCATTGTGTGATTGAAATTGAACTTTGAACACATAGTATGCTTGATGAATGCTTCCATAATTCATGACACGCACATACATTTATACACTGCGACAGAACAGGTGCATGGTTGATTTGACTCCTGGCGTGCATGGTTGATTTGCCGCCTCGCTGTACCGGTTAGGTGAGCATGGTTGACTTGCGACAGGTTCCTAATGTTCAGTGGCAGCGAGTTCTAGTCGTTCCACTTATTGAGCATGGTTGATTTGCTCGGTTGGATCAGTGGTGCATGGTTGATTTGCCTACTGGCATGCATGGTTGATTTGCCGCCTCGTTGTACCGGTTAGGTGAGCATGGTTGATTTGCGACAGGTTCCTAATGTTCAGTGGCAACGAGTTCTTAGACGTTTTTTGCTCTTACACATGTCATAACATACATGACATCATGATAATCATGTTTCATTCATAATAAGACATAAAGTGTGTTAATCATCACCATAGCCTTGTATATTTGTATAATTCTAGCTGTTGGTATTTTACATCTAACGTCTTATTAACTGGAATATTACCTGTGATGGAAATGACCTCACTGGGCTTTAGCTCACCAAAATCACCACAGTTCCTGCAGGGTATCAGGAGAAAGGAGGAGCGGCTGAAGCGGAATATCTGGACTACTATTTTTATTAGAAGACTTCTCCTATCTTAGGCGTTGAATTTTATTTCTTTTGGAAGATGATTGCATCAGACTTTAGTAGATTTGAATGTCTTGCTGAGTAGACGTAGTTGTTTGATTTAAACTTTCATTTGAGATTTAAGTTATGATTAATAAAGCACTTTAGTTGGTATTATTGTGGTATGTGGAATGGAATTTCTCTACAGGTTATATTTGGATTGAATTCACACTCTGAAACTCGGGCGTTGAGTTGTTATACTCGAGTCTCAGATTTCAGGGCGTGACAGACCGCCGGCAAAACATTTAGCGACGCACCTTATTTCCGGCGGGCTTGAATCCGCCGATATATGTATTACCGGCGGTTTTTTAGTTTTTTTACGGCGGATATGAACGCCGGCAAAAGACTGTTTTCTTGTAGTGGTTCTTCCTTAGAGATACTGATTATGAGAGGTAGAAATTCTGAGTATGGTGGAGGATATTTGAAATCGGGATCTAAGGCCAAGGGCAATGGAAAAGCTAAGGTGAAGTGTTAGAGTTGTGGTCAGGAAGGCCACATGAGAGGGGATTGTCAGAATCTCAAGTTGAAGCAAGAGATGTATAAAAGTTCTTCTGGAGATGGAGCCAATATCGTAGAGGATGGTGGCGGTCTATGTGAAGTTCTGATTGTATCTAGCAAGGGATCTTACGGTCGAAAGTGGATCCTAGATTCAGGGGCTTCATGTCACGTTTGTCTTGACCAGAGTTTATTTACGACATACAGAGAGTATGGTGGTGAATCGATGTTTGTGAGTGATGGCTACGCTCATAAGGTGATATGTATTGGTACGGTGCACATCAGGATGTTTAATGGGATCGAACGAGTCCTGAAAGATGTGAAGCATGTCCCCAAGATGAAGATAAATTTGATTTCTCCTGGTGCACTCGAGGTGAAAGGGTGCATGTTCATTGACTGTAATCGTTGTTGTAAAGTGTTGAAGGGGGCACTCGTATGTATGAAGGCACGAAGGTGTGGCCATCTTTACAAGTTGATCGGGAGCACAATTCACGGTGGAGCTGCGGGATCCAAGGTTGCTCGTATGTGGCAAGTGCCCAAGGGCCACATGAGAAGAGCGGAAAAGGGCGTGAAAGTGCAATGTTAGGGTTAATGGAGGCACGAGAAGTGGTGGAGCTATGATGAAGATAAGATGACAAAGCGAGGATGTTTTTTTATTTGACGTTTGAAGCCTTGGTGGAGATTGTTGGAGGAGCCTTCAAACTGTGCATTTTCTGGGTACTCAAACTGGTCGGACGACCGGTCTATGCGTTTGGCCTAGAAACACAACGAGGCTGCTGGACTGTTTTCTTGTATCCCAAACCGGTCGGGCAACCGATTTGTAGGGGGCTTCGACCGATCGGGCGACCGGTCGATGGTGAGGCAGCGTGCAGAATCTGTGTTGTATTTTCCCTTGGACTGTTTTGTGCTAGGTCCGACTAGTTGGGCGACCGGTCGACTGCGCACGCGGTTTCTTACACAGTTACGCGGTAGTGCGTAAGATGTTTCTAAATTGGAATTTCTTGCTATAAATATGGCATGTATCTGAACTTAGATGTAATCCTAAGGTGTCCAAGGTTTACTAATCACATTAGGAAAAGGGGAGAGTATTTTAAGAGGGAGAGAGCTTGGGTTTTCTTGGTTTTCCTTGCTTGTGGGCTGTCAATCTCTGTAATCTTCTGTTAATTATAGTGGATCGCTTTGTGCCATGGTTTTTTGCCTGTTGTGGGCTTTTTTCACGCAAAATCAGATTGTCTCTTGTGGTTGAATGCTTGTGTGGATTGGTTTCATTGTGTTTCTCGTTTGATCTTATATACTGTTGTGGTATTTGTTTGGCTTCAGCTTCGGCTGTCGGTCCCCCTATTCCCAACAATGATATACTCCCAATTATGGATGAATGGGGTGCCAGAAGAGGCTATTTCAATGCTTCTATTGCGTAGTGTGCACAACATTATATACAGACCAAAAGGTTGGGCTCACAATAAGAGAAAAGAAATGGTAAGTTGGTACAACGTCCCACCCGTCCAAAAAGTTGGGATCATGGTACAAAACTTTGAGCCACTCATCATGCGGTCCACACCATAAGTAACAACAGGAAACCTCCAATCTAATCCAAATAAAGCACACGTATGACCCACCTGATAAGTAGGCTAGCTTGATTTTTGTGTTAGGTGAGATTTAACAGAATCGATGCCATGCGATTAATAAGTTGTCATTATCCATAACATGTCTTCCAATGTTTGAGTATTTAAAACCAACTAAAGGTTCACCTGGATAGGCCCATAGGATTTGACTATATCTACGAGATCTTAAGGACCTTTACACAAAGTTAAAGATAAACAACTCATGTCTAGTGATTCATTTAAGTACTATTTGAGTGGAAAGGAGTTAATCACCCCCTCTTATCCTGCGATTAGGATGCCATTAGACATGATAAATGGTTTAAATCGATTAAAAGATAACCTAATGGACTATTGAGTATTTTCTCATTGTTCCTCTTAATTTTCTCCCTTTAGATATAATGGTGATTATATCTATCACATTTTAACTCTCCACCTTACCATAATCCTCTCTCATTTGAATTTAAATTCAAACAATAACTTTAAGAGAGACTAGAGAAAAGTATATATATCTACTCATTAATATTTTGAAAAAAAAACTATGGGACTCCCTCACTAGCAATTGGCTATAGGTGGGCCTCATTAACCGATATCCAACATCTCTCACTCAATCATGTTGTAAAAGCAGGACAATATAAATTATCCTTTTAACTTGTCTCATAATAATCAAAATGAAACAAACATGATCTAAAAATTAGAAGTGTTATACCAACTAAAAAAATTTCAGGGAATTGGACTCAAGGGTTTTTAAGGTTTAGGTTTCTAGGACTGTGTTTCAAGCCTTCGATCTTAGTCATGACGTAGTTGGTCACCTCATTTTGAGAGGGGTGTCTACAGATGACTTTCTTTGATAAATGTTGCACAATTGAATGCCAAAGCAAGTAGATACTCCACCATACTTGTTAGGCATAGATTTAATTGGGTTTATTACCACCAAACTGATATTATCAAAAGATCGTCTAATGAAAGAAAAAAACTAGGCGTGCAAAAAGGTAGTAAAGACATTGTGATTGTTTTTGAGCTTCATGGTATTACATGCATATAATCACAACCATTTCACATCATGGGTGGTACTTGGCATGGAGATTGTCTATAAGTTTGGATTTTGGTGGGATAAACGTCGACCTTACGGGGATCCGACCACTTCGGAACAAGAAAGTGGATTCCCTATGCTACGTGGTCACCCTATGATCACCTGCAAGTCCTGCCATTAAAATGGGTAGTTGCCCTGTCCTGTGTGGTCGTACAAGGATCTAACCACCACACTTAATCAGTTAGGCTATGTAGGTGTCCTTAAATGTAGACACTTATGTTATTCCTTGCCATTCGATACTTTTCAACACTTATACTTTCAGTTATAATAGATCTTTCCATTGGTTGAGTGACAATTTCCCTAACCATATTGCGGGCAACCATACCGACGCATGCATCCTGATGGGGAAGGTAAAAATTTCATTTTCTATATGAGACGTGCATCATTTTTGAGTGCATGAGCATGAACAATAATTCCGCGCAGGAGTATCAAAGTGTTTTTCTCACGCAGAAAAGAACGTCACATTCTGATTCTGTACACGTCTCCGGCTGCAATAGTCGTATCCATGAGCTACTATAGATAAGATGAAGAGCGGCGTCGACCAGGAATGGCAAAAGGTCCGTCCGAGAGCTTCTTCACGACGGGATTTTAGCCTTTACATCGGAAACATCACGTTCGATACAACCAGCGAGGATTTGACCAGGATCTTTGGTGCCCATGGCAAGATAACAGACGTGTTCGTTCCCTGGGATCCGCGCCTGAAGCGTCCGAGAGGTTTTGCTTTCATCAGGTTCTTATATGAGGAAGATGCACATAATGCGAAAGGGCTGTTCAACGGGAAGCGGATTGATGGCCGAGTAGTGACAGTATAGGATGCTAAGCCGAGAGAGGCAAAGGATAAAAGGGTTTCATATGCCCCAAATCCAATACCCACCTCCCTTGCAGCGACGAGGGGATCAAATCCTAGCCCAACTATGATAATTGAGACAGGCAGACCGACGACTATGAATGTGGTTCCTGCGCCCCGTACTCACTCCTTCGCAGATGCCACCAGAAGCGGCCCTAGACCTCGGGTTATTCCTCCCCTGAGGAAGGAGCTGAATCCAGAGCTCGAATTGTTCACGGCTAGAGCAGACGAGCAGGCAGTGGATGTCAAGATGGAAGCCTTAGCCCTGGCTCTGGTAGGAACAGCCAGGAATCCCAACATTCGTATCATCCAGCTTATCTCTGTCATGAGGAACTCCAGGTTTGCAGCGGCAACAGTGGATTTTGCACGAATTTCCCCCACCCGTTTCCTTATGGTGTTCAAATCGAAGATGGAATTAATAGATCTCATCTCCAATGGGAGTCTCCAGGCTCAGATGGGCCTAGATAGTGTAGAACCGTGGACTACAGACTCTGTTTAGGGGAGAGATGGTACCTGGATTAGGATCTACGGTATCCCGGCTAATGCCTGGTTTGAGGCAACGATTGTGTAACTGGGCCAACACTTCGGTAAGGTCATCGAGCTCGACACTCTCTCGAGATATGGAATCTTTCAGGTCTTCGCAAGAGTGAAGGTAGATCTACAGCCAGGGCATGACGTTTTCAGAATTATGCAGTTGATAGCAGGGGGTAAAGCCTACAAGATATTTGCGTTGATAGAAGACCCAATGAATGCTCAGGATGTTGGGTTTGACATGGCAAGGTGGAAGCTGACGGAAGGGGGTGTGACAGAGCAGGTGGGATCACCTGGCCAGTTTCTTCAATCAGATCCTGTTACAACCAAGGGGTGGGTGACCGAAAAGTTTGGAAGAATAGATTCTTCACCTCTACACAGCCAACAGGGTGATGATGATGCCCAAATTGGCAATCTGAGAGATTTGTTTCTTCCTCGTATTGTATCTACCCAGAGTGGTGGTGAGAGGGCCACAAGGGGCGAGCAGAGAACCGTATTATCTCCAGAGGAAGGCCAGCAGGGTGAGTGCGTTCTACTCCCAGTTCAGAATCCGGGTGTTCAAAGACCAGATATCTCTCCAGTTGAGAGCTTACAAGGTGTTTGTCAGAATGCCACAGTCAACAGCCTGCAACGTGAATGTGAATTTGCCTCATTTGACAGTCCCCAGAGTTGTGGTGACCTGGTCACAAGGGGCGAGCAGAGATCGGTAGTGTCTTCAGAGGAAGGCCAACAGGGCGAGTGCGTATTACTCCCAATAGAGAATCCGGGTGAACAGAGAACAGAAATCTCTCCAGTTGAGAGCTTACAAAGTGTATGTCAAAATGCAGCAGTCAACAGCCTGCAAGGTGTATGTGAAGTTACCTCATCTGTCAGTTCCAAAGGTGTTTGGCATATGGCCGCAGTGGGTTCCCAACATGATCAGCTTATTTCTCCTCAGGAAGGCCTGAAGGGTGGTCCCTCTTTCGGTCCAGAGGAACGGTTCCTTGAGCAACCTACTGCCCAGAAAGCTCGACCATATGATCCAGAAAACTGGGACACGGGTCAGCACGAGGGAGGGGAGCTGGGATTTCGTCACGTCCACCCTTCAGATCTGTCAGTGGATGGGGACACTATCCTGCTGAGAGTGGGGCAAGAGATTGCTCAGGAAAGGGTCAGTCAGATCAGACAGGGGATATTTCAAGAGGTTCCACAGCTCTGTCCGTTGTTGGAGACTTCCCAACCTAGTCAAATGCTGACTCTTAAGGAAGCAGGTGGCCCTCTACAGGAGCCAGCGCCACTAATTATCGATCCGGGTCGAATTTCTATTTCGCAGAATGGCAGAAAGCACACGCATAGCAGGCTGAGATCCCTTTCAATTGGCTGTTCACCCAGGTGCTCAGAAGTGGAGTCTCCCCCAATGCTTGTTGACATCTGGGGCTCCCCACTAGTGGTGGAGGAAACTCCTGTTGGTTACATTGCTCTAGGGAAAACCTCTCAGCAGAAGGAAGGTCTGCAGCTGCTGGTGGACCTGTCTCCTTTTTTCGATAGTGCTCACCAGGATGAAGGAAGGGAAGCGGCTCACTTGGATGGACCCTGTGAATCAAGCAATGAAGAAGTAGGCCAACATCAGTTGGACTTAGAAGCGCGTGGGCTACAGGTTGAGGATCATATGGATAGGCGGAAGTGTCTGATACCACCCCATCGTACAGCTCTAAGAACTGTGAGGGGGGAAAAAGGGAAACAGCAGCAGAATGTCTGTAGAACTGAGGAATGGAAGGGAAGGTTGCGGAGGAAAAGAGGTAGGGCGGTTGATTCAGGATGTGTCACTGATGGATAAAATCCTTGTGTGGAATGTTCGAGGAGTGGGGAATTCAGCCACAATTGCATCTCTAAGGAGGCTAGTTGGTCAGTATAAACCAGCCATTGTTGCTCTTCTGGAGCCAATGCTCAGAAAATCCAAGATAGGTCGAACAGGTCTTAAGTTAGGATATCATGCATCCCTGTCTAATGTGGACAAGGGAGGTAAGGTGTGGGTGTTCCATTCTACCAGCCTCTCAGTTGACCTAGTCCAAGCCTCAGACCAACTCCTGTCTTTCTGGGTGGGAGTGATTGATAGGCAACAGAAAATGTTGATCACAGTGGTCTATGCGAAATGCTCTAGCATTCTGAGGAGAGTGCTTTGGTTAGACTTGGTGGATACGTCTAGAACCAGTCCGGGTCCTTGGCTGGTTTGTGGTGACTTCAATGCCATTACGGACAGATCGGAAAGGTTGGGTGGTAGAGCTTCGGATTTGAAATCTTCGGGAGAGTTTGTTGATGCGATTAACAGTGCAGGCATTCTAGACGCTGGTTTTATCGGTAATGCTTACACCTGGTGTAATAACCAAGCAGGTAGAGCTAGGATGTGGGCTCGTTTGGACCGTGCGCTATGCTCCTTAGAATGGCTCACTCTGTTTCCTCAGTTCCAGGTTCAGCACCTGCCCAGGATCAGTTCGAACCATGCGCCGTTGCTAATGTCTGCTCCTCAGCAACTTTTCAGCGGCCCCAAACCTTTCAGATTCCTTCGCATGTGGACTCTTCATGATGACTTTAAGAGACTGGTGGCTGACGTGTGGGTGTCGACAGAGCTGACTAATCCTGTTTTATCCCTGTGCAGCAATTTAAGCAGAACTAAACGTGCTTTAAAAGGTTGGAACGGAGATGTGTTTGGAAATGTTTTCTCCAAAATCAAGCAGTTAGAATCTGAAGTCCAGCAAGCAGAGGCCCTATCAATTGCTGCCCCAAACACCTCCAACCTGCAGAGTCTCCAGAAAGCTAAGGACGATCTGATTCGTCTAGAAGGGATTGAAGAAGTGTTTTGGAAGCAGAAGGCTAGAAATAAATGGCTAAAGGAAGGGGATCGGAACACCAAATTTTTTCACAGATTAGCTAACGAGAAATTTTGTCGGACTACCATTAGGGAGATGGAGTTGCTTAATGGGGAGAGATCGGCAGACATGTCAAAAAGCAAGTCTGATGCAGTTGTTTTCTTCTCGACCCTGTTCTGAAATGAACCCACTCAGCCGCTGGAAGATTTCCTCGATGCAATCCCAAGGCTTGTGTCAGATGAAGACAATCAGATGCTGATGAATGACCCATCCATTGAAGAGGTTAGACAGGCCATTTTCTCTTTACTTGCGGACGCTGCCCCTGGGCCAGACGGATTTTCAGGTACGTTTTTCACCTCTTGCTGGGAGATTGTTGGTCAGGACGTCTTTAATGCTATTATTTACATGTTTCGAGGTGGAGATCTCCCTAGAATCCTCACGGCATCTCTAATTTTCTTGGTCCCCAAAACCTCCAATCCCTGTAAATTTTCTGATTTCCGCCCAGTCAGCTTGTGTAATTGCCTGTACAAGATTTTTTCTAAAGTGATTGCAGGCAGAATTAGTTCCCTCCTTCCCAAGTTAATCTCGGAAGAACAAGCGGCTTTTATCCAAGGCAGATCCATGGCGGATAGTGTTGCGCTGGCCCAAGAACTGTTCAGAGACATCGACAAGAAGGTTCGCGGGAGCAATGTTATCATGAAGTTAGACTTGGAAAAAGCGTATGATAGAGTTAACTGGGCTTTCCTCAAAGGAGTGCTCCATCAGTTTGGGTTTAGCGACCAGTGGGTTCGCTTGGCGGAAAAGTGCTGGGACAATTGTTGGTTTTCGGTTCTCATCAATGGCCAGTCTTGCGGTTTCTTTCAATCTCAAAGGGGGCTGCGCCAAGGCGACCCTCTCTCGCCATCCTTGATCATTCTAGCGGTGGAAGCCTTCAGTAGGGGCCTTAAAAGGTTAGTGGGGAGGGTTTTTGTAAGTCTTTCCGCTCCTATAACAGCTGCCCAATCGTCTCTCATCTTCTATTTGCAGACGACACTTTGATTTTCACAAACGGTAGTGCTGCCTCTCTCAGCGTTCTTTTCGACTTCATATCCAGATTTCAAGCTGTATCAGGTATGAAGGTGAACAGGGGGAAAAGCAAGCTGATTGTGTCCTCCAAGATGGCGGAAGGGCGTATTAGAGTGGTTGAAAGGGTGACCGGTATAGCGCGATCTGGGGCAGATTTCAGCTATCTGGGCGTCCCTCTCACCAAAGGGAGACCTCGCAGATCTCAATTCCACCATATTCTTGAAAAGATTCTTCGCAGGATAGGAGGCTGGAAGGGTCGTTTGCTGAACCAAGGGGGGAAAACCACGCTGATTGCTCATGTTCTTAGCAGTATGGCTATCCACACGCTCGCTGCTGCCGAGGTTCCACAAGGGTTTTTGGACTCGCTGGAAAGGGCTTTTGCAGACTTCTTTTGGGGCTGGGTGGATGGAAAGAGAAAACTCCATTGGGTTAGCTGGAAGAAAATCTCGCAGCCGAAGGAGGAAGGTGGGCTAGGGATGAAAAGGTTGAGGGATATTATGAACGCTTTCAGGGTGAAGATGGCGTGGACAGTTTTCTTCGGTCGCAACAAAAATATCTGGGCCAACTTCATGCAAGCGAAGTACGGGGTCGACGCTCAAGCTCTTGCCTTCTCTACTACTAGAAGAAGGCCTTCTTCCTGCTGGAAGAAAATCTGTAAATTCAAGGACCTGTTGCACGACAACTCGCGCCTAATGCTAGGGAGTGGACATTGCAATATTTGGACTCATAACTGGACGGGGTTAGGTTTGCTTTCAGACTGTAATCTTGGTCCTATTCCTCCTGCTCTGGAGAATCTTCTCGTCCGTGATGTGTTGGGGGAGAATGGTTTGCTGCCTCACACTCCTTTTTCGCAGTTTTTGCCAGATTGGATAAAAAATCATGTGCGGATGCAGGGAATCTATACCAGCCCGGGATCGCATTTCTTTGTGTGGACCAAGGAGAATTCAGGGGCGTTTTCAGTGAGGTCTGCCTGGCAGCTGGTTCGTAGTGCAGGTACGCGAAAATCTTGGGCGAGCTGGGTGTGGCATGCTAAGATGCCGACTAAGATTGCGACATGTGTGTGGAAAATCCTGTTCGGAGCCGTTCCAGTGGATAGCCAAGTTAAAATTCGAGGAGCTAGCCTCACGTCTAAATGTGAATGTTGTGGGGATGAGAGGAATCCCTCTGAGGAATCGGTGGACCACTTGTTCACGGGAGGTGAGCTGGCGACTCTGGTTTGGAAGTATTTCTCTATGGCCTTTGCGATCTCCTTTTTGGAGGGGCAGTCGGTGCTAAGTAGGGCTTCCCAGTGGTGGATCTCCGCGCCTTCAGCTGATGTAGTGGGCTTGATGCGAGGTCTCGTCCCCTCCTTAATCCTCTGGGAGATATGGCTAGCGAGGAATCACCAGCGCTTTGAAGGTGAGAAGCCGATAGCTGGGCAAGTTATTTGGAAGGTGCGGTGGTGGTTATCTCTTATTGCCGCCGGCATCCCCTTGACGCGTTCCATGTCTCCTGCTTCCTTGGATCTAATTCAAGATTTGGGCTTGTCGTTTAAACCCCCTCGGAAGCTTCGTATTTCTATTGTCAAATGGCTAAAACCCGAGAGAGGCTGGGTGAAAATAAATGTTGATGGGTCTTCTCGTGGTAACCCCGGGCCATCAGGTGGAGGGGGTGTGTGTAGGGGCGATGAGGGTCAGTTTCTCTTTGCCTTCTCCACGGGCTATGGGCTGGGGATAAATTTTTGTGCCGAAGCTAGGGCTATCGCTGATGGGCTAGCGTTGTGTGTGAAGCGAGGGCATAGTAAGATTGTGGTGGAGAGTGATTCGAAAGTCATTGTGGATTTGCTCGATAATCGAGCCCACACCCCATGGAAGTTTCTGTATTGGAAGGCCAGAGTCCAGAAGATCCGAGAATCTGCCCAAGTTCTTATCGTTTACACTCCTAGGGAAGCCAACTCTGTCGCGGATGGCCTTGCCAGACTCGGGAGTGAGACCCAGGTAGCCAAGGAGTTTCTTTCGGCTGTCTCCCTTCCTTTGGACAGTAGAGGTTTGTTATTTCTCGACCGTCTCGATCTGGGTTCCATCAGGGAGGATGGAATCTGATGTTCTTTCCCTTGTGTGGCTGCCTCTTTGGTGGGCCCCTTCTAGCTTTCCCCCACGATAGGCGGCCTGGGGTTCTTTTTGTCCTTTTGGCTCGCCCGAATGTATAGCTTCTTTTTGTGAATAATAAAAGTGAAATTTTTGGAAAAAAAAAAATAGTCGAGGAATGGATTGTATATTCATAGAAAGGGACTGTTCGGTCAAACAAATTCTTGATGGACCACGAAGAGAGAAATCACGCCAATAGGATGATCTGACCATCTGATTAATGGATTGCAAAATCGATGGTCCAGAGGCACCATGGATTGCTTACATCTTTCAAGAGTCGATTTGATTTGAAGAGCCCAGAATCTGTTTCTTGGAGAAAACCAACAGTTACAACAACCAGGGACATTATGTGAATGGTTAGGATCATTTGACTAATAAGTAATGGAACACCATACACTGACGGATGCGGATTGGGTACTACCCCTCACGCCAGTAGCTATGAATGGACTGGGGTTCTGAGTGGCCACCGTGAAGTACATCCATTTTTCCATCTCATTTTAGGATACAAGCCCAAAAATGAGGCAGTACCAAGGCTCAAGTGAACCAAACAATGGCGATTAAACACTTACCATTGAAAAGTTTTGGATCAATGATGTAGAACGGGCCGCTGACTATTTCATGGCCCAGATGGAGCAAAAGAAGACCGGTCGGGGTCGAAAGTGATCCGGACCATCAGGACTGTAAATCGGTCATATCTCACAATCCGGAATGAGTTACGGGAGGTATAATATATCAATTTGGGGTAGCTCGAGCTACTTTAGTCAACCAACCCTGCTATGCTGGGTTTCCCAAGCCGGAATCGCGAGAATCGACCGTATCGACGGTCATTAGGCTAGTTTATTTTCAGTTTTACTATTTATAGTAAGTTTTAATTCGATTATAACTTTGCATCCGTATGGTTTTAGAGTTAGTGCCCAACATGAAAAGGGCTTAGAATATTTAGTAGAACAACGTGGTTGAGGCCGTTTGAAAACTTTCTATTTTTGGCCGAAAACCAAGAGTTCTAGTAGGATTGAACGACTTCTATAAATAGTAAGTTTACTATTTATAGTAAGTTGCATTTTCTAGGAGTTTAAGTTGGAGTTGGATTCTGATACTTTACCTAGGGTTTAGTTTCCTATTTATATGCATTGTAATTTCGTGATTATTCATTCAATTAAAAAAAACAATTATTTGGAATTAATTTCCACTCTTTATTTTTATTTCTTCTCGTGGATTCGAGAAACACTCGGTTAGGGAGACGGTGATCGACCTACCACGTATCCTCCCTGCGTCAATCAAGCTGACCTTTGTGGTCTCTCTTAATCCAGGTCTATATGACCTTATGAACATGTTGGATGTAAATTAATTGTTACCGTGGGACCAAAGAAGGTTTTTAAGTGTGGGTGTCACTATCACCGCTACTTCCTGTGATGTGGTCCACCTTTTTTTTTTTTTTTTTGTAAACAAAGAATATATTCATAATAAAAGGACGAATGACTGGGAAACTGCCTATTGTAATGGGCCATATACAAAAAAACCATCCCTTACCCCAAAACCTACACAAAAAACCCTAATGGCACCTAACCATCCCAATCCCAACATTGTTAAGAACTAGCAACCCCCGAATCAATCTAGGCAGGTCGACTCAGGCTAGAGAAAACTCTGTTAGGCAATCCCTCACTAGCGAACCTTGCCAAATTACCATCAGCTACCGCATTTCCTTCATGATAAGTATGACTGAATTGGAGATTGAGCGGGCTATACTTTTTATTGATGGAACTTATGGTATACCAGATCCGCCTCCAAGGAGTTGAAGCTTGGGTATTGGAGACCACATCCGCAATAAATCTCGAATCAGTCTCAACAATAATATTAGAAAGCCCCTTGTTCGCCGCAATTTTCAAACCGTCAACCATGACTTGTGCTTCAGCAAATTAACATGTTAGTGGTCTGGCCATAAAAATTGTGGAAAGCAAAGATCAATAGCCTGATAAGATTCCTACACACTCCTCTCTCTCTCTCGGGTTGCCTCTAGAGGACCCATCCACATTTAATTTTAGCCATCCCCTGGCAGGTTTTACCCATTTCACAACTTAAAACTTCCTATCTCTACGTGTGCTTTTACACACAATCCCAATGGCTTGGAGAGCGACGACTTCTCTCCTTGAACCTATTGCTCTTTGGAAAGGATGTGCTAACCTCTCGAAGCCAGCGAGAAATTTTGGAGATGACTTGGGAGAGAATCATCTTCTGCCCCTCAAATCTGGACGCATTAGGACTCAACCAGATTTCCCAAGCGGTATGGGGGGGGGGGGGGGGGGGGGGGAAGCCCTAGTAGAAATTTGAAAAAGGAAGATTTGTTGGCCTTAGAAATCCAAAGATTGATACTTTGTTGGATTGAATGATTGGAGAGCATGGGCACACCAAACAAAGCAGCAAAATGACCCCATACCTTGGTGGCGATTATGCCCTGGCAAAACTAATGGTCCAGGTCCTCTACTTTGTTGGGTTTGTCCCACATCGGTTAGAGGCTGGGGAGATTACTGGGCTATATATTGGGAAGAGGCCCCTTAACAATGACTAGTCATTTTGAGGTGGAACCGGCCCAACAAGTGGTATCAAAGCGTTCAGGTTGTTTAAACGGTGTGGGATTGATTCTGAATTATGGAAGGTGGCTCATCAAGAATGATTAGTCTCAATGGATCCAACTGGACCATATGGAAGGCTAAGATGGAGGACTTGCTTTATTGCAAGGACCTGTATGCTCCAATTATAGGCATATTAGCGAAGACGAAGGATATGTCAGATGATGATTGGAAGAAGCTGGACCGAAAGGCGGTGGGGTTCATTAGACAATGGTTGGACGATTCGGTCTTCCACCATGTGTCTACAGAGACCTCAGCCGCTAGCCTATGCCTGAAATTACAAGGGCTGTATGAGAGGAAGACAGCCGGCAACAAGATATTTTTTATTAGAAGACTTGTAAATCTCAAGTTCAAGGACAATGGTTCTGTGGCTGAGCACATGAATGAAGTCAGCAATATTGTGAACCAACTCTCCGCTATGAAGATGGTCCTGGACGATGAACTACAGGCCTTGCTATTGCTTAGCTCATTGCCTGATAGTTGGGAGACATTGGTGGTGTCTCTAAGTAACTCCGCGTCAAGCGGAAAGATATCCATGGAACAGGTAACGAGTTGTCTCCTTAATGAGGAGACAAGGAGGAAGTCTCTAGGGTCTACTCAGCAAGAGGCCCTTGTGACACAGGATTGGGGGAGAAGAAAGAACAGAAAGGGCGGGAAAGCCCGAGAGAAATCTAGAGGCAAGTCTAATGTCAGGAAAGATGTTGAATGTTGGAACTGCGGCAAGAAGGGCCTACAAAAGTGAATGTCGCAAGAAAAAGGATCAGAAAGGAAAAGGGAAGGAAAAAGATGATGAATCAGATTCTACTGTGGTCACCTCAGATGGCGACATTGTAGTCATTCTCTCAGCAAATCATGATGTTTGTCTCACGGCTACGAATCTGGACACCATTTGGGTGGTTGATTCGGGAGCGTCGTTTCATGCAACTCCACGAAGGGATTTCTTCACAAGTTACAAGTAAGGCAGCTATGGTACAGTGAAGATGGAGAACTCTGGAGTGTCTCAGATTGTGGGAGTTGGTGATATTTGTGTAGGGATCGATATAGGCTGTACATTGGTTCTAAAAGATGTGAGACATATTCCAGACCTTCGCCTCAACTTGATGTTGACGGGAAGGTTGGTTGTAGCCGGCTATGAGAGTCGGTTTGTTGGTGGGCACTGGAAGCTCATTAAGGGTTCAATGATCGCAGCAAGAGGGAAGATGTGTTGCACTCTATCCAAGACATGTGTCAGTATATGCAAGGGTGAGTTGAACGCAGAAGAAGATTCAGTGACAGACATGTGCCACAAACGGCTCGGCCACATGAGTGAGAAAGGGCTTCAGCTACTAGCGAATAAGCACCTCCTTCCAGAGTTGACAGGTACACCTCTTAAAACCTGTATTGATTATTTATCAGGGAAACGGAATAGGGTTTCATTTGTAAAAACTGCTTCTCATGTTAAGAAAGTACATCCATTAGATTTGGTTTATTCTGATGTTTGTGGTCCTATGAGGACTAAAACCTTGGGTGGGGCATTGTACTTTGTTACTTTTATAGATGATGCATCTAGGAAAGTTTGGGTTTATGCTTTGAAATTCAAAGACGAGGTCTTTGGTGTGTTTAAAACTTTTCATGCCATGGTCGAGAGGGAGACAGGTAGATCATTGAAGTGCATTCGCACTGACAATGGTGGTGAATACATTGGCGACTTCCATGAGTATTGCAAGTCCCTAGGTATTCGGCATGAACAGACGGTACCGAAGACCCCCCAGCACAATGGTGTCTTTGAGAGTATGAATCTCACCATTGTAGAGAGAATCAGGTGCATGTTATCCCATGCGATGTTGCCCAAGATGTTTTGGGGAGAAGCAATGCACACAACAGTGTATCTGATAAATAAGGTCTCCATCAGCCCCTTTGAATGGAGAAGTACCTGAGAAGGTGTGGACTGGACATGATCCTTCGTACAGTCATCTCAGGGTATTTGGATGCAGGGCATCCGTTCACGTACCAAAGGACGAGAGGTCCAAGATCGATACGAAGATCAGGTAGTGTGTGTTCTTGGGGTACGGTGATGAGAAATTTGGCTTCAGGTTGTGGGATCTGACCGAGAAGAAGCTCGTCAGGAGCAGAGATATGGTTTTCATTGAAGATCAGTGTATAGAAGACATTGGAAAGCCAGTGAAGACCCAGTCCAGTTCAGATGAGCTGGAATATTTGGATCCCACTACTCCTCCCGTGGTGCCTGATGACGGGGGAGTACAGCAAGGTGCAGAGGATGAGAGAGTTCCTATAGGAGATGGACAGGGGGAGCAGCCCCCACTTGATCCACCTGTTGAGCCACAGGTGAGGAGGACATCTAAGGACAGGCACCCGTCCAAGAAGTACTAGCTGCATGAGTACATTATGCTTACTGATGGGGGAGAACCAGAAGACTATTCTGAGGCCCTAGCCGACGAGCATAAGGGGGAGTGGTTGAAAGCTATGTAAGAGGAGATGGAATCCTTGCATAAGAACCACACATATGACATGGTGAAATTGCCTAAGGGCAAGAAAGCTCAGAGCAACAAGTGGGTGTTCAGAAAGAAGATTGAGCAGAAGAATTCATAGACAAGATATAAGGCCAGACTCGTGGTGAAAGGTTTTGGTCAGAGGAAAGGAATAGACTTCGATGAGATATTCTCACCAGTGGTGAAGATGACATCCATACGGATGTTACTTGGGTTGGCGGCTAGCATGGATCTGGAGATAGAGCAGTTAGATGTTAAAACTGCTTTCCTCCATGGTTACCTGGAAGAAGAGATCTATATGCGACAACCAGAGGGGTTCGAAGTCAAGGGCAAAGAGCACATGGTATGTAGGCTTAGGAAGAGCTTGTATGGGCTGAAACAAGCTCCTAGGCAATGGTACAAGAAGTTTGACTCGTTCATGTTGACATTTGGGTATAATAGAACAGAGTCGGACCACTGTGTGTTCACTCGCAAGTTCTTAAATGGTGATTTCTTAGTTCTGCTCTTATATGTTGATGACATGCTCATCATAGGAAAGGACATCAAGAAGATTGACAGGCTGAAACAGGAGTTGGGCAAGTCGTTTGTGATGAAAGACTTGGGCCCAGCCAGACAGATCCTAGGAATGGAGATAACCCGTGACAGAAGCAGCAGAAGGCTTTGATTGTCACAGGAGAGGTATATTAAGAAAGTCCTAGAGCGGTTCAATATAAATGCAGCGAAGCCGGTCAGTACTCCACTGGATGGTCACTTTAAATTGAGCGACAAGCAGTGTCCCAAGACGAAAGCAGAGGTGGAAGAGATGCAGAAGATACCCTACACCTCGCTGTAGGAAGTTTGATGTATGCTATGGTGTGTACGTGCCCAGACATAACATATGCGGTTGGTGTTGTCAGCCGGTATCTTGCCAATCCTGGCAAAGAACACTGGGCAGCAGTGAAGTGGATACTACGGTATCTGAGAGGCTCAACCACGTTGAGCCTATGCTATGGTGACGGGAAGCCTGTGTTAGAGAGTTACACAGATACAGATATGGAAGGTGACATAGATTCCAGGAAGTCCACATCGGGTTTCATGTTCACGTTTGCTGGGAGAGCAGTTTCTTGACAGAGCAAGCTACAGAAGGTCGTAGCATTGTCGACGACAGAGGCCAAATACATTGCAGTCACAGAAGCATGCAAGGAGATGCTTTGGATGAAGAGGTTCCTACAGGAACTTAGCCTGAAGCAGGAGAAGCACGTGGTCTATTGTGATTGCCAGAGTGCGATACACTTGAGCAAGAATCCAAGTCAGCATTTCAAGTTGAAGCACATAGAGATACAGTATCACTGGATCAGGGATACTTTAGAACAGAAGGTGTTACAGCTTGAGAAGGTCCACACGGACGATAACGGGTCAGACATGATGACCAAGGTTCTGCTTAAGGGAAAATTAGAGGCTTGTAGAAGCCGGGCTGGCATGAAGATGGCTAACTCCTCCTGAGTCGGAAAAGGGAGAGATTTGTTGGCGTTTCCCTCCTCATTAGACAGAGGAGAGAGAGAGTTCATACTCATGTCCGACCGGCGGGACAAAGTGGCTAGAAATCACAAAATCACTGGACGATTTTTGTGAAGGCCGACCGGTCGTCCAACTGGCCGGTGGTCCTAGCCGACCGGTTGGCAGACAGGTCGGACTGTGTGTTTCAACACAGTGTTCTCACTGGACTGGCTTTTGGTGGGTCCGACCGGCCGGCGGTTTTGGCCGACCGGTCGAAAGTATGCGCGGATTGGTACTGCAGTTTCCAAATCGGGCTAGGACTCTTGCAAAACTACATATATGGAGTTCTAATTCGGGATTTGGTATTCCTACAAGGTGTTCTACACGTCCTAGGTGAGAGAGAGAGAAAAAGAGAAAGAGAGAAAGAGAAAGAGGGAGAGGAAGCTTGTTGGTAGAGGAGGCATTGCTCAAGAAGGTGATTTCCGGTGCAACGACGTCTCGGCTCTTCAACGTCCTCGTGCTCGGGTGAGATCTCTCAGTCTTCTTGTCCTTTCATTGTTATCCATCCTTGTGTGGGTGAAGAAGGTTTGATCTAAACAGTGTGTGCTTGTAATCGGTTGTAACAGTTCTCTGAGATAGTGGATTGTTGATCTGGACTAGGTCCCGTGGTTTTTACCTCTTTCGAGGGTTTTCCACGTAAAAACTCCTTGTGTCGTGTGGCTGTTTGTTTACTCTTGATTATTGCTTTATCCTAGTCCATAATTCTAGTGCATTGGGGGGCGAGATCCTCAGGCTTGTGTGAAACGCACCTAACACACTTTGCTAGAAGGAAGAGAAGCCTAGGCCGAGCAGGAAGTGATGTGGTCCACTTGAACCTTAGATCTACCTCATTTTTTTATCTGTACCCGAAATTTATATAGCAAATCGGATGGACAGTGTGAATAAAACCCATACATCACGGAAGCCCCTCAGACCACCTGTCGGTTCCTAGCTAAGAACATGTATGGGTAATACCAAATCTCTTACATACATTGATGTGATTAAGCGTGGTGTTACCTCGGTAATAGCTTAGTGGGTGTTACCCCTACCGTGTGGCCCACATGGATGATATTTTGTATATCGACGCCGTCCATCCGTTTCTCCAGCCCATTTGAGGATGGGGTTCCAAAAATTATGCAGATCCAAATCTCAAGTGGACCAAAATACTAGAAATAGTGGTGATTGAGTGCCCCACCATTAAAAATTCCAAAGAATCCATCTTAAGGTTTTTAATGGTCATTCATCATTGTTTATATTGATATTGACGCAGGGAGGGCGTGACTCGGCAAATCACCATCTCCCTAGTCGGATAAATGCCTTGAATCCGCAAGGCCTCCGGGAACCCTCAACCGGACTTTGTCGAATCCATGAGAAGGGAGAAGAAAACAGAAAATAAATCCAAAAAAATTTGTAATAAATGATCGAATGAGAATTTACGTACTTACTATGCTTTAAATAAGAAACTAAACACTAGGTAAAAGTCTCATACTTTAACTCAAACTAAAACACCTAATAAACGTAACTTACTATAAATAGTAAACTTACTATTTATAGAAGTCTCTCAATCATACTAGAACTCATTGTTTTCGATCAAAAATAGAAAGTTTTCAAACGGGCTCAATCACGATGTTTTAGTAATTATTCTAAGCCTTTCTCATGTTGGACACAAACACTAAAACCCCTACGGATCAAAAGATATGATCAAAATTAATAAAACTTACTATAAATAGTAAAATTGAAATTAAACTAGCCTAATAACTGTCGATCTAGTCGAATCTCGTGATTTCGACATGGGCAACCCGGCATAACGGGGTTGGTTAGCTTTACTAGCTTGATCTACCCCAAAAATCTTATATTATATGTCTAGAAACTCATTCTGGATCACCAGATTCAACTATTTCACGGTCTTGATGGTCCGAATCACTTCCAACCCCGACCGGTCTTCTTTTGGTTCATCTGGACCTTGTAATAGTCGGCGATCCACTCTCCATCAGATATGGTCCACCAAAGATTTAGATCTTTTTAGGGTTTGGGATAACGTACTAAAATGAGATGCAAAATCAGATGAACAGTGTGAATATATTAAAAAAAAAAAAAAAAAAAAACATCAACATGACCCCACACAGTTAGGGTAACACCCACTAAGCCGTTCCCCGGCTGACAGCTAATCCGCTCTCTCTGCATTGATGCTTGTTCTCTCATATGAGGTCTGCCCACGGAAGTCAGACTGCCCAGCCTGAGTACGCCCTGGCCATACCGGGCCCGTATCCAAACCATCCATCAGGTGGGTCGCTTTCATCATGGATTTTAAAATCAGTCCAATCCAAGACTTAGGTGGGAGACATCATTTGAAACAGTGTCAAATCAATGCCTTTTTTTCTTTTTTTTCTCTTCTTTTTTAGCCCGACCCGGTCTGATCTCGATCCGGCTTGAACCCGAACAAGACCCGGCCCGACCGAAAGCACCCAAAGGTGATGCTGGTGTGTCTTGAACCTGAGACCAGCTGATTGATAAACTCGGACTCAACCAACGGCTACAGGCCCTTCCACATGAATGGTAGAATGTCCTGAAAGTCCATTCATCCTGAGATGGCGTGTCATATTAGCAGACTAGATGGCATATAAACACAGCTGTGGACCCTAAATGTAAGTTAAATGATTTTAATGGTAGACTTCCAATTTTGAATTGACCTCATTTTTGGGCTCCGTTCCAAACACAGGCCATGTGGATCTCATACACGTAAAGATCTCTATCCATATAGTCAGGCTGCCACGTGACTACTCGCAGTCGCGCAAGTGTTTTCCTGGAAATCCATGTTCCGACTTGGAAACCAAAGAACCTATTTACCATTTTCAAAAAGGAACGCGTCCAACCGTCCAGTTTACGCTTGGACTGCATGTGCTGCAAGGTGGGTCATCCAGATCATGACAATTGAGCATATACAAAATAGCATTGTTGGATAGCCAATGGACGGTGAAATGTAAAATTATCATCTGTCCAATTAACAATGAGTGAAATCAAATGGTTGAGATCGTCCAATCAGGTGACTATTGAAACATGCACAATTCAGAAAGAGACCTCGATTTTGGACGGCCCAGATATCAAGTGCCTTGAATTCAGGCGAAAAATCCAACCTTTTACTTGGTCTGGTCCGTGCTCCACACGTCAAAAATCAAACCATTGAAGCCTGACGATTCAATAGTTTGACTGTGACTCAAATGAACTTTGCCCTGCCGGGTCACAGTCAAACGCTCTCCTATAACACGTACAAAACGCAAGAGGTGTGGTTGTCTTCTGTTGAATTTGTGGGCATTTAGTGGACGGTTAAAATGAAATCAATCCAACCGTCCATTTCCAACAAACAAGTGTCCTACTATGACTCAGCGAGAGTGGGCTACACAGTTTAGTATGTTAACTTCAGTGACGTTGGGTACTACCCCACCAGGACCTGGCTAGAGACGGACGTTCCTGTCAGGGCCTCTGTGGGCCCACCATGATGTATGTGTTTCATCCATGCCATCAAATCCATTTTAAAAGATTATTTTACGTGATGATCACAAAAATGAGGCAGATCGAATCCTCACGTAGACCATACCATAGGAAACAGTGAGGATTGAATACCTACCGCTGAAAACCACTTGTTGGCCACAGAAGTTTTGGATCAAGCTGATATCTATGTTTTCCCTACATCCAGGTCTATGTGACCTTATGAACAGGTTGGATAGCAAATAAAATCACGGTCGGCCCTAGGATGGTTTCAACAGTGAGGGTAATTCTCACTGGTCCACTTGAGTCTTCAATTTATCTCATCCTTTGATCACCCCCTAAAATAATCTTTCAAAATGGATGGACGGCTTGGATAAGATACATATATCACAGTGGGCCTCACAGAGCCCCTGACAGGACCGTCCGTCTCTAGCTAGGTACAGGTGGGTCCGCGACCGTTTAACCTTAGGCATTTATGGCACGCATCAAATACGCCACCGAGGGAGGAAATTGCCAATGACAAAATTCTCTCTCTCTCTCTCTCTCTCTCTCTCCATGTCTCTTTATAAAGCTCCTCCATCTCTTCCAACTTCTCATCTTCAAAAACTCAAACTTTCAATATTCTATACAAAGCCCCACATCAAAAAAAGAGAAAAGGAAAAAGGAAATCCTCTACTTTCACCACGGAGATGGGCTCTCATGGAAGCAATCTCTTGCCAGCAATTTCCTTCATTTTCATCGTCTTGATATTGACTTTCCCACCTCTCATCGCTTCGAGGCCGCTCGATGGAGATTGGGGATCGAAGAACGGAATCATCATATTACAGTCCCTCCTGCATACCCCTGTGGAGCCTTCGGACCATTCAGGGTGCTCAAATGGAAACGGGCAAGGTGGCAGCTGCCCCTAGTGGGCCACCTAGTTCGCACGACACCATCGTCCATTTCGGTACCATTGCTATTGAAAGTAAAACTCACCGCCATGATCAAGGGTCTTGATCTTCTTTATTGGATGAGTTTGGAGCAAGCATCACGATCAGAAACATGGAAGTGATCCTGCTCTTTTTTTTATTTAATCCATTCGATTTTTATGATAATTCATTTATTGTACTTTTGTAATTTAACATTTAAATTTATCTGGTAATTCAAATTCTCAGGTATAGATTATTTAAGAAATCCAGATTCTTTGTATTTTTGTTTCTGATAATCATGATTTCTACCGTCCAGATTTCAAGTGCTTGGTTGCCCCACTTTAAATCCACATTTTCTTTTCTAGAGATTATAACAAGTTCACTTGTTTGGACGGCCTTTTGGGGGGGGGGGTGGGGGGGGGGGGGGGGGGTGTGGGGTGCGCACACAAAACTTCAAGATTTCGCACCCCAACTACAGTGAAAATGGGATAAGATAATGTGGAAACACAATCAACAATCAATCACACGAACAAGGAATTTTTTTTTTTTTTTTTTACATGGAAAACCCTCAAACAAAGGTAAAAATCACAAGACCTTGTATAAATAACAAATCCACTATGTAAAAGGCTATTACACGACGATCACAAGCACACCCCGCTTGGATCTAATCAATCTTCACCCACAAGGGTGGATAACAATAAAAGAGAACTGAAAATTGAGAGATCTCAATGAATCCGAGGACGTAGGAGAAACCGAGATGTGATTTGCTCCGTCGATGAAGCGTCACGAGCAAAACCTCTTTTCTACTATCTTCCTCTCTGTGTCTTTCTCTTCTTCTTCTCTCTTTTTTTTTTCTCTCTCACATTGGACGTGTAGAACACCTATTACGATGCCCTAATCTCAATTTGAAAATAACTATATATCACTTCGCAAGAGATAGAGCCAAAACAGAAAACTGTGTTTCGCAGTCCGCGCGTCAATCGGGCACCCGATTAGACATTGTTGGGCACCGATGATGGGTAAAAATTGTCCAGAGAGTTGCTAAAAAAAATCATTTGAATTTCGGCCGCCTGATCGAACCTAGTAAGGTGGCCGATCACCAAACGTCGGTCACCCAACTATCTTCAAAACTATCTAGAGACCAACTGTCCATCCGGGGCAAATTTTGGTCACCCGACTGAGACTGGTCGAGTGCCTGATGACCTCCCAGGCTTCATTCTCTCCTCTCCTCATGAGGAGGAACACCCCGTCACGGCCACTCTAGAAATCGAAATTTTATATGCTATTATATGCTCCAAACTATGGATGAATGGGGTGCACACAAAACTTCAAGATCTCGCACCCCAACTACAGTGAAAATGGGATATGATAATGTAGAAACACAATCAACAATCAATCACACGAACAGAAAAAAAAAAAAGTTTTTACATGAAAAACCCTCAAACAAAGGTTAAAATCATGAGACCTCGTGTAGATAACAAATCCACTATGTAAAAGGCTATTACACGGCGATCATAAGCACACCCCACTTGGATCTAATCAATCTCTACCCACAAGGGTGGATAACAGTAAAAGTGAATTGAAAATTGAGAGATCTCAATGGATCTGAGGATGTAGGAGAAACCTAGATGTCGTTTGCTATGTGGATGAAGCCTCACGAGCAAAACCTCTTTTCTACTATCTTCCTCTCTCTGTCTTTCTCTTCTTCTTCTCTCTTTTTTTTTCTCTCACATTGGATGTGTAGAACACCTATTACGATGCCCTAATCTCAATTTGAAAATAATTATATATCACTTCACAAGAGATAGAGCTAAAACAAAAAACTGTGTTTCGCAGTCCGCGCATCAATCGGGCACCCGATTAGACACTGTTGGGCACCGATAATGGGCAAAATTGTCCAGAGAGTTGTTAAAAAAAATCATCTGAATTTCGGCCACCTGATCGAACCTAGTAAGGTGCCCGAACACCAAACGTCGGTCGCCCAGCTATCTCCAAAACTATCTAGAGACCAACTGTCCATTTGGGGCAAATTTTGGTCACCCGACTGAGACTGGTCGAGTGCCCGATGACCTCCTAAGCTGCATTCTTTCCTCTCCTCATGAGGAGGAACACCCCATCACAACCACTTTAGAAATTGAAATTTTATATGCTATTATATGCTCCAAACCATGGATGAATGGGGTGCACACAAAACTTCATGATCTCGCACCCCAACTACCGTGAAAATGGGATATGATAATGTAGAAACACAATCAACAATCAATCACATGAATAGAAAAAAAAATTTTACATGGAAAACCCTCAAACAAAGGTAAAAATCATGAGACCTCGTGTAGATAACAAATCCACTATCTAAAAGGCTATTACACAGTGATCACAAGCACACCCCGCTTGGATCTAATCAATCTCTACCCACAAGGGTGGATAACAGTAAAAGAGAATTGAAAATTGAGAGATCTCAATGGATCCGAGGACGTAGGAGAAACCTAGATGTCGTTTGCTGTGTGGATGAAGCGTCACGATCAAAACCTCTTTTCTACTATCTTCCTCTCTCTCTGTCTTTCTCTTTTTCTTCTCTCTTTTTTTTCTCTCATATTGGACGTGTAGAACACCTATTACGATGCCCTAATCTCAATTTGAAAATAACTATATATCACTTCACAAGAGATAGAGCTAAAACAGAAAACTGTGTTTCGCAGTACGCGCATCAATCGGGCACCTGATTAGACACTGGTGGGCACCGATAATGGGCAAAACTGTCCAGAGAGTTGTTAAAAAAAATCATCTGAATTTCAGCTACCTGATCGAACCTAGTAAGGTGCCCGATCACTAAACGTCGGTCACCCAACTATCTCCAAAACTATCTAGAGACCAACTGTCCATTCGGGGTAAATTTTGGTCACCTGACTGAGACTGGTCGAGTGCCAGATGACCTCCCAAGCTGCATTCTCTCCTCTCCTCATGAGGAGGAACACCCCATCACGGCCACTTTAGAAATCGAAATTTTATATGCTATTATATGCTCCAAACTATGGATGAATGGGATGCACACAAATCTTCAAGATCTCGCACCCCAACTACAGTGAAAATGGGATATGATAATGTAGAAACACAATCAACAATCAATCACACGAACAAAAAAAAAAGTTTTTACATGGAAAACCCTCAAACAAAGGTAAAAATCATGAGAGCTCGTGTAGATAAGAAATCCACTATATAAAAGGCTATTACATGGCGATCACAAGCATACCCGGCTTGGATCTAATCAATCTCTACCCACAAGGGTGGATAACAGTAAAAGAGAATTGAAAATTGAGAGATCTCAATGGATCCGAGGACGTAGGAGAAACCTAGATGTCGTTTGCTGTGTGGATGAAGCGTCACGAGCAAAACCTCTTTTCTACTATCTTCCTCTCTCTGTCTTTCTCTTCTTCTTCTCTTTTTTTTTCTCTCACATTGGACGTGTAGAACACCTATTACGATGCCCTAGTCTCAATTTGAAAATAACTATATATCACTTCACAAGAGATAGAGCTAAAACAGAAAACTGTGTTTCGCAGTTCGTGCATCAATTGGACACTCGATTAGACAATGGTGGGCACCGATAATGGGCAAAAATGGCTAGAGAGTTGTTAAAAAAAATCATTTAAATTTCGGCCACCTGATCGAACCTAGTAAGGTGCCCGATCACCAAACGTCGGTCGCCCAACTATCTCCAAAACTATCTAGAGACCAACTATCCATTCGGGGCAAGTTTTGGTCACCTGACTGAGACTGGTCGAGTGCTCGATGACCTCCCAAGCTGCATTCTCTCCTCTCCTCATGAGGAGGAACACCCCATCACGGGCACTTTAGAAATTAAAATTCTATATGCGATTATATGCTCCAAACTATGGATGAATGGGTGCCAAAAGAGGTTATGTCAATGCGTCCATTGTGTAGTGTGCACAATATTATATACCGTCCAAAAGGTTGGGCTCACAATAAGAGAAAAGAAATGTTATAGTTGTTACAACATCCAACCTGTCTAGAAAGTTCGGATCACGATACAAAACTCAGACTGAACCACTCATCATGCGGTCCACACCATAAGTAACAACAGGCAACCTCCAATCTAATCCAAAGCACACATATGGCCCACGTGATAAGTAGGGTAGCTTGATTTTTGTGTTAGGTGAGATTTAACAGAATAAATGTCATGCATGCTCAATAAGTTGACATTTAGGCACGGAGAGGATAGGCCAAATCCATGACATATCTTTTCGTGTTTGAGGATTCAAAACCAACAAAAGGCTCCGATGGATGGGCCTATAGGATTTGCCTATATCTATAAGATCTTAAGGACCTTTGCACAAAGTTAAAGATAGACAACTCCCGTCCAGTGATTCACCTAAGTACTATTTGAGTAGAAAGGAGTTAATCACCCCCCTCTTATCTTGTGATTAGGATGTCATTGGACATGATTAGCGATTTGGATCGATTAAAAGACAACCTAATGGACTATTGAGTTTTTCTCATTATTCCTCTCAATTTTTTCCTTGGAGAATTCTTTGTGTATTCTTTTAGCGAGAGAATGCCTCTTTTATAAGAGGAACGAAAAGATTAGGAGTTAAGATATAACGTTGATTATACTTATCACATTTGAACTCTCTACCTTACCATAATCCTCTCTCATTTGAATTTTAATTCAAATAACAATTTTAAGAGAGAGTGAAGAAAAGTATATATATCTACCCATCGATATTTTGAGAAAAACTATGGGACTCTCCCACTAGTAATTGCCCATAGGTGGGCCTCATTAGCCCATATCCAACATCTCCCACTCAATCATGTTGTAGAAAGAGGACAATATAAATTGTCCATTTACCTTGTCTCATAACAATCAAAATAAAATGAACATGATCAAAAGAATCAAAAGTGTGAGATGAATTGGAAAGTTTCCGGGAACTGAACTCTATGGTTCTTAGGGTTTATGTGTTTCTGGGACTTTAAGTTTCAAGCCTTTAATCTTAGTCTAGTTACGACATAGTTGGTCACCTCGTTTTGAGTGGGGTGTCTATAGATGACTTTCTTTGATAAAGGTTGGACAATTAAATGCAAAAGTGAGTGGATACTCCACCAGACTTGTTAGGCATAGATTTAATCGGGTTTATTACCATCAGAGTAATATGATCAAAATATCATCTGATGAAAGAAAAAATCATGAGTGCTAAAAGGTGGCAAAAACATTTTGATTGTCTCTATGCTTCATGGCATTACAGGTATCTAATCACAACCATTTCATATCATGACTGGCCCTTTGCATCATGATTGGTATTTGGCATAGGGATTGTCTATAAATTTGGATTTTGGTGAGGTAATTGTACTTGTAATTTGTGACCTTATGGGTATCCAACTACTTCGGAATGAGAAAGCGGAATCCCTATGCTATGTGGTCACCCTATGATCGCCTACAGATCTTGTCATTAAAATGGGTAGTTGCCCTGTGCTTTGTGGTTGTACATGGATCTAAATACCACACTCAATCAGTTAGGTGATGTAGGTTGTTATGGGTTAATTTGGAATACCCCGCTATTGCGTGGTCAAAGCTACGCACAAGTGTAGACTGACATTCTCTATCTCTGTGCCCGAGCACTCAAACGTTCGGATCGACTGTGCCTGTATTCCGTTATACTCGATTATTTATTAAGCATAAGCGGTCGGCATTCCTTAGTACCTGAGCCGACTTCTGTAGACTTGAGTGGTCAGCATCTCTTGAATTTTTCGATCGCGCTTAAGTGGTCGTCTATTTCTACTACCTGCAACCAGCTTCTAACAAGCGGACTTACTAGCCAACTATACTGATCGAACGTTACTTCTCGAGCAATCAAGACTCTATCATATGTCCCGCAAGTCACAAGATTCACTTCTTCACTAAATAAAATAGATATCCATATTGCGCAGATCACTACACCAAAATCGCATTTTTGCGACGGATTTTGCGACGGACATTGACCGTCGCAAAAATTGTTTGGTTTAACGACGGACCGGATTCGTCGTATTTGAAAATATTCCGTCGCTTTTGCGAAATTAAGGCGGGATTTCGTCGCGGCATTTACCGACGGACATAGTTCGTCGCAAAATTTTAATTTCCGACGGACTTAGCCCGTCGCTATTTAACGACGGATTTGGCCCGTCGCTAATCCCAGCCCGAAAAGATGCCCCCCAAATAAGGTCCGTCGGAAAATAAAATTTAAGAAAAATGAGATATTGAAAAAAACTGATATTTTTTAAAAATTAAAAAATTTGATATTTAAAATAACAGATTTAGTAATTTGAAAGAAAATGTTAAGAGATTTTAAAAACAAAATTGAGAAATTTGAATAAAATTAATATGTTTGAAATTTCTTTTCAAATTTTCACAAAATTATAAATCCTGATTTAAAGCTCTATGTATAGTCGTTTGCATGTATTAGAGTCCCATTAGAAAATTGTTATAGCAGTCCGCGCGCACTATCGACCGGCAGGCCAAACCGTCGGTCGGTCGACCACACGAAAAAACTGTCCAGAGAGTCGCTGTGAGAAAATTGTGTAACCCGACCTGTCTGCCGACCGGTCGGTCAGCCATTAGGCCAAGACCCCCAACCAGTCGACCAGGGGGCACCGGCAGATCGATGACCACAAAAAAAAACACTCTCTCTCCTCTTCCACTGAGGAGGAAAACTCCAACAAAGCCTGCCCTATCTAGCAGAAGAGACTCTCTCGCCTCCAACGGGAAGCCGAAAAAAAAAAAAGAAGTAGAAGAGGATTGAGAAGCCGAACCCCAGCGAGCAAGAGAATCCGCCACCCCATTACTTCCATCAAGCATAGTACTCTGCCATCTCTCTCTCTCTCTCTCTCTCTCTCTCTCTCTCTCTCTCTCCATATCTTTATATAAAGCTCCTGATCTATCTCTTCCATCTTCATCTTCCAAAACTCCAAATTCCTCTCCTGTACAGAAAACGCCACATAAAAAAATAAAAATAAAAAAAAAAACCCTCTACTTTCACCACGAAGATGGGCTCTTATGGAAGCAATCTCTTGCCAGCAATTTCCTTCACTTTCATTATCTTGACCGTTTCGAGGCCGGTCGATGGAAATTAGGGATCGTAGAACCGAATCTTCACACTACAGTCCCTCCAGCATACCCCTGTGCCACCTTCCGAGCCTTCATGGTGCATAAGTGGAGTAGGGCATGGTGGCAGCTGCCCACTTACTGAAAAGAACTTCATGGGCCACTCAGTTCATGTTGTGCAGCACACCAACAACGCCGGTGAACCGAGATCCAATCTCCGGTCTCACCCACAAACGATAAACAAGAAGAAATAATAACTAGAAGTAGAATTCACACAAACCAATAATCCACAAGACAGAAATTACGTTGGAAAACCCCAACAAGGGTAAAAAATCATGGGTGCAAACTTTTACTATGAAGAAAACGAAGTTACAAGCAACACACTTACCTTCTCCTATGCTCCCATACACAAAGATGGCCCTTTTGCTAATCCTCTTACCTCTTTCTCACCTTCGACGTATAGAAACCCTAAGCTCATAGCCTAATCCCAGATTACACCCCTTTATATAGTAAAATTCAAAATTACAACTCAAAATAAGAAACCCCGCACTTTAGTTCGCGGCCGGTCGGGCGCCCGGTCAGACTGGGTTAGGCGCTCGCCCATTACAAAAAACGTCCAGCGAGTTATAGGGTAAATCAGCCAATTATCGGGTGCCCGGTCAATTTGACTATCGGGTGCCCGACTGTTCACAGAACAGTCCAAAGACTTATGTCTCAAACACATGAATATCGAGCGCCCGACCACATACTGATGTGATTGGATCCACATCTCAATAATCTCCCACTTGGAGACACATCACATAGTCCTTCGTCTTCTACATCCGGAGTGCACCACCTCTCCATCTTCAAGCTTAAAGACCAATCAAAGCTTAACAGAGTTTCAGCTTCTCCCGTGTGACTGCCTTGGTCAACATATCTGAACAATTCTCACTTGTATGGATATTCTCCAAAGCAATCGATCCATCGTCCAGTAACGAACGTATGAAGTGATATCTAATGCCAATATGCTTGGTCCTCAAATGAAAGGCTGAATTCTTAGCCAAGTGTATTACACTCTGACTGTCACTGTACAGCTTGCAATTTGTTTGCTTCTTCCCCAACTCTTCCATAAAACTTTGCATCTACACTATCTCCTTGCACGCTTCTGTAGCTACAACATATTCTGTAACTGAGAGACCCAACTGACTGCAGCAGCACTACCCAGGGTAAAGACATACCCTTAGTACTCCTTCTGCTGTCAATATCCCCTGCAAAATCTGAGTCGACGTAGCCTTGTAGCTTGATTTTCGATCCTCTATAACACAACCCTACATCCACAGTACCTACCAGGTATCTAAGGATCCACTTCACAGCTTCCCAATGTTCTTTCCCAGGGTTGTTCATGAACCTGCTAACAACCTTCTACTCTGCTTGAGCAATATCTGGCCTCGTGCTAACTATAGCATACATGAGGCTCCCTATAGCTGACGCATAAGGGACTTTAGCCATGTAGTCCCGTTCCCTCCTGCGACTTAGCTCCTTGCTCCTTAGAAAGTTTGAAGTGGTTGGCTAATGGAGTGCTAACCACCGGCTTAGCACCTCCCATGCTGAATTGATCAAGTACTTTGGCTATGTATTATGCCTATGACAAAACTAACTTCTTGTTTTCTCTGTCACGTTTTATCCACATGCCTAGGATTTATTTTGGAGTTCCTAAATCCTTCATGAAAAACTCTCTAAACAGTTATCTTTTAAGGATCTGAGATGTCCTTCATGCTTGATCCGGCTACAAGCATATCATCAACCTACAGAAGAAAAATGATGTACGACGTATCAAACTTCTTCAAGTAACAACAGTGGTCTGCATGACATCTCCTGTACCCATTTCCTGACATAAAACTATCGAACTTCTTGTACCACTGCCTTGGAGCCTGCTTCAGGTCATATAGACTCTTCTTCAGTCTACACACGTTGTTCTCCTTTCCTGGTGCCACGTATCCTATCGGCTGATGCATATATATCTCTTCTTTAAGGTCTCCATGAAGAAAGGCTATCTTAACATCAGCTGCTCTAGATGTAAGTCCTCTGTAGCCACTATACTCAAGACCATGTGAATCGTAGACATCTTCACCACTGGTGAAAATATTTCAGTGAAGTCGATACCCTGCCTTTTGTTGGAACCTTTCACAACTAATTTAGCCCTGTATCGCTTCGAACCATCGTGTTACTCCTTCAATCTGTAAACCCACTTATTATGAAGAGCTTTCTTACCCTTAGGTAGAGTGACTAGCTCCCACGTACGATTAGACTCAAGAGAGTCCATCTCATCATCCATGACTTGCCCCACTTATCCCGCATATCTGACCATAACGCTTCTTCAAAACACTCTGGTTCACTATTATCTGTCAGCAGTAGATAATGTAAGGAGGGTGAGTATCAGACCTTAGGTCTCCTCTCCCGAGTAGACCTCCTCATAACCAGTGTCTGCGGCTCTGCCTCATCATGCTCCTGTGCATACTCATCCTGTGGCACTGTAACACCTGCGTCCGGTAACTCTTCCAACTCTATGAATTCTTTCTCATCGGCCTTATTCTGCTTTTGCTGCAAACTGTCTTATGCATCACTTTTTCATTGAAGACTACGTCCTTCCTTCTGATAATTTTTTCGGCTCTCTGTGTCCCAAAACTGGTAGCCAAAATCATTCTGTCCATAGCCTATAAACGTGCACCTTCTGAATTTCACATTCAGCTTATTCTGTGCTCTGCATCAATGTAAATATAAGAAGTGCAACCAAACACTATGAGATGTGCAAGGTTCACCTCTTTTTCGGTTCACGTTTCTTCGGGTATCCCACCATCCAATGGTGTTGAGGGACTTCTATTGATGAGATATACAATAGTATTCACAGCATCTGCCCAAAAGGTCTTCAGTAACCCTGCATGTAGCCTCATGCTCCTAGCGTGCTTAAGGATGGTCCTGTTAATGCGCACGGCCACATCATTCTGCTGCAGTGTCCCTGGAATAGTTTTCTGATGTTTGATCCCCTTTACTGCGCAATACTCCTCAAACCTCTTATCATAGTACTCTCCCCCATTATCCGATCTGAGACACTTCACAGTTTTACCTGTCTCATTTTCTACCATAACCATCAACTTCTTAAATACATCAAATATATTAACTTGTGCTTTAAGAAATAAACTCACACTTTCTACTAGCATCATCATGAAAGAAACAAAATAACGTGAACCACCAAGAGATGATACTTGTGCCGGTCCCCACACATTAGTGTACAAGCTCCAACAGATGCGTCTTTGGAGTGTGTCCTATCTTTTTTAAACTTACCCTCTTCTACTTGCCATACACGCAGTCCTCGCAGAATTCCAGATCGATTGCTTTCAACCCTGGTAGCTTCCCCCTTTGACAATAGCACTTTTATCCCTTTCTCACTCATATGTCCCAACCTCTGATGCCATAACTGCTCATTCACTCCAGTTAATGCGACTGCGAGTGAACTATATGATTCGAAAGTCACGTAAAGGTACCTTCCTTCTTGCCTCGAGATATTACCAAGGCACCTTTTATGACCTTCCATGCATCGTTCGTGAATGTCGTCACATATCCGGTATCGGCCAACTGCCCCATTGAGATCAAATTCCTTCTCAAACTCGGTACATGCCTGACATCCTTCGACTTCGAGACCGTTCCATCTTTCTAACTTAAGTGAACGTCTCACTTGCCAACAATACTGCATGGCTCATCATCACCTAGGTAGACTCTTTCAAAGTCACCTGACAAATAATCACGAAGAACTTCTTTTGACGAAGTGGCATGAAACGAAGCACCCGAGTCTATAACATAAGACTCATTCCGCGCATCAAGAGATAAGATCAACACCTCTATATCACTCTCCTCAGATAGATTCACTGAATCCTTCCCACCTTGAGAGCTTCCTTCTTATTTCTTAAGCTCCCTGCAATCATGCTTTATATGACCCTTCTTCGCGCAATGCGAACACCCATCCTTGTCTTTCGATTCCTTGGACTTATTCCTCGACTTAGAATAACCTTGTTTATTGTCTCATTTGTTCGAAGATCTTCCTCTTCCTTCAACATTTAGAGCATTCCTTGAATCTCCTGAAGTTCCTAATACTTTCCTTCTAGATTCTTCGCTTAAATTAGACCAGCCACATCATCAAATTTTAACTTCGTAGACCCTGAGGAATTGCTCACGGCAATCACCAAACCATCCTAACTGTCTGACAAACTGGACAAGATCAATAGTGCCTTGGCTCGTGACTATATTAAACTCGTTTAGATATTCAGTCACGCCCCCACCATCTGACATCTTCATGTTGAATTGTCGTTTCATAAGATGGACCTTATTGGACGCTGAGGGTTTCTCATACATCGTAACCAAAGCCTGCATTAATTCTTTTGTAGTCTTTACTTTGGATATATTGAAGGTGACGCTCTTAGACAAAGAGAGTCGGATCGTTCCTATAGCCTTCCAATCCATTAAAGCCCATTCATCATCTGTTATCTTTTCTAGTTTCTTCTCTTTTCCTTTTAGAGGAATATAGAGATCCTTCTGATACAGATAATTGTTCGCTTCCCCAAGTGTAGGGTTACGATGTAGTAATAATCTCAGTAAGACCGAGGTCGATCCACAGGGAAGGAAGTAAACAATTCCAACTATCCTAATTACCAAAATCTTAAGAGGTTTGTGAAATCGGTTTTGAATATGAAACAGAAAATTCTGATAATGAAAAGATAACTAAAGCATCAAGGATCCACTTATAGCTCTCCTTAGATGCATAATTCGCTGTGGTTTCTCACTTTCTCAACTAGAATCGAAATTAAGTCTTATCTAGCCAGATGATAGAGCGATTATATTATCGAAGCAATCTGTCATATGTGTGATTAATACACATGATTCCCTCAATTCAAGTTAGGACTTGAGCACACTCAATTACATAGGTCAATCCTAGTTCCAATAGGTTAAGAGCATAACTATGATACTTATCAAACCCTGTCACAAAGCTTAACTATATCATGATTTGAGCTTCATTCAAGTCATATGAACAATCAACACATAATTTAGAATTTAGAACAAAAAGATAGAACTTTAAGTTCTCACATGGAAATCCAAGTCTAGAGCGTATTGAATCCGATTCCACGGAACATACAGGTATAGAGTCATGCAAAACAATTAAGAACTAAAGCAATTCTTCCAAACATCCATGAGCCATCATAAGATTAAGAAAAACTACCTAGAACTTTATTCAAACTTCTAAAAACCATTGTTCTTCAATAAATCTAACTTTGAAACCAATCAAACGAATTAAACAACCTTAGAAAACTATAAGGTTCACCTCTTAGCTCTAGCTAAGAGATTAGCTAATGAAAAGCATATTAAAAACTAGAACTAGAACTAAGAAAGGAAAAAAAACTAGCTGGAGGAGGCTAGGAAGCCTCCTATGACTTGAACTCCTTGCTCCCCACGTCCTTGCTTGATGCCCTAGGAAGAGAGTGGAGGTGGCCTTTTATAAGTTGGAGCGGAAGATTTCAGATTGCGCAAGAAATCACGCAATTGCGCAGAGAAAATTGGAGCTTCACGAACAAGCTCTATTACGCTGACGACCGGTTGCACGACCGGTCGCACGACCGATCTCAAAACCTCAAAATTAGTCCAGTGAGTTTTGTGTTTCTAGACTCATCTCGAACTGTCTGACAACCGGTCGGGCGACAGGTCTGGCGACCGGTCTAGCTGTGTAGACCTGTCTGGGGACCGGTCTCGGGACAGGTCTTGGGACAGGTCTTCCATATTTTCTTCTCTTTCTTTCTTCTTCTTCTTTCCTCCACCTTTTGTCACTTGTTATGTTGATCTTCAATGCATACAAAGTGACTCTTTTGACTATGAATTAGTGAAGTCTCCCTCTCATTCCTACAATCACAAATCCATGCATTAGATTAGTCTTTAAATCATGAAAAGCATGCATAATGAGTGATGAATTAGGGTTAGAATATGCACAATTAAGAGCTCAACACACCCCCCAACCAGCATTTTGCTACTCCCGAGCAAAACATGTGTGAAACAAGTTTCATTCTCTAAAACCCAATTCTTCGGAAACTATGTTTCTATACATTCCAAAACATGCAAGTACAAAAATTAGCAAAACTAAGTGATAGAAGTTGAGACTTTAAACTTCCAAAAACATAACAAGTGTTCATATGGAATTCCCGCTGATTGATTGATAAATAGAAGGATCCAAACAAATTAACTTAGTGTGCTCATTGAATGCTCATCTCATGGATTTCCAGGGTTACATTCTTCATGAATTAGCTAAGGTATGGATTCAACGGTGTTTAGATCAACAACAAGCCTATGACAGGAATTTGCCTTACCGTCCTTCCGATGGCTTTCACACTTTGTCCCAATTCCAGCTTTGGTTACGGGTAGACCATCCCCTGGTTGGCAATAGGTAGCCTTTTTCAGAATTTTCCACCATATTCTCCATCATTCCCATATTTTCATCATTCCTTTCCGTTTTCTTTTTCATTAGATAAGATTTTTAGAAATCCATATCTTTCGTTATTTTCCCATGGACAAGGATGGACAAAGTACCCCGGCTTGGTTTCTCAATACCTCAAATCCAAACTTATACCTCAAATCCAAACTTAACCAATCCACAATTCCACATAATCCTTTCAAAACATGAGAATCGTGTAACGTGAACTAGGAGTAAAAGTGTTTCAATATTTCTATCAATCAAATCAATAGGGGAATCTAATTAGAAAACCATCATGTTACAAGTCCTTTAAGAGTTTCAAAATCATCTCACTACATCTTTCGTCCTTTCATACTTACGACATCCCAAGTGCATATAAACATGATTTTCCAAGGGAGTTTTGAATTTTTAGAAAAATGAAAAAATTTCTACATAATTGCTCGAAATGTCACAAAAGCTAATAGATTCATCTAAGGAATCTCACCCCCCAACCAAAATCTTACATTGTCTTCAATGTAATAAGATATGCAATATGCATGACATGAGAGCAATGGCATAAAACAAAAGAGAGTGAGAACGAGAGTACCTGAGATAGCGAGTTGATCAATTCTAGCATCTTCCATTGTCTCGATGAGACTTATTCAATCCTAAATGTAGAAAGAAATCCTAATCTACCTACCTACCTTTGATTAGTCCGATCGACTATATGATCAAATTTTAGCAGGATCTTCATGAATTTCAATAGGTTTCTCATGAGGACCATCCAAAGTCCTGCTCGAATGTACACATGGGTGTGTTTCTTCATTAAGGTCCAATCATAGTATGCACCACACGCATGTAAGGAGGAGATAAGAGCAGTAAAAAGATATCTCCTCAAGTTCTGAATTGGGTTGTAATTGATTAAAAATGGGTCCTCCCAATCAAAATTTTCAATGGGTTGAAGAACCCATGATGGTGGAGAGACATTCATTAAGTATTCTTTAGTTTGGGTTGTCTCCTCCACAAATTCAGAATTGCACGATGTTTCCACAAATAATGGTAAAGAGTATAAATCAGTGGAATGGTGTTCTTCAGGCACCGAAACCGTATCTAACAAAATGTCCAACTCCATAATCATCTCATCATCAAGATCATAGGGGTGGGTCATGCATTCCTTTAGGAAATCGAGAGAGTCGGATGAAGGGTCCTCGTTCTCCCTAACTGATTGAGGAAATTCTGTTTCAAGGGTAAGGAATTCCTCCTCTATAAAGGGGAGGTCTTCCAAAGAAAATTTTTCAGATTCATTGGTAAGCACATCATGTAGCATTGGTTGATCTTTTGAAATTTCAGATTGTGCCACCCCGTCATCTAAAGAAACAGAATTTTCAACCCAAGGGAGTTCTTCTACAATAGAATTGGTCATGTTATGTTGGTGAAAGGACTCAAAAATATCGACTTCGGCCATCTCTCTAGCAAGAATATCTTCTGGTGACTCATAAGCATTCGGCCCTTTAGAAGAAGAAATCATGGACTCACAATCATCCTCCAAATCCTCATTGTAAGCAATCAACTTATCACTTTCAGATTTTGTAGATCCCTCGAGTTCGTCAACCGTCCTTGAAATCTTTTCATCGTTCAAATCGGAATACCTAAAAGAGATAGTCGATTCACCATAATCGATGGTAATGTTGGGATCACTAAAATCGACATCCTCTAAAAGTTTAGTCATTAAATCGGAAGAGGGTTGGGCTTAGATAGCCACATCCTCCTCTATGTTGGGGATTAATTCGGTGTTCCCAATGTCGGGTTCAGGATTTTGAGATGGCGAGAGGTTTTGTATGCATTGCTCAGTTATTTCCATAAACTTTCGCAGCGTATCCTCAAGAGTTCGTGTTGATTGTGGTTCATGAGAAAGAAACTCTTGAGGATAATTGTTGGCATCCATGGTTGGCTCTTCCATTGGACTAGAGGTGTGAGGACTCTCCCGATGAAGACCATACGTGTTATATGACGAAGACTGATAAGATGGTTGATAGGCATAACCATACAAGTGATCACGCAATGTCTTTACCGGTTGGTCATTACTCCCCTGTCCTTTTTCTTATTCCTACCTCCTGTTAAACTCGGTGGAACACTCTTGTTATTTTCAACCCAGTAATCACATAGCGTCCTACGTTAGGGGGTAGTGGAGGTTGATTGAATCTCAGAAAAATACTTATGCTTATAATGGTCCCAATCATAAAGAGTTTTGATTCCATGGTCTGACCTCTCATCTTCTAAAAGGTATGCATAAGCACCACACTTCCAATCAGCCATAATGAGATTTTAAAGAGTTGGGACTACCCTAATCTAGGAAGAAAAACAAAAAAGAAGAAGGGGAGATGTTACCCATGGAAGTGAGAACTATGCCAGCAACTAAGTTCCTACAAACACAAAAATAGAGAATTGTTAGGAATCTAGAAAAAATCAGAAAATTACTTCTAGAAAAATTGAAAATCCTACCTAACTAAGACTACTCTATTGCTACTAGAACAATTAGAACCGTTTAACCACTTCCCCGACAACGGTGCCAAAAACTTGTTCGCTTTCTCAAGTGTAGGGTTGCGATGTAGTAATAATCTTGGTAAGACCGAGGTTGATTCACAGGGAAGGAAGTAAACAATTCCAACTATCCTAATAACCAGAATCTTAAGAGGTTTGTGAAATCGGTTTTGAACATGAAACAGAAAAATCTGATAATGAAAAGATAACTAGAGTATCAATGATCCACTTACAGCTCTCCTTAGACGCATAATTCGCTGTGGTTTCTCACTTTCTCAACTAGAATCGAAATTAAGTCCTATCTAGCCGGATGATAGAGCGGTTATATTCTCGAAGCAATCTGTCATGTGTGTGATTAATACACATGATTCCCTCAATTCAAGTTAGGACTTGAGCATACTCAATTGCATAGGTCAATCGTAGTTCCAATAGGTTAAGATCATAACCATGATACTCATCAAACCCTGTCACAAAGCTTAACTATATCATGATTTGAGCTTCATTCAAGTCATATGAACAATCAACACATAATTCAAAATTTAGAACAAAAAGGTAGAACTTTGGTTTAAGTTCCCACATGAAAATCCAAGTCTAGAGCGTATTGAATCTGATGCTTCGGAGCATACAGGTCTAGAGTCATGCAAAACAATTGAGAACTAAAGCAATTCTTCCCAACATCCATGAACCATCATAAGATTAAGAAAAACTACTTATAACTTTATTCAAACTTCTAAAAATCATTGTTCTTCAATAAATCCAACTTTGAAACCAATAAAATGGATTAAACAACCTTAGAAAATTATAAGGTTCACCTCTTAACTCTAGCTAAGAGATTAGTTAATGAAAAGCATATTAAAAACTAAAACTAGAACTAAGAAAAGGAAGAAAAACTAGCTGGAGGAGGCTAGGAAGCTTGTTCCATCATCAGATCTAATTTTTCTTTTTAATGATGATAATCCTCCATCTGCATCTTGCAGGAGGTAAAGTTTCGTCATCGCTTCCACTTGAACTAAACCAATAGCTCTGATACCAGTTGTTGCGCAGCACGCCAATAACGCCGGTGAACCGAGATCCAATCTCCGGTTTCACCCACAAACGATAAACAGGAAGAAATGATAACTAGAAGTAAAATTCACACAAACCAACAATCCATAAGACAGAATTTACATGAAAAAACCCTAACAAGGGTAAAAAACCACGGGTGCAAACTTTCACTATGAAGAAAACGAAGTTACAAGCAATATACTTACCTTCTCCTATGCTCCCATGTATAAAGATGACCCTTTTGCTAATCCTCTTGCCTCTTTCTCACCTTAGACGTATAGAAACCCTAATCCCATAGCCTAATCCCATATTACACCCCTTTATATAGTAAAACCTGAAATTACAACTCAAAATAGGAAACCCCGTACTTTAGTTCGCGGCCGGTCGGGCGCCCGCCCATTATAAAAAACGTTCAACGAGTTATAGGCTAAATCAACCGATTATCGGGCTCCCGTCAATTTGACCGTCGGGCGCCCGACTGTTCACAGAACAGTCCAAAGACTTATGTCTCAAACACATGAATATCGGGCGCCCGGTCCACAGACCGTCCGGGCACCCGACCACATACTGATGTGATTGGATCCACATTTGTGATTGAACACACTATGAGAAACAGTAGTGATTGAACACCTGTGGTTAAAAAAAAAAATTAGTGCCACAAAAGTTTTAGATGGAGCTGATATTTGTGGTTTCCCTTCATCAAGGTCTGTGTTACCTAATCAACGGATTAGATGGAAAATAAACATTATAGTGGGCATTCAGTCACCACTCTTTTCTTGTGGTGTTGTCCACTTTAGATTTGGATTTTCTCATTTTTGCCCTCATGCATGCCCTAAAATGATCTGGAAAAATAGATGGATGGCGTCCATACAACAAATATATCATGGTGGGGGCGCATGGACTAGCGCGGTCGGAAATCGGATTGTGTCCTGAGTAACTCAGTAGACTCTTATAGTGCTGAGTAAACTCAGTTGGGCCCACTGTAAATGTATGTAGTTTATCTACACCATCCATACGGTTTTCCAAGATCATTTAAGGTGTTGAAACTAAAATTGAAGCATATCCAAAGCTCAAGTGGACTATACCACAAGAAACAGCACTGGGTATAATGATTTTCACTGTTGAAACCTTTCTGGGGCTCTCAGCAATTTCTCATCCAACCTGTTCACAAGATCACACAGACATGGATGAAGGGAAAAAACAAATACCAGCTTGATCCAAAACTTCCCTAGCCCCCAATAACTTTTCAACATTTAATTCACAGTTTTTCCTGTGGTGTGGTCAACTTAAGCTTTCTATATATGTTTCATTGTTTTTATGAAGCCAAAAAATTATCTGTTAAAATGGATAAACAGAGTGGATGAAATACATAAATCACCGATAGACCCCGCAGAATTTACTAAGTACGACGTAGCGTACTCGGCACACAATCCGCTTCCTTTCCGCCCGGTCGCTACTGTCAGCGTCAGTGGGTAATTTGCGTCCTGTTTCCTCTGAAGGAAATTCAACGGTCAGAGTCCAACCGTTAGGGTTATCAGCCAGCTGAGTCATACCATGTCACCCCATTTCCAAAGAACGATCTCAAAATGAGAAAAATGATGCCGGCAGAGGATGATCATCCACAGCAGTGACAGCATGGATATAACCAATCCAAACCGTTCATATGATGCTGCCGGCATGATCATCTACAGCAGTGACAGCATGGATATAACCAATCCAAGCCGTTCATATGATGCTGCCAGCATGATCATCCACAGTAGGGACAGCATGGATATAACCAATCCAAACCGTTCATATGATGGGCCCTATCATAAACAGTCCATACGCTATGAATCACTTTGGAACAGTGATCCTAAATCTCCTAATTATTTCCATCAATCCCACAGTTAAAAGTCCCGATTAAGCAAACGGAAGTCCATTAACAGGAGATTCATTAGGATCCACAGGTAAATCTGATCACAAGGCTATACCACATCTACCATTCTACGGTAGGCCACGATTTGAATAGTTTGGGTTGAATCACTTGTGCTGGTACGTTCTAATGTCTTCTAGCCATCCACTGTGCTCCTACGTCCTTTATCAATTCTGATTATGCCGAATGTATATGGTGTGGGCCATTTGAGTATATTAGGGCCCCAAGAAGGTGAGTCCGACCACTTTCTTCTATGGTGTGGGCCACTTGATCGTTTTGAACGGTGCTTACTTGGGCAAGTACACCTCTTCGACAGCCCTACGTTCTGTACACGTCTCCGGCTGTAATAGTCGAGATATTGGAGAACGTGGATTGTATATTCACGGAAAGGCATTGTGTTCGGTCAAACAAACTCTTGATGGACCAACAAGACCGAAATCACGCCAATAGGATGATCTAACCATCTGGTTAATGGATTGCAAAATTGATGGTCCAGAGGCAACATCAATTGCTTACATCTTTCAAGAGTCTGGCGCAGGGAGGACATAGTAGGTCGATCACCGTCTCCCCATTTGATAGATATCTTGAATGCACAAGGTGTTCTTGAATCCACGAGAAGATAAAAATAAAATAATTCATATAAAATTCGTAACAATTGATTGAATAATTATAAAATCATCCATAAAATGCATTAAATAATAACTAAACCGTAGTAATGAATATTTGACTCCAACTACAACTAAAATTCTTAGATAAAGAAAAACTAAACTAACAAAAATTCAGAATTATTAAAAATAGCAGGTTTTTCCTAAAATTCCGTTTTGCTATTGTAACTGCACGTTTTCTAACAAAATGGACAGACACAACCCACTTTAATAGGTCAGTTCACCCCAAAACAAGTCCATCCATGCGAAAGTTGCCGATTTTTATCAATTTTTTCTTGATCTTTGTTTGGTCCATAAGCGATAGGAATGTGCTTGATCCACGCTCTTCATCAGGAGGTTCTTGTCCTACATCAGAGTTGCTTTGATCTGAAGAGCCTGACCACTAAATTTGTTTCTTGGAAAACCAACAGTTACGAAGAAGAGGGACATCATATGAATGGTTAGGATCATTTGATCAATAACTGGATCACAATACACTGACAGATAGGGATTGGGTACTACCCCTCACGCCACTAGCTATGAATGGACTGGGGCTCTGAGTGGCCACAGTGATGTATGAGCAGCCACAGTGATGTATGAGCTTTATCCGCTGTGCATTCATTTTTCCATCTCATTTTAGGATACAAGCCAAAAAAATATACAAGCCAAAAAAAATGAGGCAGTTAAACGGCTCAAGTTGACCAAACAATGGGGGATAAAACACTTACTATTGAAAACCAGGGGCCACAAAAGTTTTGGATTAGCCTGATATTTGTGGTTTCCCTTGATCCAGGTCTATATGTGACGTCCTTGTGAACCTGTTGGATGGAAATTAACCATCACCGTAGGCATAAGGAAGGTTTCAACTGTGGGTGTCACTATCACCCCTTGCTTCGTGTGACGTGGTCCACTTGAGCCTTGGATCTGCCTCATTTTTTGATCTGTACTGTAAAATTATATGGAAAAATGGATGGATGGTGTGGATAAAACCCATACATAACCGAGGCCCCTCAGATCACTTGTCGGTTCCTAGCTAAGAACCTGCACGGGTAGTACCAAATCTCTGTTGTACACTGACGTGATTAAACGTAGAGTTTCCTTGCATTGATGGCTTTTTTTTTTTAACAAATTTTTTTGGGTTAGCTCCCACACCCCATTGTTAGTACACTCAGCCACCCTGTACCATTACCATGACCTCAAGCGTGGCTCTCTTCACTCAGTCTGCCACTCGAGCTAGCTCATATGCGGCCCATGGAAGTCCGACTGCACCAGCCTGAGTACGCCCTAGTTGTACCGGGCGCATAGAATGACTGTCGTATCCACACCGTCCAGGTGGGTCACTTTTATCATGGATTTTAAAATCTGTCCAATCCAGGACTTAGGTGGGAGGCACCATTTGAAACGGTGTAAAATCAATGCCTAAAAACTATAAATTCATGTGTTTTGGCTCACATGAGAGAGAATTTCCAGGAAATCCATTCCTCTTGACATGGCGTGTCATATTAGCGGACTGGATGGCATATAAACACAGCTGTGCACGATTTTCATGGTAGACTTCTAATTTTGAATTGACCTCATTTTTTGGGCTCCGATCAAAACAGTGGGACACACCTGATTGATCATGTTGATCTCATCCATCCACGTAAAGATCTCTATCTACATCAACAAATGGTCAGGCAGCCACGTGACTACTCGCAGTCACGCAAGTGTTTTCCGGGAAATCCATGTTACAACTTGGTAAACCAAAGAACAGATTCACCATTTCCAAAAATGAATGCTTCCAACCGTCCACTTTACGCCTGGACTGCATGGGCTGCAAGGTGGGTCGTCCAGATTATGAAAATTGACTATATACAAAATAGCATTGTTGGATAGCAAATGGACGATGAAATATAAAATATCATATGTCCAATTGGCAATGACTGAAATCAGATGGTTGAGATCCTCGACAATTGAAACATAATCAATTCACAAAAAGACTTCGACCAAAGACGGCCCAGATATCGCTACATGCGTGCTACATGGCTCAATTACACGTAATCAACTGCCTTGAATTCAGGCGAAATATCCAGCCCTTTACCAGTCTTGGTCCGTTCTCCACACGACAAAAATCAAACCATTGAACCCTGACGATTCAATAGTTTGACTGTGACTCATGTGAACTTTGCCCTGCCGAGACAGAGTCAAACACTCTCCTATAACACGTACAAACCCAAGAGTAGGGCTGTAAATCGGTCAGCAGATCCGATGGGGGTACCTAGACCCAACCCATTTAGATGCGGCCCATTTGTTAAATGGTATGGGCGTGGGTACAAGAATAGACTCATTTACTGAATGGGTCTGGGTTTGGTTTCCTTTATATTAGGCCTGACCCGACCCGAGCGAACCATTTAGTAAGTGGGTGGGTTTGGTCTATGTTTCAAGGGACCCGTCTAGACCTGATTTCAAGCCTTATAAAAATGCTTGCATACTTAGATCCAGGCCTAGAACCATCAGACCTGACTCATTTATAAATGGGTCTAGGTGGATCTCCCTCTACCGGACCCAAACCCATTTATAAATGGGTCTGATGGGTTGATTTGAACCTGACCTAGACCCAAACTCACCCATTTAGTAAAAAGGTCTGGGTCTGAAATTTGGACATAGATTCATTTAGTAAATGGGCGGGTCTGATTTTGGCTAAACCCACCCTGAACCCGACCATTTACAGCCCTACTCAAGAGGTGATTGTCTTACTGTTGAATTAGTGAGCATTTATTGGACGGCTAAAATGAAATCAATCCATCTGTACATTTCCAACAAACAAGTGTCCTACTGTGACTCAGCGAGAGTGGGCTACACAGCTTAATTAGTCTGTTAATTCGGTGGGGCTAGCCCACCAGGACCTGGCTAGAGACTGTCGTTCCTGTCAGGGTTTCTGTGGGCCCACCGTGTTGTATGTGTTTTATCCATACCATCAATCCATTTTAAAAGATCATTTTAGGTGATGAGCTGAAAAATGAGGTAGATTGAATCCTCATATGGACCACAAGGCAGGAAACAGTGAGGATTGAATACCACCTCTTGTTGGCTACAGAAGTTTTGGATCAAGTTGATATTTCTGTTTCCTTCATTCATGTTCATGTGACATTTTGAATAAAGCTTGGGTGGATAGCAAAGAAAATCACGGTCGGCCATAGGATGGTTTCAACAGTGAATGTCATTCTCTCCACTTTTTCCTATAATGTGGTCCACTAGAGCATTTGATCTACCTCATTTTTGGGTTCATGCACTAAAATTAGCTTTCAAAATTTATGGACGTCTTGGATGAAACACGTATATCACTGTGGACGCCACAGACCCCTGGCAGGACCGTTGGTCTCAAGCTAGGTGCTGGTGGGCGTAGTACCCAATCCGAGACCGTGTTAACTTTGAGTGCATTTATGGCACGTGTTCAACTGGAGAGTACCTACGTATCAAGCCTAATACTCCGCCAGAGTATCAAATAAGCCCCCGAGGGAGGAAATTGCCAATGAAAAAATTCTCTCCCCCCATTTCTATATAAAGCCTCTCCCCTGTCTCGACAACATCAAAACTACGGATCCCAGTTTTCTATAGAAAAAACCCCACGTCTAAAAAAATCTTCATTGTTGATCGCAGAGATGGGCTTTCATAGAAGAGATCTCCTGCTAGTGATAACCATCTTTTTCATCTTCCTGATTTCGACTTTCCAACCTCTTATCGCTTCAAGGCCTGTCAATGTAGAGTGGGGATCAAAGAATGGAAATATCATCTTACAGTCACTCCAGCAGGGGCCTGTGCCGCCTTCGGGACCTTCATGTAAGACAAATGGAGCGATAAAGTGCCCAAAGACTAAAAAGATGTAAGTTGGGCATGTTCCCACACTGGCCACACTGCTTGCATGACAAATAATTAGTTCATTTGGGCAACATTGATTTTGACCATGAAACTCACCACGATCATCTCGACTGTACTAATCACCTGTATCAGCTATGTTTGGTGCAAATATCCAATATCAGCGGAGCGGCTCATGGAAGATTGAATTTCTTTTTTTCTTTTTCTTTTTTCTCTTTCTTTGTTAACGATGCAGTTACTTTTCTCATCTTTATTTTTTTTCCTTGCATGTAAACCAGCCATGGATGTGATTTACAATAATTCATTTCTTGTTTGCGAATATTTGGATGTGTAGTTTTTTTTAGGTGGGAGCACTACTCCACCTGTAACTTTGTTGATGTGAAAAGTAAAAGATGCATAATAATACTGGTGGGCACCACAATCACAACAGGCCTCGCCTATTGTAGAACACTACGAATTTACAAGCACAGACAAGAACAAAACAACTCAGAGACACCACAAAAGATTATAACAAACCACATTTCAGAGGGCCCATGGCGCAACCCACGCTTCACCAGAAAAATTGGAAACGCCAGAAACAAGCCAACCTAAACCATTAACTAGACCACAACCCACATCCCACTACCAGTAGGTTGACATACACTACTATCAGCAGCAAACAAAGCTGGCTGAATCTTCCAAAGCAGTTAACCCTATATCCGACAGAGACTTTATTTTTAGAAATTTGGTGGGAGTGCAGAGCACCTGTAACTTTGTTGATATGATAAAATTGATGTACAATCTTTCTAAGTGGGCACCACAAAAAAGAAAAGAACCTCACCTCTCATATAATTCTACAAAACAACATCAATAAAATTTACACGGCGGGGAATAAAAGAAAACCCAGGGCTAGGTCTGGGACTAAAATCAACTAACAGGCAAGGGACTCTCCAAGCACGACCCATCCACTCCCAAACTCTGGATTTGGAGCCCCTAGGAAGCCTTAGCAGCCAACACAATCCCATAGCTAATTGACACCTCAGCAGCCACAGCAGCCTCTCCAAACCAGCAGGAATGTGCCAAGAGGGCCACCGGAGGAACCTTTACAACCAATCCCATAAAAAATGATGCCCTGCAGCGCATTTGCATGAACAATAGTACTCTGCAGAGTATCAATTGTGAATTTGAGAATGTGGATTGTCTATTCAAAGAAAGGGACTGTATTTGGCCAAACAAATTCGAGATGGATCACCAAAAGCGAAATCACGTGGCAATGCAATGATCTAACCATCTGATTAATGGATCAGAAAATTGATGGTCCAGAGGCTCCATGGATTGCTTACATGTTTCAAGAGTAGTTTCAATCTGATATCCTAACTATCGAATCAGTTTCTTGTAAATGTAACAGTTACAATGAAAAGGGCCATCGTCTGAATGGTTAGGATCATTTGATCAATTACTGGATCATCCCTAAATGTATGCACTGACGTCATTAAGTGAAGGTTTTCCTTCACAGATATTTGTGCTATGAGTGTAGATCGTCTGTGTTGAAGGCATAGAAAAATTCAGTGCCGTCTATTCTCATTGGTACACGTCATAGCCAATAACGTCAGCTAAAAAAACCAGCCGATTTTCTCTCTCACGTACGGATTGCGTGCTGTACAACCCACTTTTACGGTTTAAAATTTACCTGGGCCTCATCCTAATTTATCTGCTAGATCAGAACCGTCCATCAATTTTTTTTCAGATTATTCTAAAGCATAAGATAAAAATGAAGCACATCAAGTGGACCACACAACAGAAAGCATGGGATTGAACGACTAACGTTTAAACCTTCCTACGGTCCACTTTGAGGTTTATTTGCCATCTAACCCCTTCATAAGGTCACTTAGACCTTGATTCAGAGAAAACACAAACATCAGCTGGATCAGAGCTGTCTATTGCAATAAGAAGTTTTCAATGGTAGGTGTTCATTTCCCACTCTTTCCCGTTGTGTGGCCCAATTGAACCTTGGATCTGATTTATTTCAGCCTCGTGTCTAAAAGGTATGAAACAAAATGATTGGACCGTGTGGATCTAATACATACATCATGATGGACCCCACAGAAGTTCCACCTTTCAAATGTTCCGGTTTTCTTCTCCCTAGAGCGGAATTTCTTTAGGTGGGAAATTTATGCGGGCCCATGATGACTTATTTCTTAGATCCACACCGTCCATATAATTTTTCAGATCTTTCCAGGTTATAAATCTAAAAACAAGTTAGATCCAAAGCTCAGCTGGAACACACCATAGGAAGCAGTGGAATTGATGCTACCGTTGAAAACTTCTTAGGGCCCCAGACGGCTCTGATCAAGGAGATATTTGTGTTGTACCTTCACCCAGGTATGGGTGGACTTATGAACTGGTTAGATGTTAGATAAAGTCTCACGCTTCGCCCGAGGAAGGTTTCAACCAAAGTTTGTGTAATCGGGACTACTTTCTTTTGGTGCGATGAACTTGAGAGTTGGATGTATCTTATTTTGAAACCATGCTCTAAACCTATTTGGAAAAATTGATAGGCGGTGTGGATGTAAGACAGAGGTTATGGTGAAGGGCGGTGACGTTCAATACGTTAAAAGATGTGCTATGTAGCACGCAATGTACCGGAAAAGACAAATACGGGATATTTTGTGAGATTGGAGATAACGGAAATGACGTGGCCGAACGAGAAGCGACCTGGAATTTACTGTGCTTTCGACACAGACGATCCTCACTCTTGTGCTATGAGTCCGGATCCTCTATTTTACCCGAACAGAGAACATCTGCTTGCACCTCTGTGATTGGTTCAGCTCGGACGGACTGTGTCAGAGCTGACCGTCCGAGCTGGACCAATCACTGAGGAGGAATACAGGATTCTGCTCGGGTAAAGCAGAGGATCCGGATTCTTGTGCTATTATCTGCGTTCTGCATACGGAAGTCCATAGCGGTTAGCCGTTACTCGGGAACAGCTTAGTGGGTGTTACCCTAACTGTGTGGGCCCTATCTTGATGTAATTTTTATATACCCATGCCGTCCATCTATTTTTTAATCTCATGTTAAGATGTTATGATAAGCCCTAAGAAGATCCAAATCTCAGGTGGACCATACCACCAGAAACAGTGATGAATGACCATTATAAACTTTTTGTGGCCCACAAAAGTTTTAGATCAAGAGGATCTTTATAATTATGAACTTTCATCTATAAATACAAACTTCCATCTATATCTTCTTGACATTATGAACATGTTGGATTGCAAATAAATCCTACGATGGGCTCTTTTGAAATTTTAATGGTGTAGTACTTAATCATGGCTATTTTCATAGTATAGTCCACCTGAGATTTGGATCTCCATAAATTTTGTAACCCCATACTCAAATGTTTTTCAATCTCATTTTAGGACGTTATGCTAAGCCGGGAGAAGATCCAAATCTCAGGTGGAGAAACAGTAATGAATGACCATTAAAAACTTTTGGTGGCCCACAAAAGTTTTAGATCAAGAGGATCTTTATAATTTCCCTTCATCCATATCTTCTTGTCATTATGAGCAGGTTGGATTGCAAATAAAATTATTAAAACCTTAAGATGGGCTCTTTAGAAATCTGAATGATGGAGCACTCAATCACCACTGTTTCCAGGGGTATGGTCTACCTGAGATTTGGATCTCCATAAATTTTGAAACCGCATCCTCAAATGGGATGGAGGAATGAATGGACAGCATCGATATACAAAATATCACCCATGTGTGCCACACCGTACGGGTAACACCCACTAAGCATCCCCAGGTAACACGAGTGCAGATTGTCTGTGTTGAAGGCACCGGAAAATCCAGCGCCATAGCTTCTCATTGCTCCACGTAATCATTGATGACGACAGCTCTTAAAACATGCCGATTATCTCTCTCAGGTATGGATTGCCCACTACACAGCCCCACTTTTCCCATGTGTAATTTCTCTTGGCTCCACCATGATTCATGTTTTAAATCCAAACTGTCCATCAATTTTTTTCAGATTATTCTAGATCAAGAGCCCAAAAGCCAGGCACATCCAAAGCTCAAGTGGACCACTGCACACGAAGCAGCATGGATTGCACAACTAACATTGAAACTTTCCTAGGGTCCACCGAGAGGTTTATTAGCCATCTAACATCTTCATAAATGTTACACAGATCTGGATGAAGGGAAAACACAAATATCAGCTTGATGATAGCCTTCTGTAACCCCAAAAAGCTTTCAACGGTAGGCATCTAACTCCCGTTCTTTCCTGTTGTGTGGCCCACTCGAGACTTGGATCTGCCTCATTTTGGTTTCATTCCCTAAAAGGTAAGGAAAAATGGATGGATGGTGTGGATCCAATGCATACATCATGATGGGCTCACGGATGTTGTCGGTTTTCTTCTCTCTGGAGCAAGCAATGGAATTTCTTCTTGGGTGAAATTTATGTGGGCCATATGATGATGTATTTATTAGATCTCCACCATCCATCCATTTTTTTCAGATCATTTTAAGAAATTAACCTAAAAGATAAGGCAGATCCATAGCTCAAGTGGACCACACCACAAGAAATAATACAAATTGATGCTACCATTGAAAACTTCTTGAGGCCACAGATGGCTCTGATCAAGCTGATATTTGTGTTTTACCTTCATCCAAGTATGGGGTGACCTTATGACCAGGTTATATGGCAAAGAAGCCTCATAGTTGACCCTAAAAAGGTTTCAACCCATTTGTTCAATCTTCAGTGCTTTTCTGTGGTGTGGTCCACTTGAGATTTGGATGTATGTAATTCTTCTGATAATGATCTAAAATTATCTAGAAAAGTTGATGGACAGTTTAGATCTAACACAAAAACCACGGTGGACCTAGTAAGTTCCACACATTCAAAATTATGTTGTGTACCAAGCAATCTATTAGGGCTCTCAATGGAGCGGGTCAGATCCGAGATCCGAGTCGCTTCGAATCCGTATAATGCGGATTTGGATCTTAAAATAGGCCCAATTAGTTAAATGGACCAGATTTGGATCTTAAAATAGGTCCGATTAGTAAAATCGACAGGATATGGATTCACATGAACATATTCGAGTTCGATCCGAATCCGATTAAGATTCGACTCATTGTCACCTTAATATATATGTTATATTCATGCTAGCCATCTGTTTTACAAATTATTTTAGGCCATGTCGACCATACCATAGTAAATAGTGGGATTTGCATCATTTTTCTACTAAATTAAATATATAATATTATATATTTTATATCATATATTTTTTTAGATTTGTAATGTGGGTGGATTCGAACCTAGATCCAACCCGAATCCGATGGTTATATGGATTTTGGATCGGAAATGGATCTAACAATTTATAAATGGATCGGATATGGATATCTCCTTTTGGATCTAGGGCTCTCAATGGGTCGGATCTGGATTGGATCTAGTTGGATTCGGCTCCAAATCCGTATATCGGTAGACAGATTCGGATCGGATTCAGATCCAACTCGGATCCAAAAGGTGATATCCATATCCGATCCATTTATAAATTGTTAGATCCATTTTCGATCCAAAATCCATATAACCATCGGATTCGGGTCGGATCTAGGTCTGAATCCACCCCATTACAAATCTAAAAAATATATGATATAAAATATATAATATAATATATTTAATTTAGTAGAAAAATGATGCAAGTCCCACTATTTACTATGGTATGGTCGACATGGCCCAAAATAATTTGTAAAACGGATAGCCAGCATGAATATAACATATACAGTAAGGTGACAATGAGTTGGATCTTAATCGGATTCAGATCGAACTCGGATATGTTTCTGTGAATCCATATTCACTCCATTTAAGTAATCGGACCTATTTTAAGATCCAAATCCGGTCCATTTAACTAATCGGACCTGTTTTAAGATCCAAATCCGTATTATACGGATTCGGAGCGAATCAGATATCGGATCTGACCCGCTCCATTGAGAGGCCTATTTGGATCTGAGTTGGATCCGAATCCAATCCAAATCTGTCTACAGATATACAGACTTGGAGCCGGATCCAACTGGATCCGACCCATTGAGAGCCCTAAAATCTATCCACCAGAGAGTAATTCGGCGCATACTGGACTTTAGGTGGGTCACTTTCACCATGGGCTTTATAATCAGTCCAATTCAAGATTTTGGTCGAAGACCCCATATTAAATTCATGTGTTGTGATGCACATGCGTATTAGAATGTCCTGATTCTCTGGGAATCCATTCATGCTGATGTGGTGTGTCGCATGATTTGATTGAATGGAACATAAGTACCGTAGTGGGCCCACATGCAATTTGAATGATTTTGATGGTAATACTTCTCATTCCAACTGTTCCTCGTGGTGTTACCCACCTGAGCTTTGAATTGACCTGACTTTTGGGCTCCAGTGCAAACACATGGGGACGCACCTAATATACGGTGTGGATTTCATCCATATGAAGTCCTCCATTCCGTAGGAAATAGTCAGGCCGCCATGTGAATACTCACAGAGACGCAAGCATTTTCACTGAAAATATTAGGAAATCAAAGAACACATTCACCGTTTTCAATAAGGAACACGGCTTACCTTGCACTCTTCTCCTGGCACACATGTACCACAACGTGGGTCGTACAATCTGGACAATTGAGCATATACCGAAAGTAGCACTGTTGGATCGTCAATGAATGGTGAAATATAAAATGATCATCCATCCAATTGACAATTAGTGAAATCAGATGGTTAATACCATCCAATCTGGTGAGTTTTGAATCATGCTCAATAAACAAAGGGACCTGATTTTGGACGGCACGGATATCCCTAATGCATGCTACACGGTTAGATTTCAAGTCATCAAGTTCCTTAAATTGAGGCCAAATATCCAGCATTTTACTTGTCCTGGTCTGTGCCCCATAGGTCAAAAATCAAACTATAGAATCCTTACGAGTCTATAGTTGACTTGGACTCAATTAAACTTTGCCCTACCGAGTCAGTCTAATGATCTCCTATAACGCGTACAAACGCAGGAGGGAAGAGAAAAAACTTTTATGCTCTGGCAAGGAGCGATCATGATACTCAAGCACCTAGTAATTAGTAAAAAAATTGCACAATTAATTCTAGATAAACTATTCAGATTATGAGCTCCAGTTTGGATATACCATCAACCAAAATTCATGATTATATTTGTTCATCTAATCTAATCCTAGTATTGTGATATAGAGACAGTGGGCTCCACAGCCTAGTCCATTTAATTTTACTCCTGTATCAAGTGCAATACCTTTTTTTTAATTTATTTTTTATTTTTTTTTATTTTACAGAAGTACTCAGCCCCATTGGGCCTTTTCTTTTTCTTTTTTTTTTTAAGGAAAATATATTTTATAGATAATTGAGAAGAGAAAACTTCGGGCAGAGTACTTACAAAAATCCATATTACACCTACCTATCAAAAACTATACAAAACAATCACACAATCTGCCATGTTAGGCCTGCACCTGATGTATAACGGGTCGCTGATTATTTCATGGCCTAGATGGAGCAAAAGAAGACCGGTCGGAGTCGAAAGTGATATAGACCGTCAGGACCGTAAACCGGCCGTATCTCACAATCCAGAATGAGTTTCGGGACATATAATATATCAATTTGGGGTAGCTCGAGCTACTTTAGCCAACCAACCCCGCTACGCTAGGTTTTCCATGCCCGAATCGCAAGATTCGACCGTATCGATGGTCATTAGGCTAGTTTATTTTTAGTTTTACTATTTATAGTAACTTTTAATTCGATCATAACTTTGGATCTGTAGGGTTTTAGAGTTAGTGCCCAACATGAAAAGGGCTTAGAATATTTAGTAGAACAACATGGTTGGGCCTATTTGATAACTTTCTATTTTTAGCCGAAAACCAAGAGTTCTAGTAGGATTGAACGACTTCTATAAATAGTAAGTTTACTATTTATTGTAAGTTGCGTTTTCCAGGAGTTTTATTTTGAGTTGGAGTCTGATACTTTACTTAGGGTTTAGTTTCTTATTTATATGCATTGTAATTCCGTTTATTATTCATTCAATTATCAAAAATATTATTCGGAGTTAATTTCCTTTTTTATTACCCTTTTCTTTCTTCTTGTGGATTCAAGAAACTCTCGGTTAGGGAGACGGTGATCGACCTACCACGTCCTCCTTGCGTCATTGGTATCAAAGCGAGGTTTCTTCCTCAGGACGATGACCTCTAATAAAGGGTTGGATCCTCATCCTAAGGACAATGCTCCAAGGGACTATCTAACGGCGATAGCTTTCGAAGCAGCACAACGGGAGAGCCGGTTGATCCTGCAAGGTATACAGGCGACCCTCGACCGGATTGTAGCATCGTTAGCTCCGCTTCGAGCCCAAGGTGACCAACAACCACCAACAGTTACTATACAGGACAATCCTGTTGTCCATAGAGCACCCCGGGTGGATAATCGTAGGACTACACCGGACGACTCAGAACCAAGCGATGAAGAGGTCGAAGACATTTTGGTACGACGACCTGCGCTAAGGAATGAGCGGGTGGAATAAGCAGAACGAGACTATTGGGGCAAAGCTGATCTTCCCAGCTTTAATGGCCTACTTCGAATAGAGGAGTTCCTCGACTGGCTGGCAGAGGTCGAACAATACTTCGACTATATGGAAGTGCCTGACGACAAGAAGGTAAAACTAATTGCATATAAATTTAAATCCGATACTTTAGCATGGTGGAAAAACCTACAGGTTTTCCAAACCCGTCAGAATAAGACATCCATCCGAACATGGCCTCGGATGAGACAACTTCTTAGAGCTCGATTCCTCCCTAGCGACTATGAACAAATTTTTGTTCCAACAATATCAAAACTGTCGTCAGGGAAATCGGATCGTAGCCGAATATCTTGAAGAATTCCAGTGATTGGCTACACGGAATAATTTATCGGAATCAGAGGCACAACAAGTATCACGATTCATTGGTGGGTTGCGATTTGCAATCCAGGATCGGGTCCAGATGCATCCAATCTGGACGTTGAGTGAGGCCAACCAATTGGCCACCGAAGCGGAAACACAGTTGTCACGGCCTCCTGCTCAACCCTATCTGACAACATGAAATCCCATCACCGGACCCACTCAAGATACCACGTTGGCCAAAGGCAAGGAACCTATAGGACGGCGTCCTCAACCTCCTATGGTCACGAACCGGGAATGGGGAAGCGGTCCCTCAAGACCTCAACGTACAGCTCCCACAACAATGGGTCCTAGCAGGATCCCCAACCTATATGGTCTGCCAAGGCCAGACCATTGTCTCCGTTGTGGCCAACTAGGTCACTGGTCGAACGCTTGCCCTCAACGCCCTACAGCCCACTTAACTACGAATGAAGGTGGCACGGAAGGTGAAATAATGGAAGACAACCCTGAATTGGAACAGGTTGAAAGGGGGACATAGAAGATGTAGATTGGCTAACTGAAGATCATGGGGAATCACTAGTAATGAGACGACTACTTTACGCTCCTAGGAAGGACGTGCACCAACAACGACATAATATCTTCCGCACAAAGTGCACCGTGCAGGGCAAAATCTGTGATGTGATCATAGACAATGGGAGTAGCGAAAATATTATCTTGAAAATTATGGTGGATAAGTTACATCTGCCTATAACGAAGCACCCTACCCCTTACTCGATCGGTTGGATCAAGAAGGTGAACGAGACAAAGGTAACTCATCAATGCATTATCTTGTTTTTCATTGGTAAAAGCTATAAGGACGAGGTCCTCTATGATGTGGTTGACATGGAAGCCTGCCACATGTTACTCGGCGCGGCCATGGCAATCGGATAGAGATGTGACACACGGTGGACGGGAAAACATATACATGTTCACCAAGGATGGTTGAAAAATTGTTTTGGCCCCTATGACACCAGAGAAACACCCCAAAGCTTCTAAACTGGAGGGGAACTCTCTGCTTACCATTCGCGAGTTTGTTTAAGGAATCGAAGGAAACGGGCGAAGTATATGCCGTTATGGTAAAGGGCGAAGAGTCATGATCATCTAATATTCCTCAACGCCTTAAACCGTTGCTAGAAGAATTCCGAAGTACTTGGCCTGGAGATTTACCTGATGAGTTGCCTCCCATGCAAGACATACAACATCACATCGACCTTGTCCTAGGGTCCAGTTTGCCCAACCGACCGCACTATCGGATGAGTCTGAAAGAGTGTGAAATTCTACAGGGAAAAGTGGAGGAACTGATCCGTAAGGGTCTCATTAAAGAGAGTATGAGCTCGTGTGCCGTTCCAGCACTCCTTACCCCAACGAAAGACGAAACTTGATGCATGTGTATCGATAGCCGCGAGATCAATAAAATAACAGTTAAATATCGATTTTCAATACCGCGGTTAGATGACATGCTTAACATGCTCGAGGGCTCCAAGGTGTTCTCAAAACTGGACTTACGAAGTGGATACCATCAAATCAGTATAGGCCAGGTGACGAGTGGAAAACGGCCTTCAAGACCAAGGAATGGCTATATGAGTGGCTGGTTATGCCATTCGGTCTGACGAACGCACCTAGCACTTTCATACGCTTAATGAACCAAGTGTTGAAGCCGTTCATTGGCCATTTTGTTGTCGTTTACTTTGACGACATCCTAATATACAGTCAGGATGAAACGGAGCACATGACCTACATCAGAAAAGTGCTACAAGTGTTGGCCGACAATAAACTATACTTAAATCTGAAAAAGTGTAGCTTTTTAACTGATTGGTTATTGTTTCTGGGGTTTATTGTGTCATCCACGGGTATTTGAGTGGATGAAGAGAAAGTTCGAGCTATTCGAGATTGGCCGACTCCGACGAACATTCACGAGGTACGAAGTTTTCATGGATTGGCGACCTTCTATCGTCGGTTTGTGCGGAACTTCAGCAGTATCGTCGCGCTGATTACTAACTGTATGAAGAAGGGTTCGTTTCAATGGACCGAAGGGTAGAGAAGAGTTTTGCAGAAATCAAACATCAGTTGTCCACTACCCCGATCCTGGTACTCCTTAATTTCGATAAGTTGTTTGAGGTAGAATGTGACGCATTTATTGTCGGCATTGGGGGAGTCCTTTCTCAAGAGGGCAGGCCAGTTGCCTTTTACAGTGAGAAACTCAGTGACGCACGACAGAAGTGGTTGACCTATGAGCTTGAATTATATGTAGTGGTTTAGGCACCGCGCCATTGGAGCCATTATCTTATTCAAAGGGAATTTATACTGTACACTGATCATCAGGCCTTAAAATTTTTCGATACTTAGACTAATGTGAATCGTATGCATGCTAGATGGATTTCGTTTTTACAGGAATTCACGTTCGTTCTGAAACACAAGTCAGGGCAGCAGAACAAGGTAGCACATGCACTTAGCCGACATGCATCCCTTCTTATTACCGTGAGCAGTGAGGTGGTTGGATTCGACTGTCTCAAGGAACTTTATGTCGGCGATAAGGATTTTGCAGATGCATGGAAAAAGTACCAAGAGGGTCACCCGAGTGACATGCTAATTTAAGATGGTTTCCTCTTCAAGGGAAATCGACTTTGCATTCCGCAGAGTTCATTATGGGACAAAATTATTATCGAGCTACATAGCGGTGGCCTCGGCGGTCATCTAGGATGAGATAAGACTCGAACGATGGTGGAAGAGCGATATTACTGGCCACAACTTGCTCCTGACGTTGGCAAGGCGGTACAACGATGTCATACTTGTTAGACCGCTAAGGGACAATCTCAAAATACAGGTATTTACACATCATTACCCGTGCCAGATGCCCCCTGGGAGGATTTATCTATGGACTTTATTTTAGGGCTCCCACGAACACAACGCGGCATGGACTCAGTGTTCGTGCTGGTAGACTGATTCTCCAAGATGGCACACTTCATTCCGTGCAAGAAGACCTTTGATGCGGTACACGTTGCCAACCTTTTCTTCAGAGAGGTTGTGCGACTACATGGGATTCCTAAGATGATCACTTCAGACCCGGACACAAAGTTCGTTAACCATTTTTGGCGAGCCTTGTGGAATCGGTTCGGTACGCGACTTCAATTCAGCAGTGCTTATCATCCGCAAACAGATGGGTAGACTGAGGTCGTAAACCGTACATTGGAGAATCTCATCCGTTGCCTTTCAGGTGACAAACTGAAGCAGTGGAACATGGCCCTGGCTCAAGCAGAGTTTGCATTCAACAACATGGTAAACCGATCGACAGGAAAGTCCCCGTTCCAGATTGTTTATGGGTGCGTGCCTCGTCACACACTCGATTTGGTTCCCCTACCCAAGCTTCCGGGCATGAGCATTACAGCTGAACATATGGCGGACCGAATCATGGACATACATACAAACGTGCGCAACAAATTACAAGCTTCGAACGAGAAATATAAAGAAGCGGCCGACAAGCATCGGCGTGCCAAAGTGTTCGAAATAAGTGATCAAGTGATGGTCCACCTATGTAAAGAGCGATTTCCTATCGGGACCTACAACAAGTTGAAGCACAAGAAGATTGGACCGGTACTAATCATTCGCAAGATCAATGACAACGCCTACGTTGTTGATCTTTCGGATGACATGGAGATTTCAAGGACTTTCAATGTAGCAAATCTGTACGAATATCATGAACCAAAGCTGAACGAGAACTCAGGGTCGAGTTCTTTCGAAGTGGAGGAGACTGATGTAGAACGAGTTGCTGATTATTTCATGGCCCAGATGGAGCAAAAGAAGACCGATCAGAGTTGAAAGTGATCCAAACCGTTAGGACCGTAAACCGGCCGTATCTCACAATCCGGAATGAGTTTCGGGACATATAATATATCAATTTGGGGTAGCTCGAGCTACTTTAGCCAACCAACCCTGCTATGCCAGGTTGTCCATGCCCGAATCGCGAGATTCGACCGTATCGACGGTCATTAGGCTAGTTTATTTTCAGTTTTACTATTTATAGTAAGTTTTAATTCAATCATAACTTTGGATCTGTAGGGTTTTAAAGTTAGTGCCCAACATAAAAAGGGCTTAGAATATTTAGTAGAACAACATGGTTGGGCCCGTTTGATAACTTTCTATTTTTGGCCGAAAACCAAGAGTTCTAGTAGGATTGAACGACTTCTATAAATAGTAAGTTTACTATTTATAGTAAGTTGCGTTTTCTAGGAGTTTTAGTTTGAGTTGGAGTCTGATACTTTACCTAGGGTTTAGTTTCCTATTTATATGCATTGTAATTCCGTTTATCATTCATTCAATTATCAAAAACATTATTCGAAATTAATTGGATATTTGTAACTGGAACGATTGTTTGTAACTGGAATTGAGCTATCATAGCATCGAAGGATGTTGCAAATGCTTTTCCTCCAAAGAATGATGGTGCAAGGAGTTGTTTTCTTCCGTTCTTCGGGACATCTCCTGCAAGGATTGGTTACAACAATAAAATTTGCAAAAATGTATATATAGAACAGTTTTCTATTTCTGTAACAAATAAAGATCTAATGTTTCTGGAAACTTTATTGTTAGTCAAAATTCCCCATACCAATAGCAAAAATGCTATTGTTGGTTTTGAACATTGACCAAGAACCAGAATAAACAAAATTTCCAAAACTAATTAAGAAGCCAAATACTAATATTCCTCAGTAGTTTTGCAAAGAAATATGTGCTTGGATTATGATGACATGACAATCAAAATTATTCCACTGATTTTGTAAATAGGAGTATCTCTACTTTGTCACACTTGGACGTGCCCAGCCTTCTCCTCTGTTGCCATTTTCCTGCAAACATGAGAAGACGATTTGGGCAAGTTAGTGAAAAAGGTTGTTTTCAAGTTTTCAAATGGCATTACTGTGTTAAACGGAATCAAATGAGGTTTCAGGGATCACCTGCTCAATCTACTTGATAATACAAGCAATTACTTTATCCTTGTCTCAGCAGCAGGATTTCTCAATTAGCCAGTCATCAAATGCATCACCCATGCGTGGTTGCAAGACCTGTTTGGCTATATCACTGTAAGAAGGGGAAAAAACTGTGGCTGCACCGATACAAAACTAAAGAAGAACTCCAACAGACAAATAAATACCAAAGTAAGAAAATCACGAATGTGGGACTCTTTCATTGCATTAGTTGCATTTTTCAACAAGGCCTGGCCAAGAATATAATGGTTGGAAATATCAATAGTGTTGGGAAAAGCCGGCAGCAGAAGTGGAGCACCAAAACGCGTGAAGCAATGCGAAATCAAACGAGTAACAAGATGCAATCAATCACACACAAGCACACCACAAGAGACTCCGAATTTTGCGTGGAAAAACCCCAAAATGGGTAAAAAACCACGGCACAAAGTGATCCACTATGAATATCAGAAGATTGCAGAGATGACAGCCCACAAAGCAAGGAAACACAAAAAAACCCAAGTTTTCTCTCACACACACCTCTCCCCTCTTCCTAGTACGAATAGGAAACCTTGGACACCTTAGGATACCTCTCTAGGTCGGATTACAACACCTTAAATAGGAAGAAATCTGAAAATAGAAACAACTTGCTCAGTATTGCGGACTGCACAAGAAATTCGCGGGCACAGCCGGTCGGTCAGCCGACCTGTCGGCCTTAACAAAAACAGTCCAGGGAGATGCCACCCGACCCTGCCTCACATCCGACCGGTCGCCCCACCGGTCGGAGCCCACTAACGACCAGTCGGCCGACCGGTTTGGGCACCAGGAAAACGTCTAGGAGGTCTTCACAGCATCTGGGTTGCGCTGTCCGGCCGGTCGGAGCACCCATTCGAGCCAAGTTTGAAGACTCAACCCAAAAAACTCCACCGAGGCTTCAAACGTCGAATCAACACATCCTTGCAATGTCATCTCATCTTCAATCATAGCTTCACCGCTTCTCGTGCCACCATCGACCCTATCTTTGCAAATTCACGCCCTTTAACGCTCTTCTCATGTGGCCCTTAGGCATTTGCCACATACGAGCAACCGTGGATCTCGCTGCCGTTCCCGCAACTCCACCGTGAATTGTGCTCCCGATCAACATATAAAGGTGACCACAACTTCGTGCCTTCATACACACGAGTGCCCCTTCATCACTTCACAACAATGATCGCGGCCGATAAACACGCACCCTTTCACCTCGAGTGCACCAAGAGAAATCACATTCATCTTGGGAACGTGCTTCACATCTTCCAGGATTCGTTCGACCCCATCAAACATCCTGATGCGCACAGTACCAACACCCACAACCTTATGAGCGACTCGATCGCTCACAAACACCGATTCTCCACCATACTCCCTGTATGTCGTGAATGAACTACGGTCAGGACAAACGTGACATGAAGCCCCTGAATCAAGGATCCACTCACTACCGTGAGATCCCTTGCCAGATACAGTCAGAACTTCAGAAAAATCGCCACCATCCTCTACGGTATTGGCTCCATCTCCAGAAAAATTTTCATACTTCTCTTGCCTCAACCTGGGATTCTCACAATCCCCTCTCATGTGGCCCTCCTGGCCACAATTCCAGCACTTTACCTTAGACTTACCTTTGCCCTTGGCCCTCGATCCCGATTTTGAATATCATCCATGCTCAGAACTTCTTCCTACCATAGCCAGTGCCTCTGAGGAATAACGGGAAGCCACGTCACCGCTTTTCTTTCTCATTGCCTTCGACTGGAGGGTTGAGATAACAGTCTCGACGCTTATGGTTTCCCTTCCTGCACACACAGAGTCCCTAAATGACTCATATGAATATGGAAGAGAATTCAATAGGATACATGCTTGATATTCATCCTTCATCGGTTCATCGATTTCCACCAACTTGCAAATCAGCCTATTAAACGTGCTTAGGTGGTCCTCCACCTCAGTTCCCTCAGCCATCCTCAAGGTGAACAACTGCATCAACACGTACATGCGATTCTCTAGAGATTTCTTGGCATAAACCTTCTCTAGCTTCGCCATCGTTTCAGCCGCAGTCTTCTCCTTCATGACATGATAGAGAACATCATCCATAAGGTTTAACAGGATTGAGGTTCTTGCCTTCTTATCGAGCCTCGTCCACTCATCGTCTTTCATAGCCTCGGGTCGCTTTCCAAGAGCTCCATTAAGCCCTTGCTGAACCAGGAAGGATTCAATCTTCACCTTCCATAGCTCAAAGTTATTTTTCCCGGAGAACTTCTCTATATCGAACCTTGCGCTCTATCCCATCTTCTCGTCTCAGATTCAAATCTACTCCACCCCAACTTTAGCTCTGATACCACTTGTTGGGAAAAGCCAGCAGCGGAAGCGGAACACCGAAACGCGTAAAGCAATGCGAAATCAAACGAGTAACAAGATGCAATTAATCACACACAAGCACACCACAAGAGACTCTGAATTTTACATGGAAAACCCCCAAAACGGGTCAAAAACTATGGCACAAAGCGATCCACTATGAATATCAGAAGATTACAGAGATGACAGCCCACAAAGCAAGGAAGCACAGAAAAACCCAAGTTTTCACTCACACACACCTCTCCCTTCTTCCTAGTACGAATAGGAAACCTTGGACACCTTAGGATACCTCTCTAGGTCGGATTACGACACCTTAAATAGGAAGAAATTCGAAAATAGAAACACCTTGCGCAGTACTGCGGACTGCGCAAGAAATCCGTGCGCACAGTCGGCCGGTTGGCCGACCGGTCAGCCTTCACAAAAATAGTCCAGGGAGATGCCACCCGACCCTGCCTCACATCCGACCGGTCGGCCGACCGGTCTGGGCACCAGGAAAACGTCCAAGGGGTCTTCACAGCATCTGGGTTGCGCTATTCGGCCGGTCGGAGCACCCATTCGAGCTAAGTTCGAAGACTCAACCCAACAAATAGTAGAGGAACATACCATTGCAGCCATCAAATACCGATTGCATAACCAGGGATCTCGTCTTGGATAAAATCATCAAGTGATGCTATCATATAGGAAGTCTGCGGTCTCAGGTGCCTAGACTTAGGGGCCATAGTCTCCTGTTAAAGAAAGAAATTTTGTCATGGTTCCATCCCTAATACTTTAAACAGGTCTAGGTTTAATACTACAAGATGGTCTACGCATTTACAAGCATAAGGAATAATTTGACAGAAATGGATTGTTGGTGTCTACCGGTTGGACTTATAGCACAGACTCACACTCAGGATTTTCATGCCCAATCCGTAGGTCGGAATGAGTTTAAATTTAGAACCTAACACTTTGACTATCTGGTGCACCACTAGAAAAAAATTTCAAGTCAAATCTCCAATATTTTGTTTGGGTTTCTCCCCTGGTAAATCACAAAACCCTGTTGTCCATCAGCAGATGTTTCGAATTTCAGCCAACTATTGGAATTTATATGATTTTTCTGGAACTCTGATTGCCCTACAATTTTACGAAGTTATTAAGGGGTAAGTTCATGAATAAGAAAATTTGAGATTATAATTTGTTGGTTTAACCAGATTCTCTAATCTGATCCCGAAATTCATCCGAAGGGTTAAAATTTCCCAATAAACTTATAACTTCACCATTGATTATTTCTAATTGTTGAAAGCTATGGAAAATGTTATATCTAACTAGAGGAAGAGTTTTTAAAATGTTCAAATTTCAAATTTTCAAGAATGTCCTTTGTGTCAAATTTCAAGAGTGTTCCTGTTCAATCTTCACACAACCTGGTCAGTGATAGTTCTCCCACAGTACCTAAGTTTTTGTTTATGGCTATCGTAGAAATTTTCAAGGAAGCCTAAAATTTTGGGTCTTTATGTTCTCAAATACTCTTAATTTTAGGGGAAGTCATTTAAGTTCAACTCTCTAATTTCCAACAACATAACTTCGAGAGTCATTTGAGTTTGTATAAGTCTCATTCCACGAAGCCCGGTTTATCTAAACTCTTGCTTAGATACCAACTTATAACGTCCTGAATTTCGTAAGTTGATCCACGTCAACATTGGAAGCATGTTTTGGGCATTCGAGAAGGATAAGACCATGATCAAGAAAAGATAACAGCTCTTTCCCATCTAGGTAAACGCAAAGGCGGTTGTTCTTGCATCTCTTTTGAGAAAGCTGTAAATAACAGAGGCAGATACAAAGAGAAGCCCAAATCTTTAATCCAATAAAGACCATAAATCAATCAAGCACAACACTGCTTATCTTAGCTTATCCTTTCCACCGCTCATCAGTAATGGGCCTTTAGCATAGGGTTAGTTTCAGTCCGTCCTGCGCATACACTAGAACATCTATTATTTGTAGTCAGTAGCTATAATCCCCTTCCATCTACACCTGCATGCCAGACTGAAGGAATATCTTAACTTTAGAATACGCCCACCTATGCTCACACACTGGGTTGACCATAGTTGAAATCTTCAGCTTTGCATTGATCTCGCTCATAGCACGTTGCTCCAAGAGTACCTTGATGGACTCATCTAGGTCCGCTTTAGTGGAAAGTTACACTCATTTTTGCATAACCATCCTTTCAATTTATTTCCAATCAACCATACAATTGTTGCACCTTCGTAAGTAGCTTGGTTTCCAAGGTAAAAAACAGTTCATTTATAGAAGCCCTGACGTCCACCAATTGCCTAATTGATATGCGTACGCACAGTTGGCTGAATAGATGGTTGGTTTGCCGACCACTCGACTAAGCACTGCTCTATCTCAATGTCAGGATCAACTATGATCATGGTTTGAATTGGACCAACTGATTCTGGCACGCACACAAAGCAGCATACGTACCTTGGCATGGCCGAAAAATCACACCAACAAAATGAAGTGAAGATTGACAAGTCCGAGTCTGGGAACATTGACCGTGTGCCAAGATCGATAACATTCTCCTGCAAGACATACTTTATAGCATAGAAACAAATCCCATTAGCGACATTTTCTCGTCCTAGGAATTTGTTGGAGGAATCTTTTCGTGATATTATTAGGAAAATCCCGTAAAACATAATTTTTTTTATATAAATTATTAAAAAAATTAAATTTAATATAAATATATAAACTAAACTATTTTAGCTTCTGAAATATTTTTTTCATTAAAATTGTGATAATTTCTCAATAGAATAAAAAATTAAAAAAAATCATGAGAAACTAAACTATCTTACCTTCTGAAGTCATTTTTTCATTAAATTTGTGATAATTTCTCAATAGAATCAGAAAATGTTAAAAACAAATGGAAAATCTCAGGATGTTGTAGCGCAAAAAATGGTTTCATGAAATTTCGGTGATAATGTGGACAAATCGGTGGCATTGAAAATGACCATCTATCTATTGACAATGAGGAAATCAGGTGGCTAAGATTCTCTGAACAGTGTGATTTTCAGGGCACCGTCCATCCACAATTTGGCCCACTATTTGGACGGTCTAAACCAACACACATGTACGACAAGCAAAGTGGCTGAGTCACCGCCCTTGTAAGTTGACATTGGACCCACGTATACTCCATCCAGCCCAAGTTTCCTAGGTGCAGATTGGACGGTGCTCTGTGGGCCCCACTATGATGTATTTGTTTTAACCATGCTGTCCATCAAAATTTACAAATTAATTTAGGGCATAATCCCAAAAATGAGGCAAATTCAAATCTCACGTGGGCCACACTATAAGAAACAGTAGTGATTGAACACCTATGGTGAAAAAAAAATTTAGTGCCACAAAAGTCATAGATGGAGCTGATATTTGTGGTTTCCCTTCATCAAGGTCTGTGTTACCTAATCAACGGATTAGATGGAAAATAAACATTATAGTGGGCATTCAATCACCACTCTTTTCTTGTGGTGTTGTCCACTTTAGATTTGGATTTTCTCATTTTTGCCCTTAGGCATGCCCTAAAATGATCTTGAAAAATAGATGGATGGCGTTCATACAACAAATATATCATGGTGGGGGCACATAGACTAGCCTGGTCGGAAATCGGATTGTGTCCTGACTAACTCAGTAGGCTCTTATAGTACTGAGTAAACTCAGTTGGGCCCACTGTAAATGTATGTAGTTTATCTACACTGTCCATATGGTTTTCCAGATTATTTAAGGGGTTGAAACTAAAATTGAAGCATATCCAAAGCTCAAGTGGACCATACCACAAGAAACAACTGTGGGTATAATGATTTCCACCATTGAAACCTTTCTAGGGCTCTCAGCAATGTTTATTTCTCATCCAACCTGTTCATAAGATCACACAGACATGAATGAAGGAAAAAAAAAAAAAAATCAGCTTTATCCAAAACTTTCCCGGCCCCCAATAAATTTTCAACAGTATAGGTTTAATTCACAGTTTTTCCTGTGGTGTGGTCCACTTAAGCTTTCTATATATGCTTCATTGTTTTTCTGAAGCCATAAAATTATCTGTTAAAATGGACAAACAGAGTGAGAAGAATTTTGCTACACCCACGGCTTGCGTAAGCTGCATACGCAGCAATCCCAGCCGTGGGTGGGATCCGAATCTCCAAGGGCATCGAAGGCGTAGAGGGCGAGTCTCTCTCCTCTCCCCTCTCCCCGTCCGAGAATCTATCGAGCTTGCAAGAATCGGAAATCGGTTTCGTGCGAAAGCCTTTGGAGGCTTTTGGACGCTGGGAACGCAGGTGGGTCCCACGGCTGATGTTTGTGAGAAATCCATCCTGTCCATCCATTTTGTGAGCTCATTTTAGGATGTGAGACGAAAAAAATGGGCTGCATCCGTGAACCTAGTAGGCTTCACTAGAGGAAAAGTGGGCAGGGAAACTCCTACAGTTGAAACCTCTCTGGGGTCCACAGTGTTGTTTATATGACATCCATACCATTCATAATGTCATTCCTACTGGGATGAACTGAAAACACAAATATTAGCCTGATTCAATACTTCTGCGGCCCCATGAATATTTCAATTGCGGACGTTCAATCATCATGTTTTCAGCCCACTCAAGTCTTTGATGACGCTCATTTTTTTGTCACACGTTCTGAAATGATAGATGGTGGATCTCTCACACAACATCATGGTGAGCCCCACATAAGCTTCCATAGCAACTCCGAAAGGCTTTTGGCGGCCTCCATAAGTTGCAGATCACTTCAAATGAGCCCATCAAGCAACTTGTTCAAATGGGCCCATTGTTTAGTGATCCAAACCATTGATGAGAAGGGCCTCACCATGGATGGCCACACGTAAAAAAAAAATACCCTGATTGGAACACCGTAAAATAGAATATTTGAGCTTTTATAGGTTGAATATGAATTATTGTCTTTTTTTTCTTTTTTTTCCTTAACTATCTATATTGTACTTCTATATTGCAGGAAGTTGAGTAAAAAATTGAAGCACAAAAGATCAAGTGGACTATAACACACAGATATGGAAACCTTCCTAAGGCTGATGTTTATTTGTCATTAGACCTGTTGATAATATCACACGGATATGAATGATGGTAAAAAAAAAAAAAAACATATCAGCTTGATCCAAAGCTTTTGTGTCCCTTAGGAATTTTTCAATGGTAAATGTTCAATTCACACTGTTTCCTGTGGTGTGATACACTTAAACTTCATGTATGCTTCATTTTTTGTATCAAAACTTAAAATTATCTGATAAAATGGATGCACGGAGTGGATGAAATATATAAATTACAATAGGCCCCACAGAGCCTGACTTACTCACAACACAATCCGCTTCCTTCCCTATCCACCTTTACCTTTAGTGCGGCCCACTTGGTTCACGTATGCAGTCCAGTTTTTGTCTCACGTCCTAAAATGAGCTCACAAAATGAATGGACGGGGTGGATTTCTTACAAACATCAGCCATCCGCACGAAACCAACTTCCAATTCTTGCCAAACTGGATAGATTCTCAGATAAGGGAGAGGAGAGAGACTCGCCCTCTCAGCCTTCTATGTCCCTGGAGATTCGGATCCCACCTACGGCTGGGATTGCTAGGTATGCAGTGTACGCAAGCCGTGGGTGTAGCAAAATTCTTCTCTAAACAGAGTGGATGAAATACATAAATCATGGTAGACCCCGCAGAATTGACTAAGTACGCGTAGCGTACTCGGCACACAATCCGCTTCCTTTCCGCCCGGTCGCTACTGTCAGCGTCGGTGGGTAATTTGCGTCCTGTTTCCTCTGAAGGAAATTCAACGGTCAGAGTCCAACAGTTAGGGTTATCAGCCAGCTGAGTCATACCATGTCACCCCATTTTCAAAGAACGATCTCAAAACGAGAAAAATGCTGCCGGCAGAGGATGATCATCCACAGCAGTGACAGCATGGATATAACCAATCCAAACCGTTCATATGATGCTGCCGGCATGATCATCCACAGCAGTGACAGCATGGATATAACCAATCCAAACTGCTCATATGATGGGCCCTATCATAAACAGGCCATACGCTAAAAATCACTTTGGAACAGTGATCCTAAATCTCCAAATTATTTCCATCAATCCCACAGTTAAAAGTCCCGTGCGATTAAGCAAACGGAAGTCCATTAACAGGAGATTAATTAGGATCCACAGGTAAATCTGATCACAAGGCTATACCACATCTACGATTCTACAGTAGGCCACGATTTGAATAGTTTGGGTTGAAGCACTTGTGCTGGTACGTTCTAATGTCTTCTAGCCATCAACCGTGCTCCTACGTCCTTCATCAATTCCGATCATGCTGAATGTATATGGTGTGGGCCGTTTGAGTATATTAGGCCCCCAAGAAGGTGAGTCCAACCACTTTCCTCTATGGTGTGGGCCACTTGATCGTTTTGAACGGTGCTTACTTGGGCAAGCACACCTCTTCGACAGCCCTACATTCTGTACACGTCTATGGCTGCAATAGTCGAGGAATTGGAGAACGTGGATTGTATATTGTCAGAATGGGACTGTGTTCGATCAAACAAATTCTTGATGGACCAACAAGACCGAAATCACGCCAATAGGATGATCTGACCATCTGATTAACGGATTGCAAAATTGATGGTCCAGAGGCACCATCAATTGCTTACATCTTTCAAGAGTCTGACGTAGTAGGTCGATTACTGTCTCCCCACCTGATAGATATCTTGAATGCACAAGGTGTTCTCGAATCCACGAGAAGATAAAAATGAAATAATTCATATAAAATTCGTAATAATTGTTTGAATAATTATAAAATCATCCCTAAAATGTATTAAATAATAAACTAAACCCTAAGAAGGAGTATTAGACTCTAACTACAACAAAAATTCTTAGATAAAGAAAAACTAAACAAACAAAAATCCGGAATTATTAAAAATAACAGGTTTTTCCTAAAATTTTGTTTTTCTACTTTAACTACCCGTTTTCTGACAAAACGGATGGACACAATCCACTTTAGTAGATTGGTTCGCCGCAAAACGAGTCCATCTATGTGAAAGTTGTCAATTTTTATCAATTTTTCCTTGATCTTTGTCTGGTCCATATGCGATAGGAATGTGCTTGATCCACACCCTTCATCAAGAGGTTCTTGTCTTACATTAGAGTCGCCTTGATCTGAAGAGCCTGACCACTGAATTTGTTTCTTGGAAAGCCAACAATTACGAAGAAGAGGGACATCATATGAATGGTTAGGATCATTTGATCAATAACTGGATCACCATAAACTGACGGATACGGATTGGGTACTACCCCTCACGCCACTAGCTATGAATGGAGTGGGGCTTTGAGTGGCCACAGTGATGTATGAGCTTTATCAGGTGCGCATTCATTCTTCCATCTCATTTTAGGATACAAGCTAAAAAATGAGGCAGTTAGAAGGCTCAAGTAGACCAAACAATGGGGGAGAAAACACTTACAAATGAAAACTTTTCAGGGCCACAAAAGTTTTGGATTAACCTGATATTTGTGGTTTCCGTGGATCCAGGTCTATATGTGACGTCCTTATGAACCTGTTGGATGCAAATTAACCATCACCGTAGGCCTAAGGAAGGTTTCAACTGTGGGTGTCACTATCAACCCCTGCTTCATGTGACGTGGTCCGCTTGAGCCTTGAATCTGCCTCATTTTTTTATCTGTACTCTAAAATTATATGAAAAAATGGATGGATGGTGTGGATAAAACCCATACATAACCGAGGCACCTCAGATCACTTGTCGGTTCCTAGCTAAGAACCTGAACCGGTAGTACCAAATCTCTGTTGTACACTGACGTGATTAAGCGTAGAGTTTCCTTGCATAGATGGCTCTCTTTCTTTTTTTCTTTTTCTTTTTTTTTTTTGTAATTTTGGGTTAGCTCCCACGAGCTATCTCATATGCGGCCCATGGAAGTCGGACTGCACCAGCCTGAGTACGCCCTAGTTGTACCGGGTGCATAGAATGACCGTGGTATCCACACCGTCCAGGTGGGTCGCTTTTATCATGGATTTTAAAATCTGTCCAATCCAGGACTTAGGTGGGAGACACCATTTGAAACGGTGTAAAATCAACGCCTAAAAACTACAAATTCATGTGTTTTGGCTCACATGAGAGAGAATCTCCTGGAAATCCATTCCTCTTGACATGGCGTGTCATATTAGCGGACTGGATGTGCACCCCAAATATAATTTAAATGATTCTAATGGTAGACTTCTAATTTTGAATTGACCTCAGTTTTTGGGCTCCGGTCAAAACAGTGGGACACACCTGATTGACCAGGTGGATCTCATCCATCCACGTAAAGATCTCTATCTACATCAACAAATAGTCAGGCAGCCACGTTACTACTCGCAGTCCCGCAAGTGTTTTCCTGGAAATCCATGTTACAACTTGGTAAACCAAAGAACAGATTCACCATTTCCAAAAAGGAATGCTTCCAACCGTACACTTTACGCCTGGACTGCATGTGCTGCAAGGTGGGTCGTCCAGAATATGAAAATTGACTATATACAAAATAGCATTGTTGGTTAGCAAATGGACGATGAAATATAAAATTATCATCTGTCCAATCGACAATGACTGAAATCAGATGGTTGAGATCCTCGACAATTGAAACATAATCAATTCACAAAAAGACTTCGATCTAAGACGGCCCAGATATCGCTACATGCGTGCTACATGGTTCAATTACACGTAATCAACTGCCTTGAATTCAGGCGAAATATCCAGCCTTTAACCAGTCCTGGTCCGTTCTCCGCACGTCAAAAATCAAACCATTGAACCCTGACGATTCAATAGTTTGACTGTGACTCATATGAACTTGGCCCTGCCGAGACACAGTCAAACACTCTCCTATAACACGTACAAACCCAAGAGTAGGGCTGTAAATGGGTCAGCAGATCCGATGGGGTACCCAGACCCAACCCGTTTAGACGCGGTCCATTTGTTAAATGGTATGGGTCTAGGTACAAGAGTAGACTCATTTTCTAATTGAGTCTAGGTTTTGTTTCCTTTATATTATGCCTGACCTGACCCGACCGAACCCATTAGTAAGTAGGCAGGTTTGGTCTATGTTTCAAGGGACCCATCCAGACCCGATTTCAAGCCTTATAAAAATGCTTGCATACTAGATCCAGGCCTAGAACCATCAGATCCGACCCATTTATAAATGGGTCTGGTGGATCTCCCTCTACCCGACCCAAACCCATTTATAAATGGGTCTGATGGGTTGACTCGAACCCGACCCAATTCCAGACCCACCCATTTAGTAAAAACGTCTGGGTCTAAAATTTGGACATAGATCTATTTAGTGGGTCTAAAATTTGGACATAGATCTATTTAGTAAATGGGCAGGTTCGGTTTTGGCTAAACCCACCCTGAACCCGACCATTTACAGCCCTACGCAAGAGGTGATTGTCTTACAGTTGAATTAGTGGGCATTTATTGGACGGCTAAAATGAAATCAATCCATCTGTACATTTCCAACAAACAAGTGTCCTACTGTGACTCAGCGAGAGTGGGCTACGCAGCTTAGTCTGTTAATTCGGTGGGGCTACCCCACCAGGACCTGGCTAGAGACTGCCGTTCCTGTCAGGGTCTCTGTGGGCCCACCGTGTTGTATGTATCTTATCCATACCATTAATTCATTTTAAAAGATCATTTTAGGTGATGAGCCGAAAAATGAGGCAGATTGAATCCTCATATGGACCACAACGCAGGAAACAGTGAGGATTGAATACCACCTCTTGTTGGCTACAGAAGTTTTGGATCAAGTTGATATTTATGTTTTCCTTCATTCATGTACATGTGACCTTCTGAATAAAGCTAGGTTGGATAGCAAAGAAAATCACGGTCGGCTTAGGATGGTTTCAACAGTAAGGGTCATTCTCACCACTGTTTCCTGTAGCGTGGTCTACTAGAGCATTTGATTTACCTCATTTTTTGGGCTCATGCACTAAAATTAACTTTCAAAATTTATGCACGTCTTGGATGGAATACGTATATCACTGTGGACGCCACAGACCCCTGGCAGGACCGTGGGTCTCAAGCTAGCTGCTGGTGGGCGTAGTACCCAATCCGAGACCGTTTTAACTTTGAGTGCATTTATGGCACGTGTTCAATTGGAGAGTACCTACGTATCAAGCCTAATACTCCGCCAGAGTATCAAATAAGCCCCCGAGGGAGGAAATTGCCAATGAAAAAATTCTCTCCCTCTATTTCTATAAAAAGCCTCTCCTCTGTCTCAACAACATCAAAACTACGGATCCCAGTTTTCTATAGAAAAACCCCTCGTCGAAAAAAATCTTCGTTGTTGATCGCAGAGATGGGCTTTCATAGAAGAGATCTCCTGCTAGTGATAACCATCTTTTTCATCTTCCTGATTTCGACTTTCCAACCTATTATCGCTTCAAGGCCTGTCAATGTAGAGTGGGGATCAAAGAATGGAAATATCATCTTACAGTCACTCCAGCAGGGGCCTGTGCCGCCTTCGGGACCTTCATGTAAGACAAATGGAGCGATAAAGTGCCCAAAGACTAAAAAGATGTAAGTTGGGCATGTTCCCACACTGGCCACACTGCTTGCATGGCAAATAATTAGTTCATTTGGGCAACATTGATTTTGACCATGAAACTCACCACGATCATCTCGACTGTCCTAATCACCTGTATCAGCTATGTTTGGTGCAAATATCCAATATCAGCGGAGCGGCTCATGGAAGATTGAATTTCTTTTTTTCTTTTTCTTTTTTCTCTTTCTTTGTTAACGATGCAGTTACTATTCTCATCTTTATTTTTTTTCCTTGCATGTAAACCAGCCATGGATGTGATTTACAATAATTCATTTCTTGTTTGCGAATATTTGGATGTGTAGTTTTTTTTAGGTGGGAGCAGTACTCCACCTGTAACTTTATTGATGTGAAAAGCAAAAGATGCACAATAATACTGGTGGGCACCACAATCACAACAGGCCTCGCCTATTGTAGAACACTACGAATTTACAAGCACAAACGAGAACAAAACAACTCAGAGACACCACAAAAGATTATTACAAACCACATTTCAGAGGGCCCATGGTGCAACCCATGCTTCACCAGAAAATTTGGAAACGCCAGAAACAAGCCAACCTAAACCATTAACTAGACCACAACCCACATCCCACTACCAGTAGGTTGACATACACTACTATCAGCAGCAAACACAGCTGGCTGAACCTTCCAAAGCAGCTAACCCTATATCAGACAGAGACTTTATTTTTAGGAATTTGGTGGGAGTGCAGAGCACCTGTAACTTTGTTGATATGATAAAATTGATGTACAATCTTTCTGAGTGGGCACCACAAAAAAGAAAAGAACCTTACCTCTCATATAATTCTACAAAACAACATCAATAAAATTTACACGGTGGGAAATAAAAGAAAACCCAGGGCTAGGTCTGGGACTAAAATCAACTAACAGGCAAGGGACTCTCCAAGCACGACCCATCCACTCCCAAACTCTGGATTTGGAGCCCCTAGGAAGCCTTAGCAGCCAACACAATCCCATAGCTAATTGACACCTCAGCAGCCACAGCAGCCTCTCCAAACCAGCAGGAATGTGCCAAGAGGGCCACCGGAGCAACCTTTACAACCAATCCCATAAAAAATGATGCCCTGCAGCGCATTTGCATGAACAATAGTACTCTGCAGAGTATCAATTGTGAATTGGAGAATGTGGATTGTCTATTCAAAGAAAGGGACTGTATTTGGCCAAACAAATTCGAGATGGATCACCAAAAGCGAAATCATGCCGCAATGCCATGATCTAACCATTTGATTAATGGATCAGTTAATTGATGGTCCAGAGGCTCCATGGATTGCTTACATGTTTCAAGAGTAGTTTCAATCTGATATCCTAACTATGGAATCAGTTTCTTGTAAATCTAACAGTTACAATGAAAAGGGCCATCGTCTGAATGGTTAGGATCATTTGATCAATTACTAGATCATCCCTAAATGTATGCACTGACGTCATTAAGTGAAGGTTTTCCTTCACAGATATTTGTGCTATGAGTGTGGATCGTCTGTGTTGAATACACAGAAAAATTCAGTGCCGTCTATTCTCATTGGTATACGTTATAGCCAGTCACGTAAGCTAAAAAAAACCAGCCGATTTTCTCTCTCACGTATGGATTGGGTGCTACACAACCCACTTTTACAGTTTGGAATTTCCCTGGGCCTCATCCTAATTTATCTGCTAGATCAGAACCGTCCATCAATTTTTTCAGATTATTCTAAAGCATAAGATAAAAATGAAGCACATCTAAAGCTCAAGTGGACCACACAACAGAAAGCATGGGATTGAATGACTAAGGTTGAAACCTTCCTACGGTCCACTTTGAGGTTTATTTGCCATCTAACCCCTTCATAAGGTCACTTAGACCTTGATTAAGAGAAAACACAAACATCAGCTAGATCAGAGCTGTCTATTGCAACAAGAAGTTTTCAATGGTATGTGTTCATTTCCCACTCTTTCCCATCGTGTGGCCCACTTGAACCTTGGATCTGATTTATTTTCAGCCTCGTGTCTAAAAGCTATGAAACAAAATGATTGGACTGTGTGGATCTAATACATACATCATGATGGACCACACAGAAGTTCCACCTTTCAACTGTTCCGGTTTTCTTCTCTAGAGCGGAATTTCTTTAGGTGGGAAATTTATGCGGGCCCATGATGACTTATTTCTTAGATCCACACCGTCCATATAATTTTTCAGATCTTTCCAGGTTATAAATCTAAAAACAAGTTAGATCCAAAGCTCAGCTGGAACACACCATAGGAAACAGTGGAATTGATGCTACCGTTGAAAACTTCTTAGGGCCCAGACGGCTCTGATCAAGCAGATATTTGTGTTGTACCTTCACCCAGGTATGGGTGGACTTATGAACTGGTTAGATGTTAGATAAAGCCTCACGCTTGGCCCGAGGAAGGTTTCAACCAAAGTTTGTGTAATCCGGACTACTTTCTTTTGGTGTGGTGGACTTGAGAGTTGGATGTACCTTATTTTTGAAACCAAGCTCTAAACCTATTTGGAAAAATTGATAGACGGTGTGGATGTAAGACAGAGGTTATGGTGAAGGGCGGTGAAGTTCAATACGTTAAAAGATGTGCTATGTAGCACGCAATGTACCGGAAGAGACAAATACGGGATATTCTGTGAGATGGAGATAACGGAAATGACGTGGCCGAACGAGAAGCGGCATGGAATTTACTGTGCTTTGGACACAAACGATCCTCACTCTTGTGCTATGAGTCCGGATCCTCTGTTTTACCCGACCAGAGAACCTCTGCTTGCACCTCTGTGATTGGTCCAGCTCGGACAGACTGTGTCAGAGCTGACCATCTGAGCTGGACCAATCACAGAAGAGGAAAACAGGATTCTGCTCAGGTAAAGCAGAGGATCCGGATTCTTGTGCTATTATCCGCGTTCTGCATATGGAAGTCCATAGTGGTTAGCCGTTACCCAGGGAACAGCTTAGTGGGTGTTACCCGAACCGTGTGGGCCCTATCTTGATCTAATTTTTATATATCCACGTGGTCCATCTATTTTTTAATCTCATGTTACGATGTTATGATCAGCCCTAAGAAGATCCAAATCCCAGGTGGACCATACCACCAGAAACAGTGATGAATGACCATTATAAACTTTTTGTGGCCCACAAAAGTTTTAGATCAAGTGGATCTTTATAATTATGAACTTTCATCTATAATTATAAACTTTCATCTATATCTTCTTGACATTATGAACATGTTGGATTGCAAATAAATCCTAAGATGGGCTCTTTTGAAATTTTAATGGTGTAGTACTTAATCACGGCTATTTTCCACCTGAGATTTAGATCTCCATAAATCTTGTAACCCCATACTCAAATGTTTTTCAATCTCATTTTAGGATGTTATGCTAAGCCCAGAGAAGATCCAAATCTCAGGTGGAGAAACAGTAATGAATGACCATTAAAAACTTTTGGTGGCCCACAAAAGTTTTAGATCAAGAGGATCTTTATAATTTCCCTTCATCCATATCTTTTTGTCATTATGAGTAGGTTGGATTGCAAATAAACATTATTAAAACCTTAAGATGGGCTCTTTAGAAATCTTAATGATGGAGCACTCAATCACCACTGTTTCCAGGGGTATGGTCTACCTGAGATTTGGATCTCCATAAATTTTGAAACCGCATCCTCAAATGGGATGGAGGAATGAATGGACAGCATGGATATACAAAATATCACCCATGTGTGCCACAACGGTAGGGGTAACACCCACTAAGCATCCCCAGGTAACACGAGTGCGGATTGTCTGTGTTGAAGGCACCGGAAAATCCAGCGCCATAGCTTCTCATTGTTCCACGTAATCATTGATGACGACAGCTCTTAAAACATGTGATTATCTCTCTCAGGTATGGATTGCCCACTACACAGCCCCACTTTTCCCATGTGTAATTTCTCTTGGCTCCACCATGATTCATGTTTTAAATCCAAACTGTCCATCAATTTTTTTCAGATTATTCTAGATCAAGAGCCCAAAAGCCAGGCACATCCAAAGCTCAAGTGGACCATTGCACACGAAGCAGCATGGATTGCACGACTAACATTGAAACTTTCCTAGGGTCCACCGAGAGGTTTATTTGCCATCTAACATCTTCATAAATGTTATACATAGATCTGGATGAAGGAAAAACACAAATATCAGCTTGATGATAGCCTTCTGTAACCCCAAAAAGCTTTCAACGGTAGGCATCTAATTCCCGTTGTTTCTTGTTGTGTGGCCCACTCGAGACTTGGATCTGCCTCATTTTGGTTTCATTCCCTAAAAGGTAAGGAAAAATGGATGGATGGTGTGGATCCAATGCATACATCATGATGGGCCAACGGATGCTGTCGGTTTTCTTCTCTATGGAGCAAGCAATGGAATTTCTTCTTGGGTGAAATTTATGTGGGCCATATGATGATGTATTTATTAGATCTCCACCATCCATCCATTTTTTCAGATCATTTTAAGAAATTAACCTAAAAGATAAGGCAGATCCAAAGCTCAAGTGGACCACACCACAAGAAATAATACAAATTGATGCTACCATTGAAAACTTCTTGACGCCTCAGACGGCTCTGATCAAGATGATATTTGTGTTTTACCTTCATCCAAGTATGGGGTGACCTTATGACCAGGTTAGATGGCAAAGAAGCCTCATAGTTGACCCTAAAAAGGTTTCAACCCATTTGTTCAATCTTCAATGCTTTTCTGTGGTGTGGTCCACTTGAGCTTTGGATGTATGTTATTCTTCTGATTATGATCTAAAATTATCTAGAAAAGTTGATGGACAGTTTAGATCTAACACAAAAACCATGGTGGACCTAGGTAAGTTCCACACATTCAAAATTATGTTGTGTACCAAGCAATCCATTAGGGCTCTCAATGGAGCGGGTCAGATCCGAGATCTGATTCGCTTCGAATCCGTATAATGCGGATTTGGATCTTAAAATAGGCCCAATTAGTTAAATGGAACAGATTTGGATCTTAAAATAGGTCCGATTAGTAAAATTGACAGGATAGGGATTCACATGAACATATCCGAGTTCGATCCGAATCCGATTAAGATTCGACTCATTGTCACCTTAATGTATATGTTATATTCATGCTAGCCATCTGTTTTACAAATTATTTTAGGCCATGTCGACCATACCATAGTAAATAGTGGGATTTGCATCATTTTTCTACTAAACTAAATATATAATATTATATATTTTATATCATATATTTTTTTAGATTTGTAATGTGGGTGGATTCGAACCTAGATCCAACCCGAATCCTATGGTTATATGGATTTTGGATCGGAAATGGATCTAACAATTTATAAATGGATCGGATATGGATATCTCCTTTTGGATCTAGGGCTCTCAGTGGGTCAGATCTGGATCGGATCCAGTTGGATTCGGCTCCAAGTCCGTATATCTGTAGACAGATTCGGATCGGATTCGGATCCAACTCGGATCTAAAAGGTGATATCCATATCCGATCCATTTATAAATTGTTAGATCCATTTTCGATCCAAAATCCATATAACCATCGGATTCGGGTCGGATCTAGGTTTGAATCCACCCCATTACAAATCTAAAAAATATATGATATAAAATATATAATATAATATATTTAATTTAGTAGAAAAATGATGCAAGTCCCACTATTTACTATGGTATGGTCGACATGGCCTAAAATAATTTGTAAAACGGATAGCCAGCATGAATATAACATATACAGTAAGGTGACAATGAGTTGGATCTTAATCGGATTCAGATCGAACTCGGATATGTTCCTGTGAATCCATATCTGCTCCATTTAAGTAATCGGACCTATTTTAAGATCCAAATCCGGTCCATTTAACTAATCGGGCCTGTTTTAAGATCCAAATCCGTATTATACGGATTCAGAGCGAATCAGATCTCGGATCTAACCCGCTCCATTGAGAGCCTTATTTGGATCTGAGTTGGATCTGAATCGGATCCAAATCTGTCTACAGATATACAGACTTGGAGCTGGATCCAACTGGATCCGGCCCATTGAGAGCCCTAAAATCTATCCACCAGAGAGTAATTCGGCGCATACTGGACTTTAGGTGGGTCACTTTCACCATGGGCTTTATAATCAGTCCAATTCAAGATTTTGGTCGAAGACCCCATGTTAAATTCATGTGTTGTGATGCACATGCGTATTAGAATGTCCTGATTCTCTGCGAATCCATTCATGCTGATGTGGTGTGTCGCATGATTTGATTGAATGGAACATAAGTACCGTAGTGGGCCCACATGCAATTTGAATGATTTTGATGGTAATACTTCTCATTCCAACTGTTCCTCGTGGTGTTACCCACCTGAGCTTTGAATTGACCTGACTTTTGGGCTCCAGTGCAAACACATGGGGATGCACCTAATATACGGTGTGGATTTCATCCACATGAAGTCCTCCATTCCATAGGAAATAGTCAGGCCGCCATGTGAATACTCACAGAGACGCAAGCATTTTCACTGAAAATATTAGGAAATCAAAGAACACATTCACCGTTTTCAATAAGGAACACGGCTTACCTTGCACTCTTCTCCTGGCACACATGTACCACAACGTGGGTCGTACAATCTGGACAATTGAGCATATACCGAAAGTAGCACTGTTGGATCGTCAATGAATGGTGAAATATAAAATGATCATCCATCCAATTGACAATTAGTGAAATCAGATGGTTAATACCATCCAATCTGGTGAGTTTTGAATCATGCTCAATAAACAAAGGGACCTGATTTTGGACGGCGCAGATATCCCCAATGCATGCTACACGGTTAGATTTCAAGTCATCAAGTTCCTTAAATTGAGGCCAAATATCCAGCATTTTACTTGTCCTACTCTGTGCCCCATAGGTCAAAAATCAAACTATAGAATCCTTACGAGTCTGTCGTTGACTTGGACTCAATTAAACTTTGCCCTACCGAGTCAGTCTAATGATCTCCTATAACGCGTACAAACGCAGGAGGGAAGAGAAAAAACTTTTATGCTCTGGCAAGGAGCGATAATGATACTCAAGCACCTAGTAATTAGTAAAAAAATTGCACAATTAATTCTAGATAAACTATTCAGATTATGAGCTCCAGGTTGGATATACCATCAACCAAAATTCTGATTATATTTGTTCATCTAATCTAATCCTAGTATTGTGACATAGCGACAGTGGGCTCCACAGCCTAGTCCATTTAATTTTACTCCTGTATCAAGTGCAATAGCTTCTTCTTCTTCTTCTTCTTCTTCTTTTTTTTTTTTTTTTTTTTTTAATTTTATAGAAGTACTCAGCCCCATTGGGCCTTTTCTTTTTTTTCTTTTTTTTTTAAGGAAATTATATTTTATAGATGATTGAGAAGAGAAAACTTCATGCAGAGTACTTACAAAAATCCATATTACACCTACCTATCAGAAACTATACAAAACAATCACACAATCTGCCCTGTTAGGCCTGCGCCTGATGTATAACGGGTCGCTAATTATTTCATGGCCCAGATGGAGCAAAAGAAGACCGGTCGGAGTCGAAAGTGATCCAGACCGTCAGGACCGTAAACCGGCCGTATCTCACAATCTGGAATGAGTTTCGGGACATATAATATATCAATTTGGGGTAGCTCGAGCTACTTTAGCCAACCAACCCCACTACACTAGGTTGCCCATGCCCGAATCGCGAGATTCAACTGTATCGATGGTCATTAGGCTAGTTTATTTTCAGTTTTACTATTTATAATAAGTTTTAATTCGATCATAACTTTGGATATGTAGGGTTTTAGAGTTAGTGCCCAACATGAAAAGGGCATAGAATATTTAGTAGAACAACATGGTTGGGCCCGCTTGATAACTTTCTATTTTTAGCCGAAAACCAAGAGTTCTACTAGGATTGAACGACTTCTATAAATAGTAAGTTTATTATTTATAGTAAGTTGCGTTTTCTAGGAGCTTTAGTTTGAGTTCGAGTCTGATACTTTACTTAGGGTTTAGTTTCTTATTTATATGCATTGTAATTCCATTTATTATTCATTCAATTATCAAAAACATTATTCGGAGTTAATTTCCTTTTTTATTACCCTTTTCTTTCTTCTCGTGGATTCGAGAGACTCTCGGATAGGGAGACGGTGATCGACCTACCACGTCCTCCTTGCGTCATTGGTATCAAAGCGAGGTTTCTTCCCCAAGACGATGACCTCTAATGAAGGGTTTGATTCTCATCCTAAGGACGATGCTCCAAGGGACTATTTAACGGCAACAGCTTTCGAAGCAGCATTCGAAGCAGCACAACGGGAGAATCGGTTGATCCTGCAAGGTATACAGGCCACCCTCGACCAGATTGCAACATCGCTAGCTCCGCTTTGAGCCCAAGGCGACCAACAACCACCAACAATTGCTATACAGGACAATCATGTTGTCCGTAGAGCACCCCGGGTGGATAATCGTAGGACTACACCGGACAACGCAAAACCAAGCGATGACGAGGTCGAAGACGTTTTGGTACGATGACCTACGCTAGGGAATGAGGGGTGGAATGAGCAGAACGAGACTATTGGGGCAAAGCTGATCTTCCCAGCTTTAATGACCTACTTCGAATAGAGGAGTTCCTCGACTGGCTGACAGAGGTCGAACGATACTTCGACTATATGGAAGTGCCGGACCACAATAAGGTAAAACTAATTGCATATAAATTTAAATCCGATGCTTTAGCATGGTGGGAAAACCTATAGGTTTTCCACACCCATCAGAATAAGACACCCATCCGAACATGGCCTCGGATGAGACAGCTTCTTAGAGCTCGATTCCTCCCTAGCGACTATGAACAAATTTTGTTCCAACAATATCAAAACTGTCGTCAGGAAAATCGGACCGTAGCCGAATATCTTGAAGAATTCCAGCGATTGGCTACACGGAATAATTTATCGGAATCAGAGGCACAACAAGTATCACGATTCATTAGTGGGTTGCGATTTGCAATCTAGGATCGGGTCCAGATGCATCCAGTCTGGACGTTAAGTGAGGCCAACGAATTGGCCACCCAAGCAGAAACACAGTTGTCACGGCCCCCTGCTCGACCCTATCCGACAGCACGGAATCCCATCACCGGACCCACTCAAGATATCACGTTGGCCAAAGGCAAGGAACCTATAGGACGGCGTCCTCAACCTCCTATGGTTACGAACCGGGAATGGGGAAGCGGTCCCTCAAGACCTCAACGTGCAGCTCCCACTACAACGGGTCCTAGCAGGATCCCCAACCATATGGTCGGCCAAGGCCAAACCATTGTCTCCGTTGTGGCCAACCAGGTCATTGGTCGAACGCTTGCCCTCAACGCCCTGCAGCCCACTTAACTACGAATGAAGGTGGCATGGAAGGTGAAATAATGGAAGACAACCCTGAATTGGAACAGGTTGAAGAGGGGGACACAGAAGATGTAGATTGGCTAACTGAAGATCATGGGGAATCACTAGTAATGAGACGACTACTTTACGCTCCCAGGAAGGAAGTGCACCAACAACGTCATAATATCTTCCGCACAAAGTGCACCATGCAGGGCAAAATCTGTGATGTGATCATAGACAATGGGAGTAGCGAAAATATTGTCTCGAAAATTATGGTGGATAAGTTACATCTACCTATGACGAAGCACCCTACCCCTTACTCGATCGGTTGGATCAAGAAGGTGAACGAGACAAAGGTAACTCATCAATGCATTATCTTGTTTTCCATTGGTAAAAGCTATAAGGTCGAGGTCCTCTGTGATGTAGTTGACATGGAAGCCTGCCACATGTTACTCGGCGCGGCCATGGCAATCGGATTGAGATGTGACACACGGTGGACGGGAAAACATATACATGTTCACTAAGGATGGTTGAAAAATTGTTTTGGCCCCTATGACACCAGAGAAACACCCCGAAGCTTCTAAAGTGAAGGGAAACTCTCTCCTTACCATTCGTGAGTTTGTTAAGGAATCGAAGGAAACGGGCAAAATATATGCCGTTATGGTAAAGGGCGAGGAGTCAGGATCCTCTAATATTCCTCAACGCCTTAAACCGTTACTAGAAGAATTCCGAAGTACTTGGCCTGGAGATTTACCTGATGAGTTGCCTCCCATGCAAGACATACAACATTACATCGACCTTGTCCCAGGGTCTAGTTTGCCCAACCGACTGCACTATTGGATGAGTCCGAAAGAGTGTGAAATTCTACAGGGAAAAGTGGAGGAACTGATCCGTAAGGGTCTCATTGAAGAGAGCATGAGTCCGTGTGCCGTTCCAGCACTCCTTACCCCAAAGAAAGACGGAACTTGGCGCATGTGTATTGATAGCCGCGATCAATAAAATAACAGTTAAATATCGATTTTCAATACCGCGGTTGGATGACATGCTTGACATGCTCGAGGGCTCCAAGGTGTTCTCAAAACTGGACTTACAGAGTGGATATCATCAAATTAGTATTAGGCCAGGTGACGAGTGGAAAACGGCCTTCAAGACCAAGGAAGGGCTATATGAGTGGCTAGTTATGCCCTTCGGTCTGACCAACGCACCTAGCGCCTTCATGCGCTTAATGAACCAAGTGTTGAAGCCGTTCATTGACCATTTTATTGTCGTTTACTTTGACGACATCGTAATATATAGTCAGGATGAAACGGAGCACATGACCCACATCAGAAAAGTGCTACAAGTGTTGCCTGACAATAAACTATACTTAAATCTGAAAAAGTGTAGCTTTTTAACTGATCGGTTATTGTTTCTGGGGTTTAATATGTCGTCCACGGGTATCCGAGTGGACGAAGAGAAAGTTCGAACTATTCGGGATTGGCCGACTCCAACGAACATTCACGAGATACGAAGTTTTCATGGATTGGCGACCTTCTATCGCCAGTTTGTGCGGAACTTCAGCAGTATCGTCGCGCCAATTACCGACTGTATGAAGAAGGGTTCGTTTCAATGGACCGAAAGGGCAAAGAAGAGTTTTGCAGAAATCAAACATCAGTTGTCCACTACCCCGGTCCTGGTACTCCTTAATTTTGATAAGTTGTTTGAGGTAGAATGTAACGCATTTATTGTCGGCATTGGGGGAGTCCTTTCTCAAGAGGGCAGGCCAGTTGCCTTCTACAGTGAGAAACTCAGTGACGCACGACAAAAGTGGTCGACCTATGAGTTTGAATTATATGCAGTGGTTTAGGCACTGCGCAATTGGCACCATTATCTTATTCAAAGGGAATTTATACTGTACACTGATCATCAGGCCTTAAAATTTGTCAATACTCAGACTAATGTGAATCGTATGCATGCTAGATGGATTTCATTTTTACAGGAATTCACGTTCATTCTGAAACACAAGTCAGGGCAGTAGAACAAGGTAGCAGATGCACTTAGCCGACGTGCATCCCTTCTTATTACCGTGAGCAGTGAGGTGGTCGGATTCGCTGTCTCAAGGAACTTTATGCCGGCGATAAGGATTTTGCAGATGCATGGAAAAAGTGCCAAGAGGGTCACCCGAGTGACATGCTAATTCAAGATGGTTTCCTCTTCAAGGGAAATCGATTTTGCTTTCCGCCGAGTTCATTACGGGATAAAATTATTATCGAGCTACATGGCGGTGGCCTCGGCGGTCATCTAGGATGAGATAAGACTCGAACGATGGTGGAAGAGCGGTATTACTGGTTGCAACTTGCTCGTGATGTTGGCAGGGCAGTACAACGATGTCATATTTATTAGACTGCTAAGGAACAATTTCAAAATATAGGTCTTTACACGCCATTACCCATGCCAGATGCCCCTTGGGAGGATTTATCTATGAACTTTATTTTAGGGCTCCCACGAACACAACGCGGCATGGACTCAATATTTGTGATGGTAGACCGATTCTCCAAGATGGCACACTCCATTCCGTGCAAGAAGACCTTTAATGCGGTACACGTTGCGAACCTTTTCTTCAGAGAGGTTGTGCGACTACATGGGATTCCTAAGACGATCACTTCAGACCCGGACACAAAGTTCGTTAACCATTTTTTGCGAGCCTTGTGGAATTGGTTCGGTACGCGACTTCAATTCAGCAATGCTTATCATCTGCAAACAGATGAGCAGACTGAGGTCGTAAACCACACATTGGGGAATTTCATCCGTTGCCTTTCAGGTGACAAACCAAAGCAGTGGGACATGGCCCTGGCTCAAGCAGAGTTTGCATTCAACAACATGGTAAACCGATCGACAGGAAAGTCCTCGTTCCAGATTGTTAATGGGTGCGTGCCTCGTCACACACTCGATTTGGTTCCCCTACCCAAACTTCCGAGCATGAGCATTACAGCTGAACATATGGCGGACCGAATCATGGACATACATACAGACGTGCGTAACAAATTACAAGCTTCGAACGAGAAATACAAAGAAGCAGCCGACAAGCATCGGCGTGCCAAAGTGTTCGAAATAGGTGATCAAGTGATGGTCCACCTACGTAAAGAGCGATTTCCTACCGGGACCTACAACAAGTTGAAGCACAAGAAGATTGGACCGGTACTGATCATTCGCAAGATCAATGACAACGCCTACATTGTTGATCTTCCGGATGACAAGGAGATTTCAAGGACTTTCAACGTAGCAAATCTGTACGAATATCATGAACCAAAGCTGGACGAGAACTCGGGGTCGAGTTCTTTCGAAGTGGAGGAGACTGATGTAGAACGGGTTGCTGATTATTTCATGGCCCAGATGGAGCAAAAGAAGACCGGTCAGAGTTGAAAGTGATCCAAACCGTTAGAACCGTAAACCGGCCGTATCTCACAATCCGGAATGAGTTTTGGGACATATAATATATCAATTTGGGGTAGCTCGAGCTACTTTAGCCAACCAACCCTGCTATGCCAGGTTGCCCATGCCCGAATCGTGAGATTCGACCATATCGCCGGTCATTAGGCTAGTTTATTTTCAGTTTTACTATTTATAGTAAGTTTTAATTCGATCATAACTTTGGATCTGTAGGGTTTTAGAGTTAGTGCCCAACATGAAAAGGGCTTAGAATATTTAGTAGAACAACTTGGTTGGGCCCGTTTGATAACTTTCTATTTTTGGCCGAAAACCAAGAGTTCTAGTAGGATTGAATGACTTCTATAAATAGTAAGTTTACTATTTATATAAAGTTGCGTTTTCTAGGAGTTTTAGTTTGAGTTGGAGTCTGATACTTTACCTAGGGTTTAGTTTCCTATTTATATGCATTGTAATTCCGTTTATTATTCATTCAATTATCAAAAACATTATTCAAAATTAATTTCCTTTTTTATTACCCTTCTCTTTCTTCTCGTGGATTCGAGAAACTCTCGGTTAGGGAGACGGTGATCGACCTACCACGTCCTCCTTGCGTCAGCGCCCCATTCCCCTCTCTAATGCATCCAAAACCCGCCCTATCTAGTAGAAGGGACTCCCTCGCCTCCAACGGGAGACCCAAAAAAAAAGGAAAAAAAAGAGGAGGATTGAGAAGCCGAAACCAAGCGAGCAAGAGAATCCGCCACCACATTGCTTCCATCAAGTGTAGTACTCTGCCATCTCTCTCTCCCTCTCTCTCTCTCTCTCCATATCTTTATATAAAGCTCCTGATCTATCTCTTCCATCTTCTTATCTTCCAAAACTCCAAATTCCTATCTCCTGTATAGAAAACGCCACATAAAAATTAAAAAAAAACCTTTACTTTCACCACGGAGATGGGATCTTATGAAAGAAATCTCTTGCCAGCAATTTCCTTCACTTTCATCATCTTGATATTGACCTTCCCATCTTTTGTCGCTTCAAGGCCGTTTGATGGAAATTGGAGATCGAAGAACCGAATCTTCACATACCCCTGTGCCACCTTCCTGGCCTTCATGGTGCATAAGTGGAGTAGGGCATGGTGGCAGCTGCCCACTTACTGAAAAAAACTTCATGGGCCACTCAGTTCACACAACACGATTATCCATTTCGGCACCGATGCTATTGAAACTGAAACTCTCCACCAAGAATGTTTATTTGCCATCCACTCAGTTCATGGATTCAACCGGAATGTTTATTTTCCATCCAACTTGATGACAAGGTCACAAACACCTAGATGAAGAGACCGCACAAATATCATCATGATGCAAAGCTGTTTTGGCCCACAGGAAGTTTTTAATGGTCAATCGCCACTGTTTCCTATAATACACGCCAAAACAATATTTTTGCGATGGACCAAATCCGTCGTAAATCACCATTAGTGAGGGACTTCGTTCGCCGGGTGGACCGTCGCAGTTTACTGCATTGCAAAAAGTTTGCGGCCGATGTTATCTGAAGCTAAATTGCAATGGATCTTGTCCGTCACAAATAAGTCATCAAGGCGAAAATGTTGTGACGGATTTTGGTTTGTTGCTAAATTTTCTGCAAATAAAAAATCATCATTATATCTGAAACATGAGTATCGATTTTATAATCCAAGAAAAAAAAAATACAATTTAACTGTAGGAGGCCACTTGGATATTTGCAACTGGAACGGCTGTTTGTAACTGGAATTGAGCCATCATAGTATCGAAGGATGTTGCAAATGCTTTTCCTCCAAAGAATGATGGTGCAAGGAGTTGTTTTCTTCGGTTCTTTGGGACATCTCCTGCACGGATTGGTTACAACAATAAAATTTGCAAATATGTATCTATAGAATGGTTTTCTATTTCTGTAACAAATAAAGATTTAATGTTTCTGGTAACTTTACTGTTAGTCAAAATTCCCTATAGCAATAGCAAAAATGCTATTGTTGGTTTTGAACATTGACCAAGAACCAGAATAAGCAACTTGTCCAAATCTAATTAAGAAGCCAAATACTAATATTCCTCAACAGTTTCGCAAAGAAATATGTGCTTGGATTATGATGACATGACAATCAAAATTATTCCACTGATTTTGTAAATAGGAGTATCTCTACTTTGTCACACTTGGACGTGCCCAGCCTTCTCCTCTGTTGCCATTAGCCTGCAAACATGAGAAGACGATTTGGGCAAGTTAGTGAAAAAAGTTGTTTTCAAGTTGTCAAACGGCATTACTGTGTTAAGAATCAAATAGGGTTTCAGGGATCACCTGCTCAATCTGCTTGATAATACAAGCAATTACTTTATCCTTGTCTCAGCACCAGGATTTCTCAATTAGTCAGTCATCAAATGCATCACCCATGCTCGGTTGCAAGACCCGTTTGGCTACATCACTGTAAGAAGGGGAAAAAACCTATGGCTGCACCAATACAAAACTAAAGAAGATCTCCAACCAGTGCCAACAGACAAATAAATACCAAAGTAAGAAAATCATGAATGTGGGACTCTTTCATTGCATTAGTTGCATTTTTCAACAAGGCCTGGCCAAGAATATAATGGTTGGAAACATCAATAGTAGAGGAACATACCATTGCAACCATCAAATACCGATTGCATAACCAGGGATGTAACGCCCCAAAATTTCAGCTCTCGTGGACAACACAATGGGCCGAGTTTTCGGGTGTTATCTAGAATGTGTTAAGGATATATTTCTGCACATTCATCTTTATTTCCCATATTCATGGCATTCATAACAAAATGACAGAATTCAAGGTTCTTATTTGAAGTTTTTTAACTCTACGTTATCAAGATAATGTCCATAAATCATACAAATTACATAATATTCTACTTTTTAGTCTCAATGAGAGGCTTATTACAAGTTACGTGAAAATAAATCTACTCTACAAAGATAATAAACATAATCCAGCTTTAAGCCGCTTCGATTTCATCGTCCGTCACTTGCTGCCACAAGTCTTCGAGCACCTCGTCGTAGTGTTCAATTCTCTTACTGGATCTTCACCTGAATTATCTGAGATGTGGTTGGATAGCGTTAAACGCTATCATAGTGGGGAATATCCCTTTAAGACAATCATGATAATAATGGCACAATAAATACAGAGTAAGCACAAGCAACATATTATCATTTAATCCAATCAAAACAACTTAGTAAAAGATCTTTATTAATGCAATGCATGACATGCATGCTCTGGCAAAGGCACCCTGACCAAATGAGACGGGATCACTCCACTATTCTCACCAGCCACTAGTCACCAGAGGTTCTAGCTAGGACAGGATCACTCCACTCTTCCCATGCACCAAAACCCAACTAGTGAAACAGGCCCATGCACACTTTCACTAGATAACGAGAGAGAAACGGGCCCATGCACACTTCCTTTAACACCCGAGAGGCTGACCCACCAAGACGGGTCCAGTGAATTCATGATTAATTTCACCTTTAATTAAGTAAGTTTAGCATCTAGCCAATTAAACGATGTACACGTCTAATGATCACCCCTTACCCCGGTCGGTTCAAGAGTCATCACATTCATCAATTCCATACTTCAGTAGATCCATCACGGGTAGCGAATCAATAAGGATCTATTGGCACGTATCCAACAATGTGCACACAGTAGTGCCAAACTCAACATCATGGCTTATGCAACCAACAACACATACACGGTAATGCCACTATTTAATTCCCAACGTCAAGGTACATTCATTCAATAAGACACACGGTAATGCCGACTTTCACAATAAGGCATATTCATCCAAAATCTCCACATGGTAATGCCAACGTAACAAGGCCTTGCACAACTTCTTCTCTTTACATCATACGGTTATATCAGTATCGGGTTAAGGGGCGTTCATTAGCATAACATCCATATACAATATCCCATAGCAAACAAGACATCTATCATCATGAGCATGTAACAACGTAAATCAAGCATAATCTCCTCATAAGTATGTTTATCATCACAATTCCTTTTCCAACCACTTACGCATAGTTTATACATCAAAATTCAACATACACAACAAGGAACATCATACAATTCATATTTACATGGAAAGATTTCAACAAGCACGGTTTCAAAAAGTCATGTAACAAAATCCTAGTTTCCAAGCATAAAATCAACATACAATTTAATATTATCGTAGATGGGCTTAAAGGAAATCCCCACCTCATGATAGTGGATGGTTGGAGACGCTACTAAGGCTGCGAAATCAAGCTTGAATTCAAACCTACATAGTTGAATGGGAAAAATATGAGATTGGGGTGTAGATATGTATGATTTCATGGTTTTGATCTCTTAATGTTAAAATCTCATCTAGGGTTAGGGTTTAGGCTAGGTTTAGAGATTTAGATCAGGGTTAGATGGGCCTTACCTTATTCAGGAGTATGAAGGCTCGATAACTCGGCCGAGTCGACTCAGTCTTGACTCACTCTTCTTCTTTCCTTCTTCTTCTTTCTCCTTCTTTTCTTTCTTTCTTTCTTTCTTTCTTCTTCTTCTTCTTTCTTTCCCTGGAAGGACTTCCCAGTGGCAGCAACAGAGCCGTGGGCCCTCTCTCTCCCTCTCTCTCCCAAACAACTCTCACCTTCTCTCTCTCTCTCTCTTGATTTCTCTCTCCTCATGATCGGTCTTTCTCTCTCTCTCTACTCACGGCCTCTCTCTCTCTCTGTGGGCGATCTCCAAAGGAAGGAGAAACAGATGGGAAGATGTATAACTCACCTAAATCGATGGGAAGACGCGGTGCCAAAACGAGATCCGGTTTTGGTGTTGGCACCGCCTGACACACACCCTGTTCGACTTTTTTGCACTAGATCGACCGAGAACCGTAGGAGGGCTTGGTGGGGTCCACAAGAAGCTATGGTTGAAGTTTGGAGTGCTCATGCAAAGTGGTGGGTCAGATCTTGATCTTTCTTTGTTTGGACGTTAGATTGAAATGAGCCATATAGGTGATGGTTGGTGGAGATTTTTAAACGAACTTCCTTTGGTTGGCCGGTGATTCGAATGGACAGAGTGGATTTGACAGTGGGGTCCACTTTGATAGACGGTGTGGGGTGCATGGACGGACACCGTCGTCCGCTGTTGAAGCAACGAAGAAGACGGTCGTGCGCACGCGGTACGGAACCGCGTGCGGCATGGCTGTCTCCACAGGTGGGGTCCACTAAGGTGGGTCTGGTTGATCCGGCCCACTAGATGTGTTAACATCATGATTTTAACCATTGACATGAATTTTGGGTTGAATCCGAGTTGTGCTGGGCCGTCTATTGACCATTTTCTGATTAGGGCACTTGCACACTGATCGGAGAGCTGATTTTTTACCTGTACGGTTATTTTGGACCAGATAGATGATATACAAGGTTTGGAGCTTAACTGATCAGCAAAAACTGGTTTACTGAAAGCGGGAGGTTTAAGACAGTGGCATTTTTGTAATTAACTGAAAATAGTGAGATTTTTGAAATCCGGTCTTTCTACAATGTTTATAGGGTTATTCTAAGCAACTTTTGTAAAGGATTATCGAATCTCCTATGGATGGTCCATTGCTTTCAAAACAAGATAAACGTACGATATAAATTCAAAACAAAATTTTGAAAAATTCTGAAAGAAGTCTCGAAATTCCGGGGTGTTACAAAGGATCTCGTCTTGGATAAAATCATCGAGTGATGCTATCATATAGGAAGTCTGTGGTCTCGGGTGCCTAGACTTAGGAGCCATAGTCTCCTGTTAAAGAAAGAAATTTGGTCATGGTTCAAACAGGTCTAGGTTTAATACTACAAGACGGTATACGCATTTACAAGCATAAGGAATAATTTGACAGAAATGGATTGTTGGTGTCTACCGGTCAGACTTATAGGACCTAGACTCACACTTAGGATTTTCATGCCCAATCCGTAAGTCGGAATGAGTTTAAATTTAGAACCTAACACTTCGACTATTTGGCGCACCATTAGAAAAAAAAATTCAAGTCGAATCTCCTATATTTTGTTTGGGTTTCTCCCCTGGTAAATCACAAAACCCTGTTTTCTTATATCTAACTAGAGGAAGAGTTTTTGAAAAGTTCAAATTTCAAATTTTCAAGAATGTCCTTTTTGTCAAATTTCAAGAGTGTTTTTGTTTAATCTTTACACAACTTGGTGAATGATAGTTCTCCCACGGTACCTAAGTTTTTGCTTTGAAGTTCAAACGACTATCGTAGAAATTTTCAAGGAAGCCTAAAATTTTGGGTCTTTATGTTCTCAAATACTCTTAATTTTAGGGCAAGTCATTTAAGTTCAAGTTTCTAATTTCCAACAACATAACATCGAGAGTCATTTGAGTTTGTATAATTCTCATTCCTCAAAGCCCAATTTATCTAAACTCTTGCTTTGATACTAACTTGTAACGCCCCGAATTTCGTAAGTTGATCCATGTCAACACTGGAAGCATGTTCTGGGCATTCGAGAAAGACAAGACCATGATCAAGAAAAGATAACAGCTTTTTCCCATCTAGGTAAATGCAAAGGCTCCACTTGAACAAGCGGTTGTTCTTGCATCTCTCTTGAGAAAGCTATAAATAGCAGAGGCAAATACAAAGAGAAGCCCAAATCTTCACTCCAATAAAGAACATAAATCAATCAAGCACAACAATGTTTATCTTAGCTTAGCCTTTCCACCACTCATCAGTAATGGGCCTTTAGCATAGGGTTAGTTTCAGTCCGTCCTGCGCATATACCAGAACATCTATTATTTGTAGTCAGTAGTTGTAATCCCCTTCCATCTACACTTGCGTGCCAGACTGAAGGAATATCTTAACTTTAGGATACGTCCACCTATGCTTAGACATTGGGTTGACCATAATTGAAATCTTCAGCTTTGCATTGATCTCGCTCATCAGCACGTTGCTCCAAGAGTACCTTGATGGACTCATCTAAGTCCGCTTTAGTGGTAAGTTACACTCATTTTTGCATATCCATCCTTTCGATTTATTTCCAATCAACCATACAACTGTTGCGCCTTCGTAAGTAGCTTGGTTTCCAAGGTAAAAAACAACTCATTTTACAGAACCCCGATGTTTGCCAATCGCCTAATTGACGTGCGTGCGCACAATTGGCTGAATAGATGGTTGGTCTGCCGACCGCTCGACTAAGCACCGCTCTATCTCAATATTAGGGCCAACTATGATCATGGTTTGAATTGGACCAACAAATTCTGGCACGCACACAAAGCAGCATACATACCTTGGCACGGCTGAAAAATCACACCAACCAAAAGAAGTGAAGATTGACGAGTCCAAGTCTGGGAACATTGACAGTGTGCCAAGATCGTCAACATTCTCCTGTAAGGCATACTTGATAGCATAGCAACAAATCCCATTATCGACGGAGAATCTTTTGGTGATATTATTAGGAAAATACGGCAAAACATAATTTTTTTATATAAATTATTAAAAGTATTAAATTTAATATAAATATATAAACTAAACTATTTTAGCTTCTGAAATATTTTTTTCATTAAAATTGTGATAATTTCTCAATAGAATATATAAATTAAAAAACAATCCGGAGAAACTAAACTATTTTAGCGTCTGAAGTCATTTTTTCATTAAATTTGTGATAATTTCTCAATAGAATCAGAAAAAGTAAAAAAAAAAAAAAAAAAAAGCCTCGAAAATCTCAGGATATTGTAGCGCAAAAAATGGTTTCATGAAATTTTGGTGGTAATGTGGACAAATAGGTGGCATTGAAAATGACCATCTTTCTATTTTCAATGAGGAAATCAGGTGGCTAAGATTCTCCGAACAGTGTGATTTTCAGGGCACCCTCCATCCACAATGTGGCCCACTATTTGGACGGTCTAACCCGACACACATGTATGGCAAGAAAAGTGGCTGAGTCACCGCCCTTGTAACTTGACATTGGACCCACGACTACTCCAGCCCAAGTTTCCTAGGTGCAGATTGGACGGTGCTCTGTGGGCCCCACTATGATGTATTTGTTTTATCCATGCTGTCCATCAAAAATTTCAAATTAATTTATGACATAATGCCAAAAATGAGGCAAATTCAAATCTCATGTGGGCCACACTACAAGAAACAGTAGTGATTGAACACCTATCGTTAAAAAAAAAATCAGTGCCATAAAAGTTTTAGATGAAGCTGATATTTGTGGTTTCCCTTCATCAAGGTCTGTGTTACCTAATCCATGGATTAGATGGAAAATAAACATTATAGTGGGCATTCAATCACCACTCTTTTCTTGTGGTGTTGTCCACTTTAGATTTAGATTTTCTCATTTTTGCCCTCATGCATGCCCTAAAATGATCTTGAAAAATAGATGGATGGCGTTCATACAACAAATATATCATGGTGGGGGCCCATAGACTAGCCCGGTCGGAAATTGGATTGTGTCCTGAGTAACTCAGCAGGCTCTTATAGTATTGAGTAAACTCAGTTGGGCCCACTGTAAATGTATGTAGTTTATCTACACTGTCCATACGGTTTTCCAGATCATTTAAGGGGTTGAAACTAAAATTGAAGCATATCCAAAGCTCAGGTGGACCATTCCACAAGAAACAATGGTGGTATAATGATTTCCACCGTTGAAACCTTTCTAGGGCCCTCAGTGATGTTTATTTCTCATCCAACCTGTTCACAAGATCACACAGACATTGATGAAGGGAAAAAACAAATATCAGCTTGATCCAAAACTTCCCCGGCCCCCAATAATTTTTCAACGGTACAGGTTCAATTCACAGTTTTTCCTGTGGTGTGGTCCACTTAAGCTTTTCTAAATGCTTCATTATTATTTTGAAGCCATAAAATTATCTGTTAAAATGGTTGAACGGAGTGGATGAATTATGTAAATCATGGTGGACCCCGCAGAATTTACTCAGTACGCTTAGCGTACTCAGTACACAATCGGCTTCCTTTCCTGCCGGTCGCTATCAGCCAGCTGAGTCATACCATGTCACCCCATTTCCAAAGAACGATCTCAAATGAGGAAAATGAGGCCGGCAGAGGATGATCATCCACAGCAGTGACAGCATGGATATAACCAATCCAAACCGTTCATTTGATGCGCCCTATCAAAAACAGTCCATATGCTAAAAATCACTTTGGAACCCTAAATCTCCAAATTATTTCCATCAATCCCATGGTTAAAAGTTCATTAATAGGAGATTAATTAGGATCCACAGGTTAATCTGATCACAAGGCTATACCACATCTACGATTATGCAGTGGGCCACGATTTGAATAGTTTGGACCAGGTGGATCTAATCCACGTAAAGTTCTCTATCTACATCAACAAATAGTCAGGCTGCCACGTGACTACTTGCAGTCCCGCAACTGTTTTCTGAAAATCCATGTTACAACTTAGTAAACGGTAAACCAAAGAACAGATTCACCATTTTCAAAAAGGAATGCTTCCAACCGTCCACTTTACGCCTGGACTGCATGTGCTGCAAGGTGGGTCTTTCAGATCATGACAACTGACGATATAGAAAATAGCATTGCTGGATAGCAAATGGACTATGAAATATAAAATTATCATCTGTCCAATCGACAATGAGTGAAATCAGATGGTTGAGATTGAAATCAGATGGTTGAGATGGTCGACTATTGAAACATGCTCAATTCACAAAAAGACTTTGATTTTGGACGGCCCAGATATCTACATGCATGTTACGTACATGGTTGTATTACACGTAATCAAGTGCCTTGAATCTACCCAGGTCCATAGCTGAAGTGGCAGACTGAGTGAAGATAGCCTGGTTTCAACACTGAGGTCATAGTATCGATTCCATAGTGGATTGGCAAACATTGTGATGTGATTAACAGGGGTGGGTGGGTCGGTGTACTAATAATGGGGTTTGAGCTAACCCCATTAAAAATAAATAAATAAATAAAACGTGCCTTGAAATCAGGCGAAATATCCAGCCTTTTACTTGGCCTGGTCCGAGCACCACACGTCAAAAATCAAACCATTGAACCCCGACGATTCAACAGTTTGACTGCGACTCATATGAACTTTGCCTTCAGTCACAGTTAAACGCTCTCCCTAGCTATAGCACGTACAAACGCAAGAGGTGATTGTCTTACTGTTGAATTAGTGGGCATTTAATGGACGGTTAAAATGAAATCAATCCAACCTTCCATTTCTAACAAACAAGTGTCCTACTGTGACTCAACGAGAGTGGCCTACGTACACAGCTTAGTCTGTTAACTTCGGTGACGTTGGGTACTACCCCACCAGGAATTGGCAAGAGACGGAAGTTCCTGTCAGGGGCTCTGTGGGCCCACCATGATGTATGTGTTTCATCCATGCCATCAATTCAATTTAAAAGATCATTTTGGGTGATGAGCACAAAAATGAGCTCACGTGGACCATACCATGAATACCTATGGCTGAAAACCTCTTCTTGGCCGCGGAAGCTTTGGATCAAGCTGATGTTTATGTTTTCCCTTCATCCAGGTCTATGTGATCTTATGGACGGGTTGGATAGAAAATAAAATCACGATCGGCCTTAGGATGGTTTCAACAGCGAGGGTCATTCTCACTACTGTTTCATGTGGTGTGGTACACTTGAGCCTTCAATCTACCTCATTTTTTGGGTCATGTACTAAAATGATCTTTTAAAATGGATGGATGGCTTGGATAAAACACATATATCACAGTGGGCCCCACAGAGCCCCTGACAGGACCGTCTCTAGCTAGGTCCCGGTGGGCGTCCGCGACCGTTTAACTTTAGGCATATATGGCACGTGTTCAATTGGAGAGTACATACGTATCAAGCCTAATACTCTGCCAGTATAAAATACGCCACCGAGGGAGGAAATTGCCATTGAGAAAATTCTCTCTCTCCATGTCTCTATATAAAGCTCCTCCATCTCTTCCATCTTCTCATCGTCAAAAACTCCCCATCAAAAAAAAAGGAAAAGGAAGAGAAAATCCTCAAAATTCACCACGAAGATGGGCTGTCATGGAAGCAATCTCTTGCCAGCAATTTCCTTCATTGTCATCATCTTGCTATTGACTTTCCCACCTCTCATCGCTTCGAGGCCGCTCGATGGAGATTGGGCATCGAAGAACGGAATCGTCATATTACAGTCCCTCCAGCATACCCCTGTGCCGCCTTCTGGCCCCTCAGGGTGCACAAATGGAAAGGTGAAAGGTGGCAGCTGCCCACTTACCGAAAAGAACTTCGTTGGCCACACCCCTAGTGGGCCACCTAGTTGGCACGACACCATCGTCCATTTCGGTACCGTTGCTATTGAAAGTGAAACTCACCAACAAGATCAAGGGTCTTGATCTTCTTTATTGGTTGAGTTTGGAGCAAGCATCACGAACAGAAACATATGGCAGTGATTCTGCTCTTCTTCTTCTTTTTTCTTTTTTTTCTTTTTTCTTTTTTAATCCATTCGATTTTTATGATAATTCATTTATTGTAGTTTAGTAATTTAACTGGGAATTCAAATTCTCAGATATTAGATTATTTAGGAAATCGAGATTCTTTGTATTTTTGTTTTTGATAATCATGATTTGTACAGTCCAGTTTTCAAGTGTTTGGTTGTCCCACATAAAATCCACATCTTGTTTTCTACCGATTATATCACTTGTTTGCCACTTTAGAAATTGGAATTCCATATAAGTTATTAGCTTTTGCTACTATATCATTGTTGGATGAGCCTTTAAACTGTGCCTTTTCTGGGTGCTCAAACCGGTCAGATGACCAGTCTACGCATTTGGCCTAGAAACACAGCGAGGCTGTTGGATTGTTTTCATGCATGCCAGACCGGTCGGGTGACCGATCTGCAGGGGGCTCCGACCGGTCGGGCAATCGGTCGATGGTGAGGTAGTGTGCAAAATTTGTGTTTTATTTTCCCCTGGGCTGTTTTATGCTAGGTCCGACTGGTCGACTACGCATGCAGTTTCGTACACAGTTATGCGGTAGTGCATAAGATGTTTCTAAATTGGGATTTCTTGCTATAAATATAGCATGTATCCGAACTTAGATGTAATCCTAACGTGTCTGAGGTTTACTAATCACATTAGGAAGAGGGGAGAGAATTTTAAGAGGGAGAGAGCTTGGGTTTTCTCGGTTTTCCTTGCTTGTGGGCTATTAATCTCTATAATTTTCTATTAATTATAGTGGATCGCTTTGTGCCATGGTTTTTTACCTGTTGTGAGCTTTTTTCATATAAAATCGGATTGTCTCTTGTGGTTGAATGCTTGTGTGGATTGGTTTCATTGTGTTTCTCGTTTGATCTTATATACTGCTGTGGTATTTGTTTGGCTTCTGCTTCCGCTACCGGTGCCCCTATTCCCAACAATCATACACTCCCAATTATGGATGAATGGGGTGCCAGAAGAGGCTATATATCAATGCTTCTATTGCGTAGTGTGCACAACATTATATACAGACCAAAAGGTTGGGCTCACAATAAGAGAAAAGAAATGGTAGGTTGGTACAACGTCCCACCCGTCCAAAAAGTTGGGATCACGGTACAAAACTCAAACTGAGCCACTCATCCGGCGGTCCACACCATAAGTAACAACAGGCAACCTCCAATCTAATCCAAATAAAGCACATGTATGGCCCACCTGATAAGTAGGTTGGCTTCATTTTTGTGTTAGGTGAGATTTAATAGAATAGATGCCATGCGATTAATAAGTTGTCATTATCCATGACATGTCTTCCAGTGTTTGAGTATTCCAAACCAACTAAAAGTTCACCTGGATGGGCCCATAGGATTTGACTATATCTACAAGATTTTAAGGACCTTTACACAGAGTTAAAGATAAACAACTCATGTCTAGTGATTCACTTAAGTACTATTTGAGTGGAAAGGAGTTAATCACCCCCTCTCATCCTGTGATTAGGATGCCATCAGACATGATAAACAGTTTAAATCGATTAAAAGATAACCTAATGGACTATTGAGTATTTTCTCATTGTTCCTCTTAATTTTCTCCCTTTAGATATAATGGTGATTATATCTATCACATTTGAACTCTCCACCTTACCATAATCCTCTCTCATTTGAATTTAAATTCAAATAATAACTTCAAGAGAGGCTAGAGGAAAGTATATATATCTACCCAATGATATTTTAAGTAAAAAATATGGGACTCCCCCACTAGCAATTGGTTATAAGTGGGCCTCATTAACCCATATCCAACATCTCCCACTCAATCATGTTGTAGAAGCAGGACAATATAAATTGTCCTTTTAACTTATCTCATAATAATCAAAATGAAACAAACATGATCTAAAAATTAGAAGTGTGATACCAACTGAAAATATTTCGAGGAATTGGACTCAAGGGTTTTTAAGGTTTAGGTTTCTAGGACTATGAGTTTCAAGCCTTTGATCTTAGTCATGACATAGTTGGTCGCCTCATTTTGAGTGGGGTGTCTACAAATGACTTTCTTTAATAAATGTTGCACAATTGAATGCCAAAGCAAGTAGATACTCCACCATACTTGTTAGGCATAGATTTAATCAGGTTTATTACAACCAAAGTGATATTATCAAAAGATCGTCTAATGAAAGAAAAACACTAGGCGTGCAAAAAGGTAGTAAAGACATTGTGATTGTTCTTGAGCTTCTTGGTATTACATGTATCTAATCACAACCATTTCACATAATCACTGGCACTTGGCATGGAGACTGTCTATAAGTTTGGATTTTGGTGGGATAACCGTACATGCACTTTGCGACCTTATGGGGATCCGACCACTTCGGAACAAGAAAGTGGATTCCCTATGCTACGTGGTCACCCTATGATCACCTGCAAGTCCTGCCATTAAAATGGGTAGTTGCCCTGTCCTGTGTGGTCGTACAAGGATCTAACCACCACACTTAATCAGTTAGGCTATGTAGGTGTCCTTAAATAGAGACACTTATGTTATTCCTTGCCATTCGATACTTTTCAACATTTATACTTTCAGTTATAATAAATCTTTCCATTGGTTGAGCGACAATTTCCCTAACCATATTGCGGGCAACCATACCGACGCATGCATCCTGATGGGGACGGTAAAAATTTCATTTTTCCATATGAGACGTGCATCATTTTTGAGTGCATGAGCATGAACAATAACTCCACGCAGGAGTATCAAAGTGTTTTTCTCACGCAGAAAAGAACGTCACATTCTGATTCTGTACACGTCTCCGGCTGCAATAGTCGAGGAATGGATTGTATATTCACAGAAAGGGACTGTTCGGTCAAACAAATTCTTGATGGACCACCAGGAGAGAAATCACGCCAATAGGATGATCTGACCATCTGATTAATGGATTGCAAAATCGATGGTCCAGAGGCACCATGGATTGCTTACATCTTTCAAGAGTCGATTTGATCTGAAGAGCCCTGAATCTGTTTCTTGGAGAAAACCAACAGTTACAACAACGAGGGACATTATGTGAATGGTTAAGATCATTTGACTAATAAGTAATGGAACACCATACACTGACGGATGCGGATTGGGTACTACCCCTCACGCCAGTAGCTATGAATGGACTGGGGTTCTGAGTGGCCACCGTGAAGTACATCCATTTTTCCATCTCATTTTAGGATACAAGCCCAAAAATGAGGCAGTACCAAGGCTCAAGTGAACCAAACAATGGCTAAACACTTACCATTGAAAAGTTTTGGATCAAGTTGACATTTGTGGTCTCCCTTAATCCATGTCTATATGACCTTATGAACATGTTGGATGGAAATTAATTGTTACCGTGGGACCAAAGAAGGTTTTTAAGTGTAGGTGTCACTATCACCGCTGCTTCCTGTGATGTGGTCCACTTTTTTTTTCTTTGTAAAGAAAGAATATATTCATAATAAAAGGACGAATGACTGGGAACCTGCCTATTGTAATGGGCCATATACAAAAAAAACCATCCCTTACCCCCAAAACCTACACAAAAAGCCCCTAGTGGCACCTGACCATCCCAATCCCAACATTGTCAAGAACTAGCAACCCCCGGATCAATCTAGGCAGGTCGACTAAGGCTAGAGAAAACTCTGTTAGGCAATCCCTCACTAGTGAACCTTGCCAAATTACCATCAGCTACCGCATTTCGTTCATGATAAGTATGACTGAATTGGAGATTGAGCGGGCTATACTTTTTATTGATGGAACTTATGGTATACCAGATCCGCCTCCAAGGAGTTGAAGCTTGGGTATTGGAGACCACATCCGCAATAAATCTCGAATCAGTCTCAACAATAATATTAGAAAGCCCCTTGTTCGCCGCAATTTTCAAACCGTCAACCATGACTTGTGCTTCAGCAAATTAACATGTTAGTGGTCTGGCCATAAAAATTGTGGAAAGCAAAGATCAATAGCCTGATAAGATTCCTACACACTCCTCTCTCTCTCTCGGGTTGCCTCTTGAGGATCCATCCACATTTAATTCTAGCCATCCCCTGGCAGGTTTTACCCATTTCACAACTTAAAACTTCCTATCTCTACGTGTGCTTTTACACACAATCCCAATGGCTTGTAGAGCGAAGGCTTCTCTCCTCGAACCTATTGCTCTTTGAAAAGGATGTGCTAACCTCTCGAAGCCAGCGAGAAATTTTGGAGATGACTTGGGTTCTGCCCCTCAAATCTGGACGCATTAGGACTCAACCAGATTTCCCAAGGGGGGGGGGGGGGGGGGCTAGTAGAAATTTGAAAAAGGAAGATTTGTTGGCCTTAGAAATCCAAAGATTGATACTTTGTTGGATTGAATGATTGGAGAGCATGGGCACACCAAACAAAGCAGCAAAATGACCCCATACCTTGGTGGCGATTATGCCGTGGCAAAACAAATGGTCCAGGTCCTCCACTTTGCTAGAAGGAAGAGAAGCCTAGGCCGAGCAGGAAGTGATGTGGTCCACTTGAACCTTGGATCTACCTCATTTTTTTATCTGTACCCGAAATTTATATAGCAAATCGGATGGATAGTGTGAATAAAACCCATACATCACGGAAGCCCCTCAGACCACCCGTCGGTTCCTAGCTAAGAACATGTACGGGTAATACCAAATCTCTTACATACATTGATGTGATTAAGTGTGGTGTTACCTCGGTAATAGCTTAGTGGGTGTTACCCCTACCGTGTGGCCCACATGGATGATATTTTGTATATCGACACCGTCCATCCGTTTCTCCAGCCCATTTGAGGATGGGGTTCCATTCCGTTTCTCCAGCCCCACCATTAAAAATTCCAAAGAATCCATCTTAAGGTTTTTAATGGTCATTCATCATTGTTTATATTGATATTGATGCAGGGGAGGGTGTGACTCAACAAATCACCATCTCCCTAGTCGGATAAATGCCTTGAATCCACAAGGCCTCCGGGAACCCTCAACCGGACTTCGTCGAATCCATGAGGAGGGAGAAGAAAACAGAAAATAAATCCAAAAAAATTTGTAATAAATGATCGAATGAGAATTTACGTACTTACAATGCTTTAAATAAGAAACTAAACACTAGGTAAAAGTCTCATACTTTAACTCAAACTAAAACACCTAAAAAACGTAACTTATCATAAATAGTAAACTTACTATTTATAAAAGTCTCTCAATCATACTAGAACTCATTGTTTTCGATCAAAAATAGAAAGTTTTCAAACAGGCCCAACTACAATGTTCTAGTAATTATTCTAAGCCTTTCTCATGTTGGACACAAACTCTAAAACCCCTACGGATCAAAAGATACGATCAAAATTAATAAAACTTACTATAAATAGTAAAATTGAAATTAAACTAGCCTAATAACTGTCGATCTAGTCGAATCTCGTGATTTCGATATGGGCAACCCGGCATAACGGGGTTGGTTGGCTTTACTAGCTTGACCTACCCAAAAAATCTTATATTATATGTCTAGAAACTCATTCTGGATCACCAGATTCAACTATTTCACGGTCTTGATGGTCCGAATCACTTCCAACCCCGACCGGTCTTCTTTTGGTCCATCTGGACCTTGTAATAGTCGGGGATCCGCTCTCCATCAGATATGGTCCACCAAAGATTTAGATCTTTTTAGGGTTTGGGATAACGTACTAAAATGAGATGCAAAATCAGATGAACAGTGTGAATATATTAAAAAAAAAAAAAAAAACATCAACATGACCCCACACAGTTAGGGTAACACCCACTAAGCCGTTCCCCGGCTGACAGCTAATCCGCTCTCTCTGCATTGATGCTTGTTCTCTCGTATGAGGTCTGCCCACGGAAGTCAGACTGCCCAGCCTGAGTACGCCCTGGCCATACCGGGCCCGTATCCAAACCATCCATCAGGTGGGTCGCTTTCATCATGGATTTTAAAATCAGTCCAATCCAAGACTTAGGTGGGAGACATCATTTGAAACAGTGTCAAATCAATGCCTTTTTTTTCTTTTTTTTCTCTTCTTTTTTAGCACGACCCGGTCTGATCTCGATCCGGCTTGAACCCGAACAAGACCCGGCCCGACCGAAAGCACCCAAAGGTGATGCTGGTGTGTCTTGAACCTGAGACCAGCTGATTGATAAACTCGGACTCAACCAACGGCTACAGGCCCTTCCACATGAATGGTAGAATGTCCTGAAAGTCCATTCATCCTGAGATGGCGTGTCATATTAGCAGACTAGATGGCATATAAACACAGCTGTGGACCCTAAATGTAAGTTAAATGATTTTAATGGTAGACTTCCAATTTTGAATTGACCTCATTTTTGGGCTCCGTTCCAAACACAGGCCATGTGGATCTCATACACGTAAAGATCTCTATCCATATAGTCAGGCTGCCACGTGACTACTCGCAGTCGCGCAAGTGTTTTCCTGGAAATCCATGTTCCGACTTGGAAACCAAAGAACCTATTTACCATTTTCAAAAAGGAACGCGTCCAACCGTCCAGTTTACGCTTGGACTGCATGTGCTACAAGGTGGGTCATCCAGATCATGACAATTGAGCATATACAAAATAGCATTGTTGGATAGCCAATGGACGGTGAAATGTAAAATTATCATCTGTCCAATTAACAATGAGTGAAATCAAATGGTTGAGATCGTCCAATCAGGTGACTATTGAAACATGCACAATTCAGAAAGAGACCTCGATTTTGGACGGCCCAGATATCAAGTGCCTTGAATTCAGGCGAAAAATCCAACCTTTTACTTGGTCTGGTCCGTGCTCCACACGTCAAAAATCAAACCATTGAAGCCTGACGATTCAATAGTTTGACTGTGACTCAAATGAACTTTGCCCTGCCGGGTCACAGTCAAACGCTCTCCTATAACACGTACAAAACGCAAGAGGTGTGGTTGTCTTCTGTTGAATTTGTGGGCATTTAGTGGACGGTTAAAATGAAATCAATCCAACCGTCCATTTCCAACAAACAAGTGTCCTACTATGACTCAGCGAGAGTGGGCTACACAGTTTAGTATGTTAACTTCAGTGACGTTGGGTACTACCCCACCAGGACCTGGCTAGAGACGGACGTTCCTGTCAGGGCCTCTGTGGGCCCACCATGATGTATGTGTTTCATCCATGCCATCAAATCCATTTTAAAAGATTATTTTACGTGATGATCACAAAAATGAGGCAGATCGAATCCTCACGTAGACCATACCATAGGAAACAGTGAGGATTGAATACCTACCGCTGAAAACCACTTGTTGGCCACAGAAGTTTTGGATCAAGCTGATATCTATGTTTTCCCTACATCCAGGTCTATGTGACCTTATGAACAGGTTGGATAGCAAATAAAATCACGGTCGGCCCTAGGATGGTTTCAACAGTGAGGGTAATTCTCACTGGTCCACTTGAGTCTTCAATTTATCTCATCCTTTGATCACCCCCTAAAATAATCTTTCAAAATGGATGGACGGCTTGGATAAGATACATATATCACAGTGGGCCTCACAGAGCCCCTGACAGGACCGTCCGTCTCTAGCTAGGTACAGGTGGGTCCGCGACCGTTTAACCTTAGGCATTTATGGCACGCATCAAATACGCCACCGAGGGAGGAAATTGCCAATGACAAAATTCTCTCTCTCTCTCTCTCTCTCTCTCTCTCTCTCCATGTCTCTTTATAAAGCTCCTCCATCTCTTCCAACTTCTCATCTTCAAAAACTCAAACTTTCAATATTCTATACAAAGCCCCACATCAAAAAAAGAGAAAAGGAAAAAGGAAATCCTCTACTTTCACCACGGAGATGGGCTCTCATGGAAGCAATCTCTTGCCAGCAATTTCCTTCATTTTCATCGTCTTGATATTGACTTTCCCACCTCTCATCGCTTCGAGGCCGCTCAATGGAGATTGGGGATCGAAGAACGGAATCATCATATTACAGTCCCTCCTGCATACCCCTGTGGAGCCTTCGGACCATTCAGGGTGCTCAAATGGAAACGGGCAAGGTGGCAGCTGCCCCTAGTGGGCCACCTAGTTCGCACGACACCATCGTCCATTTCGGTACCATTGCTATTGAAAGTAAAACTCACCGCCATGATCAAGGGTCTTGATCTTCTTTATTGGATGAGTTTGGAGCAAGCATCACGATCAGAAACATGGAAGTGATCCTGCTCTTTTTTTTATTTAATCCATTCGATTTTTATGATAATTCATTTATTGTACTTTTGTAATTTAACATTTAAATTTATCTGGTAATTCAAATTCTCAGGTATAGATTATTTAAGAAATCCAGATTCTTTGTATTTTTGTTTCTGATAATCATGATTTCTACCGTCCAGATTTCAAGTGCTTGGTTGCCCCACTTTAAATCCACATTTTCTTTTCTAGAGATTATAACAAGTTCACTTGTTTGGACGGCCTTTTGGGGGGGGGGGGGGGGGGGGGGGTGCGCACACAAAACTTCAAGATTTCGCACCCCAACTACAGTGAAAATGGGATAAGATAATGTGGAAACACAATCAACAATCAATCACACGAACAAGGAATTTTTTTTTTTTTTTTTTTACATGGAAAACCCTCAAACAAAGGTAAAAATCACAAGACCTTGTGTAAATAACAAATCCACTATGTAAAAGGCTATTACACGACGATCACAAGCACACCCCGCTTGGATCTAATCAATCTTCACCCACAAGGGTGGATAACAATAAAAGAGAACTGAAAATTGAGAGATCTCAATGAATCCGAGGACGTAGGAGAAACCGAGATGTGATTTGCTCCGTCGATGAAGCGTCACGAGCAAAACCTCTTTTCTACTATCTTCCTCTCTGTGTCTTTCTCTTCTTCTTCTCTCTTTTTTTTTTCTCTCTCACATTGGACGTGTAGAACACCTATTACGATGCCCTAATCTCAATTTGAAAATAACTATATATCACTTCGCAAGAGATAGAGCCAAAACAGAAAACTGTGTTTCGCAGTCCGCGTGTCAATCGGGCACCCGATTAGACATTGTTGGGCACCGATGATGGGTAAAAATTGTCCATAGAGTTGCTAAAAAAAATCATTTGAATTTCGGCCGCCTGATCGAACCTAGTAAGGTGGCCGATCACCAAACGTCGGTCACCCAACTATCTTCAAAACTATCTAGAGACCAACTGTCCATCCGGGGCAAATTTTGGTCACCCGACTGAGACTGGTCGAGTGCCCGATGACCTCCCAGGCTTCATTCTCTCCTCTCCTCATGAGGAGGAACACCCCGTCACGGCCACTCTAGAAATCGAAATTTTATATGCTATTATATGCTCCAAACTATGGATGAATGGGGTGCACACAAAACTTCAAGATCTCGCACCCCAACTACAGTGAAAATGGGATATGATAATGTAGAAACACAATCAACAATCAATCACACGAACAGAAAAAAAAAAGTTTTTACATGAAAAACCCTCAAACAAAGGTTAAAATCATGAGACCTTGTGTAGATAACAAATCCACTATGTAAAAGGCTATTACACGGCGATCATAAGCACACCCCACTTGGATCTAATCAATCTCTACCCACAAGGGTGGATAACAGTAAAAGTGAATTGAAAATTGAGAGATCTCAATGGATCTGAGGATGTAGGAGAAACCTAGATGTCGTTTGCTATGTGGATGAAGCCTCACGAGCAAAACCTCTTTTCTACTATCTTCCTCTCTCTGTCTTTCTCTTCTTCTTCTCTCTTTTTTTTTCTCTCACATTGGATGTGTAGAACACCTATTACGATGCCCTAATCTCAATTTGAAAATAATTATATATCACTTCACAAGAGATAGAGCTAAAACAAAAAACTGTGTTTCACAGTCCGCGCATCAATCGGGCACCCGATTAGACACTGTTGGGCACCGATAATGGGCAAAATTGTCCAGAGAGTTGTTAAAAAAAATCATCTGAATTTCGGCCACCTGATCGAACCTAGTAAGGTGCCCGAACACCAAACGTCAGTCGCCCAGCTATCTCCAAAACTATCTAGAGACCAACTGTCCATTCGGGGCAAATTTTGGTCACCCGACTGAGACTGGTCGAGTGCCCGATGACCTCCTAAGCTGCATTCTTTCCTCTCCTCATGAGGAGGAACACCCCATCACAACCACTTTAGAAATTAAAATTTTATATGCTATTATATGCTCCAAACCATGGATGAATGGGGTGCACACAAAACTTCATGATCTCGCACCCCAACTACAGTGAAAATGGGATATGATAATGTAGAAACACAATCAACAATCAATCACATGAATAGAAAAAAAAAAATTTACATGGAAAACCCTCAAACAAAGGTAAAAATCATGAGACCTCGTGTAGATAACAAATCCACTATCTAAAAGGCTATTACACAGTGATCACAAGCACACCCCGCTTGGATCTAATCAATCTCTACCCACAAGGGTGGATAACAGTAAAAGAGAATTGAAAATTGAGAGATCTCAATGGATCCGAGGACGTAGGAGAAACCTAGATGTCGTTTGCTGTGTGGATGAAGCGTCACGATCAAAACCTCTTTTCTACTATCTTCCTCTCTCTTTGTCTTTCTCTTCTTCTTCTCTCTTTTTTTTTCTCTCATATTGGACGTGTAGAACACCTATTACGATGCCCTAATCTCAATTTGAAAATAACTATATATCACTTCACAAGAGATAGAGCTAAAACAAAAAACTGTGTTTCGCAGTCCGCGCATCAATCGGGCACCCGATTAGACACTGTTGGGCACCGATAATGGGCAAAATTGTCCAGAGAGTTGTTAAAAAAAATCATCTGAATTTCGGCCACCTGATCGAACCTAGTAAGGTGCCCGAACACCAAACGTCGGTCGCCCAGCTATCTCCAAAACTATCTAGAGACCAACTGTCCATTCGAGGCAAATTTTGGTCACCCGACTGAGACTGGTCGAGTGCCCGATGACCTCCTAAGCTGCATTCTTTCCTCTCCTCATGAGGAGGAACACCCCATCACAACCACTTTAGAAATTAAAATTTTATATGCTATTATATGCTCCAAACCATGGATGAATGGGGTGCACACAAAACTTCATGATCTCGCACCCCAACTACAGTGAAAATGGGATATGATAATGTAGAAACACAATCAACAATCAATCACATGAATAGAAAAAAAAATTTTACATGGAAAACCCTCAAACAAAGGTAAAAATCATGAGACCTCGTGTAGATAACAAATCCACTATCTAAAAGGCTATTACACAGTGATCACAAGCACACCCCGCTTGGATCTAATCAATCTCTACCCACAAGGGTGGATAACAGTAAAAGAGAATTGAAAATTGAGAGATCTCAATGGATCCGAGGACGTAGGAGAAACCTAGATGTCGTTTGCTGTGTGGATGAAGCGTCACGATCAAAACCTCTTTTCTACTATCTTCCTCTCTCTTTGTCTTTCTCTTCTTCTTCTCTCTTTTTTTTTTCTCTCATATTGGACGTGTAGAACACCTATTACGATGCCCTAATCTCAATTTGAAAATAACTATATATCACTTCACAAGAGATAGAGCTAAAACAGAAAACTGTGTTTCGCAGTACGCGCATCAATCGGGCACCTGATTAGACACTGGTGGGCACCGATAATGGGCAAAACTGTCCAGAGAGTTGTTAAAAAAAATCATCTGAATTTCAGCTACCTGATCGAACCTAGTAAGGTGCCCGATCACTAAACGTCGGTCACCCAACTATCTCCAAAACTATCTAGAGACCAACTGTCCATTCGGGGTAAATTTTGGTCACCTGACTGAGACTGGTCGAGTGCCAGATGACCTCCCAAGCTGCATTCTCTCCTCTCCTCATGAGGAGGAACACCCCATCACGGCCACTTTAGAAATCGAAATTTTATATGCTATTATATGCTCCAAACTATGGATGAATGGGATGCACACAAATCTTCAAGATCTCGCACCCCAACTACAGTGAAAATGGGATATGATAATGTAGAAACACAATCAACAATCAATCACACGAACAGAAAAAAAAGTTTTTACATGGAAAACCCTCAAACAAAGGTAAAAATCATGAGACCTCGTGTAGATAAGAAATCCACTATATAAAAGGCTATTACATGGCGATCACAAGCATACCCGGCTTGGATCTAATCAATCTCTACCCACAAGGGTGGATAACAGTAAAAGAGAATTGAAAATTGAGAGATCTCAATGGATCCGAGGACGTAGGAGAAACCTAGATGTCGTTTGCTGTGTGGATGAAGCGTCACGAGCAAAACCTCTTTTCTACTATCTTCCTCTCTCTGTCTTTCTCTTCTTCTTCTCTTTTTTTTTTCTCTCACATTGGACGTGTAGAACACCTATTACGATGCCCTAGTCTCAATTTGAAAATAACTATATATCACTTCACAAGAGATAGAGCTAAAACAGAAAACTGTGTTTTGCAGTTCGTGCATCAATTGGACACTCGATTAGACAATGGTGGGCACCGATAATGGGCAAAAATGGCTAGAGAGTTGTTAAAAAAAATCATTTAAATTTCGGCCACCTGATCGAACCTAGTAAGGTGCCCGATCACCAAACGTCGGTCGCCCAACTATCTCCAAAACTATCTAGAGACCAACTATCCATTCGGGGCAAGTTTTGGTCACCTGACTGAGACTGGTCGAGTGCTCGATGACCTCCCAAGCTGCATTCTCTCCTCTCCTCATGAGGAGGAACACCCCATCACGGGCACTTTAGAAATTGAAATTCTATATGCGATTATATGCTCCAAACTATGGATGAATGGGTGCCATAAGAGGTTATGTCAATGCGTCCATTGTGTAGTGTGCACAATATTATATACCGTCCAAAAGGTTGGGCTCACAATAAGAGAAAAGAAATGTTATAGTTGTTACAACATCCAACCTGTCTAGAAAGTTCGGATCACGATACAAAACTCAGACTGAACCACTCATCATGCGGTCCACACCATAAGTAACAACAGGCAACCTCCAATCTAATCCAAAGCACACATATGGCCCACGTGATAAGTAGGGTAGCTTGATTTTTGTGTTAGGTGAGATTTAATAGAATAAATGTCATGCATGCTCAATAAGTTGACATTTAGGCACGGAGAGGATAGGCCAAATCCATGACATATCTTTTCGTGTTTGAGGATTCAAAACCAACAAAAGGCTCCGATGGATGGGCCTATAGGATTTGCCTATATCTATAAGATCTTAAGGACCTTTGCACAAAGTTAAAGATAGACAACTCCCGTCCAGTAATTCACCTAAGTACTATTTGAGTAGAAAGGAGTTAATCACCCCCTCTTATCTTGTGATTAGGATGTCATTGGACATGATTAGCGATTTGGATCGATTAAAAGACAACCTAATGGACTATTGAGTTTTTCTCATTATTCCTCTCAATTTTCTCCTTGGAGAATTCTTTGTGTATTCTTTTAGCGAGAGAATGCCTCTTTTATAAGAGGAACGAAAAGATTAGGAGTTAAGATATAACGTTAATTATACTTATCACATTTGAACTCTCTACCTTACCATAATCCTCTCTCATTTGAATTTTAATTCAAATAACAATTTTAAGAGAGAGTGAAGAAAAGTATATATATCTACCCATCGATATTTTGAGAAAAACTATGGGACTCTCCCACTAGTAATTGCCCATAGGTGGGCCTCATTAGCCCATATCCAACATCTCCCACTCAATCATGTTGTAGAAAGAGGACAATATAAATTGTCCATTTACCTTGTCTCATAACAATCAAAATAAAATGAACATGATCAAAAGAATCAAAAGTGTGAGATGAATTGGAAAGTTTCCGGGAACTGAACTCTATGGTTCTTAGGGTTTATGTGTTTCTGGGACTTTAAGTTTCAAGCCTTTAATCTTAGTCTAGTTACGACATAGTTGGTCACCTCGTTTTGAGTGGGGTGTCTATAGATGACTTTCTTTGATAAAGGTTGGACAATTAAATGCAAAAGTGAGTGGATACTCCACCAGACTTGTTAGGCATAGATTTAATCGGGTTTATTACCATCAGAGTAATATGATCAAAAGATCATCTGATGAAAGAAAAAATCATGAGTGCCAAAAGGTGGCAAAAACATTTTGATTGTCTCTATGCTTCATGGCATTACAGGTATCTAATCACAACCATTTCATATCATGACTGGCCCTTTGCATCATGATTGGTATTTGGCATAGGGATTGTCTATAAATTTGGATTTTGGTGAGGTAATTGTACTTGTAATTTGTGACCTTATGGGTATCCAACTACTTCGGAATGAGAAAGCGGAATCCCTATGCTATGTGGTCACCCTATGATCGCCTACAGATCTTGTCATTAAAATGGGTAGTTGCCCTGTGCTTTGTGGTTGTACATGGATCTAAATACCACACTCAATCAGTTAGGTGATGTAGGTTGTTATGGGTTAATTTGGAATACCCCGCTATTGCGTGGTCAAAGCTACGCACAAGTGTAGACTGACATTCTCTATCTCTGTGCCCGAGCACTCAAACGTTCGGATCGACTGTGCCTGTATTCCGTTATACTCGATTATTTATTAAGCATAAGCGGTCGGCATTCCTTAGTACCTGAGCCGACTTCTGTAGACTTGAGTGGTCAGCATCTCTTGAATTTTTCGATCGCGCTTAAGTGGTCGTCTATTTCTACTACCTGCAACCAGCTTCTAACAAGCGGACTTACTAGCCAACTATACTGATCGAACGTTACTTCTCGAGCAATCAAGACTCTATCACGTGTCCCGCAAGTCACACGATTCACTTCTTCACTAAATAAGATAGATATCCATATTGCGCAGATAATCTCGCGGCTATCTCCAAGGCAATCACGTATCTAGCCATGATACATGACCCATCCTATGTTGGAAGAGAGATCCTGACAGAGTTAGAATCCTACTCAAATATGGTAATGATATACATTATAAAGACCTCTCCCTTCCACGCTTCAAGGTATGTATACAGAAATACTGAGATTCATTCCTCTTTAGTAATCATCATACGTATGCTAACTTAGGCATCGGAGGGCCATCAGCTGGAACCACTGGCGCCATCCTAACCCTTGGTGGTGTTTGCAGGTTCCTCATCATCCATCAATTCGACAACAAAGATTCAAGTTGGTCCGTGATCAACATCTGGTGATGAGATTTAACGTCAACATAGATGTCCCTAAATAGAGACACTCATGTTATTCCTTGCCATTAAACTTTTCAACATTTATACTTTAGTGATAATAGATCTTTCCATCGATTGAGTGACAATTGCCCTAACCATATTGTGGTTCAAGCACAACATTCATAACTTCATTTACAATAATGTGATTTAATATAAGTGGATCATTTTCAATAACGTATTCTAGTAGCTTTTATGCTACATATGAATCTAGTAAAGCTGGAAAGATCAAGAAAATGAAATCTAAGTTTATTATTGCGTTGGTGCCTATGGAGAAGTATGAAAGACTTCTTAGTGCCCCGAACACCATATGCTATAAAAGTTATTTTTTTCTTTTATTTATTTATTTTTTTACTAGATGCTCAACTTGGGGTTATAAGACTCCAAGGAAACTTTATTGTAATGAATTTTTAGGAAATTTCTCCATGTTTATTTTGAAAAAAAAGGAGTTCATTGATTCATAAGAAAAGAGTGGTTATGTGGTTTTTGTTAATTTGGCCTTCATTTTTATGAATTTGACCCGTACTTTTGTTACTCATTCAGAGATCCAACGGTTGTGATCAATATCGATATTTATTGGGATTTTTTTTATCATTTTTTAAAATGATCCGGCCATCATCTCGTCATTCGTTTGGTGATCCAATGATGACGAACAAACATGATTTTATTGGGATTGTTTGTGATTTTCTAAATTATACGGTTGATCATCTTGTCACCCATTTGAAGATCCAATGGTTATGATCAAAGCCAATTTTTATTGGAATTTTTATGTTTTGAAAATAATCCAATAGTTCATCTTACTATCCATTCGACGATCTAATGGTGACAATTGAAGTCGACTTTTATTGGGATTTTATTGATATTTAGAAATGATCTTACCCATCATCTGATCATCACCCGTTTGAAGATCTGATGGCTACGAACAAAGACGTTATTTATTATAAACAAGCCTGCTACACTGCCAAATTTACGATTAGTTTTAGGTATCATTAAAGTCTGCATTCCAAATTTGGTCAAATGGACTATGTTGCTCTTATTGTTGTGAGGGTATCACGCTTGTCTTTCTTTCTAAGAGGCAAGAGGGGGAGATTGGCATTGTTGACACTGAAGGTTCAGTACCAGTAAGAGCCTTAGTAGGAGAGTAGAAGAGGTAGAGCAACCATAGAAGTGGGCTGAAGTTATTGTCATGTCGGGTGCTTTAGAAAATTTCCCACTGCTCGAGTGATGTGGCCTTAAGGGGAGGACTTTCTTAGTTGGGTGTTTATTTGTTTGTATACATATTTACTCATTTTTTATTTTTTTAATATGTAATTATTTATAAAAGAAAATAAATGAAAAATATGTGCTAGTCTATTTGCATGATTCATGATTTGGATTTTGGTGCTTGGGTATGTAGCAATCAGACATTTTGATTTAACCATGTGTCCCTTCTAAATTTTGGGCAGACTCCTAGGGATTCCTACTTCCCAAGAAGTTTCTACCAGAAACTTACCCCTTAGTTTGTCTAAGGTTGAAAGATATTGAAACGTCGCTAATGTATCTTCCTTTCTTCGATCTATGTTTCCCTACTTTTTTTCTTTAAATCTATCAATTTTTATTCGTAACACCTTTTAGTTTTTTGCCACATCTGGTTTGCCCATCATTTTTTTTTTCTCCAGTGGTGTCCTTTTAACTTTAAAACACATCCTAGATATTTTATCTTTCTTAACACTTGATCATTGTGCCATTTTGCCCCTTGCATCATTTCAAATTTTCACCAAGTCTATTATATGTCCTCTATTTTTACTCGAAGCGCCCTTTCAAGTATTTACCTTGCTTGTTTTACTTAGATGCAGTTTTTCTTTTTCTTCAAGAGCTATAATTAATGATGGAATTTCTTCATTGTCGATCAATCTATACCTTTGTCGTAACGTATGATTTTGAAGCAACTAGGCCCGAGGCTTTTGACCAATTGGAGAAATTTTATTGGGAGAAAATATTTGGTTCATCCAAGAGGGCCAATGCTTAACTCCCTTTGATTTTCTTTCTTTTTTCTTCTACCATTTTTTCTATTAGGCTTTCATTTTTTTGAACTTTTACTCTTGAGATTTCTTGGGGAGAGATGGGAATTCTCATTCTAGTTGCTTGCCTCGAGCTACTTCATAATCACACAACTATTGACGTTATTGGGTCTTGTTATCCATCGCAAACATTAACGAGATCAACGTTGTCTAGCTCGAAAAGATCTTCATCTTTCATGTTGGTAATGCAAAATAACTCTTCCTGAAAGGACTTCTTAAATAAATAGTGGGCCACCCCATGTGGGCTTGAACTTGCCCCTATGATTAGGAAAGTGAGGGGGCAAGATTCTTTTTGTCACTATGTTCTCTACTAAGAAACTTCTTTTCTAGATCAATTTGTATGCTTCTGTGAATCTTTTCTAGTAGCTCTAAGAATGACACAATGCGTGCATGCTCTTTTTGTTGGCCAGGTGTAATTGAGATTATCGAGCTTACAAACACTTAGTTTCCTCAACTTCGCTCTCCATCAATATGCACGGTGATAGAATCTCCAATTCAACAGTAAGACTACCTCTATTCTGTATGTCAGTTTGTATGGAGTGGTGCTTTTTACAATGTGTATAAACATTTGATACATTTGATATGCCCATAATGTGTATGGAAGCATTTTTTTTTACCAATTGTCATAGGTCTTAACAATTTTCTTAAGGATGTTGATGACCATCTTGCTGGTAACCTTGACGCCCCAACATTCATTTGCAAGTGATATGGACTTTTTTATTTTATTTTAAGAAAAGTATATATTCCATCAGAAGGATTACTTACAAAACCCAATCTGCGTGGGGAGGGCCAAGAACAAAAAATTATGGGCCCAACCTATCGAACGCCAAAGAGAAACCTGAACATCCTCAACCGCACAAAAATGGGGCCCAAAAAAGATATGGACTTGACTAGTGCCTCTTGGTCTTGAATCGCCAGTGTCTCTTGATCTTAAATTGCTCGAGGAAGTCCTTCATCTTCTAATTTATGAAGGGTTTCATATTGTTCGTGATGATGGCCTACATGACTTTATACCAACCGATGATGTTATTCTTTAAGAAGTCCATCACATGTGACATTGTGATGGTGGTGTAAGTTTTAGGTCCCCAGTATACAAATGAGATGAAATACAAAGCAATACAATTTGATCATGGGACTCATCCTAGGAATCCCTATTTGTAATAACATCAAATTTTTAGAATATAATAATATAAATAGTGGAGATTATACCTGCACGTGATATCCATGAAGGGCACGCCTGCGATGTCAATTTGTCAATGCCAATCTCTTAAACTAAAGAGTCTCTCTCTTTCATTTTTTCTTGTACCAGATAATCAAGATAAATCAATGTCTAATATTTTGGTATGTGTCGAGGAAGGCATACCATCCATAAAAGTGGACCACACATGAGGATGATAGAAGAGAGTAGAGTAGATCTACTCTCTTCCTCTTAAATTGTTTCTCTTTTTACTCGCACTCACATTTCTTATGGACGGGGATGCCACAAGTCGACAGTAGGACTACCTCTATTCCGTATGTTAGTTTGTATGGAATGGTGCTTTTTATGATGTGTATAAACATTTGATACATTTGATATGCCCATAATATGTATGGAAGCATTTTTTTACCAATTGTCATAGGTCTTAACAATTTTCTTAAAAATATTGATGACCGTCTTGCTGGTAACCTTAATGCCCCAACACTCATTTACAAGTGTTATGGACTTGACCAATGCCTCTTGGTCTTGAATCACCAATGCCTCTTGATCTTAAATCACTTAAGGAAGTCCTTCATCTTCTGATTTATGAAGGGTTTCCTATTGTTCGTGATGATGGCCTACATGACTTTATACCAGCCAATGATGTTATTCTTTAGGAAGTCCATCACATGTGACACTATGATGGTGGTGTAAGTTTGAGGTCCCAATACTGTACAAATGAGATGAAATACAATGCAATACAATTTGATTATCGGACTCATCCTAGGAATCTCTTGTTGTAATAACATCAAATTTTTAGAATATAAAAATATAAATAGTGGAGATTATACTTGCATGTGATATGGACAAAGGAGATGTCTGCGATGTCAATTTGTCAATGCCAATCTCTTAAACTAAAGAATCTCTCTAATTTATCCTTGTACCAGATAATCAAGATAACTCAATGTCTAATATTTTGGTATGTGTCGAAGAAGACGAATATTATCCATAAAAGTGGACCACATGTGAGGATGATAGAAGAGTATAGAGTAGACCTCCTCTCTTCCTCTTAAATTTTTTCTCTTTTTACTCACACTCACATGTCTTCTGGGTGGGGATGTCTAGAGCTAGTTCTCCTCTCCTTTGTGATAAGCTCATAAGTAATCTCTTTTTACTCACACTCACATGTCTTCTGGGTGGGGATGTCTAGAGCTAGTTCTCCTCTCCTTTGTGATAAGCTCATAAGTAAAGGTTAAGATTTCAAGGGTGTAACCACTATGGTGCTCCACCACCCTACAGACTTTGGGGTAACTTAATATGAAGAAAGTCCGTTAGTCCACCTCATCCACGCATATACTCATGATTCAATCTCTCCACTACTATGACGTATCCATTAATGATCATATCCCACGCCAATCAAAATCATCAAATTTAGGCCATCAAGTTATCATAAAGAGCAATCAAAGTAATTTTAACAGTTAAAACAAAAACATCAACAGTTAAAAATGTTTGAAAATCGATTAAAACATTCAAAGTACTAGTCAGAGTGAAAAAATTATTTGACGTATCTCTGATCTAACCAGATCAAAGTCATAAACATGTTCCTAGGTAAATTAGTGAAATCCTTATCGGCTAATGCAAGAATCAATAACTCCTGTTGATAGTAGCTAGTTACGTCCACATTATTGGCCCCTACATAAACCTCGTAAGAAGAGCCAAAGCCGACTAGTTAAGATCATAACCCTTGCATGGCTCTAGGTTTAAGGATTAAACCATCTTTTATGTATCATCAAGTCTTGATTTCACAATCACAATCCAAACTAATGGGTCCCCGGACTGTTTTTTTAGAAAGGTGGGAGCACACCGCCTATAACTTTATTAATATTGCATAAATTTACATCTTTTAGGTGGGCATCACAAAAAAAAAGATGGGTCTCACCTATCTATATCCTTAACTAACCAGTGGATAAGAAAACCAGTATCAATAGGACAAGAAGGCATAATGAGTTAGTTTTGGATGACTCTCGATGACTACATAACAAAAGGGGTTGAAAGCAATCCTTCCTAGTACTACAATAATGGCATAAAATTTTTAAGGGAGTGAGCAAAGATCCACAACTAAGGTCAATCAAACTTCCACCTAGGTCGGCCTATCGAAATCCCCAATATAGACGCATATACAGTTGATATCTACCAAACTGGTAAGTAATCATATACTAGAGGTGGTGTTGGGTAGCCCATACAAGGGCAAACTATGTCTTCTTGATTGTCAACTATTTGATCTCGTAATTGGTAAACCTCCTGCTCAAGTAGTATGATTGCTCTTTTCTTCCGATGTCATTGTGTTTACGAAGGACACATCTGATCTTATTTGTCAAAACTGATATAGTAATAGTGGTTACCCCTGAACAGGGGCATCAACACTGGGAGATTTAGCATATATTTCTTGTTTCTATTGAAAGCAATTTGAAAGTCACTGATATATTATTTGTGTGAATTGTTTTGGAGAAGCTTCAAAATGGGCTCACATATGGGCATAAACTGGGCGATGCAGCAATTAATGTATTGAATTTTTCTTAGAAAGCGATGAATCTCTTTCTCGATCTTCAAAGGCGTCATCTTGATGATTATTTTAGTCTTTATTTCATCAACCTTGATACCTTCCTCATTAATAACAAAGTCGAGTAACTTGCCTCTAATATCATGAAAATACACTTCTGTGGGCCGAGACGGAGCTTAAACTTTTCCAACCAGTCAAATAACTTTTTAAGATCATCAAAATCTTCCTTAATGGTTTGATATTTAGTAATCATGTTGTCGTGTAGACTCTCATTTCCTTATTTATCATGTTCTGGAACAGGGTTGACATAGCTCATTGTTACGTGGCTCAGGAATTCTTCAACCTATATGGCATGACTTGATAACAGAAGGTTCCCCACAGCATTATGAATGTCACTACGCCAAAATCGCATTTTTGCGACGGATTTTGCGACGGACATTGACCGTCGCAAAAATTGCTTAGTTTAACGACGGACCGGATCCGTCGTATTTGAAAATATTCCGTCGCTTTTGCGAAATTAAGGCGGGGTTTCGTCGCGGGAGTTACCGACGGACATAGTCCGTCGCAAAATTTTAATTTCCGACGGACCTAGTCCGTCGCTATTTAACGACGGATTTGGCCCGTCGCTAATCCCAGCCCGAAAAGATGCCCCCCAAATAAGGTCCGTCGGAAAATAAAATTTAAGAAAAATGAGATATTGAAAAAAACTGATATTTTTTAAAAATTAAAAAATTTGATATTTAAAATAACAGATTTAGTAATTTGAAAGAAAATGTTAAGAGATTTTAAAAACAAAATTGAGAAATTTGAATAAAATTAATATGTTTGAAATTTCTTTTCAAATTTTCACAGAATTAAATATTTTGAAAAAGAAAATTGTGAAGTTAAAAAAGAAATTTGTGATTTTCAAACAAAAAAAGTTGAGAGGTTTGAAAATAAATTAACAATTTTTTTAGTAAAATTGAGATTTAGAAAAATAATAAGATTCAAAAAATTGAGATTTAAACAAAAAAAAAAGTTGAGAAGTTCGAATAAAATTGATAAGTTTGTAAAAAAATTGAAATTTTTATAAAGAAATTAAGATTTTGTATTTCGAAAAAATTAAGAAGTTTGATTAAAAAATGATATTTTCAAAAGAAATAAAAGTTGAGATATTTGATAAAAAAAAAAAAAGAGATTTTATCGGTTTTGAAAAAAAATGTTGGAAAAAAATTGTGGTTTAAATAAAAGCGAGAAATTTGAAATGAGTGGGCCAAATTTATTGGTGGACATTTATTGAATAGTTGAAAATGAAAAATTACACTCATTCAGTTAACTGGTTATCAGATTGGTTTATGCATACATACATGTTCATTGGTGCAAAAAATGAAGGCCCTAATATAATGATGTTAATTAATTGTAAGGAAAATTTATAATGATGAGATTGATCAAATTCTATGATCAAGTTATCCTAAACTTGATCTGAATGGTCAGATATGTTTAGAACGTGGTAATTATTATTAAAAACAAAAGTAAGCCCGAATCATATTCGTATAAAAGACTCTTTAAATGTGCACAATCAGTTTGTCTAGAGCTAGACAAATTTTGGACAATCTGATTGGTCCAAATTGAAAAGTAAATGACTTTAGATGTTTAGATTAAATTTCACTCAAATCTAATGGTTAGGTTACAAGATATGGCCCATCATTGATCAATTTTATCTATTTAGTATCTTTCTCATCTTAAACTTCATCAAGGCAAGTGACCAATCAAATCAAAGTTATTGATGAATATAATAGCGTGAATGGATTAGATTTCCAAATTAGGCCAAATTTTTAGGTCCAAATTGCGCTGCAACTTGTTGACCTCGTGAAAACCTAATAAATGTATAGTCATTGGACCCCAAACTCTAATCTAGCCATTGAGAATTTGATCTTTCTAATATTTGCTATTACGTCCTAAAATGATATAAAAGAACAGATGGATGGATTAGATATACATAAAATACATCAACTTGGACTCATACCGTTAGGATAACGAATGCGGATTGGCTAGTGACCTTGCCACCGGTCAATGCCTAGTCATCGGTGCTCTGTGGGCCCCACCACGATGTATGTGTTTCATCCACTCTATCCATACATTTTCGTAGATCATTTTATGGTATGAGCCCAAATTTAAGGTAGATCCAAATCTCAAGTGGACCACATCACAAGAAACAATGTTAATTGAACACCTACTATTAAAAACTTATTGGGGGCCACAGAAGTTTTGGAACAAGCTGATATTTGTTTTTTACCTACATCCATGTCTATATGACCTAATCAAGAGGTCGGATGTCAAATAATCAATATGGTGGGCCGGATTATGGGTTATGGGTGATTTTTGTTGCAGATTTAATCCCTAGCAATTTTACTACGGTTTTAATCCCTGGGTAAAGGGTACTGCCCCACCAACCATAGCTTTGACAGCTCCCTAAGGGACTATACGATACACCGCAATGTGTGGGGTTTATCTAAGCCGTCCATCCATTTTGGAAGCTCATTTTAAGGTATGAGCCTAAAAACAAAAAGCGGATGGAAGGCTCAAGTGGACCACACCTTAGGAAACAATAAAGATTAACTGCCTACCGTTAGGATGTGGTGTGGTCTACTTGGGCCTTTAATCTGCCTCCTTTTTTAGATTATGCCCTAAAACGAACTTGCAAAATGAATGGACGGAGTGGATGAACCACATACATTAAGGTGGGCCCCTCGAGCCCTGACAGGACAATCCGTCTCTTGCTCCGTCCCGCGCCAAAGCTCCCAGCGTGCCCAAAAAGCTCCCCGCGCCCGAACTACTTCTAAAGTGAAAAAAACCCTCTTCCAAAACCCTAGCCACAGCAAAAAAGAGCTTCCCCCGTGTCCGTCCCTCTCTCTCTCTCTCTCGAAAATGATCGATTTGGAAGATGAGGGATTGCTTCCACCATCTCCGGCGGTGATGCAGCCTTCTCCATTTTCGTCAGGTCTCTCCCTGTCTGTGATCTCTCTCTCTCTCTCTCTCTCTCTCTCTCTCTCTCTCTCTCTCTCTCCCGCCCTCCCTCTTGAGCTTTCGGTTCTTTGTTTTTTTATAGAATATTGAAATTTTGATCTGGTGGTGGCATGTGTTTTTTCAGTGATTCTGTGTTAGATCTGGAATTTGGTCTGTTTGAGATTGTGGTAGTATGATTCTTTGGTTATATTTAGTAAAAATGCATTGTTTCAATCAGATCTGGTAATGATTTCTCTGTTCCTTGCCCTTTTGCTATGGAATCAAACTAACAAATGGTTGTTCGTTCTTCTAGGTTTCGTGGCAGATGTTGATATTGAATCTGAGTAGTACAGGTGGATTGGAAGCGATCGTTTAGGCTTCTACATATGTATATGATTTCAGATGTTCTATTACCAGTTTTTTAGTACCTTATTTTCAGTTTAGGTTTGTCAGAGCTCTATGTCTGGTGGGACTTTTATCAGTTTCATGGTCTAATAGAGCACATTGTGTCTTAAAAGAATAATCTTTTAGCTAAAAATTAATGGTCAATTGGATTAGGAACTAGAGGTTCTCTGCTGCAACAAATGTATAGTTTGATGTGAATAATTCTGTACAAATGTATAGTAAGATCCTTGATTGTTTGAAGAAATGCTTCAACCAAATCATGTTTGAAACCTTCAACACTCCTGCTATGTATATTGCCATCTAGGTTGTTCTCTCCCTTTATGCCAGTGCCGCACGACTGGTAAGCAAGACTACTAGTCCTTATTTTGGTTTCTCTGGTTTGCGTTCTCTTGAGCACTTAAACATCAACAATGATACTCTTTATTTTTTTTTCTGTCAATTATAAGTTAACAGATGTTTCTGTATCTGGTTCACACTAGTTTGAGAATATAGAACATCAATGCTTGATTGAACTTTGGAGGCATTTGTGAATCATAATACTCAGAATTATATGTTAATGCAAGCATGCAACTAATTTTCTGAAAGAAACGTATATAACAACAAATTACAAAGACTAGCAATATGGATAATAAGGATTCTTTGTGCAAAGGGCTTGCTTCCCCAGAATCTTGAGAGGCATAAGCAATCCAAGGTGGGGTGGGGTTTAGTGGTTGGACTACCCAGCTTGATGATCAGATTGTTATAACTTACATAACTTCAAGACCGTCCATTTTGGAGGTCATTAATTGGATTGTTTGGATTGTTCTTTACACAGTAGATGAAGATAACTTATTAAGTTAGAGGATTTAGGTCCTTGCTTTTGAGAAGGTGCTCATGAAGTGTGAATGATAGAATTTCTTACACTTCAAAGAAATTTAATTTTTGAAAATAAATGTATTTTAAATGAGATTGACAAATTCTCTCCTTCCATGGGACTTCATGAAGTTGTATTTGGCTGTTTGTGGAGCTAAGAAGAAGCACTCTCAAAACAAATCTCTTGGTAATTTATTTGGACAGTTAGTCTTCTTTAGAGTTATAGTGTGGGTTCTTGTTTGGTTGGAAGATTTTCTTATTTGTATAATAAGGAGATGAGTTAATTTGTCTCCTTTCTTTTTGGAAGATTGTATGAGAAGATCTATGTTGCAGTTGTTGGTGTAATGTTATGCAGTGAGAAGAATTTTATTACAGATGATTGTGTAAAAGCTTGCTTCTTGATGTCTTCTTGTGGCAAAATGGTGAGCTTCATGCTTGGTCTGAAGTGGCAGTTGGGATGGTTGTTGTTTATGCTTGGTGGATTTGGATGTATTTTCTATGAATGGTAGCTGGCGTGGTGTGTGGTAATTAAATGTTTGAGGGCCCTCTTGGATGTATTTTCTATGAATGGTAGCTGGCGTGGTGTGCGGTAATTAAATGTTTGAGGGCCCTCTTGGATGTATTTTCTATAAATGGTAGCTGGGGTGGTGTGTGGTAATTAAATGTTTGACGATTATATTATCCATGTGGTCCATGCTACCAATCTGCATCTTGATGTCGTGCAAACTAGTTTCATTGGATTATTCCTCATGACAATATATGATGACCTAGGTGCTTGCATTCTTTTACTTTTCCTCCCTAGCATTTTATTGGCATATCTACTCTTTTCTGAACATTCTTTTGTTTTTCTGTTCCATTCTAATTTTATTACTGTTCGGTAACTAAATTTGACATTCTCTTTCTCTTAAATTCGAATTTTGAAATTCCCTTCCATCCATTTCATTTGGCATGCAGTTTATCTGGTTCATTTCTCAAAAACTTGGGTCCAAATTCATTTCATTTTGCATTTCATTGACCTTTTTTTTTCTCTTTTTGTGCTAATGTACAAATGGTACACGTATTTGAATTCGGACGACAAGCAAGGAGGGTTTTTGGAGACTGCTCACAAAACAGTGAATGTACACACCTCACTATGCAGTGGTCTTTTTTTTTTTTGTTTTTTTTTTTTTTGTTCTGCTTTTGTTGTTGATGTTTGTCTGTTTGACAGGGCTGCCAGGATTTTGGGTCTATTTTGGCTTTGTTTTTGCATGTTTGGAATGTATGGATATGCATGGGGGTATGAATGGTTGATATATAAGTGAAGATCCACAGTGAGTCTGATGGATGAATTGGTGGCAACAACAAAGGATGCAGGGAAAGTAAAGGTGGAGACTCTTTGGAAGATCCTAGTAAATTTTTTTTTTTCATTGTTTCTTTTCAGGCAACTTATGGGGGTGAGTAAGCTTCTTCATTTATAACTTTTTGCCAACTGATGTACTTAGGATTTCCATGGTTATAATTTCTTCATTTACAAAAGCTCCCTACCAACCATTGTCTGATTCTCTCTTCTTTTCTCTTCTTTCTTTGCAACTGCTTTTACAGGTACAGACGTAATGGAAATGGTGGTTTTGATCCGGTTTTGGCTGGTGATTTGGCACCTACTTTAGGATATTGGGTTTGATTTCATGTGATGAATTGACAGAATAGCTTGATTCTTTCAGCTGCCCCTTTTCAAAATCGTTCTTGGATTTAAAATTTTGAAAATCTATTCTCATGCATTCATATCTATAGGCCAAGATACTGATCTTGACATGCATAATTTGATTTGTGCAGTCTGTCAAGGTTACCTTTGATCATGTAGCATGCGAGACTATATCGCAGGTGTGGCTTGATAAAAATATTAGATTGTAGGATTTTGTACATTGTCTTCTAACAATATATACTTCAAATGGACTGGTATCTGATGCAAGGTTTGAATTTTGTAAAGGAAAAGCTTTTCAAGGTTGCAGGTCTGCCAATGATGGAGAATTGCATGTCCTGGTATAATAGTTACATGGATTGGTATCTGAGAATTGCATCTCCATCAACGGCAGCACTTGCTCGGTGTAGTTCTTTTAGCTCCAGTCAACTCCAGAAAGGAAAAAAATTTGAAGAATCTCGAGCCAAGCTTGCCTCAACGTCCGGGAATTGCTCCTTGTGGAATTGTTCTTGGGAGCGTAAAAGAAAAAGTAAGATCCATTTCTCCTTGTATTGTTTTTCATGAGTATCAAAGACGTTCATTAGTTCCAATATCAGTTTCCACACAAACAGAGGTAAATTCTCATTACAAGTTTCAAAATACGAGTTGTTTTTTTTTTCTTCTTTTTTGATTTGCATGGGAATGAAGATGAAAGCACAAGGTTTGGAATTTAGGTTGGATATTTTATTTACTTCTCGCCACTTGTGTGCTTAATTTGATGTGGATGCATGACGAATGACCCTCCTGAATTTGGATAGGCCTGATTTTTGGGGGTGCCGAGGATAATTATAGGGTGCACAAATGATTGATGGGTTGGACATCATCTGAGAATGGGTTTTGCTTCAGTTTTGGGCAAACACCTCTTTTTCCTATAGTATGGATACCATCTGAGAATTTTCCTATAGTATGGAAACTGGTTTCACCTAATGTAACAGCCTAGCGTGTCTGAATTCTGTGGAATCCTTTAGAACAAGTGAGAGATTTCCATGATAGGAAAACATCCCATACACTTGTGACAGGTTTGCATCATTTCAAAACATCCCATACACAGACAGTTGCAGCAGTGCTGATTGAGATTGAGTATCAGGTGGACCACATCACTTAAACAAACTGAAAGCTGATTGTTGTAGAATCTCTCTCCCAACAATTTTAAAACAGGTCCTGAAAAAAATCAAGTAGAATTCGAAGTGTCTTTTTTTTTGGTTGAACTAGAAATGAGTTGTGCTGAGTTTTTTAGCAGTCATTCTCATGCATGCTAACTTGGTTTGGGATCCAGACCCCTCATCAAATGGCCCCTGCTGTGTAGATTCCGTACGCCAAAAGGTTGATGATCAAATCAGCCTGGTTTTTGGGTCTTGGTATCTGTTTGTCTCATGGCCCATCTAGTGAGAAGCTTCGATTCCTCACATATGTGAAAAGTTAGCTTGTGTGAGGATGCACTTGGATGCACCTAATCAGTGGATCAACATTTCCTTTAGTCCATGGGGGTGGGCTTGTGATGTGGTTGCAATCCGCATTAAGCATTTGGGAAGCTTTTGGTTCAGGCAACCAAATCAAAAGTTGGTTGAGGATAAAACTGAAATTCAAGAACTAGAAAATCCGAGTAGATTCTTCATGAACATCATGACAAGCAACTGAGAAGTGGGAGGGCCCAAGGTTTGTCAGGTCCCGGGCTGTGAGCTAAGGACAGGGACCCAAGCCCAACCCAGCCCAACCTGCTAGCTGAACTCTAAGGTTAGATGGTGTCTAATAAGTCAGGTCTGGCTGGGTCAGCTTGAGGCAGACATAGGGCAGGGACCAGCCTAATTATTGCTTAGCAGCCTGAAAATTCAAGTTTGGACCTGGTCTGGCCTGTGATCCTCCAGCTCTGTTGTGATTAGACTACTAGTCACTGTATGAATGTCATGGAAATGACAAACATAAGTGTCTATAATTGATTTCTGCTATGTCATTCTAATCAAGAGAACTTTTGATAAAATTTAAATCTGTAGAAGGAGATGGAAGCTGCCGTAAAACAGAAAATGTTAGGAGTGTCGATTCGTGAAACTCTATTTGGAAAAACTGTGGGCATGCCCATGAGTGGGCATAGCAAATCTTTTTGTACAAACCATACAGCCTCCAAGGGCCATAAGGTTGTATATGGGAACCTATTTTAGTGTGTATTGCATCTTTAAGGCTTCAAGTTCGATTGCATGATAAAAAATTTGTGATCACCAATGTATTGCATCTTCAATGCTTCAAGCCTGTTGAGAAATCAGGTTGGGTTCAGGTCTTACCTTTTGGACCTAGTTTAAGTTGGGTCGGGTTAGTTTTTGATAGTTTTTAATATCTATTGATATTTTTAGCAAGAAAACATTTCGAAGGAAAGGTAAATCATGGAATTTACAATTAAAAAAAATGTGTTTCTAGTTTGTTTTCCCCGAACAGCCACTAGTTCTATTTTGGCGGAACTGGTAACCATCTGTTCTGTTCGTGCTGATTGAGGTGTCATGGTACATTCCTTTTTTTTTTTTTATCAGTTTCCCCTTTTCTTGTGCCTGTGTTCAATAACTCGCACGTTGTGCAGCTGGCCAGGTACACAATTGACTCGCGCGCTGTCAATTCTTTAATACAAATCTGGTGTGGGCTGGCCTGATCTTTTGGGTCACAGAGGAACCCACTTGATGAGTGACCTGGATCTTACATTGGTGATCCATGAGCGGCTCAATTGTGTTTGTCTCATTTATCTGCTCTCATGGACTGTTAAAATCTGTTATCCAGGTAACTAAGTGATGCAACTCTTTTGCAGGAATGTTGCTAACAACAATCTTGAAGGGCCAATCCCTGAAAATTTAAGCTCATGCGTGAATCTTAATAACCTGCAAGCAGTTAATTTTTCTCCAGTTGCTTGGTTTTATGGTTAATTTATGTACTGCAAATCATCATTTTAACATGGGTTTGGTTGCAGCAATGTGTATGGGAATGGACTGAATGGAACCATTCCACGTGCATTCCAAAAGCTTGAGAGCATGACAAACTTGTGAGTCCGATCCTGTCTCATTGGAATTTACATTTTTCATTATATTTTCTTGTGTTTTCAATGTAGCTAAAAATGTGTGCATTTGTGTGCATGCTTGCGTTTTCAATGTAGCAAAAAATAGCTTCATTGCATTTCTTGATTCAGCGATTGTGCTGCCGACTATTGGATTTTTGCTAGTTCCAATTGCTTGGAAAGATCTCATGGTGTTTTCAATTGCCTCATACCCAACACCTTTATTGATTGGTCAAATGAGTTGAATTTCAATGTCTGCCCCTTTTTATTTGTCAAATGAGTTGAATTTCAATGTCTGCCCCTTTTTATTTGTCAAATGAGTTGAATTTCAATGTCTTGGTGATTAAGAGTGCCTTTTAAATATAACAAAATTATTATTCCTACTTGTAAATGAATTTTACTTAGAGACTTCATGTAATAAATTAGTAACCTCACACTATATATATTGGCCTAGCAGCAGTAAGATATTGAAGGCTTCCAATCCACCATTTAAACCAATTTTCATGGATGTGCACACTGGTTTAGAATATTTTTATTTGCACCTTTTTAGAATTTTCCTCAGTATCCATTTAGGGCCAGCTTGGATACCATCAAATAAGTTACTTTTTTCTACTTACAGCAGTAAATAAGTAATTAAGTTTGGTTTAAGATCAATTATAAGTAACTTTTTTACTTCAGTTACTTAATCACTTCAGTTTAATAAGTAGAAACTAAGACAAGTTACTTAAGGCATAAGTACTAGCTTAAGTAACTTCGGCCTTAGTAACAATGAAAACTCCATTATCTATTTAATATACCTCAAATCCATGTCTATTGTCTCAAATTCAAGAACCATGACCTTTCTAAACCATTATTCACAACAAAGTAATTTCTAGTGAAGATTAGATCATTGACAAAAACAGCATAGTTTTGGACCAACTTCTTGTTTGGGCTCATATCTGAAATAAGCTGATGATATGGTCGGGTGGACGGAGTGAAAATGACAAATGCTATAGGTTTATGATCCATGACTCATCCACATCCTCTGTGTGTGTGTGTGTGCATGCGTGTGAAAGTATATCTTAAATGATAAATCGATATACATCTCTTAGATGGTATTTCATATATGATAAATCGATATACAAACACTTCTAGTGAGTTGATTCTTGAGAATCAATTGTCCAATTAAGCAATGCAAAATAGGCCCTAAATGACCACTCATCAGATGGGCCACAAATATGTGATAAAAGCGAACGGTTAAAAGGTTGGAAGAGCTACCATCCCATTCCACATACAAGTGTGGCCCAACTTGCGAGTTTTCTGTATTGACATATTCATCAAGAGGCTCACATATGCACGGCTGCAAGTAGCTCCACACACACACACACACACACACACACACACACACACACACACTGTGTGTGTGTGTTTGGTCCAACTAACGAGTTTTCTCGATCGACTCATACATCAAGAGACCAACATATGGACGGCTACAAATAGCCTTCCTCAGGTTAAGATGACAAAATTCTAAGACATTGGGAACCCTCATCTAATTGCTCGTACAAACACACGTGTGAGTTTCACATGACTCAATGCTACTATATATCCATGAAGTAAAGGCACTTCTGGAGAGAGCCAAAGCTGTGGGGACATGTTTGGGACCTTAAAAAAGGGAGATTCCAGTGTAGATGGATGTGTCTCTACGTACCTCTATACATGGCTGCACCACTGGTGATTCTGGACCGTTCATCTGGTCGATGATTAAGGTATGAAAATCACATTGGCTGAACTATCTTACTTACTTTGTCTTATTGATCATGACCTTTGATCTTTGTCCCTGCAATCACCAGCGGAAGGTCTAAATTCACATGTAGGTTTACACATGTAGTTTTTCAACGAGTAATTAATCGGCTGCATGCGTGGGCCGGCATGAGTCATTTCTTGCTGAATATTAAACCCGTTTAAGTGGGGGCCAGCATTAGGCTCGAGTCTACCTAAGACCCAATAGGTCATTCCAGCCTGGCTCAAATTAATTATTAATTAACGGTGTTAGACTGTGTATTTGTCTAGCAGGCTTGGAAGAACCAGTGACGATTTTCTCTAGTCAGCTGGGCGTGGAGTACTTCAGATGTTTAGTTCAAGTAATGTGAATCTCTCTGCAAGTGTACGTGGGTTTTCAATTCGAACAAGTGAGGCCCATAGTTTATGATCCATGACTCATCCACATCCTCTGTGTGTGTGTGTGCACGCGTGTGAAAGTATATCTTAAATGATAAATCGATATACATCTCTTAGATGGTATTTCATATTTGTACGGTCACAAATCAGGATCAATCATCATCCCTGATTGTGAATAAATGATATTATGTTATGATCTATGATCTGATTTTATGATTCGATTATTCAACTTTTTGAGAACATTGATCATAGAAATTCTCATTTGAGTTCAGAAATGCTCTATGCCAGCCTTTTCCTCAATTGTGATTGTCTTTTGCCCACTAGATGTTAAATCCAGACCGTTCATCATTTAGTGTGGCTCATTTGAGTCTTGGATCCAGATCATTTTAGGAGTTTTGTATTCTATAGGAGGAAGAGCTAAAGACAAAGTATGGAGGACTTCGACCCAAGTTACCTCCAATCCAAGTAACTATCGTTTCTCTTGCTTGTAAATTGGTTTCAGTGATGCTGAATACATTTATATGCTTATCAGTTTTGGATTTCTATTTTTATTTTCAGATCAGTCCACGCTCTTACTTCGACTCTGCTGACTAAAAATTTCTCTGCTTGCTGGCTTTGTTTGTGAATGCTCTATCCAAAGATGATCAAATGGAATTGCCTCCAGGTTTCCGATTTCATAGCATTTCTTACGAGTAGGTGGTGCTTCATTGTCTTTTGTTGTTGTTTTTCCTTTTTTGTTCTTACATTATAATACTGATACTCTTTATGTTTTATATTCCGGATTTTGCAGGTGGGCCAGTTGATGGATTTGCTAACGTATGAGGTGGAAGTAGCTATAAAGGAAAGATTAGAAATGAAAGCTAGCTTCACATATGGTCAAGAGATTGGTTTCAATATTGGGAACAAAATAAAGCTTAGTTGCTCCGTCTATGGAGAATGGTTCACTTCAATGTGTAGATATGTAACAAATATTAATATTATTTTTCACTAGAAATGTAAGGACTTTAAGTTTCAGATATGATATAATTATGATTTGTTAGGTTTTAATTTTTTTTTTTTTTGTTTTAAATAATTTGGATGACTATCAGGTGCAATAGTTTCAAAAATAAATTCAATAGCAATAGGTCTGCGTTCAGAAAATTTAGCGACGGACCAAACCCGCCGCTAAAATTCCTAAATAAATGCAATCACGCTGTCGCCCATAAATTTAACGACGGACCAACATCCGTCGCAACAATTTTGTACGACGGACCAATATCCGTCGCTAAATCCGTCGCTTTACATAATTTAGCGACGGACGTAATCCGTCGTTTAAAAGCGACGGACATAATCCGTCGTTTAAAATTTGCCACAGTAAACTGCGACGGCCCATGCGACGGAATACAGATTTGCGACGGACTTGGTCCGTCGCAAAAATGTGATTTTGGCGTAGTGTGTTTTCTTCTCCTGATCGTTGAAGGCCATTTTGATTTAGTTGTAGTTGGAGAAATCGTCCATGTAACAATAGATTTTGTGACTTTTCATATTTCCAATCAGAGTGTTGATGTGAAGTAGCGGAAGTCATATTTAGTACTAGTTTTCTTTAGGTCGCAAAAGTGAATGCACATTTAAATCTTTCCATCCTTCTTTAGAACTAATACAATGTTGGAAAGTCATTTTGAGTAGTTGGATATAACAAAAAAATCCTACATTGCTTAATGACTTTTTCGCAGATCTTCATGATCCACTCTTGTCTCATTCTTCTTAGTTTCAGCTTAATGGACTTGATTTTGGGCTCGTAGGTAAATAGTGTACAACTAGATCTTCGTTGAGTCCCTACATGTCTTCATAGAAAAAGGTGAAATTTAATAGTTGTGGTTTTAAGAACTCAATCATCCGCTTCTTATTCTCAGGGATGAATATTTTCCAATACTCACTTTCATAGGGGTTTTTAATGTCCCTAAGTTTATGATATCAAAGTCACCAGGAATGACATTGGCTTTTATTTTGAACCTTTTTGGGAGATCCTCTATTTTGGGAGTTGGATCATCATTTCCCACATCCTCGACTTTATCCAACCCATGTGTTCAAAATTTACTTCCAAATAAAAATCATAGAGGTCGACTTCAAACACGTGTTTTGATAAGCAAAATTAGTACCTTATTGTTTAGAAATTTTAAATGCCGTTTTGAATTTTTAGGATTTCGTGAGTTTTCTAGTTTTTGGAGTTCTACGTATTTTTTGATGTTTTTGGATTTTGTATATTTTTTATCTTTCAAGTTTTTTTTTAAAGATTTTTTAATTTTTAAAGGTCTCGAGCTAGATGACATTGTGAACTAGACGAGCCGTGGTGAAGATATCATCCATTCGAGTGATTTAGGGTCTAGTTGCAAGTCTAAACCTTGAGATTGAATAATTATATTTTAAAACAACTTTCCTTCATGGTGATTTCAATGAAAAGATTTATATGGAGCAACTAGAAGAATTTGAATGAAGAGTGGGGAACACTTGGTTTGCAAATTAAAGAGAGCCAATATTGGTTGAAGCAAGACTAAAGGCAATGGTATAAGAAATTTAACTCATTTATGATAATTCATTGGTACAATGCAACACAAGCAAACCATTGTGTTTATTTAAGAAATATATTTCATAATACCTCCATTATTCTTTTGCATTATGTTGAAGACAGGCTAATTGTTGGTTATGTTAATTGTTGATAGAATTATTGGTTAAACCTCACTGCAATGGGAATTCCCCCTTCAAGGAAAGCAGGTCTCGCCAGCTGGTTAGCCCTCCAGGAGTTGAGGTTGCATTTCAAGCCCAAGTAGGAGAATGCAAACTCTAATGTGGAAAAGGCCTGACGTAGGATGGGTTAAGATAAACTTAAATGGATCTTCAAGATGTAATCGGAGGCTCTCGAGGGAGTCTTTAGAGGATCTAGAGAGAATTCCTTTTCGCTTTTGTTTGAGGTTTTAGGACAAGCTTGAATGTCAAGGTGGAGACTTTGACAATTTTGGAAGGGCTCTTGCAACGAGTGGAGCACAGTTACTCGAATATAGCAGTGGAAAGCAAGTCAAAGATTACGATAGGCATGTTCAACAAGGGAAGAATCCCCAACTAGAAGATGTGGTACTAGTGGGCCAGGATTAACAATTTGTGTAAAGGCAGGAATGTAAGTTTTCTCTTCACCCCGAGGGAAGTGCATCCAGCTTAGGAGGATCTTCATCAGAGTCTCCGAGGTCCTACCTTCAACTTGTGGCGAGTTGTTTTTAGATCGTTTGAGGTAATTGAGTCAGATTAGGGAATGTTCTTCTTCTAATTCTGTGGTTTGATTTTCTATAGAGCATATGATAGGATGCCCTTTGTATTTTTAAGTCTATAAAAGCTCAAATGGGCTCCTGCTCTAGTTGTATAGCCTGTTTCTATGAATAATTTTTTTTTTTTTTTTTTGTTTAAAAAAAAGTTGGTGATAAAATTGACATGTTATATAAAAGAGTTGTTTAAGTCCTTTAACATGGAGGATTAAGGGCTTGCTCAATAAATTTCGAGTATGAAGATTGCTCGTGATAAGAAAGCTAGCTAAGAAGGTCTGGTTGTAAGAAGTGAAGTATGCTCAACGAATGGTTGAGAAGTTTCATATGAAAGATGCAAAACCTATCATGCACCACCTTCAGGTCATTTTAAGTTGAGTTTAACATATTGTCCTACTACTTAAAAAGAGAAAAGAAAAGGATGGCACCAATTCCCTCTTCTTAAACAGTTTGATGCATGCTATGATTTGCATAAGGACAAACGGGCATTACTCATGCAATGGGTGTTGTGGGTAAGTATTTTATAAATCCTTGTAAGAAATATTGGCTACCTATCTTAGATACTTAAGGGCGTGTTTGGATTACTGGAAAACATAGTAATGTAGAGTAAAACTCACATCATTACTTCTTTCCTTTGATTGGATATTGCTAACTGTCAAATCGCTAGAATCCTTTGAAATCTCGCATGATATGAATGGGTGCCTGGCATAGTTTCGTGGGCCCCACCATGATGTATGTCTTAATTATATCCACACGATCCACCTATCTTGTGTGATCACTTTATGCAATGAGACAAAAAATGAGGCAGATACAAATCTGAAATGGACCACACCACAGCTAGCAGTAGGGATTGGACGTCTTCCATTGAAAACTTCTTAAGGTCCTCATAAGTGTTGGATCTTCCACATTTTTGGGGGCATGCCCTTAAATAATATTGCAAAATAGATAGACGGTATGATATAACACATATGGACACAATTTCATCCATGTGTATTTTTTTTTTGTAATTAGGGTTTAAACGTATGCTTTTTTCTTATAATAAAAGAAGCATAGATTATGCAAAAAAAGATTTTGGGTGGGCACCACAGAAAGCTTGTGCCTCACCAATTGAAAGGAACAGAGCAAGCAGTACACCACACCTCTGTCGAACACCCTCCCAATGGGTAGTCCTAATAAAAGGATATAGGGGGCTAGCCTCCTCTGATGGACCTAATCCCTGCATTAGCAAGAGCAACGAGACCCCTAATGAACCTCAGGAGCTCCACACAAGAGGTATATTGGGTATCCGGCCTGCCTTCACTACCCATCCTAACTAGCGCATCAACCATAGCATTCCCCTCCCCAAGAGTGTGATTAATCTTGAAGTCGACTTTGGTCCGAAATCACTGGATGGATCCAATGATGTACCAAATGCACTACGGAGCCTTGACTCCCTAATTGGACACTGCGTCAACTACCATAGAGGAGTTGGATTCCACAATCAGTTGAGAAAGGCCTAGTTCCTCATTGAAGCGAAGCCCATTGAGCGTGGGTCGAGCCTCAGCCACCGTATTTGTAACCCTTCCATAAACTTTGTGGAATGAAAAAATGACGTTACCCCAGTGATCCTTACAAACTCCCCCCCCCCCCCCCCCCCCCCCCGCCCCCCTCACCAGGATTACCTCTAGCGGATCCATCGACATTAAGGTTGTACCACCCCTGGGTCAGCCTCGCCCACCTCACAACGGACAAGTGACTTTCCAAAAGTTGAGTATTCTCTGGGATGCCCAGTGAGTAGAGCATATTCTTCTTCGAGAAGGATTCCTTCACTTTGGTCGGGAGGTTCTTTCCAATTTCCCACAGCTAGCTATGAACCCTATTGATAATCTAGGTCGAGGACGCCGCTTTACCTTCAAATTTGCTGATGTTTCGACTTAACCATATTTCCCATACCACTAAGCAAGGAACCACTCCCCTAAACAAATTGATTCTTGAAGAGGAGGAAGCCCTGAGCATCCAGAACATAATTCTTTGGCTGATAGACCCATTTGGCTAAACATGAACATCAAAAAGGCCAGAAAAATGGTCCCATCTCAGGGTCGCCAGCCTACTATTGTAAAAAAGGTTATCCGCATCTTCGACATCACCTTGAAGCTCAAAGTGGGGCCGTGCGTTATCCCTCTATAGCTGAGTGGACTGGTGAGTGGTGGCATTGTTCCGGTATGTTGGAAGAGTCGATGGTTGCAAAAAGTTCAGTCCTGATTGCAGCTTGCTGGAGGATTGTGATCTGTCCAATAATTTCATGTGTGTGTGTGTGTGTGTGTGTGTGTGTGTGTGTGTGTGTGTGCTGGTGCTGGACGGGCATCTACTCAAGTTCCTGGGCTGGTAGCTGATGGCTGAAAACATTTCGATTTGTAGCAGGCTCCTACACGAGGATTGCCATGTCTAGATGAGGGGATGTGGTTCAGCATATGTGGTGCTTGTAGTAGGCTGATCTTGATGGCCTTGTCTGTCTGTGATTGGCAATTGCTGCTCTCCATGGTTTGTTCTGTTGAGAGTAAGCATCTTTGAGCCTATCAACTGTGGTCCATTCTGCTCTCAACAGTTGCACTTAGAGGCGATGGAGATGCCCACTTTCTGAATGGCTATGTCAATTGGAATAGCTCTTAGCATTACCCTCCAAATGAAAGTCGCTATTTTAGGCGGAACGTATTTGTTCCAGCACCATTTCATCCATCAAAGCTTGGGTTTCTTACGATGTACCTCATTCCATGTAGAGCATAATGAAAATTTATCCGACGGGTTTCTTGTCCATATGAGTTGGTCTGGCCTGTCCAAGATGAAAATGTTGTTGTCTTTAATTGTTTGAAAGATTCCTACAAGCAACAGTTCCGTAATGGATAAGAAGTCCTAGCCCCATTGTCTGTTCTAGAATTCTTTCGCCTTGGTGTCCTTGAGGTGGTTCCGAATCTACCCCTGTACTGTAGCTGCTAACATGCCTCCTCCCATCCAGTTGTGGTGCCAAAAATTGACTCTTCCACTTATGCATAGCAATTGAAAGTATCTTGGCTATGTCCTTCCACATAGGAGAGCTACCCTGAGGAATGCCCCCATTTTTGTTGAGGTAATTGTTGAAGTACTTTGCAGTGAAAAGTTTGGCCCATAGCGAGTCTTCTTTGATTAGGTTCCAGCCCATTTTGACCATGAATGATTGCATGACATCCTGTATTCGCCTGATTCCTAGACCACCCTCTTCGATTGAGTAGCACAACGAGGCCCATTTCACCCAGTGTCTCTTTCCTATTCCATCTATTGATCCCCAAAAGAAGTTTGACAAAACCGCTTCCATCTTGTTGCAAATTCATTTTGGGACATTGTATGCAGCCAATATGTGCATTGGGAGGTTGGTTAGGACATGCCTGATGAGAGTGGTCTTCGCTGACTGGTTGAGAAGCTTGGCTTTCCATCCCGCCACTTTCTTCAAAATTTTCTGAATAAGAGGGAGAAAAAGCAGTGCTCGCACCCTCCCTCTGGTGATCGGGATTCCTAGGTACGTTATTGGAAGCGTTGCCTGCTAGAATCCCGTTTCTCTATTTAGCGTCACGCTTTTTTATGTTGTGACATTTTTTTGGCAGGATAGGAGCACTCTTGTCGGGTTGATTATTTGTCCTGACACTTTCCCGTACAATTGAAGGAATGCGAGCATAGCCCCGATAGAGGATTTCCTGCCATTAAGAAACAAAACAGATTCGTCATATTTAACCCATGAAAGCACTTTACATGTCAGTAGTGAAAATGGAATAGGAGTATTGCATACGGATTACTTCAGAATATGGTAGTAATGATAAGTATTACTTTTTTACTATATATTACGCTACATTTTGTGATTTGACGTGGATCAAACACACCCTAAAAGGCTTTTCCAAGGTGTGTTTGTATTTTGAGTAACAAATCCTGTATTTGAAGTCTATACAAATACTGCCATGGCAAGTGATGCAAATAGCAGAAAGGCCACCTTTCTAGGTAGGATATGATAGTGTTTGTCCAGCCCTGTCTGAATGTGTATTCTCTTTTTCTGATTAATATATTCCCTTTTTGAAAAAAAAAAAAAAAGAAGAAGAAGAAGCAGAAAGTCTACCTTGATAATTTATTCACTATTGGGAGTGGGATCCATATTTTGACAATCCAAATTGCAGAAGTGTATTTATCTTTCCACGGCGGAAGAATAAATAATCCATATTCAAAGCACTTATGTTATCCAATCAACAGAATGGAAGTAAATGGCAGTAGAGATTGATGACTCTGAGGACATTGATAATGTGCAAGAACCGGTAGCATGCATTTCCCTGATATGTACTTTATAGCACAGCAGGGTTCGGGTCCTCGCCTTGTTGGTAGACTGTGGAATTCCAACTAGGAGTCTCGGTCTTGAAACCCCATTAGTGGTGAAAATCGATGCTGCTGACAGCACCAATGGGTGCATTGCATGACTGACTAGGTGGGTGTGCTGCGCGACTGACTGGGTGGGAGCGTTGCATAATTTACCACAAAAAAAAGTACTTTATAGCAGAGTGACAAACATGGTTCTCGTCTGTTTTTTAGTCACCTGAAATTGTTGGGACAACCTTCTTGAGATATTATCAGAAAATCTGGCAAAAAATAAAATGTTTATATAAATTACTAAATAATTTTTAAAAATTTAAATATAAAAATATAAGCTTGACTATTTTAGCTTCTAAAATAAAATTTCCATTAAAATTGTGATAATTTCCTAATAAAATTATGAAATATTAAAAAATGCAGAGATTTTGAAAGCTCAAGATATTGTTGCAATAATATGGTTGACGAAAATTTGGTGATAATATGGCAAATAGGTGGCATTGCATGTACAATTAAAACATAAATTACCAACTATAGAGATACAATGGGAAAATCAGGTGGCAAAAATTCTCCTACGTTCGACCCACAGTGTGGCCCACTATTTGGACGGTCTAAACTGATAACATGTACGGCAAGCAAATTGACTTAGTCACCGCCCTTGTAAGTTGACATTGGACAGAACGTGTAATCCAGCCCAAGCTTCCTCCAAGGGAATTTAATGGTCAAAGTCTAAGAGTTAGGCTATGTCACCCAATTCCTAAAGAATGAGGTGTGTAATGAGGTTCCGAGAGAAGCCAACGGCGTGGCTGATGGTTTGATTCGCTTGGGCAGCGAATCCCAATTTGATAAGATCTTTGACGCTGACTCAGAGCTCCCTTCTTCTGTCTGTGGCCTTCTTGTGTTGGACCGAACAGGGCTGAGGTTTTTTGTTTTAAAAAAAAACTAGTATGGTTTGGGTGTTTCTTAAAAAAAAGAAAAAAGAAAGTGTAATGTGGAAAAGATACTCACGGAGAAGGATCATCTATACGCCGGGACACAACCACAGCACTGACAGCATAGATGTAACTCAATCCGAAACGTTCATATGATGCCCTATCATAAACAGACCATATATGCCAAAAATCACTTCGGAAGGATGATCCTAGCTCTCCAAATTATTGCCATCAAATGGACGGTTCAAAATCTGGATTTAACAAGAAGAAGTTCATTAACCAGAGATTAGGATCCACCAGTAAATCAGATCACAAGGCTATTCCAAATTTACAGTGGGCCACGATTTCAATAGTTTGGGTTGAAGCACAAGTGCTGGTATGTTCTAATGACTTCTGTCCATCCACTTACTCCTACGTCCTTAATCAATTCTGATCAAGCTGAACGTATATACATGTAGATTGGTAGAGACTCAAGCGGGCCACTTGATTTTTCGATAGGGCTTACTTTAGTAAGTCCTAACATGAGCTGGCACATACGGCACTGATGCGACTGCGTCCGACCAGATATGTGTGGCAGTCCACCGTGATGTATCTGCTTATCTACACGGTCCATTCCTTTTCTAAGATGAACAGATCCAACGCTCTAGGGGACTACACCGTGGGTGACTCTTGCATTTAATGCAACCCAAGCTTACTTAGTGTGGTCTACTAGAGCATTGGATTTGCCTCAGTTTTTAGCTCGTGCCTTAATATAATCTTAGAAAAGCAATGGATGGCGTGGATAAACAGATACATCATGGTGGGCTTCCATGAGGCAATCCGTGTCCAAATGGTAGACGGAGTGGATGTCACACACATTAGGTGGGCCTATACAGCTTTTGTAGGAAATTCGAGTGCAACCGTTTTCGTAAAACCGTGTTACACGAGCAAGTGCGCCTATATCTGCAATCAACGGTGTGCATGTGACCACAGCATATATATATCACATGTCAGTATGCATATACATCTTCACACACATGCATCACGTACATGTCGGGGATTTGGGGGCATGCATACCGACACATACATCGTGACATGAACGGTTAAATTTTCATCATGCATGTGCCGTGTGTATCATTTCTGAGTGCACGAGCATGAACCGTAATTCCAGGTACGAGTATGAAAGTGTTTTTCTCATGCGAAAATGAACATCACATTCTCCACATGTCTCCGGCTACAATGGTCAAGGAATGGAGAGAACGTGGATTGTAAACTGTGTTTCGTCAAACAAATTCTTGATGGACTGCCAAGAGTAGAGTTGGACATAAACGGAGTTTGATCGATCGGATCGACTCTAATCAACTCGGTAAAACTCTGTTCGAACAGAAAGTCACAGGGCCTGTTCGGAGAAAAAAAAAAAAAAATTTCAAGTCGGTCTCAATCACAACCCTATTCAACTCGACTCGATCAACCTATTCAAATTGACTCGAATATTGATCAACTCGACTCGTTCATTCAACTCGATGTTATATATATATATATATATATATATATATATATATATATATATATATATATATATATATATATATATAGACACACACACACATACAAAGAGAGCAGACTGGATGACAAATAAGCATGACTGTGGGCCCTAAGAAGATTTCAATGGTGGACATCATTCTCCTCACTGTTTCTTGTGGTGTGGTCCACTTAACCTTTGTATTTACCTCATTTTTTGTTTAATTATGCTTCAAAATGAGTTGTACAAATGGATGGACGGAGTGGATAAAACAAATACATCATGGTGGGACCCATAGAGCTTTGACACCATCTTACTGGCTGGTGTTCGTGTCACTAGCCAACTCACGTTCATGGATTTGGTACTACCAATCTACCCCACCAGGACCTATCTATAGATGGACGGTCATGTCAGTGCTCTGTGGGGCCCATAGTGATATATTTTCTTATCTAAGCCGTCCGTCCATTTTTTAAATATCATTTATGGCATTATCCAAAAAATGAAGTGGATTGAAGGCTCAAGTGGACCACACCGTAGGAAATAGTGGGAATGTTCAGTATCTATGTTATGGTCGTTTATTTGGTTAATTAAAAATTTTAAACCTAGCTTGTGATTTGTCAGTTGTAACATGTAATTTGTGAATATATCGGTATTCACTATTCAATAGTAGAAAAAATATTTTCAAGCGAAAAAAAAAAAAACAAAATTGTTCGAACTCATAAAAATTGTTTAAAATCCATATATTTGAACCTGGCTGGGCCAAACCAAACTGAGTTTGAACAGAGCCATGCTCCCTGTCCGAATGTTCGTTCGAACATTGTTCGAACACACCCACCCAAGCAGCCGAACAATCCGATCTAGTCCATGTTTGACTTGGATCAGATCGTTGCCCACGTCTAACCAAGAGTGAAATCATGCCAATAAGATGATCTAACTATCTGATTAATGGATTGCAAAATCGATGGTCCAGAGGCACAATGGATCGCTTATATCTTTCAAAAGTCGATTTGATCTAAAGATCCTGACCACCAAATCTGTTTCTTGGAAAACCAACATGTACAACAAAGAGGTACATCATGTGAATGGTTAGGATTTTTTGATCAATAACTTGGTCACCCGTAGATGCATTCACTTACGGACGTAGATTGGTACTACCCCGCCCACCCTTAGCTAAGAAGGGATAGGGGGCTCTGAGTGACCACCGTGATGTATGCTTCTATCCACACCGTGCATCCATTTTTCCATCACATTTTAGGGTACAAGGGAAAAAAAAAAAAAAAGGCAGTCCCAAGGCTCAAATGGACTGCATTGTGGGGATTAAACAGTTTCCATGGAAAACCTTTTGAGGGCCACGAAAGTTTTAGATCAAGCTAATATTTATCCTTTCTGTTAATCCATGTCTATATGGTCTTATGAACATGTTGGATGGAAATTAACCATCTCGGTGGTTCTTTGGAAGGTTTCAATGGTGGGTGCCACTATCATGGCTGCATCCTGTGTTGTCCACTTGAGCCCGGATCTGCCTCATTTTTTAATTTTTTCCCTAAAATGATAAGCAAAAATTGATGGACGGTGTGGATAAAACCCATACATCATGGTGGCTTCTCATAGTAGTTGTTGGCTCTGGAGCTAGGTGATATCGTGATTGATTGAGCAAAGCAAGGAGGTGGATCGGAGCTTCCACTCGGAACCCTTTTTGTAACACCCATACCCTAATTAGCCATCCGTACGCCTCGTTTCCGAACTCGGCATACTCGGAACAGTCCAAACCGGTGAGTTTCGATCAGACACCCTATTTTAGTACCGCAACGACCCGAGACTTGTACCCCTACGACCGTGCGGACGCCATGACTCCAACGCCGTGCGGCACGCTCCGTTTCGATACCTAGTTTGAAAGATGCGTACTTGTGCACAATCAAGGTGGACCACGCTACACATGCATGGTGTGGGCCCCACTTGCACAAATCCCTAGGTTGTCCCATCAATCATTCAACATCTCATCAATCAATCAAGCATCAATCAATCAAGTGTCTCATCAAGTACATCTCTCTCTCTCCTCACAAGTCAATTTAAGCCCATACCTAAGCCATCCACTCTCATAATTGTCCCATCCCCTTGCTATCATCATTTTCTTTTTCAAATACCACTTATGTCCCAAGCCCCTACCACCACAAGAAGGCCATACGTAGCCACCTCCATTTGAGAGAGAGAGAGAGAGAGAGAGAGAGAGAGATTAGTGGGTGAGATTGGAGGGTTAAGAGAGAGTTTTGGTGAGCCTAGGTGATTGGAGGAGGAGCTCCACCCCATCAAGACCGTCTGATTGACTATCCGACTCGATCCAACCATTTATTTTCGAGTGAGTGCTTAAAGGGGACATAAACTCCCCTTTCTTCCTTCTTTCCCTTTCATTTTCAGGCCGCCCACAAGGATGCTTTATTTTCATTTTCCCCATTCTTTGAAACACAAAGATCTGGATGAAGGATAATACAAGGATTATCTTGACCTAAACCTAATTGGGCCCACCATGAGATGGCCCAGCTGATGAATGGCGTGGATCCTGCACAATTGGACCCCACAGGCAAGGATAACAAAAAAAAAAAAAGAAAAAAAATGGTGGACGCTGGATGTTCACAGCGTTAGAGATGCTGGAACAGTCCAGCGTCAGCAAACCTGGAACGATTTGAATGGGGTCCCCACTCGTGGGACCCACCTTGATGTTTATGTTGTATCCACACCGTCCGTCTGTTTCTCCAGTCCATTTTAGGACTGCACAACAAAAAATGAAGTAGATCCAGATCTTGGGTGGACCCCACTATAGAAAACAGTGGAGATAATGAAGCCCACTGTTGAAACTTCTTGGGCCCACCGTGACGTTTGTAGACTCTTTCACCTGCCCAATATTGGGCTCATTAGGTCCCCATTGAGCTGGGGAACCTGATGAATGGAATGGATCACACTCATGTGGGCCACACTTGAAATAAACAAAGGAAAAAAAAAAACAAAAAAATAGGGGAAGTCCAACGCTGGACGGTTCCAGTGTCTGAGACACTGTGAATGTCCAGCGTCTGGACGCTTGGCTTGGAGAGGGTCCCCACTCGTGGGACCTACCTTGATGTTTTTGTTCAATCCACGCCGTCCATTTGTTTCCAAATCCGAATCTTAAGCGGACCGCACCACAGGAAACAGTGGAGAATATGATGTCCACTATCGAAACTTCCTCGGTCCACCTTGCTGTTTGTAGACCAATTCACCTACCAATATTGGGCTCGTTGGGTCCCCCATGAGCTGGGGAACCTAATAGACGGAGTGGATCAGCCTTATGTGAGCCCCACTAGACCATAATCAAGAGAATAAAAAAAAAAAAAAGAAAAGAAAAGAAAGAAAGAAAGAAGAAGGAGAGGCGTACCCTCTCTGACACTGGGAGTAACCAGCGTCCACGGAGGCTGGGCTCCTCAACCCGTCCATCATTGGCCCACCCCGTGGGACCCACCTTGATGTATTTGTTTTATCCAGCCGTCCATCTATTTTCTCAGATCATTTCAGGGCCCAAGCCCCAAGACCAAGAAGGTCCCAATCTTGGGTGGGCCTCACCACAGGAAACAGTGAGTATGAATGCCTACCGTTGAAACCTTTTCAAGGCTCACCATTATGATGGTTTTCCATCTGAACCGTCCATCAGGTCATGCAGACCTATATGAAAGGAAAACACAAATATCAGCTTGATCCAAAACTCAGTTGGGCCCACATAGAATGTACGTGCTTTATCTTTTCAGTCCATATGTTTTTCCAGCTCATTTCAGTGGCTGAGCCCAAAAATTTAAGCATATCCGATGTCAAGTGGGCCATGCCACGGGAAACAGTGGGAATAATGGTTTCCAAACATTGAAACCTTCCCAGGCTCTACAGTGATGCTTATTTGTCATCCAACACCTGTTCACGAGATCACATGGATATGGATGAAGGAGAAAACACAAATATCTGCTTGATTCAAAACTTCTTGGAACCCAGCTGGGTACCACGCAGCCTAGCAGGTGGCCCACCCTGTGGGTTCCAACGTGATGTATTTGTTTAGTCCCACCATGATGTATCTGTTTTATTCATGCTGCCCATCTATTTTTTCATGCCATTTTAGGATATGGCCCCAACAATGAGGTAGATCCAAACGTTAAATGGACTACACCCACAGGGAATAATGGTCATTGATGCCCACCATTGAAAACTTCATTGGGGCCACTGTGATGGTTATTTTCCATCTAACCAAAGGTTTTGGGCCCATTTTTGGGTTCCACCTTAATGGATGCATTGTGTAGCATGCCAACCGTTTGCCTGATGCGTGGGGCCCGATTTGAATGGACTTCACTTAGGATATTGTGATGATTGAATACCTACCACTGAAATTTCCTAAGACCGATGATGCGTATTTGCTATTCGACCAGTGGGCGGGACCCACCATGGTCCTTCCTTTGATACATATGTTTTATCCATTCCATACACTATTTTATCAGCCTATTTTGTATGTGCAGGCCCAAGTATGGGCCGATGTGGTCTCAAGTGGGCTATGCCATGAAGACCTTTACATTTCCAATGGGGCCCACAGTTTGGGTCCCACTCTCTGTATATATATTAGGCCATTTAAGGCCAACATTACAAGATATGTCTGGTAACATGCTAGTATACTTAGCTTGATAGGTCACACTGATAATATGCTTAGTGTAACGAATATCACGCCCATTCATTTGTACATACGCATCATATGTATGCCTAACTGTAGACGATGTCGATCATAGCATATGCCTTACAGCTTGAGATACTTAGGGGACCTGTATGAGATAGGGTCACCCCACATGATCACGCGGTATACGCAGGTTTGGTGCATGGCTTTGATAGTATGACTCATGCATCTCGCATTATACATGTCATAATCAGATTCTCACCCCAGTGGCATCGGGGTTGTAACCACCACAATCACATCGTGGATGGTAGGAATGGACACCGGAAATATGTTCTAGCACTTGGGCGCCAAAGATGTCCTTGGGTGAAAGTCCCTAAACCTTGTGGTACCAATAAGATGCTCCAATGTCTAGACCGAGTGGATTTATGAGTGCATGTGTCATGCCCCGAAATTCGAAACCCAAGTACAACGACCCGAAGCCCGAGTCCCAGGGTGTGAATTGAAAATTCGAGCATAGATTCCTTGAGATTCCATCCCACACATCATATATCTAAAATAAATCCCCAAACATAAAATTTCCTTTCCACTAATATTTTATTACATTGACTTTTACAAGATAAAATAGATCAACTACAGTTAGCATCTGAGTAACATGTGACTATCTGAATACTCTGCTTCGTCTACATCTTTCCTTCCTGAAAACCTGCAAGAACTGTGGTGATTTTGGTGAGCTAAAAGCCCAGTGAGGTCATTTCCATCACAGGTAATATTCCGGTTAATAAAAGATAGGACGTGAATCATCAACGGATAGAATTGTATGAAATATACGAGGATGAGATTATGATTGATACACTTTATGATTTATTATAAATGACATATAATGATCATGATGTCATGTATGTTATGATAGGTGTGAGAGCAATAAACATCTAGGAACTCGTTGCCACTGAACATTAGGAACCTGTCGCAAATCAACCATGCTTACATAACCGGTACAGCGAGGCGGCAAATCAACCATGCACGCCAGTGGACAAATCAACCATGCACCACTAATCTAACCGAGCAAATCAACCATGCTTAATAAGTGAAACGACCAGAACTCGCTGCCACTGAACATTAGGAACTTGTCGCAAATCAATCATGCTCACCTAACCGGTACAGCGAGGTGGCAAATCAACCATGCACACCAGGAGTCAAATCAACCATGCTCCTGTTCTGTCGTAGTGTATAAATGTGTGTCTATGTCATGGGCTATGTAAGCATCATTCAAGCATACAATGTATATCAGAATTCACATCCAATCACACCATGCAAGTGTCAATTTTCATTTAAATACTTATTCATCTATTCATCATAAATTAAGAGAATTGTTAAAGAGGTAAGTCACCTAAAGTTACTTAAAGTGTTGTACCAACAACATTGTATCGTGCATCTACGTTTCGTTTAGCTAGGGTTTTTACATTTGAAACTTAGGAGGCGAATTCGAAGGAAGTACGTTCAACCTATGTTTAACCTCTAGGTAGGGTTACGTAGAAAAGTGGAGAGAGATCTACAAGGAAAGTAAAGAATGTAAATATGAAGTTGGATATAACAAGCGGTGGAATCCCTTACCTAGGATCAACTTAATGACTCGAGAATAACTTAGAAATTACATAACTCAAACCAAAATTTGATGAATAGTTAAAGGAACTATATGGGAGAAATTAACGAAAAAATCATGTGAAGAATCACTCACTGTATATGACGACTCTCAGGTTCCAAGCAAACCCAAATCGGATCTGAGTCGACTCAGTGAGTTGACTTGCTGGGACAACATCATCTTCTTCTCTTTCTTCTTTCTCTTTCTTCTTCCTTCTTTATTTCTTTCTTCTCTTCCTCGTTTCTTCTTCTTTTTCTTCTCTTTCTTCTCTTTCTTCCTCTAGAAGAGGATCTAGCAACAGCAATAGTGGAACCACTCTCTCTCTCCACTCCTTCTCTCTCTCTCTCTCTCTCTCTCTCTCTCTCTCAACGCACTTTCTCTCTCTCGCACTCTCTCCACGTTTTCTCTCTCTCTCTCTCTCTAGATCTAGGGCTGGGAGAGTACTTATAAGAGAAAGGAATCGGTTCTAGGGTATAGAAAAGGGCTACGCACATCATCATGTGTACAGGCATAGGCTTGTGTAGATAAAACCATTTTTCGGGCCGAGCTTGGAGGGTGTATACATGATCTCTTGTTCGGGCTCATCATATGTTTACTGTGGGCTTAGACGTTGATACGCGTGCCTACTTCACCGCAGCTACCATGATCATAGCTGTCCCCACAGGAATTAAAATCTTTAGTTGGCTGCGATATTTTGAACATGGGTTATATTGAGGATGAGCTATAATTTGGTCGTGACAGATTTCAGAATGGGGTCCGCCAGTGGATGAACGGTTTCGATGTGAAACGAGGAAGATGGTGGGGTGAAAATGGCGAAACTTACACGAGGGGTCTATCGATCAATCAGAAATCCCTGAATAGTCTAGATTTGTCACATGATGCTCTTGGGGGTGAGAAATCCAAGGTTTAATCGGTCTTGATCGGTGGTTTGCGCGAGAGAAAGTTCCGGGTTCAAGAAGACGTGTATGATAGAATTCACGGTTACAAACGCAATATGACGCGTTGGTTATCTAGGTGGGATCCACACGACCTTGATGTAGTCGATCCTGAACGTCCATGCACAGCAAGAACTCGGATCTTGACAATCTTAGGTTTGAACGGTGGTTTGAAGAAGAGCAGATGTTTAGTAGATGAAAGAGAGATTCGAGAGGAAGGTAAGCGTTGGAGAAACAAAACCGATGGACGGCTTGGATTTTTCACTGGGGTCCACTATGATGGACGGTGTGGATGGACAGAGACGGCAGCGCCGTCCGCTGTTTACACAGCAGCAAGTGTTGAGCTCTTAATTATGCATATTCTAACCCCAATTCATCACTCATTGTGCAAGGTTTGTATGGTTTGGAAGCTAATTCAATGCATGTTTTGTGACTACAGGATTGAGGGTGGACTCTACTCAATTGAAGATATAATGAGCTCATTTAGAACTATTCTAATAAAGAAAGAAAGAACTAAAGAAGAAAAAGAGAGTAGAAGAAAGAAAGGAAAAATATAAGAAGAAAAGAGGGCTGACCGGTCGGCCAAGGAAGCCAGACCGGTCAGTGACCGGTCAGCCATGCAGATTTGGCTCCTACTGAAGACGTCCGACCGGTCTTGACCGGTCGGACATATGTGCTGGAACTTCATTGAAAAGGACCGACCGATCAAGACCGGTCGGTCATTGCTGCTGTAATGTGGATGAAAACATCCGACCGGTCTTGACCGGTCGGATAGGCTTGCTGGACTGATGTTCTACGAGGCCCGACCGGTCTTGACCGGTCGGGCATACCTGTTGGAGTATTTTCACTTGAGGCCGACCGGTCTTGACCGGTCGGCCATGCGCACTGAGTTAGAACTTTCTAATTTCTTCCCGAAATTCTCTGCGCTGCGTAAGTGTTACGCACTTTCTCGATTCTTCCGAAGTTGGGGAGCCTCTAAACTATAAAAAGCCACCTAGGGATTGTTCCTAGGGTATCCGAGAAGGGCTCAAGCGAGGTTGGAGGCTGTGGAAGTGGAGATTGGAGTTTTACAACTCCTTTTGGTTTGCTTTGCTGTTTTCATGTTTTTAAGAGTTGTTTCATGTTTCCTTGGATCATGAGCAGCTAAACCTCTTAGCTAGGGCTAAGAGGTGAAGCTTGTAGTGTATCCAAGATGTTTTAATTCGTAGTTAAGTGGTTTTCAGTTTGGAATTCATGATTATGAACTAAGGTTTGAAGTTTATACAAGTTTTTAAGTAATTTCTCTTAGTCTTGTGATGACTCATGGATGTTTGGATGAATTACTTATCTTCTTAATTTGTTTGCAACGGTCTAGACCTGTATGATCCGAGGAATTGGAGTGCGCTCTAGTACCAAGCTCTTCATAAAGGGGCTTCATGCCAAAGTTCTAGTTTTGGTTGATTATCAGGAATATGTATGGACTGTGCATATAATTTGAATCCAGTTCAAATCATGATCTAGCCTTGTCTTGTGAGGAGACTTGAGGATGGTTATGATTGGGAATTGGACATATAGAAAAGGTGAATGACCTATGCAATGAGCATGCTCAGATCAGCCTAGAGTTGAGTGAACTTTATGCACAGAACTTACATGTTACAGACTTCTGGTTTAACAGTTCTATCATCCGACTAGATAGACCTGACTGGTGACTCTAGTTGAGAGAATGGGAAACCACAGCGGATTGAACATCGAGGATTGCTACAAGTGGATCCTCGAACCCCTAGTGCCTTCTTATAATTGTTTACATTCAATTTAGCTTAAACTGTTAATCACACACATTCTATTCAAACTTTGATTGTTAGCTTCAATAGAAACTTGTGGATGAGTTTGTGACATCCTACATAAGTCCCTGTGGATCGACCTCGGTATTACCGAGTTTATTACTACATCGCAACCCTACACTTGGGGAAGCGAACAAGTTTTTGGCGCCGTTGCCGGGGAACTTGACGGTTTTCACAAATTTCTGAAATTAGTATCTATTTAGGACTCTTTTAGATTTTTAGAACTAACTTAGTTTGTTTATTTGATTTTTTTTCAGGGATTTCTAGGAAGCTGAAGAAGATTCAAGGATTTCAAGTGCGAATCAGGTTCTATCCTTCTAAAACCTTACTCTTCTTCTTCTCCTATTCATTCCTATTTTATTCATCCCTTGTAGAGTGGGTGGGGAGTTCTCTGAACCTCTATTGACCAGGAGAAATCGGTCTCTATCCTTGCTTCTGGCCTAGCCATTGCAAGACACCTTGTGCTTCAATCTTAGAGAAGAGTAAAGAAAAGGGAGGAAGAATTCTTCTTTCTTTTTGTTTCTTATTTTTGGTTTTGCATGCCACATTGGGCTCGGGATTCCAATAACCGACTCATTAGTGTAGGGGGGATAGTAGAAGGGATTGATAGAGAGCCACGTGCTAGGAGACAACTAGATTCTCAAATTTTATCTGAAAGTATGGCTGCAAATCAACCTAACCCGGTTCAAAATCAAACTGAAACAGGGGAGAATGTGGTTGAGAATGTTCCCCGACCTAGGACTTTACGTGATTTCTTGCAACCTGCAAGAACGAGCACTCCCTCATGCATAGTTTTCCCACCAAATGCAGGGAATGTGGATTTGAAACCGGGAATGATCAATCTTCTCCCTAAATTTCATGGTTTAGACAGTGAAAGTGCCTATCAACACCTTAGGGAGTTTGATGAGGTAATCACCACCATGCACTTTGCAAATGTGACTGAAGATGTTGTAAGACTTAAATTCTTCCCTTTCACTCTTAAGGATAAAGCCAAGGGTTGGCTTTATGCATTAAGGCCAAGATCAATTGGGTCATGGAACGATATGCACAGAGAATTTATAAAAAAATTCTTCCCTACTCACAAAACGAACATGCTTAAGCGCCTTATCATGAACTTTGCCCAAAAGGAGGATGAAACCTTTTCCCAATGTTGGGAGAGATTCAAGGACCTATTAAACGCATGCCCACATCATGGCTATGAAAATTGGCGGATTATAAGTTTTTTCTATGAAGGACTGATTCCATCCATGCGCCAATTTATAGAGATGATGTGTAATGGGGAGTTCATGAATAAGGAAGCTGATGAAGCATGGGATTATCTGGAAGAATTGGCTGAAAGTGCACAATCTTGGGACACACCTAAACCAACAAATTCCAAGATTGGCCAACAAAAGGAAAAGGGAGGAATGTATGTCCTATCAGAAGAAGATAGCATAAGTGCACGGTTGGCTAGCCTTACAAGAAAGGTCGAAGCCATGGAATTAAGGAAAGGAGAAACAATCAACTCCACTGAGGTTGAAACTGTTTGTGGAATTTGTGCTGGAAATCAACATGCTACACCAGATTGTCCCACAATTTCAGCAGTCCAAGGCATCCTACAAGAACAAACAAATGCCATAAACAGTTATCAGCAGCAATATGGTGCTCCAAACTCAAACACGTATAATCCTAATTGGAAGAACCATCCCAACTTCAGTTGGAAGAATGGGCCCAATGCAAATGCAAACAACACTCCAAAAGTATCACTAGAAGAGATGTTGGGTGCATTTGTATCAGTCCAGAATGAGCATAACAAGACAAACTCTCTAAAAATAGATGGGTTCATGCAAGAGCAATTGAAATTCAATCAAAACTCAAACCAAGCCATCAATGAATTGAAAACATCTTTGGCTAGAGTTGAAGCTCACCTTAGTGTTAGAGAGAAGGGCACACTCCCTGCCCAACCTCTTCCTAACCCAAGGACCCAATATGAGATACAAGATGCAAGCTCATCCTCCCACCATACGGAACATGTCCAAGCTATCACCACTTTGAGAAGTGGGAAAGAAATTGATAAATCCAATCCGGTGAAGGCCCCCAAGCCTAAAGATCCGGAAATTCCCAAAGAGGATGATAGCCCAAACAATATCCCACAAGAGAAAGAACCGGAAAGACAATACAAGCCGGTTGCCCCATTTCCACAAAGGTTGATTTCACCTAAACCTTTAGATAAAAATCTGGAGATTCTGGAAGTTTTCAAGCAGGTGAAGATCAACATTCTGCTGTTGGATGCAATAAAACAAATACCATCTTATGCCAAATTTTTAAAGGAATTGTGTACAATAAAAAGGAAACATAACGTTCACAACAAAGTGCTTTTGGCTGAGAATTTGAGTGCCATCATCAAACAAGAGGTGCCCCAAAAATACAAAGATCCGGGTAGTCCAACCATATCATGCATCATAGGAGACTACCAGATTAAACAAGCCCTACTCGACTTGGGGGCAAGTGTGAATCTCATTCCATACTCGGTCTATGAACAACTTGGGTTAGGTGAATTGAAACCCACCAAAATCACACTCCAACTTGCTGATAGATCCATCCGGATACCGAGAGGAATGGTAGAGGATGTTCTAGTCCAAGTTGATAAATTCTACTATCCAGTAGATTTTATTGTCTTGGACACACATCCCGTGATAGGCACCAGTACTCAAATTCCCGTCATACTTGGACGACCGTTTCTAGCTACTTCAAACGCCATTATCAATTGTAGAAACGGACTTAACATATTTGAGTTATGCAAACAACCGCGGGAAGTTGATGATGATATCCACGAATTAAACATTATCGAATCATTCGTGGAAGATACAATCCCCTTGTCACTATTTTCCGACCCTTTGGAGGCATGTGTGGCCCATCTCCATGATATGAATGATGATACAACAAAAGAGATGGATGCCATTCTAGATGTGATGCTGGTACGTGAAAATAAAAGATGGAGGGCCCCAATTGAACCTTTGCCTATAAATGAGAACAAGGCCCTCCCATCCAACATTAAGGCACCAAAACTCGACCTAAAACCATTGCCAAATGAGCTAAAATATGTTTATTTAGGTCGAGATGAGACATATCCAGTGGTGATTTCTTCTCACTTGGATGAGGAACAAGAGAGTAGGCTAATAGCCACTCTATTAGAGCACAAGAGTGCCATCGGATGGACAATTGCGGATCTCAAAGGCATAGACCCACTGATTTGCACTCACCGCATACACCTTGAGGAAAATGCAAAGACATCCAGGCAACCACAAAGACGACTAAATCCAAATATGAAGGATGTGGTTAAGGCCGAAGTGGTGAAACTATTGGATGTAGGTATCATTTACCCAATATCTGATAGCCAATGGGTGAGCCCAACTCAAGTGGTACCTAAGAAATCCGGAATAACCATCGTAGCCAATGCCAATAACGAACTCGTGCCAACTAGAGTCACTACCGGTTGGAGAATGTGCATTGACTACAGGAAGCTAAACACTGTCACGAGGAAAGACCACTTTCCCCTACCGTTTGTTGATCAGATTTTAGAACGGTTGGCGGGCCATTCCCACTTTTGCTTCCTTGATGGCTATTCAGGGTACAACCAAATAGAAATTGCCCGTGAAGATCAAGAAAAGACTACATTCACATGTCCATTCGGTACTTTCGCCTATCGACGAATGCCGTTTGGACTATGTAATGCCCCTGCCACCTTTCAGCGTTGTATGATGAGCATCTTTTCTGACATGGTGGGGACCATTCTCGAAGTCTTCATGGATGATTTTTCTGTATTTGGTTGTAACTTTGATGAGTGCCTCAAGCACTTGAAATCTGTGCTAAAAAGATGTGAAGAGAAGAACCTTGTGCTCAATTGGGAAAAGTGTCACTTCATGGTTCAAAAGGGAATTGTACTTGGTCACATCGTTTCACAAAATGGAATTGAGGTGGACAAGGCGAAAATTGATCTTATCTCTAACCTACCACCACCCAAAAGCATACGAGATATACGGTCCTTTTTAGGACACGCAGGATTTTACAGAAGGTTTATAAAGGATTTCAGTTCACTCTCTCGCCCTTTATGTAACCTACTTCAAAAGGAAAATTCATTCGAGTGGAATGAAGAATGTCAACTAGCATTCACCACCCTTAAAGGTATGTTGACATGCGCCCCAATAATGCAACCACCTGATTGGAGCCTTCCTTTTGAAATTATGTGCGATGCTAGCGACTATGCTATTGGGGCTGTGTTAGGCCAAAGAAAAGATAAAAAGCCGTGTGTCATCTACTATGCAAGTAGAACCCTAAACTCAGCCCAGGCAAACTACACCACTACTGAAAAGGAACTTTTAGCAGTAGTTTTTGCCTTGGAGAAGTTTAGATCCTACTTGATTGGATCCAAGATCATCGTATTCACCGACCATGCCGCGCTTAAGTATCTTCTCTCTAAGAAGGATGCTAAACCACGGTTATTAAGATGGATCCTCCTACTCCAAGAATTCGACTTAGAAATACGTGATAAGAAAGGAGTAGAGAATGTAGTAGCTGACCACCTCTCTCGACTTGTCCTCACTGATTCCCCTGAAATGACTGCAATCAATGACATGTTCCCTGATGAACAACTTTTTGCTGTTTCCCAATCGCCATGGTATGCGGACATTGCTAATTATCTTGCTACAGGTACAATTCCTACATATTGGAAAAAGCAAGATAAGGATAGATTCTTCTCAGAGGTACGAAAATTTCTATGGGACGACCCATACTTGTTCAAGTATTGTCCCGATCAAATCATAAGGAGATGTGTCCCAGATGATGAGCAACAAAGTATCATCTCCTTCTGTCATTCTCAAGCATGTGGTGGCCATTTTTCGGCTAAAAAGACCACAGCGAAAATTCTGCAATGTGGGTTTTATTGGCCCACTATGTTCAAAGACACACATGAGTTTTGCAAAGCTTGCGAACCCTGTCAGAAATTAGGAGGAATCTCCCGTAGAAATATGATGCCACTCAATCCCATCTTAATTATTGAAATTTTTTATTGTTGGGGCATCGATTTCATGGGCCCATTCCCATCTTCTTTTGGAAACTTATACATCTTGCTTGCCGTTGATTATGTTTCCAAATGGGTCGAGGCCATCCCTTGCCGGAATAATGACCATAAAACGGTCATTCGATTCTTAAAAGAAAACATTCTTTCCCGGTTTGGAACGCCTCGAGTCATCATAAGTGATGGAGGGTCTCACTTTTGCAATCGCCCTTTTGAAGCATTAATGAAGAAATATGGCGTAACGCACAAAGTGAGCACTCCCTATCACCCACAAACTAGTGGACAAGCCGAGATATCCAATAGGGAGATTAAACACATTTTAGAAAAAACGGTGAATCCCGATCGCAAGGATTGCTCACTTCGACTTACCGATGCGCTTTGGGCTTACCGTACTGCCTTTAAAACTCCTATTGGAATGTCTCCCTATAGACTTGTCTATGGGAAGGCTTGTCACTTGCCTGTGGAGTTGGAACATAAGGCGTATTGGGCTATTAAGAAGATGAATTTCAATCCTGACAAGGCAAGCTCGTTACGCAAACTACAATTGAATGAACTTGCAGAAATCCGGAATGAAGCTTATGAGAATGCAAGAATTTACAAGGACAAGACGAAGATATTCCATGATAAGAATATTCTTCGCAAGACATTCACGATAAATAAAAAAGTCCTCATGTATAATTCTCGCTTACATCTATTTCCGAGAAAATTGAGATCTCGGTGGACCGGTCCCTACATTGTGCAAACTGTCTATCCATATGGGACTGTCGAGCTGTTAAATCCAAGGAACGGCAACATTTTTAAAGCAAATGGGCAGCGATTAAAGCCGTTCTTTGAGAACTTCCCTTCAGAAGGTATGTCCATACATCTGAATGATCCTGTGTATCAGGATGATTGATCTCCTAGTCTGATGGAGGTATAGAGTAGTTAGGATTAGGATTTTACTGCTTTTGTTTTCGTTTTCATAGGTTTGTTAGAAGGAGGAAGATCTCCACTTTTCACTCTCTCATGTACTATCATTCCTCACTCCCTTTTATTTTCAAATTGCTCTCATGTTTTGCTCATTGTACATCTTTTTCATTGAGGACAATGCAAGATTTGGTTGGGGGGTGTAGGATCACTTGGATGAATCCAGCGATTTGCAACATTTCAAGCAATCATGTGGAAATTTTTTCGATTTTTCAAAAATTCGAAACTCTTTTGGAAAACACCGGTTTTATGCATTCAAGTTGATATGAGCATAAGAGGAGGAGATATGAAGTGTATGGGGCTGGATGTCTGCAATCTCTCATAGCATAATGGTTTTATATGTGAACTCCCTTATTTTTGTGATTGATAGAAAATCTGAACACTTTTACACCGAGTTCACATTACACGATTTTCATGAGTTGAAGGGATTATGTGACTTACGAATTAGCTAGACTTTGAATTAAGGTATTGAGAAATCAGGCCGGGGTACTTTGTCCATCCTTGTCCATGGGAAAATAATGAAAGATATGGATTTTTAAAAATCCTATCTAATTTAAAAAGAAAAAGGAAAAGGAAGGATGAAATTGGGAATGTGGAAAAATGGTGGAGAATTTCGATTAGGGCTACCTACTACCAACCGGGGGATGGTCTACCCATAACCAAAGCCGGAAATGGGACATAGTGTGAAAGTCGTCGGAAGGACGGTAAGGCAAATCCCTGTCATTGGCTTGATGTGGCTCTATGGACCTTGAGTTCTATAGTTTACTTGATATATGAAGAAGATAATCCTAGAAACTCGTGAGATGAATTTTCACTACCCACACTAGGTTAAATTTGTTCAAATCTTTCTATTTATCAACCAATCAGCGGGAATTTCATATGAATGCTTATTATGTTTTGAGAGTTTACGGTTTCAACCTCTATTGCCTAATGTTTCTGAATCTTAAGCTTATGAACCTTGGAATGTATAGAAGGATGGTTTCTGAAAGAGAGTTGAGTTTCGAAGAATGAGATTAGCTTCACGCATGTTTTGCTCGGGACTAGCAAAATGCTGGTTGGGGGGTGTGTTGAGCTCTTAATTATGCATATTCTAACCCCAATTCATCACTCATTGTGCAAGGTTTGTATGGTTTGGAAGCTAATTCAATGCATGTTTTGTGACTACAGGATTGAGGGTGGACTCTACTCAATTGAAGATATAATGAGCTCATTTGGAACTATTCTAATAAAGAAAGAAAGAACTAAAGAAGAAAAAGAGAGTAGAAGAAAGAAAGGAAAAATATAAGAAGAAAAGAGGGCTGACCGGTCGTGACCGGTCGGCCAAGGAAGCCAGACCGGTCAGTGACCAGTCAGCCATGCAGATTTGGCTCCTACTGAAGACGTCCGACCGGTCATGACCGGTCGGACATATGTGCTGGAACTTCATTGAAAAGGACCGACCGGTCAAGACCGGTCGGTCATTGCTGCTGTAATGTAGATGAAAACATCCGACCGGTCTTGACCGGTCGGATAGGCTTGCTGGACTGATGTTCTACGAGGCCCGACCGGTCTTGACCGGTCGGGCATACCTGTTGGAGTATTTTCACTTGAGGCCGACCGGTCTTGACCGGTCGGCCATGCGCACTGAGTTAGAACTTTCTAATTTCTTCTCGAAATTCTCTGCGCTGCGTAAGTGTTACGCACTTTCTCGATTCTTCCGAAGTTGGGGAGCCTCTAAACTATAAAAAGCCACCTAGGGATTGTTCCTAGGGTATCCGAGAAGGGCTCAAGCGAGGTTGGAGGCTGTGGAAGTGGAGATTGGAGTTTTACAACTCCTTTTGGTTTGCTTTGCTGTTTTCATGTTTTTAAGAGTTGTTTCATGTTTCCTTGGATCATGAGCAGCTAAACCTCTTAGCTAGGGCTAAGAGGTGAAGCTTGTAGTGTATCCAAGATGTTTTAATTCGTAGTTAAGTGGTTTTCAGTTTGGAATTCATGATTATGAACTAAGGTTTGAAGTTTATACAAGTTTTTAAGTAATTTCTCTTAGTCTTGTGATGACTCATGGATGTTTGGATGAATTACTTATCTTCTTAATTTGTTTGCAACGGTCTAGACCTGTATGATCCGAGGAATTGGAGTGCGCTCTAGTACCAAGCTCTTCATAAAGGGGCTTCATGCCAAAGTTCTAGTTTTGGTTGATTATCTAGAATATGTATGGACTGTGCATATAATTTGAATCCAGTTCAAATCATGATCTAGCCTTGTCTTGTGAGAAGACTTGAGGATGGTTATGATTGGGAATTGGACATATAGAAAAGGTGAATGACCTATGCAATGAGCATGCTCAGATCAGCCTAGAGTTGAGTGAACTTTATGCACAGAACTTACATGTTACAGACTTCTGGTTTAACAGTTCTATCATCCGACTAGATAGACCTGACTGGTGACTCTAGTTGAGAGAATGGGAAACCACAGCGGATTGAACATCGAGGATTGCTACAAGTGCATCCTCGAACCCCTAGTGCCTTCTTATAATTGTTTACATTCAATTTAGCTTAAACTGTTAATCACACACATTCTATTCAAACTTTGATTGTTAGCTTCAATAGAAACTTGTGGATGAGTTTGTGACATCCTACATAAGTCCCTGTGGATCGACCTCGGTATTACCGAGTTTATTACTACATCGCAACCCTACACTTGGGGAAGCGAACAGCAAGGAATAAGAATTCGAATAGAATTCTTTTGCTTTTTTTTTATTTAACGTGCGTCGCACGTAATGTACATTTTATGCTCCTCTTTACACGTGGGGTCTACTTGAAGTTGATCTATACCATTTGCTCCGTCTAATATGTAAATAACGTAAAATAAATCATTCACAAGAAAAATGAGGCAGATCCGAGTCACGTGGCCCACTTATGATCCGATTTCTGATTAGGGCATTTGTATGATGATCGGAGGGTTGAAATTTTATGTGTATGGTTAGATCGTGTCCTAAAACTATTATATAGAGTTTCGTGTGAAAATGATTTCCAGAAATCATAAAACTTAAAAAGGTGGTACAACTTAAGTTTAACTAATGGCATTTTCGTAATTATCATAAATTTATGAGTTTTGTAAAATCTATCACTTCCATGTAGTTCTAGGGTTTATTCTAAGCAACTTTAATAAAGAGACCATATAGTAATTCCCTACGGATGATTTATTATTAATTTATCAATATTTCAATTTATTTAAATTATTAAATAATTAACTAAATTATAATTTAAATTATTCTAAAATCCTAGGGTGTTACAAACACACCCGAGCAGGTTCATAGGGCCAAGAAATCACTGGTCTAAGCATATGCCTTGTAACGGACACAATGTACGGATCATATTTATGGATAAACATGTGTACAGGATGATGTACGGCGGTTTACATTGATCGCGTAATTCGAAATCGGAGTGGACGGCTAAATCTTCCAGTCTAGCCACGATAGATCATTCTAACGGTCAGTTTATTGATTTAGCTAAGTATACTGAGTTTTCAAAGGCTTTAAAAAGTGTTAGAATGCGTATAAAAGTATATACGTGTGTATATGCGTGTGGACAACACAGCCTAGAATTTAAATTTTTCACGTGTGAACTTGCATTCGTGTACTTACTCGTGCGTCCAAATTTTCGAGGTGTTATAGCATGAGGGCCAAATAATAGTAGGCCGCGTCTCCCACTGTATCGAGGTCGATTTGAAGGGGGTGTGACCTTACCCGCCCGGGTGCAGAGGGCTATATACTAGGTTGAGTCTGACCAGCTCGTGAATGGGTTCGCTATCGACGAGCCGGGTGGATTTCCTTGTACGTCATTGACGAGGCGGATAGTGAGGTCTCTTCCACTCGCTTGGTTATGCGTGCGATGGGCGGTAACCAATGTCTGGAGTGTACTAGACCCCGGTGATGTCCCAGTTATAAACGTATGATATATGGCAGTTGAGGATTGACATGCACCCATTGCATCATTAGCATATGACACTCAGTCATATAGGCCCTTTGCATTGCATAGCCTCGAGATGGCTAACGACATTCATAGACTTGGTAGTGTAGCCTGCCATCATTTTCGCTTACTCTGATATCTGTATACCTGTCATATGCATTGCGCACACACCACGAACTCTCTAAGCTTCATAGTAAGCTTATGCACATTATTTACGTGCAGGACATACTATAGCGCAACAGCAGTGAGACAGGAGCGCACATTTGATCTTTCACCTTTCAGTTATACATTGTATTTCCTTTTTCTGCAGCATTGTACTCAAAAGATTATCTTAGTGGATATGTGATGTGATGCTTTTGGTTTGGTATACTTGTGTTTATGCTCATCTAAAAAAAATTTACCTTGAAAATCCTCCTTGTGGGATCCCAGGATCGGAACCTGGCGTATGGGAGCTAGGGGCCGAGAATGGGGTACTACGGAGGCTGTCGGCACCGGATTCAGCGGCCGGGAATTTAGTGAGCCCGGTCCTCGAGTTTGGGGCGTAACAGAAGTTGGTATCAGAGCATAACTTGGGAATACCTATCCACAACATTACATATCTACTAATAACCTTTGATTACCTACCTTGTACTGTATGATTGCTTGGACCTCAGTCTTACTCACCTGCTTCGAACTTAGTCTAAACTAGGATTCCCTATTGTACGCCTAAAAATTTTGATTGACGTGTGGGCACTCACGAGTAACCCGATGCTAAGCGGATTCTGCCTTTTCTGTAGGACATGGCACCCAAGAGAGCGGTCGGTAAGCAATCGTCTAGTGCGGGTACGTCCCAAACCGCCCTAGCTCCAGGCATAACTACTGGTCAGTTCCAGCAGATGTTGCGTGCCATGACCTCCACGGTAGAGTGCCAAGAGAGGAGGTTAGCCGATTCACCTGCCACATCAGAGCAGGATCGCGCCCGTTCCTTACTTAGGGATTTCAGGCAGATGGATCCCCCACATTTCTCGGGCGAGCCGAACCCGGAGGCGGCAGAGAGATGAAAGTCTGAAGTAGAAAAGATCTTTACCATTATGCGATGCACGACTGAGCAGCAAGTTCCTCTCGTTGTCTTCCTTCTTCAGGAAGAGGCCGAGCATTGGTGGTCATCGATTACCCGCGCAGTAGAGGCAGACTTCGAGTGGACCTGGGAGGATTTTGTGGACCGGTTTGACCGGAAGTTCTTCTCGGAGCATGTCCGTCAGCAGAGAGCATTAAAGTTCGAGATGCTAGTCCAGGGAGAGATGACCATGTTACAGTATGAGGCCCAATTTGTTGAGTTGTCTCGATTCGCGACGTATCTTGTGAATGATGCTAGGCGAAAGGCCCGTCGGTTCGAGGGCTGTTTGCGCCTTGGCCTTAGGGGCCGTGTCGCAGGACACAAGCTCCCTACGTTTGAGGAGGTTGTGGAGCGGGCCCAGATTTATGAGGCAGAGTGGGCCGATGCACAGCGGATCCGTGGTCAAGGCGGAGATCGAAAGGGGAAGAGAAAGGCTCCCTCTAGCAACTTTCGACAGCAGCGATTTCAACCATCGCAGATGCATGTAGCTCGTCCACCCTTGCGAGCACCAGCAGCACCAGTGCACCCGTAGCACCCCCAGCACCACCGTAGCAGCAGATTATAGGCCCTTGTTATGGGTGCGGAGAGATGGGACATCGTCATAGGGAGTGCCCCCATTCACACTGGCAACAGCGTCAGCAGTATCAGCCACCGAGACCCCATCAGTAGCATCAACGACAGTAGTACCCACCACCGAGAGCTCCTCCCTAGTAGAGGCAGCACAGAGGACGCATCAGCAGTAGCAACGACCGCAGAGGGGACAGGCACCTCCCCAGCAGGCTCAGGGCCGGTTCTACGCAGCCCAGCAGGACCCTCAGGCACCAGGAGGAGTTGTAGAGGGTACACTCCTTGTCTTTGCATGCATAGCACATGTTCTATTTGATTCTGGCGCATCACATTCATTCATATCCGAGGATTTCTATCGATCGATTAGTTTGCCGTTAGAATCCGTGCTCGAGGGTTTGTCAGTGTCGACACCCTTAGGGAAGACCGCAGTATTAAGTTTGATCTGTTCGTCTTGCCTCGTCTTGGTAGGAGAGACCTTTTTACCTACCGACTTGTTTATTTTGCCGATGTCCGAGTTTGATGTTATCTTGGGCATGGATTGGTTATCCAAGTATCATGCTATAATAGACTGTTTCACGAGAGCGGTCACCTTCCTTATACCCGGCATGCCGCAATTCCAATTTGTTGTGGAGCCCAGAGGAGAGCAATTATCAGCACTGATGGCTTGTTCAATTGAGGAGCCGGTTGCCTTGTGCATCGACCACTTGCTGGTCGTTTGTGACTTTTCAGATGTGTTTCAGGAGATTCCAGGGTTGCTGCCTCGTCGGCATACCGAGTTCCAGATTGACCTTGTACCCGGTACCGTGCCTATCTCAAAGGCCCCGTACCGTATGGCACCGTTGGAGCTGCGAGAATTGCAAAAGCAGTTGGACGAGTTGCGCGAGCTAGGCTTCATCCGTCAGAGTAGTTCACCGTGGGGAGCATCGGTACTTTTTGTAAAGAAGATGGATGGCTCATTGAGGCTTTGCGTAGATTACCGCGAGCTCAATAAGGTCACGATCAAGAACAAGGTACCCGCTTCCGAGGATTGACGATTTGTTTGATCAGCTGCGGGAGGCGCAGTTCTTTTCAAAGATAGATCTGCGGTCTGATTATCATCAAGTTCATGTCCGGGAGGAGGATATCACGAAGACAGCATTTAGGACACACTATGGTCAATTTGAGTTCCAGGTCATGTCCTTTGGACTGACCAATGCGCCCGCAGTGTTCATGCAGTTGATGAATGAGGTCTTCCGTCCGTATCTTGACCAGTTTGTTGTAGTGTTCATTGACGACATTCTGATCTATTCAAGGACCCGAGAGGAGCATGAGCAACATTTAGAAATCACCCTGCAGACTCTCTATGCACACTAGCTCTATGCAAAGTTGGAGAAGTGTGAGTTTTGGCAGGAGGAGGTGAAGTTCCTCAGTCATGTCGTGACGAGGCAAGGAGTAGCAGTGGATCCAACCAAGGTTGATGCTGTGCGTCAGTGGTGCCAGCCCACGAACGCATCTGAGGTTCGAAGTTTTCTGGGGCTAGCGGGTTATTACCGTCGTTTCATTGAGGGCTTCTCTCATATTGTTACCCCGTTAACCAGATTGACTAGAAAGGGCGCTGAGTTCGTATGGAGTGACCCATGGGAGCGGGCATTCGCGGAATTAAAGGATCGTCTTACTTCCGCACCAATCCTCACTCTTCCCTCTGGGAGTGATGGATTCGTGATTTTTATAGATGCCTCGCGTATTGGCTTAGGTGCTGTCTTGATGCAACATGGCAGAGTAGTAGCGTATGTGTCTCGCCAGCTCAAGGTCCATGAGCAGAACTACCCCACACATGATCTAGAGTTGGCAGCTATTGTCTTCGCACTGAAGGTATGGAGGCACTATCTCTATGGGGTCAAATTCAAGCTCTTCTCTAATCACAAGAGCCTGAAGTACCTCTTTCCCAGTCAGAATTGAGTATGAGGCAGAGGCATTGGATGGAACTCCTGAAGGATTATGATTTCGATCTTCAGTATCACCCCGGCAAGGCTAACGTGGTGGCGGATGCCCTTAGCCACCAGCCACGGGGCTTGGTGGTGCATATGATGGAGCAGGAGTGGAGGATGCTCAAGGATATTGCTGAGTATGACTTCGAGCTAAGCCTACAGTCTTCCATTGCTCAGTTATCGGGCCTGTCGATTCAACCCTCCCTTGTTTCTAGGGTGATCGAGGCTCAATAGTCAGATTAGACGTTGAAGGATTTTTGGGAAGAGGCCACGTCAGAGGATCAGACAGACTGGCAGATTGAGTCAGATGGTGGACTCCGTTTTCGAGGGCGGTTGTGTGTCCCAGACATTTCAGCGTTGCGCAGAGATCTTATAAATGAGGCACACCGATCGAGGTTCACTATACACCCTGGTTCTATTAAGATGTATCGTGATATGAGGAGACAGTATTATTGGGCCGGAATGAAGCATCAGATTGCCAGCTTTGTGCCCGAGTGCGACACCTGTCAGCGTGTTAAGGCCGATCATCGAAAACCTTCAGGACCCTTGCAGCCGTTGAGTATTCCGTTGTGGAAATGGGAGCACATGACCACAGACTTTATTATGGGATTGCCAAGGACTGATCGCGGTCATGACGCCATCTAGGTTGTCGTTGATCATCTGACAAAGTTAGCACATTTCCTTGCGATACGTGCATCATGGCCATTGCACCGGCTTGCAAAGTTGTTCATCGATGAGATTGTGAGATTGCATGGTGTCCCGGTTTCGATCGTTTCCGACCGAGACCATAGATTTACGTCGCGGTTCTGGGGGAGTTTTCAAAGGGGGAGTTTTCAAAAGGTGATGGGGCCTGCCTTGAAGTTCAGCACTGCATACCACCCACAAACCTACGAACAGACCGAGAGGGTCAACCAGATCCTTGAGGACATGCTCCGAGCTTGTGTGCTGGATTTCTCAGGGAGCTGGGATGAGCATTTGCGTTTGGCTGAGTTTGCATACAATAACAGCTACCAAGCGACCATTGGTATGGCACCTTTTAAAGCGTTGTATGAAAGACCTAGTAGGTCTCCCAGTTGTTGGACCGAGGTGGGAGAGAGTAATCTCCTAGGTCCCAAGCTTGTGCAGAGGACATCAGAAGCTATCGATACCATCAGGCAACTGATGCGCACAGCTCAGAGCTGACAAAAGAGTTTTGCAGATCGTCGGCGTCGTCCCTTGGAGTTTGACATTGGGGATCGTGTGTATCTCAAGGTCTCGCTTATGAAGGGCGTAGTTCATTTTGGAGCCAAGGGGAAGCTTGCCCCGAGGTTCATTGGACCCTTTGAGATCACTGGGCGCATTGGCGCCGTGGCTCATCAGCTTGCCTTGCCACTTCAGTTGTCTGGCATCCACAATGTTTTTCATGTTTCTATGTTGCAGAAGTGTGAGTCAGATGTGGTTCCGATGATAGATTGGCAACCGTTGGAGGTTCGTGAGGATGCTTCTTACATCAAGCAGCCGGTCCATATCCTTGACCGGAAGGAGCAGGTTCTCCGAACCAAGGTCATTCCTTTAATAAAGGTTCAGTGGAGGCACCATAGCGTAGAAGAGGCATCGTGGGAGCGAGAGGCAGAGATTCGCCAGCGTTATCCCCATCTTTTCGATGACTGATTGTATATTTATGTTTGTTTTCAGCTTGGTATATACGTAGGGATGAGATTTCCTTTTACTTGTCAGTTTTATTTAGTTTGACTTCATAGTATAAATCTCGAGGCTGAAATTTTCTGTTAGAAGGGGAGAGTTGTAACTGTTAGTGTACTTTTCTGTGGGATACTAGTGCACCTTGTTTTTCAATCACTTACATCAATGAGTCTAGTGTCGGTTGAGCCTAATGAAGACGAAGACTGAAGACTCAAGATGGACCGGCTGCATCAAGAAAGAAGAAACAGGTAAAAGTGATGCCTTGGTGTGCCTTGCCTTGACCAAAACCTAACCCATAACCTCTTAGATGACTTGCACCAACTAAGTATACCCTTAGTCATCATCATTAGTCTTAGAACTCCATGAAAAACATGATAAATTAGACTAATTAAAGAGGTGGAAGCTGTTGTAATCAAAACAGCTCAAACAGCAGTTTTCGATTGATCTCCAATCAATCGGACGTTGGCTCCGATAGGACTCCGATCAATCGGACAGAAGCTCCGATCAATCGGAAATTTTTCCAGCAACCTTGAAAATCCACTGGACATATTTCCGATCAATCGGACAGTCTTCCGAATCCATCGGAAGGGGTCCGTCCGATCAATCGGACAGTGTTCCGATCAATTGGAATATCTTCCAGAGACTTCACTGGATAGATTTTCGATCAATCGGACTTGTCTCCGATCAATCGGACAGGTCTCCGATCAATCGGACCTTCTTTCGATCAATCGGAGATGCGCGAATCTGCCCGTTTTTTGACCATTGGAAGAAAATCTATTTAAGATGACGGATTCGTTTTTGAGCCAAGAGAGGGGATTTTGAGGAGATAGGAGCCACCATTGTTGAAGATCATTAAGAGCCCTATTCCTAACCCAAACAAGTGATCTTCCTTGTGATTCTTCACAAGTATGGAGCATTCAAAGCTCAAGAAGAAGATGCACTTGTCCCTCTTTTGATCTCTAGAGATTTGATTGATCTTGATAGTCATATTCCTATCCAATACTCTATGATGAGATCGGTGTAGGTGAGACTCTCTAGGTAACCCATTCCCATAAGTTGTAGAGATCTCAAACCTACCTTCCCTAGCACCTTGGGCATCTCCAATGGAGCATCACATGCAAGGTAGCTGATCTTGGAGCTGAAGCCTTGGCAAAGCAGCGGCGTCGAAGATCGGGGGAGCACAAGGGGAGCTGATTCAAGCACGGGAGAGCAAGAAGAAGCAACCCAAAACGGCTGTAAACAAGGGGCTCAATCCGACAAGTAAGGTTGTCTTGTTAGGAGTCCATCCACTCAATTCCCTGTGGGAGTTGAGTGTAGACTTTGTTTGATAAACTCGACCTAGGGTCGTTAGCCGATCCTTGGCCTATTAGTTGGACCTAAAATCTAGGGACGTCAGCCGTTCCTTGGCACGTTAGTCAGCCTAAACAGAGTCTCCAAGGGGGAGCCACCAACACGGGTGCAAACGTGTAGGTTGGGAGGAACCTGTAAACTCTCTGGTTGGGTGGATCCAAATTAAAACACCTTGGTTAGGAGGAACCAGATTTAAACTCCCCAGTGAATGCCGGTGTGCTCAAAGGGGTTGAGTACTTGAACCGGGAGTGGAGTAGACACGTAGTCGAACCACTATACATCCTTGTGTTTGTGATTGTTCTTGAGCACATTTCTCCTTATGCATTGCGTTTAACTTGTTAATTATGAATGCTTAGTTAGGAATGTATGCTAGGCACTTGATAGGCACATCCACACTCATAAGATGTACTTTCACTACCTCAAGTAGACTTGAGCTTCTTGATCCATCCTCACTCAAGTCTATTTGAGTAGCATAGATTAGGTTCTTCATTAGCTTAATCATTTAATTAATCTATGCTTATTTAGACTAGGTTGTTTATAGTTTTTATCATATGCTAGTCTTTTGATTGGACCCACTTAGGCTTGGAAGCCAAAGTGTTATCGCTTATGTAGTTCAATTTGTTAAATATGTTAAGTAGGCGAAAAGATTTTAAAAAGGTCCTAATCACCCCCCCTCCTATAGGTTTAGCCATAATTCTAGTTGCTCTTGAAGCTTCAGCACGTGTATGCATAGGGTGTCGTGTTAGACTACCCGACACAATTTCAGTAACACCTGTACCCTAATTAGCCCTCCGTACGCCTCGCCGAACTCGGCATACTCGGAACAGTCCAAACCGGCGAGTTTCAATCGGACACCCTATTTTAGTACCATAGTGACTCGAGACTTGTACCCCGGCGACCGCATGGACGCCACGACTTCAACGCCGCGAGGCACGCTCCGTTTCGATACCTAGTTTGAAAGATGCGTACTTGTGCGCAATCAAGGTGGGCCACGCTACACATGCATGGTGTGGGCCCCACTTATACAAATCCCTAGGTTGTCCCATCAATCAATCAAGCATCAATCAATAAGTGTCTCATCAAGTACATCTCTCTCTCCTCACAAGTCAACTTAAGCCCATACCTAAGCCTTCCACTCTCATAATTGCCCCATCCCCTTGCTATCATCATTTTCTTTTTCAAATACCACTTATGTCCCAAGCCCCTACCACCACAAGAAGGCCATACGTAGCCACCTCCATTTTAGAGAGAAAGAGAGAGAGAGAGAGAGAGAGAGAGAGAGAGAGAGAGATTAGTGGGTGAGATTGGAGGGTTAAGAGAGAGTTTTAGTGAGCCTAGGTGATTGGAGGAGGAGATCCACCCCATCAAGACTGTCCGATCGACTATCCGACCTGATCCAACCGTCCATTTTCGAGTGAGTGCTAAAAGGGGACATAAACTCCCATTTCTTCCTTCTTTCCCTTTCATTTTCAGGCCCACAAGTGGGCCATGTTGTGAGACAGCGTGCCCCACACGCTGCCACGACATGGACCACCTTGTGTGGCCCACCATGATGCTTTATTTTCGTTTTCCCCATTCTTTGAAACACAAAGATCTAGATGAAGGATAATACAAGGATTATCTTGATCCAAAGCTAATTGGGCCCACCATGAGATGGCCCAGCTAATGAATGGCGTGGATCCTGCACGTGTGGACCCCACAGGCAAGGATAACAAAAGAAAGGAAAAAAAGAAAAAAAATGGTGGACGCTGGACGTTCACAGCGTCAGAGACGCTGGAACAGTCCAGCGTCAGCAAACCTACAACGATTTGAATGGGGTCCCCACTCGTGGGACCCACCTTGATGTTTATGTTGTATCCACACCATCCGTCTGTTTCTCCAGTCCATTTTAGGACTGCACACCAAAAAATGAAGTAGATCCAGATCTCAGGTGGACCCCACCATAGAAAACAGTGGAGATAATGAAGCCCACTCTTGAAACTTCTTGGGCCCACCGTGATGTTTGTAGACTCTTTCACCTGCCTATTATTGGGCTCATTAGGTCCCCAATGAGCTGGGGAACCTGATGAATGGAATGGATCACACTCATGTGGGCCTCACTTGAAATAAACAAAGGAAAAAAAAAACAAAAAAAAGGGGAAGTCCAACGCTGAACGGTTCCAGGCTTCCAGCGTCTGAGACGCTGTGAACGTCCAGCGTTTGGACACTTGGCTTGGAGGGGGTCCCCACTCGTGGGACCCACCTTGATGTTTTTGTTCAATCCACACCGTCCATTTGTTTCCCTGGACCATTTTAGGACCAGGGCCCAAACATGAACCAAATCCAAATCTTAACCGGACCGCACCACAGGAAACAGTGGAGAATATGATGTTCACTGTCGAAACCTCCTCGGTCCACCTTGCTGTTTGTAGACCAATTCACCTACCCAATATTGGGTTCGTTGGGTCCCCCATGAGCTGGGGAACCTAATAGATGGAGTGGATCAGCCTTATGTGGGCCCCACTAGACCACAATCAAGAGAATAAAAAGAAAAGAAAAGAAAAGAAAGAAAGAAAGAAAGAAAGAAAGAAGGAGAGGCGTACCCTCTCTAACACTGGGAGTAGTTAGGGCTGAAAGTTGGGCGGGTTCAACCCGACCGACCCGTGACCGACCCGACATTGGGTTGGGCTTGGGCAAGAAGTATCGAACCCGATCTCGAGCTTGGGCTATGAAAACATCAACCCGATGAAGTTTGGGTCAGACTTGGGTTGAGGTCTCGGGTTGCCCGACCTATATACAAGTTACTTATACTTTTATTATACTTTAGTCAAGTAAACTTATAATGTTTACTTGTATTTTAACTAATTTGTTTAGGAAAAGTGAAGTTCTTTACATAACTAAGTACATATATAATTAATAAAGCCATAGGTACAAAAAATAAGGCATGTATTGAAACATAATAGACTAATGTAATAACGAAAATATTAGCATGTATCAACCTGACAAACCTGACCGAGCCCGCTTGGGTTGGGCTTGGGTTGAGAATTCCCAACCCGAGGTTGGGTTGGGTTGGGTTGGGTTAGGGTTGAGGTATAGGGACCTTGGGTTGGGTTAGGGTTGAGCACCAACCCGACCCAACCCGCCCGACTTTCAGCCCTAGGGAGTACACAGCATCCACGGACACCGGGCTCCTCAGCCCGTCCATCATTGGCCCACCCCGTGGGACCCACCTTGATGTATTTGTTTTATCCAGCCGTCCATCTGTTTTCTCAGATCATTTCAGGGCCTAAGCCCCAAGACCAAGAAGGTCCCAATCTTGGGTGGGCCTCACCACAGGAAACAGTGAGCATGAATGCCTACCGTTGAAACCTTTTCAGGGCCCACCATTATGATGGTTTTCCATCTGAACCGTCCATCAGGTCACGCAGACCTATATGAATGGAAATCACAAATATCAGCTTGATTCAAAACTCAGTTGGGCCCACATAGAATGTTGGTGCTTTATCTTTTCAGTCCATACGTTTTTCCAGCTCATTGCGGTGGCTGAGCCCAAAAATTTAAGCATATCCAATGTCAAGTGGGCCATGCCACGGAAACCGTGCGAATAATGGTTTCCAACATTGAAATCTTACCAGGCTCTACGGTGATGCTTATTTGTCATCCAACACCTGTTCATGAGATCGCATGGATATGGATGAAAGAGAAAACAAAAATATCTGCTTGATTCAAAACTTCTTGGAACCCAGCTGGGTACCACGCAGCCCAGCAGGTGGCCCACCCTGTGGGTTCCAACATGATGTATTTGTTTAGTCCCACCATGATGTATCTATTTTATTCATGCTGCCCATCTATTTTTTCATGCCATTTTAGGATATGGCCCCAACAATGAGGCATATCCAAACGTTAAATGGACTACACCCGCAGGGAATAGTGGTCATTGATGCCCACCATTGACAACTTCATTGGGGTCACTGTGATGGTTATTTTCCATCCAACCAAAGGTTTTGGGCCCATCTTTGGGTTCCACCTTAATGGATGCATTGTGTAACATGCCAACCGTCTGACCGATGCGTGGGGCCCGATTTGAATGGACTTCACTTAGGATATTGTGATGATTGAATACCTACCACTGAAACTTCCTCAGACCGATGATGCGTATTTGCTATTCGACTAGTGGGCGGGACCCACCATGGTCCTTCCTTTGATACATATGTTTTATCCATGCCATACACTATTTTGTCGGCCTATTTTGTATGTGCAGGCCCAAGTATGGGCCGATGTGGTCTCAAGTGGGCTATGCCGCGAAGACCTTTACATTTCCAATTGGGCCCACAGTTCGGGTCCCACTCTCTGTATATATATTAGGCCATTTAAGGCCAACATTACAAGATATGTCTGGTAACATGCTAGTATACTTAGCTTGATAGGTCACACTGATAATATGCTTAGTGTAATGAATATCACGCCCATTCATTTGTACATACGCATCATATGTATGCCTGACTGTGGATGATATCGATCATAGTATATGCCTTACAGCTTGAGATACTTAGGGGACCCATATGAGATAGGGTCACCCCACATGATCGCGCGGTATGCGTAGGTTTGGTGCATGGATTTAATAGTATGACTCATGCATCTCGCATTATACATGTCATGATCAGATTCTTACCCCAGTGGCACCGCAGTTGTAACTACCACAGTCACATCGTGGATGGTAGGAATGGACACCGAATATATGTTCTAGCACTTGGGCGCCAAAGATGTCCTTGGGTGAAAGTCCCTAAACCCTGTGGTACCAGTAGGATGCTCCAATGTCTAGACTGAGTGGATTTATGAGCACATGAGGGCCAAATAATAGTAGGCCGCGTCTCCCACTGTGTCGGGGTCGATTGGAAGGGGGTGTGACCTTACCCGCCCGAGTGCAGAGGGCTATATACTAGGTTGAGTCTTACCAGCTCGTGAATGGGTTCGCTATCGACGAGTAGGGTGGATTTCCTTGTATGTCATTGACGAGGCGGATAGTGAGGTCTCTTCCACTCGCTTAGTTATGCGTGCGATGGGCGGCAACCAATGTCTGGAGTGTACTAGACCCTGGTGATGTCCCAGTTATAAACCGTATGATATATGGCAGTTGAGGATTGACATGCGCCCATTGCATCATTAGCATATGACACTCAGCCATATAGGCCCATTGCATTGCATAGCCTCAAGTGGCTAACGACATTCATAGACTTGGTAGTGTAGCCTGCCATCATTTCCGCTTACTCTGATATCTGTATACCTGTCATATGCATTGCGCACACACCATGAACTCTTTAAGCTTCATAGTAAGCTTATGCACATTGTTTACGTGCAGGACATACTATAGCGCGACAGCAGTGAGACAGGAGCCCGCATTTGATCTTTCAGCTTTCAGTTATACATTGTATTTCCTTTTTCTACAGCATTGTACTCAAAAGATTATCTTAGTGGATATGTGATGTGATGCTTTTGGTTTGGTATACTTGTGTTTATGCTCATCTATAAAAAAAAATTTCTTGAAAATCCTCCTTGTGGGATCCCAGGATCGGAACCTGGTGTATGGGAGATAGGAGTTGAGAATGGCGTACTATAAGGGCTGTCGGCACCGGATTCGGCGGTCGGGAATTTAGTGAGCCCGGTCCCCGAGTTTGGGGCATGACACTTTTGGCCACTCACATTAGGGCATTTCGATCACTTTTCATACTACTCCCTCGACCCTGATTGGAAAGGAGACATACAACATATTAGTCGACCCTATTCATTCCATTCTCGAAAGGAGCAAGCGGCAAGCAACTTCAAAAAAGCCATAGCGCGCGGGGGGCTAGCGGTGTGGAAGGTGAACAGAAAGGTGGCGAGCAAGAAGCTATTTTTTTTAAAGTTATAATCTTTTAGGGCTATGCATGTGATCATGGTGTGTGTAGCCTCGTTCCTTTTGAAATTGAAAGGTTTATTTAAGTTATTATATATTCCTAGCTCCTCTGCCCTCTGCCATTAGATGATCTGCCCTTAATTCCACATCCAAATTGAAATTGAGGGTGAGAACAAGGTACACTAATTGCGTAAATTTAAGTCAAGCAAATTATGTAAGAACCCACTAGAGCAGTACCCAATCTGCGTCCTACACTGACGTGATTAAGCACAGGTTTTCCCGCATGGATGTTTGTGCTCTCATCTTGGGTCTGCCCGTAGAAGTCGAACTACACCAGCCTGGGTGCACTACCAGAAAAATGACTTTCCCCGACTGCCCCGCCTTTTCCCATCGACGGCTTATAGCCGTCGGCATTTCCGACGGTAAAAAACCGTCGGTAAATATCTATAGGCCGTCGGGGAAATCGCTGTCATAAATACCCTCCCCGACGGTCCCGCCCCTTTTTTCCGACGGCTTTAGACCGTCGGGGACGCAGTCATCACACCCATCACCTTATTTAGGGTGTTACCCTTACCTTGGGGCCCACCTTGATGATTTGATTTATATCCATGCCATCCATCAATTTTGAAAGATCATTTAAGGGCTTGAGCCAGAAAATGGGGCAAATCGAAAGCTTAAGTGGACCACACTGTAGGAGGCAAATCGGAAGCCTGGTTCTTTGAATTTCACCATTATTTTTGGTGTGGTCCACGTGGGCCTTAAATCTGTCTCATTTTTCAGATCGTAGCTTAGAATGACAATACATCACGATGGGCTCCACGAGCCCCTATCTGGACTGTCCGTCTCTAGCTCCAGTGCAGGCACCACAGTCGCGGGTTTGCTGGTGACGCGAACACCAATCAACAAGCTGGTGTCAAAGCTCTGTAGGTCCCACCATGATGTATTTTTTTATCCACTTTGTCCATCCATTTGTACAGCTCAATTTAAGGTATGAAACAAAAAATGAGGCAGGTGGAAAGCTCACGTGGACCACAAAATTTTAAACAGTGGGGATTGAACATTCATCATAGGAAATCTTTTGGGAGCACATAAATTTTGGATCAAGTTGATATTTGTGTTTTCCATTCATACATCTCTTTGTGATCTTATAAACAGGTTGGATGACAAATAAACATCACTATGGGCCCTAGGAAGGTTTCAACGGTGGACATCATTCTCCTCACTATTTTCTGTGGTGTGGTCCAGTTGAACCTCAGATTTTCCTAATTTTTTAGAATACACTAAAAAGATCTTTCAAAATGAATGGACGGAGTGGATAAACGACATACATCATGGTGGGCCCCATAGAACCCTAGATAGGACCGTCCATCTCTAGCACCATGCGAGGGAGCCGCGTGCCCAAAAAATTGAGTCCGTGCCCAATCCACACCTAATTCCAAAATCACCTATTTCATTCTCCCTCTCTCCCTCCCTCCCTCTCCCTCCTAAAACTATTCTCCTCTGCTTGGGCTTTTATGGTGTCTTCGACTGCTTCTCTTTCATTTTGTTGTTATCTCGTTAATGTATTTTTTGGAATTCAGGCTTTCTTCTGGTATTAGAGTTTTGATTTCTACATCTAGGGTTTCTTGATTTCAAAATCAGGGTTTTGATTGGGGGTTTCTGTTATTTTGGTTGGATTCAGGTCGTGGAGTAGATGGGAGGCTTCCGTGGTTTTTTGTTAATCATGGTTTTTTGTTGTTTGCATGGTTTTTGTAAATCGATTGGGGGTTTTTCTTATTCATCTTCCGTTGGAATCTCTTTGTAAATCGTGGTTTTTTGTGGGGATTTTTTTTTTCATTCAAAGGCTTGAAATCAGTTGCATGAACGAATTGCTTATAAAATTAGTTCTAATTTGTTGTCAACAGATGATCCGAGTAAGGTTTAATGTTCTTCTGTTGTAATCCCTTCAAACATCGTTGTTTCTTGCTTGACTGAAATACTTGGTACGTCTCTACCTTGGATGAGTTGGAAGGTTTTGACTTTTTGAGTTCCAGTTTCTTGATGTTTCTCAGATTGGTTTGCAGTTTGTTGTAGAAGTATGTTTCTTAGGAGATGATCTTACGTGCATTTTGAGGTTGTGTTTGCACTAATTGGTTTTGGTAGTGGTTTTTTCTGTTTAGCTAGTTGATTCTCTTTAACTTTGTAGCATTTAAGGGTCATTTCTCATGTTGCTCGAGTTATATATCAGTTCTTTTTTTTTTTTTTTGAAGTTGCTACAATGATAATATGAGATGTATTTATGTGGAAAATTTCCTATGCAGGTTATATTGCATTATGCTATGAGTGGTTTCCTTGTAAAAGTTTGTGATTTTTTAATGTGTAGGTGTGGTTTGAACATATCCTATCAGGCTTGTTGTGTATGCTTTGGCTCTCTCTGTTTAGAGCCCCCTTCTTTCATATTTCTTTCTTCAAACCCTTATGCTGGAAGACCTTTTAGGTATAATTCTAATTCTAGCTTTCTTTTTTCAAAACATGAACCAACATGCGTCTCATTCAATAGGGGATGGTTCTCAAAGGGGAAGTCCACTTGAATCATTGTAGCACTTGCAATTTTCTATGCCTTCCTACTTTCTATATATGCACTTGTAACCTTGCATTTCATAAATAGAGGGTGGGGCTGCAGCTTGGGTTTGGGATGACCCAACATGAGTTCCGGTTGTGTCCAATTGGGTTGTCAAGGTCCTCGGGTTGGAAAATGCCAACCCAATTTGAAATTGAGTTGGGTTCAGCTTGACCAAATACAGGTTGGCCGGGTTAGGTCAGGTTGGGTCAAGGATAGAGAAATTGGGGTTGAGTTTGGGTTTGGGTTGGGCACCTTGGATTGGATAATCAGATAATGTTTTCATGTTTTATTTGTGAATCAGATCATGTGTTCATGTTTGATTTTTTGTTTTTAATTGTATCTCATGGGATTGGGCTGTAGTTATGCTTCCAACCCCGACCCACTTCCTGATTTGCATTTTATTAAAGCTTGTTGCAGGTGAAGTAAAATTAGTAGATCTTGAGAAAATTATATTTAAGTTGTTTATTTGTTTTTAGCTGGAAATGTATGTGTGTGGACTGATTAGATTTTAAGCTTAAAAAGAGAATATAATCTGCCCATCCTAAAAGTAAAAAAAAAAAAAAAAAAATCTATTATGATCCACTCAAGCTTTGGACTGAAAATTAATTCTAAATCAAGTGTTCATATTTAATCTCCATCACTTGTGTATGCACGTGATGTAAAAGGACTGCAGAATCTTCACAACATAACGCTAATGGGACATGTAAGCAAGATCTAGGCCATTCAGGTCTAACCACCGTCAACATTCCCCAGCCCAAAAGTTACATCTCACCATACTTCCCACACTCGCAGAATTACAGAGGAGGTTGAAGGGAAGAGCAGCGACCTGGGGACCCAGACGAAATATCAAAGGAAGTGGAGGTGATTTACTCGGGTAACAGGAACCTCTCAAAAGATCAGCAACAAGCTTCCGATTGGGAACGTAGAACAGAAGAAGACACCAACAGCCCTCACGAACCTGGTCAATGGCAGAGAGTGCTGACCATACAAAATTCAGAAGGGGCAAGTGCGCAGCTCAAAGGAAGCACACAGAAACAGAAAAGGAAAAAGGTAGTTAAAAGGAAGATTTTAACGTTGACTGAGGTGGAGGGCTTTGGTAAATTGAGGCGAAGTGAGAGGAGGGCTGTGAACTCAGGCAATGCATCAGATGGATAGTATCTTCATATGGAATGCTAGGGGCGTTGGAAATCAAGCGACGATAGCTTCGATTAAAAGGTACATTAGATCTTTCAATCCAGGCATTGTTGCAATCTTGGAGCCTATGATCAAAGAAGAGAGGCGAGTTAGCACAGGTCTCAATCTCGGGTTCCACTCCTCCTTCTCCAATGGTTAGCAAGGAGGAAAAGTTTGGGTCTTTTTTCGAAACTCCCTGAATCTTCAGCTGAAGCAGATTTCCAATCAGCTAGTGACAGTGGAAGTGATCCCTCCCGGGGGCTCAGAATCAGTTCAGTTGTCTATGGTGTATGCGAAATGTTCGCAGGTTTTGAGGAGAGAGCTTTGGTCAGACATGGCCACTGCGGCGTCCTTTGTAGGACCTTGGGCTGTTTGTGGTGATTTTAACGAAATCATGTCTCAAGAAGAGAGGCTAGGGGGTCATAGAAGAAGCGGATCAGGGCTGGCAGAATTTGTAGACGCCGTCAATAGCGCTGGGTTAATTGATGCAGGTTTTATGGGGAGCAGATTTACTTGGTGCAATAATCAGTCAGGATCCTCTAGGATGTGGGCCAGATTAGACAGGGCCCTATGCAACCCTGCGTGGATTTGTATGTTCCCTTCCTTTCTAGTCAAGCATCTCCCCAAGGTTGACTCAGACCATGCCCCTCTCCTCATCTCTTTTCCTATAGTCCATCCGTCACTGCCAAAGCCTTTCAGATTTCAGAGAATGTGGCTGCTCCATGACACGTTCATGGCGACAGTGAAGGATTCTTGGGACTCGACGAACAACGACCTAGAAAACCATCCCATTCATAACCTGCTCAAGAAGTTAAAGGCAGTCAAACAGGTTTTAAAAAGATGGAATAAGGACATTTTTGGGAACATTTACAAGAGTATCAGCCAGGCAGAGGCAACATTACTTCAGAAAGATGCAGATCTGCAGAGGGATCCGAGCTCTATCAACCATCAGTCCTTCCTGGCAGCATCGGAGGACCTCCAAAGTCTGAAGCTGAAAGAAGAGGTTTATTGGAAGCAAAAATCTCAGATCAAGTGGCTACAGGAAGGTGATCGGAACACGTCCTTTTTCTATAACTCTCTCAAGGACCCGGTTCAAAGGGCCTTCATAAGAGAGATCAAGCTTGAAAATAGAGAGGTCATAACGGACCCCGCTCAGATTAAGAACGCAGCGGTGGAGCATTTTGCGAACCAATTTAAAGCAGAAGAACGTGAATCCGCAGAAGACCTCCTTCAAGTAATCCCTTCCCTGATCAGTTCAGAAGATAATGCTGCGCTCCTTGCCGTCCCGTCTGAAGAGGAGGTGAAGAGTGCTATGGCCTCCCTTCCAGTTGACGGGGCTCCAGGGCCGAATGGTTTCTCGGGAGCCTTCTTTGTGGCCTGCTGGAAGATAGTGGGAGCAGATATTTGTGAGGCAGTTCGATATTTTTTCAAAGGTGGGTCGCTGCCAAGGGCAATCACCTCAACTCTCATATGCTTGATCCCCAAAGTGCAAAACCCATCAAAATTCTCTGACTTCCATCCTATTAGTCTATGTAATTGCATTTATAAGATCTTTTCCAAGGTTATAGCTGCCAGGTTAAGTGTTCTTCTTCCCAAGTTGATCTCTCCAGAGCAGGGGGCTTTTGTTCCTGGCCGATCAATGTCAGAGTCTATTGCCCTGGTGCAGGAATTATATAGAGACATAGGGAGGAAGGTCAGGGGAAATAACGTAGTGATCAAGCTGGATATGGAGAAAGCGTACGATAGGGTGGATTGGGGATTTCTGAAGAAGGTGCTGTCGAGTTTTGGATTCAGTCAAAGGTGGATTTGTCTTGTAGAAAAATGTTGGGCCAATTCCTGGTTCTCTGTGCTTGTCAATGGGGAAGCATGCGGTTTCTTTCCCTCTTCTAGAGGCTTACGCCAGGGCGATCCAATCTCACCTTATTTGTTCATCCTAGCAGTGGAAGTATTCAGTAGGGGTTTTAAAAGGCTGTGTATCAGAGGCTTCTTCCAGCGGTACAAGACCAGCAAGGACTGTCCCATAATCTCGCACCTTCTCTATGCTGACGACACCATTTTATTTGCCAATGGCAGCAGGGGATCTCTGCAATCTATCAGTCAGTTTCTCATTAATTTCCAAGCGGTCTCGGGCCAGAAAATTAATTTGGGGAAAAGTGGTTGTTTCATGTCTAATCTCTCTCTTGGGCGGGCTAGAAATATTGAAAGGCAGATCAGGATTGCCAGATCGTCCTCAGGCTTGTCTTACCTCGGTGTTCCGATCAGCAAGGGAAGGATCAAATCCATCAGATTCCAGCCTCTAATAGCCAAAGTACTGCACAGAGTTGAAGGGTGGAAGGCCAGATGTATCTCCCAAGCTGGCAAGATGCTGCTGATTAGCCAGGTTCTCAGCAGTATGACGATCCACGCTCTTGCTGCTACGGTGGTGCCGGCCTCTGTTGTATCTACTCTAGAGAAGAGCTTTGCTAATTTCTTCTGGGGATGGAATGAGGCCAAGCAGAAGATCCACTGGATCCGTTAGAATAGGTTGGCCATCCCAAAAGAAGGAGGGCTGGGATTTAAGACTCTTTCAGACGTGGTGAAAAGCCTGCGAATGAAGATGGCCTGGGCCGCCAGGTATGCATCCCCTATAAGCATTTGGGCGTCCTTCATGAAGGGGAAGCATAGTGAGGATTTTGAAGCGGTCCAATCCCTTCCCCAGAGGGCGCGTCGTTCTCCGTTCTGGAACGGTATTAGGTGCCTTTGGTCTCAAATGGAGGAGAATATCAGATGGCTTATAGGCAGAGGTGACTGTAATTTCTGGACTGAAGATTGGACTGGTCTGGGGCCTCTCTCTAGCTGGTCTATGGTGCAGATCCCGCAACATTTGTTGCAGCTCAAGGTGAAGGATGTGCTGGGTCCAGGTGGTCTGTCTCCAAGCAGCCCCTCCTTTTCCTTGTTGCCGCAGGAAGTGCTAGCAGAAATAGTAAGCAATGGGTTGTGCACTTCCCCTGGAGATGACCAGCAGATCTGGATTCGAGAGCAGTCGGGGTGTTTCACCGTGAAGTCAGCGTGGCAAGTGATCAGAGTGCGTGGGGATAGGAAGAGCTGGGCGGCTTGGGTTTGGCACTCAAAAATGCCTCCAAGGATCGCTCTTTTCAGTTGGAAAGTGATCAACAAAGCAGTTCCGGTTGATGTCAGGGTGCAGTCCAAAGGAATCCAGCTCGTATCCAAGTGCCACTGTTGCAGAGCCGCCCCGAATCAGGAATCGTTGGACCACCTTCTGTCTAAAGGAGAGATCGCTACTACGGTTTGGATCTTCTTCAGTCGAGCCTTTGGGGTTACTTTCATGGCTGACCAAACAGACCTCCAGCGAGCAACGCAGTGGTGGCAGGAGACCTCCAATTCAGAAGGTACGTCCAGGCTTCGAGGATTTCTTCCCAGTTGTGTGTTTTGGGAAATCTGGAAGTCCAGAAACACTGCGCGATACGAGGACAGCCGCATGGAGATGGGAAGGGTTATTCAAAGGGTTAGAAGATGGCTCTGCCTCATCAACCCAAGCCTTCCCCCGCCGAAAAAATCTAACATATCGTCTAATCTAATTGAACATCTTCTGGGGCTGGAGCCAAGGTTACCTCATAAGTGTGCTTACTCCTAACTTAGATGGGAAAGGCCTCCACCTGGGTGGTTTAAGCTGAATGTGGACGACTCTTCCTGTGGTAACCCGGGGCAATCAGGGGGAGGGGGAGTGTGTAGGGGTCCAGATGGCAGAGTCATTTTCGCATTCTCCTCGGGCTTCGGCTTGGGAACCAACATTAAAGCAGAAGCGAAAGCTATAGTGTCCGGTCTGGCCCATTGTGTGGAGCACGGCCTCGACAGGATTATTATGGAGAGTGACTCCAAAGTACTAGTGGAAGCGTTCAATTCAGATAGTCATCCGAGCTGGAGAATTTGGTACTGGAAAGCTTGGATGAAGGGCCTAATGTCGAATCAGGTGGTGCGTCTATCCTTTGCCCCTAAGGAAGTGAATGGGGTGGCTGACGCGCTGGCCAGGATAGGTAGTGAGTCCCAACTCTCCAGGATTTTTTATGGAGAGCTGGGGATCCCTAGACTAATCCGAGGAATCCTGTTCCTTGATCGGCTAGGCTTTGGCTATATCAAGGAATCGATTTGCCCAGAGTAGTTCAGAGAGTTAGTTCTCTTTTGAGGCCGGGGCGTTTTAGGGCCTCTTGGTCCTTTGCTTTCTTTTAGCCTTCCAGCTGCCTGTTTGGCTGGTTTACGATAGGTGGGGAGGCTGGTCTTTTCTGGCGCCCACCCGAATGTGTATTCCCTATTTTGCTTTGAAATATATTTAGAGGTTCTTTAAAAATAAAAAAAAATAAAAAAAAAAGAGTCTTAGTGGCTAAGAGACTTAGGAGTAAGAGTCTTAGAGGCTAAGAGACTTAAGAGTTAAGAGTCTTAGAGGTTAAGAGACTTAAGACCTAAAAGACTTAAGAGCTAAGAGTCTTAAGGGCCAAGAGACTTAAGAGTTAAGTGTTTTTCAAAGCACTATAAAAGAAGGTGGCATGAGCCATTTGTAAGTAAGTGAGAAAGAGAGAGTGAGTGAGAGCAAGAAGAGCTAGAAGAGCCAAGTAGAGGCAAGAAAGCATTGTAATGCAATAAGAAGTATTTTCTTTGAAAAGAGTTGTGTCTTTGTTTCTTTGTGTTTTGTTTTGGTTCTAGGCTTAGTATAGCCAACCAACTGTCCAGATCTTGTTAGGCCACCAATTTGTGAACACACTTCTCTAAGGGCTTAGCAAAGCCAACATCAATATCCACCAACAGACGAGCGGGTCAGGTACGAGTTCTGGATGAGCAGCAACAATGAGTGCAGGACCAAATGTGATAGCCAGAAGGCGTTTGTCGAGAATTTCAAGGGTGAAGCCAAGATACTTGAGAAGAAGGGTTACACCCAATTCACCCCACATTACATCACATGGTACTGCCCCAAAGCATTTATCTTCAGCAAGCAGTGGAGGTCACAGTGCATCAACCTTGGGTGGTATTGCGCACCTGACCCCGAACAGGATTTCAGCCAAGGTTATGATGGGAAGGACGTCGTGTATCAGAACTTGTAGCAGGTTTGCTTGTTTAAGGTTGCTAATTAATGAGAGCGGCTGGTCTTGGCTATGGTGGGATTATGTTACAGAATTCGCGAATAGATGCACCATGAAACAACAGAAATATTCGAAGCAGTGCGTGGACGAAGTCATTCGGTCTTTGGGTAGTCTCAAGATTTCGTCTTGTTTGGATGCAGTTGTGAATTGAATTGCGAACATTTGATTCCATCAATAGGAAACGACATGGAAATTAAAAAAAAAAAAAAAAAGTCCAATCATCTAGTAGGCCAGCATTAGATTAAGTGAATGGTCTAAGAAAGGATCTGCATGCCCATGAGTGAATTGAAATGTATGCTGGTGGAAACAAAATCTAAAGATGATCATTTTATTTCATGTTTTCTTCATTGTGTTATTCTTATGGTATTGTTAATTTAGTGGAAGTATTTTGGGAAATGCTATGACAATTGATGAAAATGCATATCTTTCTAAGACTAAGAAACTTCTTAAAAAGTTGTTTTGAAGCTGAATGGAAGTTTGGGGACTACTATGGGTTGCACCGGTCCTAAGTAAGCTTTCAGCTGATTTTGACGATCAACATTTTCTTTTATAGCAATTTTAGGAAGTTTGTTCTGTTGTATAGCAATTTTAGGTTTCTTTTATATCAATTTCAGTTCTTCCCATTCTCACAACAACAGTTTCTGAAACAAATTTACGGCTGAAAAGAACTGGATAAAAATTTTCTAAGCTGTCATTGTGGCCCACCTAATGAGTAGATCAGCCTGCTCTTTGAGTCGGAACATCTGCATGGTTTTTTCCACCTGATGGATGGCTTACACATCGACTAATCTGCTCATGTGCCATGTAGATGACTTGCCTCCTACATGGGAATGGCCTTGACGAATCTCTTAATGGGCAGTTTTTGCTTCTTCTTCTTTCCTTCAAGGGAAATGTTGTTTAAAAGAACTCTCCAGGCATGGGGCTGCAACCCTTGTACTTAAACATTTAATTCTTTTTTTAATTGGGGATTTTTCATATTCAAGTAGTGGGTGAATGAATTTATCATTTGATTTTTTTTTTTTTTTTGTAATTACATAAACTATCGAATGTATCACTGTAAGTGCTGAGCTGGTTGTTTTGGCATGTAGTACAGAAGCTTTGGAGGCACTTGTTTCATCAAGTAGCCTAACAACTGCGATCGTGAGCATAATTCAGTTGGACCATGCTGGCCAGCCTTGATGCCTCAACCATGTTGCGTGCGTGTATATACATGTTTCATTACTGTAGTTGGTTTGCTTGATTAAGCACCATATATTATTTTCTTGATAGTTAGTACCCGCAACTCAAGCACCATATATTTTTTTCATCTCGTGACCTTAAACTGGCTAAGGAATTTGATTCAGAAGGTGAGTTCCATAGTTATGACATTCAACCAACAGATCAAACAGATCAAACAACAGATCTGGGCCGATAGTTATGACATTCAACCAACAAATCAAACACCTCAGAAATCTAGTTGGAGATGCCAATCTGTTGGTTAATACAAGTACAGTCCCTCTCCTCATCTCTTTGGTCTAACCTAAAATAATTATTACAGCCCTGCAATCAAAATTTTCCCCCCATCTTGTTGAATACACAATCCATTGATATCAATAAAAAAAACTTCCCCTCATTTCATATGTTAATGGCATTATTTCTCTAACATGCAGCTTCTAAGAGCCATATTGATGGAAAACAAATCTGTGGTTCTTGGGTTTTAAAACTCGCTTAGAAAATATTTCATTCCCAGTCCTTAAAAAAAGGGCGTCTTTCATTCCCATCACTCATCTAATGGACGCCATTATCTTTAATTTTTTATGACTCAAAAGCGTTTTTCATCATTTGATTGACATTTTCTTTCTTGTTGCAGAACAGTGAAGCCAAGTGAAGCCATATGCATGATCATTTCTATTGACATGCCGGCTGGCCCATCGGAAGTTCCAGTCATTGCTAACAAACATGCCAACCTTGTTTATATAGCTACAGATTTATTCTCTCAGGTCTCTCTGTCTCTCCCTCTCTCTCTCTCTCTCTCTCTCTCTCTCTCTCTCTCTCTAAGTTATGCACTCTAACCCATTTGATTTGTGAATGGTGAAACTGGGGTCATTTTAATTTGTGATGACTCTCTAACTCCTAATTTAAGTTCCTTGCATTTCAAGTTAGACCTGAAGTCACAATGATTGTATTTCAAGTGAGTCTCATATTTTCATCACCGTCATCATTCGATACTTGCAACATAAGATTGCTTGAATGAATCCAAAGATATGAAATATTCATGCTTCTTATGATCTCCACCAGTAGAAACCATAAATTGTCTTAGTTATTTTATTTCATCTAGAATATAGTTTCAGTTCATCTCATATAAACTAAGCTCCAAATTTTCATAGTCCAGCGTATGTAAATGTGTATTTTTTTTTTTTTTTTTTGAAAGTTTCCAATGTATGTAATGTTGAAGTGGTAACCAAACAAAGCAATTTCTTTTTTAATGGTATTGTTTCTTAATTGTTTTTTTATGTCTTAGACAAAGCAATTTCTTTGTGTCCTGCATCACTCAAGCATGATAATCTAAGATGGGCTATCATTTTTCTACTTTGATAGACTTGAATTTTGAGTCGCTTTTGTTTTGTAGGCAATTAAAGAGTTGAACCTGAACCGTGGGATTTGGGAGTGTTTTTTCTTCCATGATTTGGGAGTGGTCTAATTTTCATGGTCTATTAGGGAAATGACTTGTCTCCTTTGTTAAATTCAGGATATGATCAATGTTTTAGCTAGGATGTTCATGTGCTGACTTCTGTATGGTGACTCAAACCAGATGTTCATGTGCTGACTTCTGTATGGTGACCCAAACCAGTCACCATGATTGTTGAGTCACCAAATCAGGTTATAAGTAATGATCTAAATTGTTGATAGGTTATGATTAGGTTAAATTGTTGCTTGGATATAGAGTTGATGTAATAGAATTTTTTATTGGATGCTGGTTGAAGGGTGATTTTTTGCAATTTGTTTAGCTGGGCTAATTTTCTTGAAATGCTTCCTTTATTTAGTTGTCGTTAGCCTTCTTCGACAATGTTTGGTTGTGTGCTTCTTTCACATGATAGAACTTCAAGGCCAAGAACGTCAAACATAGCTCTTCTAGACAATAGCTTTACATACGGTTTTCCATATCGACTGGATGGCATTGTATTTTCTCAGGTTTTGTAGAGGAAATGATACCGAATTTCTTTTTCTTGATATTACCGAGTTTTTAGGAAATTTGGGTGTTGGATTCTAATATTTCCTCTCTTTTCTAATGCTAATTATGTCATTTCAATGGGCAAGGTGTGTGTAATACAATATCTGCCAATATTACTCTTATCTTCATACATTTATTTTCTGAGACATGGTGCTTGCTTCTCCTTGTGGTGACATTTTTCTAGTTGATGAAAACTCTCAGGTCCATTGACAAGCCGTGTGGCCAAGGCCATTGGATTCATCAACATGATGGTTGACTACTCATCAGCCAACGCACTATTGCAGAAAGAACTGCTAGCAGGTTTATTTTATAATCTTTATTATGAATTTTCTTTATTTGATTTCTCCAGTACTTTAGAAAGTTCGGTTGTAATAGGAGGCTTTATTTGTTGCCCCTGGAAAGTGTAGTTTTGTGCAGAGAAATGAAACCGGTATGTGTAGTTTTGTGCAGATTTTTTTTCTTTTTTCTTTTCCTTTCCAGGTTCTTCACAAGAGATGAACTGAAACAAGCACTGACTGCACATGGAATGGGTGATGAAGCCACTATCAATGAAGTTATCAATGACGTTGACACAGATCATGTAAGTTAATAATTATCTTGTAAAGAGGAATCATATGATCCTCACCCCGAGAATGCCCATGTATGCTCAAGTTTTCAGTTTGAACAAGTGGGCTTCATGATTCAGTGACCCAAAGCATTTTTCTGGTGGAACCATCTTGGATAGACCACAATCCAAAAATCTTCTAGATTAAAAGATCCCCCAGCTATCCAATTTTTATCCCTTTGTTGAATGTGGATCATTGTTGTATTTTCTTTCTTGACTTTCCATTGCTGGCCACAAAAAGTTGGGATTATTGCCTTGAAGTTGGTATATGGACGGACCATCTACAATGGGTCCCATCAAATCAATGGATGGGGTCAGTGAACCATGGGCCTCACTTGTACATAATCTTTGGATGCCATCCATAATATATTTTGAGGACAGATTGCATACATACAACAACCTACAATACTTTGGAAAAGATAGAACTACATATGAGCTGCTCTTTGGAATAGATAACTGCATTTTAGCTTCTGCTTTTTCTTTTTCTTTTTCTTTTTTCTTTTGCCTTAAGTTTCATTGATTCATGTCAGTTGATCTTCATGAGTGGGCCACTTTTTACCTATGAGGATGTGTATGTGAAAGTTCATGTGATCATTTCTCTTTGAATCGGGTACCCATATTTGTTTAGTTGGTGCAGTCTTTCTTTGAGTGCCCAAACTTCCCACACTTAAAGCAAATCAATGAACGGGATCGACTACCCCCTTTCATCCAATACCTTTGTTCGCCAGATTGGAAACATTTTCTTGGTTGTGCTACCACACTGTTCATGATTTCTCCTTGTGACCCATGTCTCAAGTGTGGTGCTACCATACTAGTTGGGTCAGGTTGACCCACTCAAATTGCACCCATTGTATCATGCAACTCCCCATCCAGATTTGCGATGTACAATTCCTTGGTCAGTTGGCTCTAGGTAATACAGTCTCATGTATATCATGAATGTTAATTGTTGGTGGAAATGCCTCAACCGAGAATGACTTTTGAAACCATTACTTAGACTATCAATGAATTGACCAACATGATGTGTGATTGGATGACTTTGCATAATGTTGTCTTATGGTGATTGGACAGGCATCATGAAGTGATGGTGGATTGAGTTTACTTTTTTCATGAATTTAATGATTCGTTTATGCTATGAGTGTGGAGGTCGATGAACAATGCTTTCTTTTGGTACTTGTGCTTCATGTAAATTCCATCAAACAATGATTTATATATATGGTGTTTGATGTAACTTCTTTTCATATATGGCATATCAGATCTTCCAAGGCATATTAGATCATATATCTGCTGGATATGAAAAGGCATTTTTATTTTTTATTTTTATACAGGAGCATAAGATTGCTTTCATCCAGGTAAAAAACTCGAAAGTTCACAAGTTGCACTTCATGATGAGCAAGTAACACTTAAATCAGAATTAGAGTTCTATTGTTTTTAGAAATTTCATCTCCTTATAAATTCACTTTACTATCATGTTCATTTATTTTCATTTTCCTCCTCCAAGTTTCCAACAACCTAGTTGTCGGTATTTGAGCTAATGGCCACAACAATAGATAGCTGGCGTGTAGTCTCTTATGAATCGGCTATTGATGTTAGGAGACGAACGCGCTCGGAAAAATGATTGCTTAGCATTCATTTTCTGGAGCACATTTTTCTAACATTGAGAGTCAAAATCCATAAGATTGCCGACTATTTGCTGTTGTGGGCATGCTCAAACGCTGGTGACTTTTTTTATTTATATGCCAGAGATACGCCGACGGCTATTAACCGTCGGTATTTCCGGACGACGACGGACGGAATCTGCGACGGTTTGTCGCCGTCGGAATGTCCGACGGTCGACCGACGGTTATTAACCGTCGGAAAGTAATGCCGACGCCCCATTTCCCGACGGCTGAAAGCCGTAGGTGAAGGCCTTTACTGACGGCTTTTGACCGTCGGGGAAGGTCATTTTTTTGGTAGTCATACCTGGCACATAGAATGACCCTCAGATCCACCCCGTCCATCAAATGCGCCAATTTCATCATGGATTTCAAAATTTGTCCATTCAAAAGCTTAGGTGAGAAACACCATATAAAACCATGTAAAATCAGTGCCTAAAATCTCTAAATTCATGTGTCTCATATTAGCGGACTGGATGGCATATAAACACTGCAGTAGACCCAAAATACAATTTAAACGATTTTAATGTGTAGACTTCTAATATTTAGTTAACCTGATTTTTGGGCTCCGGCCCAAACACAGCTGGACACCTGATTGACCGGGTGAATCTCATCAACATGAAGTCCTCAATCCACATCAGCAAATAGTCTGACCACCCTATGATTAGTCACAGTCGGGCAAGCGTTTTCGCTGCAAATCCATGTTACAACTTGGGAAACCAAAGAACCGATGCACCATTTTCAAAAAGGAATGCGGCTAACCTTCCACATTACTCCTGGAATATAAGTACCCCCAACATGGGTCGTCCAAATCATGGACAATCGAGAATATGAAAGATAGCACTGTTGGAAAGCCAATGGACGGTGAAATATAAATTTAATTATCACCCCAATTGATAATGAGTGAAATCTGATGGTTGAGATTGTCCAATCAGGTGACTTATTGAAACATGCTCAATCCAATGAGAGCTTTTGGACAACCCAGATATTTCTACATGCATACTACACCGTTGGATTACACGTAATCAAGTGCCTTGAATTCAGGCAGAATATCCAGCATTTTTACTTGCCTGGTCAGTTAAAAACCAAGAGTCATTTACTAAAAGAGGTCTACCCCACCTACTTTTTAAGTTATTTAAGGTAATCCACTTGCCCTTTTGCTCGGTTATCGATTTAACCACCTGATGTAATTTACCGTTGTGATTGCATACAGTTTTAAAACCGTATTATCTAAAAGACTAAAATGCCCTTCATTTAAGACCCGTAATGTAGCAGAAAAAGTGGCGGTCAATGTTAATTAGATCCCAAGCTAGGCAGAGCCCACCATGATATTTGTGAGAAATCTACCCTATTGATATGTTTTGCCAAATCATTTTATGGCATGAGCCTAAAAGGTTAAAAAATCTCATCTTTTGAGTTGGTCCTGGCTAGTGGCTAGCAAACATCGCCAGTAGAGTCACCAAATTTATGAATGCTCTTTGTGGGTGGTATGGTCACATTAGGTTCTATTTCTTTTCAGCATGTGCAAAGGGTGTGATATTGACTCAAGAACGATACGTTTGACTTGAAGTCACCACTAGCTAATAAAGCTCCAAATTTACGGCGACTAGACATCATAGAATTGTATACAAGTTCGAAAATCACATGAGCACCCAACTCTAATAATTCCTACAGTTGGCGCCTGCACAATCTTGTGGTCTTTATGTTACCAGATTTTTGAATTTCTTGGGGATTTACTAAGCTGTGGAAGACTATTACAATCGAGTATGAGTTACGAAGATGATGCACTCAATGTCAGCTAGGTCTTGAAGATTAACAAATGAAAGATAGAAAAAGACTAGAATGAAACCAACACAATCACGATGGTGGAGATAGGGCACTCAACATCAGTCATGACTGGGGTGTATCTAATGTAACAAATTAAAAAGGCAAATGATTCCTAGTTTCTGTTGTGTCAGGCGTCGATTAATCTGCAAGACATAGAGCATATACCAGGAAGACCAATGAAATTAATGAAAAAATAAGCAAGAGGGTTTATGAGAAAGAAGACGTTGCAACTTTAGAGAGAAGTAGGATGCCATTGTAGAACACCATGGGGTGACCGCACGCTATGGAGATTTGAGAGGGGAAAGAGGAGACCCAACACTCTTAGTGGAAGAGCTGGTCAGATCTCTCAAATCCTCACCTTAATCCATCGAATTTGGATTGTTCAAAATGCTAGAATTGAATGGAAACTAAGTTTGTATGGCTTAGATGTGATGAGTGACTAGATTGGCTTCTCTTTCTCTCTTTCTTTTTTATCTCCCTTATCTCTATTTTCTCTCTTGTCCTTCTATTCTCTCTCTCTCTCACTCATCTCCTCTCCTCTCCTCTCACTTCTCTCTCCCCCTCACTGTCTCCAGCCTCCATTTTGGAACGGGGTGGCCTGCTCTTATAGACAAGGTCAACAGGAATCAAATCCCTGCCAGCAGCCCATGTGGCTTGATCACGAACCGTGAGGCCTCCTTTTTACTATTGTGTGCTCAAAGGAGCCTATTTGGTCCTGTAGGAATTTAATTCTCGCCACTATACCATGCTCGATTTTTTAGGTGCAATTGCCACACATGAACTAAGGAGGTCACATGAACTTCTGGTTGAAAGATTTTATTGGAGAGAACCGGATTCCCACATATACAATCAGTGGGATGAGATTCTCTCTGTACAGTTTGCAACATTCAATCTCAATAAAATGCTCATATTTCTCTCGTTATAAGTCTATTTTTGGTGATCTTAGGTTCATTAAAAAAATTAATTAATCTCCAATGAGCCAAAGTTTTTAATGTTGTAACCCGTGTTACTTCCAGAGTCAATTTCAAACAACTTCAATAAATTATTCGGATCTCTTTTGATACTCATCGAATCTTAGCGATCTTTAGCTCATTGGAAAAATAACTTAATCAGCTTAATCAGATATCGTTTGGCCTACCGCACTACCTTGAAAAGACTGAGTAGCAAGGAAAACGAATCTTGAGCCTTCTTAGATCAGGTTTGAGGTGTTTTAGGTGAGTTTTGGGAATTCGGAGTTGTGGGGTTTAGGATTTTTAGTTCGACGTTTCTTAGAGTTAAATGTTTTAGGTTTTAGGACTTTCTAGGGGTAGGCTTTCCAACTTTAGGAGAATTCGGGCTTTAGGATTTCTAAGGTTCAAGTTTTCAAAATTTTGGATTTCTAGCCTCTGATTTTAATCTAGTTCCAATGTGGTTGGTCTCCCATTGATGTAGGATGTGGCATAAATGCATTCTTCACATGGATGGACTATGGACCAAAAGAAGGTGAATCGTAAATTGAACATAACTTTTGATCCGGGTATCGTTATAGACACACAACATATGGATTTGGACCGAAACAAGCCATCTAGTGGGTCGCATTAGTCTATTTCGTAAGAAAATGCGCGATTGCAACTCAAAAATAAAATTTTAGGGAAAAAATTATTAATTTTAGTAATTTCAATTTTTATAGTATTTCCTTATTTTTAGACTTTTGTTTATTTAGAAGGTCCTATTTTTTTCTTAATAATGTGTTTCAGAAATTCTTTTTTTTTTTTTTGGGAAAAGCAAGCGAGGAATACTCTCTTATTACTTACCCAGGGCAAAGCCTAAAAAGATACAATAGAAGGGGCAAGCCCCTAGAAAAAAGGAAAAAAAATAAAATAAAATAAAAGGAGAAGCGACCCACACCCCGAGCGCATGAAAAAAAAAGGGGTGAAGGGAAGGAAAAGGAGAATGATAAGACCGAGGCTAGGGCCCACAACCCGAGCCAGGCGTCACATTACACTAGCGATCTCAACTTTTATACTGAACCTGTAGGAGGAGTGCATCTGAATATCAACCAATTTGGAGAGATCTGCCCGCAGGTGATGAGGGCAGATCTTGAGATGGCCGCTGGAGCAAGTAGCAAAGGAGTGAAGCCTCCAAGCAAAGAGGCGCATCTCCTAAGTCAAGGACAACGAATCTTTAATGGATGTAATACTTTGTTGATTGTGCACAAGAATGATAGATCCTACAACACTATCAAAGCGGAAGTTAGCTATATCAAAGGATAAAATTTGCAAGAACTTATCTACTGTTCCTGAAGTGGCATAATTAGAGACTATTCCCTAGAGATGAGTGACATTGGGAGAGTAGCAGAGAAGACCCATCTTAGAGGTCGTAATCTCAGCACAAGCAATGGTCGAAGGAAGATCAATACTGAGATGTCGAGGAGCTTGACGAGTGGGGGGCCTCAATGAGGAGGAAGCAGTAGGAAGATCCCAAGCAACAAAAATAATGATAGGGACTTTAGTTGCTATCGACGGCCTAACAAGGAAGAGAATTCTTACTCTCAGGTCCCTTATGATATTTCTAAAGATAGTCTCCTTTAGGGAGTATTTGTTGTTTAATATGCCGTTATTTCTCTCTCTTAATATGCCATACAAGGGCAAAAAAAGAGAGCTTGCAAAGAGAGGAAGAGATAGGGTCAATAGCATTCTCCACTAAACAAGCAATAGCTTGAGTAATCGAAGGCTAGTGGATAAAAGGGATAGAGAGTTTATAATGTAAAATTTTCTATATCCAGCTAGTGAACCTACAGGAGAAAATTAAATGATTAATAGATTCAATATCATGTTAACAAAGAACACAAGATGTATCATCAATATTTATACTGAGAGAAGAGAGCAAGTCCTTAGTTTTGAGCTTCCTGAGGAAATAAATGTTTTAGAAAAAACTTTACTTTTTTTTTTTTAACCAAGAAGATTTCATTCACATGACAGAACTAGAGGAATACACATTCAGGCAACCCGCAGCTAAAAAAATGCCCCGAGCCGCCTATCATATGAGAAAACTCGCTACCCTTAGCCCGCCTGAATTCTCTCCCTAATATAGCCCAAGCCCAATCGATCAAGGAACCACAGATGAGCCTTGGGTACGTCTCTGACTTGCCACCAAACACGCTAGAGAGTTGGGACTCACTCCCAATCCTGGCCATCGCATCCACCACTGAACTCACTTCCCTTGGGGCATAAGAAATCTTCACCTCTAGATTGTTCATAAGGCCATAGATTTGAGCTCTTCGGTACTACATGTTCTAGTTTGTTTGCTTGGCGGAGTTCATCACATCCACTACTACCTTGGAGTCACTTTCAGTGATGATTTTGTCCAAGCCTCAATCTATACAAAGCGACAAGCCAACCACTATCGCTCTAGCTTCTGTTTTGATGTTGGTACCCACACCAAACCCATAGAGAAGGCGAAAATGGCCTTTCCATCGCGACCCTGCAAACCCTATAGAAAAAACTTTACTTAGTAATAGTCTTTAGTTAGGAGTGTACTATTTTTCGTAACTTTCTATTTTGAAAAACTTTCTATCTTTAATAAGTATGTATTATGTTTTATTGAAGGATATATAAGATGGTTAAACTCATTTTTCATTATTATTTTCAATAAAATTCTATTTTTTACCACTTTCTCTCGTGAATTTAAGAGCATTTTGTGGATTCAAGGTATTTATCCTCTAAGGAAGACGCTGATCATCCTCACGACTGTATTTCCAATATATAGTAGATTTTATACTTTCAATGTAGAAGGTTTAGGTTTTCCAAATTTGGATTTCCAGCGTCTGATCTTGATTCAGTTCCGACGGGGTTGGTCTCCCATCAGATGGGGTGTCTAGAATCTAATAGGCAAAGTAGATTTTGTACTTTGAATGTAGCCGCCCCAGCTAGGGTGATCTACGCGTTGCAGGAAGAAAATAGGTGATGTGGTGGATTCCTGTCAGGTGCTGTAGTGGATTCTTGTCCAATATTATTGTCTCTTGCTATGGCAACTTCAGGCTGACAATTTTGCTGTAGTCACATTACTTGAAAAGTAGGTTGCTGATTTAGGGTCCAGCAACAATGAAAAAGCACCACCTTTGCCTATACAACATGAGACCAAAATGAAAATGGTGAAATAATGGGGCCACGATGAAAATGATGAAATAATTCTTTTTTGTCCGGAATGTTTACTTTTTCACCATAGGTCTCACACCCATTGTATGCCCATGTGATATGGTTACTTTTTCACCATAGGTCTCACACACATTGTATGCCCATGTGATATGGTTACTTTTTCACCATAGGTCTCACATGGACGCGGGTTTCCTGCCAAAGCCTTGCTGCACTGGGATGCTAGGTGGAGCCCACGGTGATGTTTGTGAGAAATCCACTCGGTCCATCCGTTTTTTGAGATCATTTTAGGACATGCGACCAAAAATGAGAAGGATACAAAACTCAAGTGGACCATACAAGAGGGAAAGCTGAGGAAAGAGTTTCATACCATTAAAACCTTCCTAGGTTCTACCTTGATGTTTATATGCCATCCAAACTGTTTATAAGGTCATTCCCACTGGATGAAGTGAGATCACATAAATCTTAGCCTGATGCGAAACTTTTGTGGCCGCGTGAATATTTCAACAGTGGTAATTGAATTCCCACTCTTTCCTCTCATGTGGCACACTCTAGTTTTGGATCCACCTCAGTTTTGGTCACATGTCCTAAAGGAGACTTTAAAAAATGGATGGACGGGTTGGATTTCCAAAAAAAATCTCAGTGGGCCCCACCCAGCATCCCAGCGCCCCACCCAACATCCCAGCGCAGTTCCTGCTGGGATGCTAGGTGGGGCCACTGTGATGTTTGTGAGAAATCCACTCTGTCCATCGGTATTTTGAGATGATCATTTTAGGACATGCAACAAAAAATGAGAAGGATTCAAAACTATAGTGGGCCATACAAGAGGAAAAACTAAGCAAAGAGTTTCCTACCATTAAAAGCTTCCTGGGCTCCACCTTAATGTTTATATGCCATCCAAACCGTTTATAAGGTCATTCCCGCTGGGATGAAGGAAATCACATAAATCTTAGCCTGATGTTAAACTTTTGTGGCCGCATCAATGTTTCAACGGTGGCCCATATGGGCTTTTTTCATTGTCGCTGCCCTGGGCAATCAGCATCCTAAAAAGCAGGTGGCAGGTAGCATAATGTTTCCTCAGTGGGAGATGGTAGGATAGAACTGGAGGAACCGTAGCAGGACAGTGCTTCTATTCACAGTACACGTGGCAGGTGATACATTGATCAGGTCCACCTATATACTTGCACCACAATAGAGTTTTTGTTTCAAAATAAAACCATTCGACAGCGGCATCAATTACTTCTAAAGTCTATCCGATTGCATATTTGACCATTGACTATTTTTTTTTTTCCATCTTTCAATTTAATGGATCAAATGGACTAAAATGTTTAAGATTACTTTGCCAAATAAATCATCAATCCTAAGATCAATGAGCTAATCCGATTTGTACATCACTCAGCCACGTATACTTTTCAGAGATGGGTCTACTTTATTTCTTCGGCCTCTACCATATCTTGGAAAGCCGATTGCGTGCTTAGTAAACTCTATGGGGTAAACCGTTGTTTTTGTATTGTATCCACTCCTGTACATCCATTTCACAAGATAATTTTAGGGTTTGAGCCCAAAACCCAAAATGAACCATATCCAAAGGTCAGGTGGACCACACCACTGGAATTGAATGTCTACCCATTGAAAAATTATCGGGGCCACCAAAGTTTTGGATCCCCCTCGTATTTGTGCTTTCTCTTCATCCATGTCTTTGTGATCTTATGAAAAGTTTAGATAACAAATAAACATCACTTTGCATCCTCGAAAGGTATCAACGGTGGAAATCATTATTCCCACTCTTTGGGGTTTTTTTTGGAGGGCGTAGTTCACGCGCTCCCCACTGTTAGTAGACCCACCCCACTTGTTAGTTACATTGCAATGTTAGCCACCCCCACTTTGGGAATCGATACTAGAACTCAGTGTTGAAAGGAGGCTATCTTCACTCAGTCTACCACTTGAGCTATGGACCTGGGTGTATATTCCCACGGTTTCAGTGGTGTGGTCTAACTCAGCTTTGGATATGCTTCGATTTTTAAGTCAACCACTAGAAGGAGCTGGAAAAACGGCTGGATGGCGTGTGTAAACCACATACACTCATGGTGGGCCCAACACGTACTGAGTTACTCAGCACGCAATCCAATTTCACCATATCATCTCCCTGAGTGAGTTCTCAAAATGCTTTTTCTATCACTCTTTAGTCAAGTTCTAGAGGTGGGCAATGATCCATGCCAGGCCAAGTTAGTCCTAGTTTGGTTTGGCTTGTTTTTGTGCCACCTCGATTTGTGGATTGGCCCAGTTTGGGTTTCAAGCCAACTCATGCGACCTGAGTTTGGTTTGCACTAGAAAATTTTGGTTCGAGTCGGGATCAGTTTGGTTGAAAATTTCGATCCGGGCCAAGCCGAGTTTGAACAGGTGACGGCTCTTTTTTTATTTGTTTGTTTAGATAGAAAAGAATTTAAAAAGTTCGAAAAAAATACATAAGCATTTTACTACATGATGTTTAACATCCTCCAAAGGAGGATTGCAACTTCAAATAGACATGTAGGAGTCTTTTCCAAACAAAAGTACACAAGCATAATTTTACAAGTGCAAGGAAATAGCATGCATCGATGTATACGTATTATGTATTATTCATGTCATCATGTTTATGTATTATCCATGCCATCCATCCATTTTTACATATCATTTTAGGAGATGATCCTAAAATGAAATCATATCCAAAGCTCAATGGATCACAATACTCGAAACAATCTACTTACAATCTACAAGACGAATCAAATCGAGCTTTGAGCAGAACCAAGCCGGTCCTGCCCTAGTTTGAGCTTGGTTTGTCTTTTTTAAACGAGCTTGACTCTAAGGCTTAATTTGGTTTGAATTTCAATTCGAACCAATCCAAGCTGAACTTTTTCTAACTAATCTAAGCCGAGCTTTCGCGAGCTGGCTAGGTTAGTGCCCACCTCTAATTAGCTGGCATGAAACTTACTCACATATTATTAAATGTTATTTGGCTGTTAGTATGGGATTCGCTGGGCTGTATGTGTGCCATCCAACCGGCGCATCAAGTGAGTCCCATCATGATCGTGGAATTTCCCAAAAATTCATGTCCATACGATCATCAGGTCGACAACGCCATCGAAAACAATGGACACATATTTAAGTAGTGCGCATAGGATAGTCACGTCTTTATTTTTAGGACGTCCAGAGTTTCTTAATTAGCTGGTTCACACATTTGGATGGCTTGGATTCCGTACGCGAACCATAGTGGGCCCTACAAGTTTGGTTGTGAAAAATCTGTTCCCACATGTATGCAGAGGATCTGCTGCTGGGCGAGGGAGTAATCGTTCTTCTTCTTTTCGTAGTACGGTCCCGCGCAAGTATTGGTACGTACTATGCAAACTAGGTGTACGGAATATGTTGATGGGAACGGATTGCCTGTGACCAGATACACATGGATGTCAGTGACAAATTCACCAAGGCCATCTGTTTTTAGAAGACGACTTTAGGACAGAATTTTAAAAATAATGCAGATCCAAAACGCAGATGGACCATACCACTCAAAACAGTGGGTATTAAACACTCAGCGGTGATGAAAGTTTTGCATCAGTATGATACTTTTTCTTACAGTTTATCTGAGTACTAATAATTCTTTGAACGGTTTGGATGGCACATAATCATCATGGTCAACTCCAGGAAGGTTTCAACGGCGGACATTGGTATTCCCACTGTTTTTTTGGTGTGGCCCACCTGAGTTTTGAATCTGCCTGATTTTTAGAATGCTCTCTTATTTTTTTTCTTTAAAAACATGTGGACATAGTGGATTTGTCAGGACTTCCCTGTGGATACCACACAGCCCTGGCCACAGAGATATCCGTGTGACCGGTGTCACAGGCAATCCGCTCCATAGTCTGTTCATCGAAAGGTGGGGTATGGCCCAACAAACTCTCGGTGGATCGCCATCAAAATAAGGGATGTAAGACAATCTAGCCGTCTGATTAATCGCTTGAAAATGGATGGCCAGATGAGTTCCATGAAAAGATGTCCAATCAGCAAACTAGAGGAAATCGGATTGCCTACTGAGTTGCTCCGTACGTTTTTATCGTACTGAGTAAACTCCATTGGGCCCACTGTAAATGTATGTGGTTTATCCCACGCCGTCCATATGTAAATCTCAGGTGGAACATACCACAGGAAATAGTAGGAATAATGATTTTCACCGTTTGAACGTTTCTAGAGATTACAGTGATTTTTATTTGTCATCCAACCTGTTCATAAGAGAACATAGATAAATAGATATGGATGAAGGGAAAGAACAAATACAAGATTCATCCAAAACTTCTGTAGCCCCCGAGAATTTTTCAACATTGGATGTCCAATTCACACTCTTTCTGTGGTGTGGTCCACCTAAGCTTTAGATACTCTTAATTCTTCTGGGAGTAATCCCTAAAATTATCTGTTAAAATGGATGGATGGAGTGGATAAAATACAAAAATCACAGTGGACCCTACAGTGTTTACTCCGTACGTTTAGGGTATTGAGTTACTCATCACGCAATCAGCTTCCAAGAGAGGACCGACCATGGATTGCATAATTCTCTCAAGAATCAAATTTATCTGACGATCCTGACCATTCAGTCGGTTTCTAGAAAAGCTAACGGTTTAAATGAATAGGCCCATTGTTCCGATAGTTAGGATCAATTGATCAATGTCATTTTGGCGGGCTGGCCTATGGAGTACGCACAGAAATAAATGCTAAGGTTAGAATCATTTGACCAACGACCGTATGCACGCGACAGTGAATGCACTGATGAGAAATCCGGATTCACTGATGAGATGAAGAGTGGAGAGTTACAGCGGAGATGTTTCTGTGCTTACGTGCCCATGCAAGAGAGGGATTTACTCACACCCAGGTCCATAGCTCAAGTGGCAGACTGAGTGAAGATAGCCTTGTTTCAAACATTGAGGTCCTGATATCGATTCCATGGTGGGGTGGCTAACATTGTAATGTGACTAGCAGGAGTGGGTGAGTGTACTAACAATCCGTGTCTACTAACAATGGAGTGCGTGAACTAACCCATGAAAAATAATAATAATAATAAATAAATAAGAGAAGGATTTTTACTTCAATAGTCCTAAGGTGTGGCTATTTTTACTAAAAGTTTATTTTCTTGTCGGGCTCATCTTTTATGGCCTTTTGATGAGAATTTGAAATTTTTATGGTAGAAATGCCCCCACTGTGAATTCCCCCAAGCACTTAGGATGCCCATTGAGCACGGTGGATTCCCCCTAGCACAGAGGGGATGAGCTAGACGAGATAAAAATAGCCACACCTTGGGGCTATTGCAGTAAAAAATCCCTACAGGAGAATGGATTAGGTGAGACCCGGCCTCACCCAAGATGGGCCATACCACTCAAAACAGTGGGTATTAAACACTCAGCGGTGATGAAAGTTTTGCATCAGTATGATACTTTTTCTTACAGTTTATCTGAGTACTAATAATTCTTTGAACGGTTTGGATGGCACATAATCATCATGGTCAACTCCAGGAAGGTTTCAACGGCGGACATTGGTATTCCCACTGTTTTTTTGGTGTGGCCCACCTGAGTTTTGAATCTGCCTGATTTTTAGAATGCTCTCTTATTTTTTTTCTTTAAAAACATGTGGACATAGTGGATTTGTCAGGACTTCCCTGTGGATACCACACAGCCCTGGCCACAGAGATATCCGTGTGACCGGTGTCACAGGCAATCCGCTCCATAGTCTGTTCATCGAAAGGTGGGGTATGGCCCAACAAACTCTCGGTGGATCGCCATCAAAATAAGGGATGTAAGACAATCTAGCCGTCTGATTAATCGCTTGAAAATGGATGGCCAGATGAGTTCCATGAAAAGATGTCCAATCAGCAAACTAGAGGAAATCGGATTGCCTACTGAGTTGCTCCGTACGTTTTTATCGTACTGAGTAAACTCCATTGGGCCCACTGTAAATGTATGTGGTTTATCCCACGCCGTCCATATGTAAATCTCAGGTGGAACATACCACAGGAAATAGTAGGAATAATGATTTTCACCGTTTGAACGTTTCTAGAGATTACAGTGATTTTTATTTGTCATCCAACCTGTTCATAAGAGAACATAGATAAATAGATATGGATGAAGGGAAAGAACAAATACAAGATTCATCCAAAACTTCTGTAGCCCCCGAGAATTTTTCAACATTGGATGTCCAATTCACACTCTTTCTGTGGTGTGGTCCACCTAAGCTTTAGATACTCTTAATTCTTCTGGGAGTAATCCCTAAAATTATCTGTTAAAATGGATGGATGGAGTGGATAAAATACAAAAATCACAGTGGACCCTACAGTGTTTACTCCGTACGTTTAGGGTATTGAGTTACTCATCACGCAATCAGCTTCCAAGAGAGGACCGACCATGGATTGCATAATTCTCTCAAGAATCAAATTTATCTGACGATCCTGACCATTCAGTCGGTTTCTAGAAAAGCTAACGGTTTAAATGAATAGGCCCATTGTTCCGATAGTTAGGATCAATTGATCAATGTCATTTTGGCGGGCTGGCCTATGGAGTACGCACAGAAATAAATGCTAAGGTTAGAATCATTTGACCAACGACCGTATGCACGCGACAGTGAATGCACTGATGAGAAATCCGGATTCACTTATGAGATGAAGAGTGGAGAGTTACAGCGGAGATGTTTCTGTGCTTACGTGCCCATGCAAGAGAGGGATTTACTCACACCCAGGTCCATAGCTCAAGTGGCAGACTGAGTGAAGATAGCCTTGTTTCAAACATTGAGGTCCTGATATCGATTCCATGGTGGGGTGGCTAACATTGTAATGTGACTAGCAGGAGTGGGTGAGTGTACTAACAATCCGTGTCTACTAACAATGGAGTGCGTGAACTAACCCATGAAAAATAATAATAATAATAAATAAAAAAGAGAAGGATTTTTACTTCAATAGTCCTAAGGTGTGGCTATTTTTACTAAAAGTTTATTTTCTTGTCGGGCTCATCTTTTATGGCCTTTTGATGAGAATTTGAAATTTTTATGGTAGAAATGCCCCCACTGTGAATTCCCCCAAGCACTTAGGATGCCCATTGAGCACGGTGGATTCCCCCTAGCACAGAGGGGATGAGCTAGACGAGATAAAAATAGCCACACCTTGGGGCTATTGCAGTAAAAAATCCCTACAGGAGAATGGATTAGGTGAGACCCGGCCTCACCCAAGAATGTGAGGCCCTACCGTGGAGTTATTGTGGGGCCTACGTTGACGTATTTTTTATGTATCCATACTGTCCATCTGTGTTTCCCTATCTGGCATTATAAAAAAAATGAAGCAAATTCAATTATTAAGTAGACCATACCATAAGAAATAGTAGTGATAGATCGTCGTACCATCAAAAACTTTTTAGAGTGCATTTTAATTTACCATCCAATCGGTTGATAAAGTCACATAAGCATGGATGAAGGGAAAAAACAAATATTATCTTGATCCAAAACTTTTTTTGGCCCCAGGAATGGTCAATCACCACTATGTATTACGGTATGCCCACCTAATAGTTGGATCTGTTTATTTTTTTGTCTAATATTCTAAAATGATATGAAAAAACAGATACGGATGTCGTAAATACATAATACATAAATCAAGATGGCCCTACAGTGACCCCGTGGTAGGGGCCGCACCATCTTGGGTGAGCCCGGGGTCTCACCTAATTATCCGCTCTCCCCATGCAAGTCACGGCGTTGAGATTCGAATAACAAGCACATAGGACCAATTGATCAACCATCCGCTGTATTGTACGAGTGGCACACACATAGAGCAATGTGGATCGTTCAATTGGAACATTTTTTTGTGGAAGATATTCTGAAAATGACACTGGAGAATGGATCTCGGATGGATGGTGAGAATACGAGTGGCACACACAGAGCAATGTAGATCGTTCAAATTGTGGGAACATTTTTTTTTAAGCTATTCTGAAAATGACACTGGAGAATGGATCTCGGATGGATGGTGAGAAATAAAACGGTTAGCCTTCCACGGGATGCATATTGAGTCCAAACTCAATATGGACGCAAAGCGTCCAAACCGAGCTGTTGGGGGGCTCACCCCGATGTATCTATCTATCCACTCCGTCCATTCCCGTCTAAGATCAGGCCGATCACATGTGACCAAGAATGAGGCAGATATAAAGCTGAGGTCTGCCACACCAAAACACTGAGCTCCGTTGCATTAAATGCCAGGGTCATCTCTAATGTGTTTGACCTAAGGGTTGGATCTGCCTCATTCTTGGTCTCATGCCTTCAAATAATCTTGAAAAATGAATGGATGGAGTCGATAAACAGATACATCACTGTGGAGGGGGATGTTTCTGTCCACTCCAGGACACGGTTTGGACGCTTTGCGTCCATACTAAGTTCGGACGCAATCCGCGTCCCCTTCCAAGTATAATGAATAAGATAGTCCTATTACATCCAGTTTTAAAATTTGACCCATCTAAATCGGACCGCTATTTGGGTGGTGCAGATTTCGTACACGTATGCCACATGTACGGTACATGCGCCACTAGCATTTTTTTGTCAGTGGTGGTGAAGTTTCAACGTAATTTGGCGCCTTGAACTCGGGCTAACTATCAAGCCTTTACGTGAGTTCCTCGAGGATACGGTTAAAGCCTACCGAGTCACGCAGAGACGACTCTCTCTCTCTCTCTCTCTCTCTCTCTCTCTTTCTGTGTGTGTGTTCCCACTAAACCCGACCGAGTCTCTACGTTTGTTCCATTTAAACCATCTGTTCCCATTAAACCCTACCGAGTTTTTCTGTTTGTTCCATTTAAACCATACTCTCTCTCTAGCTATCTATCCATCTGCTCCCATTAAACCCTACAAAGTCTCTCTGTGTGTGTTCCTATTAAACTCTCTCTCTCTCTCTCTCTCTCTCTCTCTCTCTCTCTCTCTCTCTCTCTCTCTCCTTATTTCTATATAAAGGTTCCCCTCTAGATTACCATCATCAGAACTAAGGATCCCAGTCTTCTAAGGAAAACCCCACAAAAAAATCTTTTTGTCCATCTCAGAGATGGGCTTTCACAGAAGAGATCTCCTGCCAGTGATATCCATCGTTTTCATCTTCCTGATATTAACTTTCAAACCTCATTCAAGGGTCATTGACGGAGAGTGGGGATCAAAGAACGGAAACATCATCTTCCAGGCTCTCGGTAGAGGGCCTGTGCCACCTTCGGGGCCTTCAGGGTGCACAACTGGAGCGGGAAAGGGTGTTAGCTGCCCACCTGGTAAAAAGAGCTAAGTGGGGCATGTCCCCACTGGCCACACTGTTCTCATGGAAAATTAGTCCTTTTGGGCACCGGATTTTGAGCATGAAACTCACCACCATGATTGACGGTCTTGATCACCTGTACCGGCAATGTCTGGTGCAAATATCCAATATCAGCAGCTCATTGGAAATTGAATTTCTTTTTCTTTTCTTTTTGTTTCCTTTTATTTTTATTTTGTTAACGGTGTACTTCTCTTTTATTATTTTTCCTAGCACGTAAACAAGCCATGCATGCCATTTATGATAATTCGTTTCTTGTTCGGGAATATTCGGATGTGTAGTCGATGTTTTGTTTTTCGTTCTTTTATTTTGGGGTGCATTTGGTTGCACCAAGTGTCATATATTTCTTGATATGCCATGATAAATGAGTCTAATTTGGCTCAAAATATCATGAGATTTATTGATATTTGGTGTAACCAAACGCACACAATATGGAAAAATTAGAATAGAGAAATGCTAACGGTTCGAATTTCCTACGTGCCTAGAGAAGCGAATGGAGTAGCAGACGCTCCCCGAGTCGCAATCCACTTTTTTGTTTTCTAATGCTCAGGGCCTCCTCTTGGATAGGGTGGGCATTGGGTGTGTCCGTGAGTTGAGATAGGCTGGAAAACCATGTTAGGAGCCGGCCTTTTGTTATTTTGAGTATATGACAGGCAGCCAGGGATCTGCTTTTGTTTCCCATGGCTGGCCCGAAAGTAGTTCCTCTTGTAGAAATTTTTGAATCATGGAATACAAGGTTTCTCTTTATCTTTAAAAAAAAAAAAAAATGCTAACGGGGATGTGTCCCATTGCCGATGTACACTTGTAAACATGCATGGTGATTGGAGAAGTTGATTTGGAGGGTCACCGCATTGGTTGATTTATAGGCCAAAAGTTGTTGTGATTGGACGTGATTATGTGTTTCCTATGAGTTACGCTGTTGTATGTGGACAGTTGTACATTTTTAGCTATCTATCACCGGAGAGTACATTTCCACACATGGGCACATGATGAAAATATGAAATAGGGACGTTTTCATTTATCCGCCTGTTCTTTCAGCTATATACCTAAAACCACCTGCTTTTAAAATATTCAAAGTAAACTGTTCACTACTTTCACTGTTGGTCTGTAAGTATCCGGTTGGGTCCTTACTCATGCCTCAGTGGTAGACTCAAAAGAGTTGCAACACAAGGTCATGGGTTAGAGTACCCATTGTGATGATGTGAGTGCAAGGGTACGTGCATACGGGGGTGTGAGTGCATGTGACGTTATCAACAGGTTGTAGATGGAGGGCTCGAATGGTTTTTTTTTTTTTTTTCAGCAAAAAAGGCAGGAATCCTGGCCAGGTTCTTATAACTTTCCAAATTCATCGTCTTATCGCCTTGAGAAGAGGAAGCAAATTAGACTTGATTCCAACTTCTTCCCACTTGAAAAGAGGGCTCGAATGGGTTGAAATTTTTATTTTTATTTTTTTCTTGTGAAAGCCCTTATGATGGTGTTCGAAACAAAGGTGCCCCGGTGGGGGAGATGGCGAAAGATGAGGCAGGTGTAATTGATAAGATAGCAATGGAAGGGGAGATGGCGTGACTGACAGAAGGAATGAAGGTGAGCAAGATGAGGGCCAGAGAGAAATGAAAGCTAGAGAGACACAATTGGTGAAAGCCCCCCTAGTGTTTTGTTTCGATTTGCCTAAGGGCACTTTTGTCTTTTTGTAAAATATGGTATACAATGTATACCGTACGTACTTATTTTAGACGGCAGGCAGTTATTCAACTGACTTTTCAAAAGTATAAGATCTGATTAGGAAATATTCCAAAAACTGGCTTTCATGATTTGTCTTTGGCTTAAAAGATAGGCAGCTGTACCGCAATGTCTCTAAAATGAAAAAAAAAGTATCGCATGCATTTTGAACATTGTATTTTCGAATTGACCAACTTACGCAAACAGCTCTTCGTAGCGTCCCTCCATGCGATACTTTCATTATATTTGTGACAAATCCACTCCATCGGCCAGTTTTACAAGGTCATTTTATGGGGTGGTGAAAAAATTGAGGAAGACCCACAGCTCAAGTTGCTCCCGAAGCAGGAAAATGTGGGACAGTAAATTCCTACCGTTGAAACCTTTCCGAGGTCTAACATGATATCTATATGCCGTCCAAATCGTTGATATGGTTTTTCAAATTGTCTATATGGTCATTCCCACTTGTATGAACTTAAAACATGGAAGTAGTAACATGATTCAAAGCTTTTCTGGCTCCACTAGTGTTTCAATGGTGGGCATTCAATACCCATTATTTCTAGCCATGTGGTCCACGTGAGTTTTGGATTTGCATAGATTTCACGCCTTTACCCTCAAATCATCTGAAGTAACTAGTGGAGGGATTGGATTTTTCTCAAACATCGCGGTGGGCCACGGCATCTTTGACTCAGGGCTTCCATATACAGGGACATAGCCGGAGACCTCTGTAACATCATTTCATCCAACCGTCGAATTGACGTGGAGCCACCTTCATGATGTTTACGACAAATCTACCCCTACCCCGTCCACCAGTTTCGACGGGTCACTTTACGTCCAGGGCGAAAAAATGAGGAAGATCTAAAGCTCAAGTGGGTCCCACGGCAGATCCAAAAAATTTGGCATCCAAAAAAATCTACCCATGATGTTTATACGCCATCCACACCGTCGATAAGGTTTACCAAACCATTCAACTTAAAACACGGAAGTAGCAGCCTGATCCAGAACTACTGTGGTCCCAGCTAGTGTCTCAACGGTGAGCTGTCATTACCCTCTGTTTCCAGCCATATAGCCCACCGAGTCTGCATCATTTTCGAGCCCACGCTCGAAAGTCATCCGAGGAAACTGGTCGACTCATTGAATTTTCTCAAACATCAAGGTGAGCCACGCCATCTTGCTGTGCCTTTAAATGCACCGTTTCTGATACAGAGAGAGGCTAGAGAGGGACGTCAGTAGTGTAGTGAGGAGCTCACCACGCTGCCCACCATGATGTACGTGTTTAATCCATCTCGCCCATCTGTTTTCCAGCTTAGTTTAGGCAATGAGCCCAAAAATAAAGCAGATCTGAAACACATATGAGCCACACCACAGGAAAGAGTCTTCACTAAACAGCCACCATTATAAAATTCCTAGAGCCCACCGTAATGCTTACTTGCCATCCACCCTGTTGATAAGGTCACACAGACTTGGATGGAGGCAAAACACAAATATCAGCTCGATCCAAAACTTATGTGGCTGCCAACAAGTTATGAACAGCAGGCTCTCAATCGCCATTATTTCCTGTGTGTAGTCCACCCACTTCAGAATTTTTGGCTAATGACCTACAATGAGCTAGCAAAATTTAAATGGATGAATATCATGGATCATACACATACATCGTGATGAGCCTCATGAAAGCCTCTGCATGTCCAATGGGTAAATGGAACTTTTTCATGGGTAACAACCTTCTTTTTGGTTAAATCGAAGCAGTATTTTTTTTTTTTCTTTTCCATATTTGAAATAAGTAGGCAGTTTATTTTGAATATTTTAAAAGTAGGCGGTTTTCAATCCATAGCCTAAAGGTAGGTAGTTAAATGGAAAAATCTCTATGTTTGAGATCTAGCTTTCCATGAAATTGGAAAAAACACTCATATCAAAAAATGGACAATTTCAGGCTTCCAGAACATTCAAAGCAAATTAACAGTAAAAAATTCTTCTAACCATTCGTTTGTATTGATATGTTGTAGCCCCATGTGTGAAATAGGCTGATTTTTATGTTAGAAGATCAAAACATAGCTCACTTGAATGAAAGCTCAGATCTCAAACGTGTCACACTATGGCACATGTCGTAGTCATGTGAACCGTTACTTCCCTCATGGCTCTTGAGTTAGGAGATGGGTACCAAAGTCTTAAGTCTAATTTCCTGGCGTTTTCAACTACAGCCCATCATGTGGTGGCCCACCAATTCAGGCCCGCGTGTCACACTATGGCACATGTCGTAGGCATGTGAACCGTTACTTCCCTCGTGGTTCTTGAGTTAGCAAAGCTTTTTTCAAAGTGCTACAAGGAGATGGGTACCAAAGTCTTGAGTCTAATTTCCTGGCTCTTTCAACTACAGGTGGTCCACCAATTTATTGGTATATGATAAAGATGCCTGCTGTTATGACACATGTGCCATGGGTAGTTCAGGCCCATGAGCTCTGAGCCCCACTTATTGGTGGGATGGAAAAAAAAAAAAAAAAGACAGAGGAAGACAAGAAAAAATCCACATTTGCACTAGAAGCTTATAGAACACATTTTTTAGAGAAAAAGGGAAAAAGAAGAGAAAGATGAAGAAATAAGAAAGGTGGTTTTCTTGGTGGCCAAGGCTAGAGTTCTAGAGGTGATTTTAAAGGTTTTTCTTGCCCTCACCAAGTTTTTCATCTTCATTGTAGCCCTGTGTTATTTTTAGGTTAGGTTTCTTACATTGGAAAGTACTTTTCTTACTGTGAGAGGATTGGGTTTGTTTCTTACATTGGAAAGTGTTTTTCTTATTGTGAGAGGATTGGGTTTCTCAAAACACCGTAGAGGTAATTTGGATTGGGTTTTTCTCTTTTAATATTTCAAGTTTTTAGCAAAAGACTTGAGAAGAATATTCTGCTGTCCCGTCTTAGTGAATTTCTTTAAGATTTGCCCAGTGATTTTTCCCTTCAGCTTGAAGGGTTTTCTATGTAAATCTTGTTTTGCGGTTTTGTTTGTATGATTTGGTTCTTTTTTATTTTGTGGCTTTGTTTTCGATTTGTGATGGTCGTGTGTGGATTTTATATTTTTATTTAATTGACATGTAGATGGAAAGTCTGTCAATCCCCTACATCTGGAAAAATTAAAAACTACCGAAATTTGGAAAATCTTGAGATATTGTTGTGCAAAATATTGTTTAATGAAAATTGGGTATTGATATGGACCAGTAGGTGGCATTGCATGTCCAATTAAAACGTAAATGACCACCTATCTAGATACAATGTGGAAATGAGGTGACTAAGATTCTCAGTGTGATTTTCAGGGCACTATCCATCCACGATGTGGCCCACTATTTGGACGGTCTAAACCGACACAGATGTACCGCAAGAAACTAAGTCTCCGCTCTTGTAAGTTGACATTGGACGCACATGTAGTCCAGCCCAAGTTTCCTCCAAAGGAAATTCAGTGGTCAGAGTCCAGTTAAGATTATCAGCCAGCTAAGTCATGCCATCTCACCCACTTCCCAAAGAATGAAGTGTCAAAATTGAAAGACGATACTGGCGGAGGATGATCATCCATAGGCCTGGATACAGCCACAACACTGACAGCATCGATATCACCCATGTGCCCGACCGTAAACAGTTCATAGGCTAAAATTCACTCTTAGAAGGATGAACCTAGCTCTCCAAATTATTGCCAACAAACCAGATTAGCATCCACCGGTAAATCAGATCACAAGGCTATACCACATCTACAGTGGACCACAATTTGAATAGTTTGGGTTGAAGCACGTGCTGATCACGCTGAACGTTTATAAATGCAGATTGGTAGGAGTTCAAGAAGGTGAGTCCCACCACTTTTTATGGGCCACTTGAGTTGTGAACAGGGCTTACTTTAGCAAACTCCTGGCATGGGCTGGCGCAAATGATGATGATGTCACGTCCTGAGTTACGCAGGGCACTATTACGGTACTGAGTAAACTCACTTGGGACTTAGGACTGTAAATGTATGTAGTTTATCTATCCATCTGCTTTCCCAGCTCATTTAAGGGCGGGGTTGAATCCAAAATTGTAGCATATCCAAAACTTAGGTAGACTATACCACAAGAAACAAGGGGTATAATGATTTTCACTGTTGACACCTTTCTGGGGCCCACTGTGACGTTTATTTGTCATCTAACCTGTTTCCAAGATCACACAGACATTGATGAAGGGAAAAAACAAATATCGGCTTGATCCAAAATTTCCATGGCCCCCAAGAAGTTTTCAATGGTACATATTCAATTCATATTGTTTCCTGTGGTGTGGTCCACTTAAGCTTTTTATATGCTTCATTTTTTGTCCCAATCAACAAAATTATTTGATAAAATGGATAAACGGAGGAGATAAAATACATAAATCACGGTAGACCCCGCAGAGTTTACTCAGTACGCCCAAGCAGGTTTCTCCCTACAACCATTTTTGTAGGAAATTCGAGGGCAACCGTTTTCGTACAACCGTGTTACACGAGCGAGTACACCTATATTTGCAATCATTGGTGGGCATGTGACCACAGCATATCACATGTCAGTATCATTATTTATACATCTTCACGCACATGCATCATATACATGTCAAGGATTGCGGGCATACATGATACATACCAAATGCATGCATACTACTGTGGACGGTTAATTTTTGTTATGCACAGGTGACATATATCATTTATGAGCCGGTGAGTATGAACAATAATTCTAGGAAGGAGTATCAAAGCGTTTTTCTTGAACTCGGATTGCGTCCGACCAGATCTATGTGGGGTCCTATTGTGATGTTTCTGTTTATCTAAGCCGTCTATACCTTTTCTAAGATAATGTTAAGGCATGGCCCTGAAATTGAGACAGAGCCAACGTTGTAATGGACCACACAAAATAGAAACCTTGGGTTGCATTAACTGCACATAGCATTAAATGCATTCATTAATTAAATCCAATAGGCATCTCTTGTGCCGTCCATTGCAGGATTGGATCTGCCTCTATTTTGGGCACCTATCTTAACTAGGGCTGCACATCGATTCAATTAATTCGATTTTGTATGAAATTGAAATTGATTTGATCCTGAATTTTCAAAATTGAAATTGATATTGAATTGATCTTAATTTCAAAATTTTAAATTGAAATTGAATTGACCCATTTTTTTTTAATTGATATAAGATTGAATTGATGGATTTTTCGATTCGATTCAATTTTTCACACATTGCAAATTGAAAACCTATACATTTTATAGGTTTGGATTTTATGGTACCTCAAGTGTACATGTGAACTCTTACCCTCCAAAATGTAACATTTTGTGTGACCCACCTAATCATGGGTTAGCTTGATTTTTCGGCCTTAGGCATAAGGCAGGATTTCATATCTAATGTAACGCCTCGAATTTCGACTCTCGTGGACAACACGATGGGTCGAGCTTCCGGGTGTTAACTCATGTGTGTCAGGGTAATGTCTCCACACATTTACCTGTAATTTTATACATTCATGGCATACATAGCATAATGACGGAAATTTAAGTTCTTATTCCATAAATATTCTATTCTAAGTTCTAAATCAACGTAATGAAACATGTTTAACCAAACATTTCTACTTATTATCTCCATGAAAGACTTATTGCATGTTCAAAGGAAAAATAAATCTACTCTACAAAAATAATAAACATAATTGATCTTCGAGCCGCTTCGGTTTCATCGTCCATCACTTGCTGCCACGGGCCTTCGAGCACCACGTCGTAGTGTTCGATTCTCTTACTAGATCTTCACCTGAATTATCTAAGATGTAGTTGGATAGCGTTAAACGCTATCATAGTGGGGAATATCCCTTTAAGACAATCATGATAATAATGGCACAGTAAATACAGAGTAAGCACAAGCAACATATTATCATTTAATCCAATCAAAACAATTCAGTAAAAGATCTTTATTAATGTGATGCATGACATGCATGCTCTGGCAAAGGCACCCTGATCAAATGAGACGGGATCACTCAACTCTTCTCACCAGCCGCTAGTCACCAGAGGTTCTAGCAAGGACGGGATCACTCCGCTCTTCCCATGCACCAAAACCCAACTAGCGAAATGGGCCCATGCACACTTTCACTAGATAGCGAGAGAGAAACAGGCCCATGCACACTTTCTCTAACGCCCGAGAGGCTGACCCACCAAGACGGGTCTAGTGAATGCATGATTAGTTTAACATTTAATTAAGTATTTTAGCATCTAGCCAATTTAATGATGTGCATAGCTAATGACCACTTCTTAACCCCAATCAGTTCAAGAGTCCTCGCATTCATCAATTCCATACTTTAGTAGATCCATCACAGGTAGCGAATCAATAAGAATCTATTGGCACGTATCCAACAATGTACACACGGTAATGCCAAACTCAACATCATGGCTTATGCAACCAACAACACATACAAGGTAATGCCACTATTTAATTCCCAACGTCAAGGCACATTCATTCAATAAGACATACAGTAATGCCGACTTTCACAATAAGGCATATTCATCCAAAATCTCCACATGGTAATGCCAACGTAACAAGGCCTCGCACAGCTTCATCTCTTTACATCAACGGTTACATCAGTATGGGGTCAAGGGGTGTTCATTAACGTACATCCATATACAATAACCCATAGCAATAAAGCATCAATCATCATAAGCATGTGACAATGTAAATTGAGCATGGTTTCCACATGTGCATGTACATCATAACAATTCCTTTTTCAACTACTTAAGCATAGTTCATACATCAAAATTCAATGTATAATATGAGGAGCATCATATAAATCATTTTTTACATGGAAAGATTTCAACAGGCACGGTTTCAAGAAGTCACGTAACAAAATCCTAGTTTCCAAGCATAAAATCAATATACAATTTAATATTATTGTAGATGGGCTTAAAGGAAATCCCCACCTCTTAAAACTTGATGCTTTGAGAAGTTGTTAGGGCCGTATACTTCTCCTTAGATCCAAAACCTAACATGTTTAATAAAAAAAAACACGAGATTAATATATAGATCAATACGATTTTCATCGCCACAACTAACTAGGGTTAGATCTACACCTAGGGTTAGGGTTTAGGCTAAATCTAGGAAATAAAAAGCATGGTTAAATGAGTCTTACCTCTTCCAACAACGGTTTAACGCGGGAACCCAACCGAGTCGACTCAGTTTGACTCACTTTCTTATTCTTTCTCTCTCCTTCTTCTCTTTCTTCTTCTCCCTCTTCTCTCTTTCTCTCTCTCTCTCTCTCTCTCTAGAGCTCCCACAGTGCTTGGACTCAGTCTAGACGCACTTGACCCAACCTGGCCAGCCAACACAACAGCCACTCTCTCTCTCTCTCTCTCTCTCTCTCTCTCTCTCTCTCTCTCTCTCTCTCTGATCTTTTCTTCTTCTTCTTCTTATTCTCTTTCTTTCTTCTTCTTCCACACCTGTTGGAAGTCCAGCAGGGATGCTGGACAGCTCCGACTCAATAGATGACCCGATTGAGTCGGCCCAGTGCGGCAGCCCCTCGACACGCACTCTCCCTCTCTCTCTATTCACGGTCTCTCTCTCTCTCTACCCACGGCTTCTCTCCCTCTCTCTCGTTTTCTCTCTACAAGATCAGATGACTGAGAAGAGGAGACATGCGGCTAGGGAGGTATGAACTAGGGTTTTTTTTTTTAGTCGGCCGAGCCTTGGGTGATTGCGGAACGTGGTTTGAGTTGGAGGAAGAAACAGATCTGATTTCGGAGGTGGTTTGCACATAAGATTCGTTGAAAGGCTAGGTGGGGTCCACATAAAGTTTTGGGAGAATCTTGGACCGTTTATGCAAAGTGATGGGCCCGATCTTGATAAGTCTTTGTTTGAACGGTGGTTTGGATCGGAATGCACAAGCGACGGATGACAACAAAACTTTGAATGACTAAGTTTGGGTGGGGTGCTGTCACGATGGACGGAGTGGATTTGGCAATGGGGTCCATGATGATGGACAGTGTGGAGCTCACGGTTAGCAGCGGAAGCCGCTGTTGCCACGAGGAAAACGGAGAAGAACACGGAATGAGAAAACTCCTTTTTTTTCTTTTTCACATAAGGAACCCGTGCGTTACGCATGGGCTCGACAGGCTGGGTCCATTGAGGTGGATTTGGACAATTTCCTCCGTCCAATAGATGGAAAATATAAAAATAACCGTTGACAAGAAAAATGAGGCAAATCCGAGTTAAGGTGGGCCACTTATGGCCCGATTTCTGATTAGGGCATTTGTAGGATGATCGGAGGGTTGAAATTCGACGCGTACGGCTAAAATGTGCCCAAAAGCTCATATACGAAGTTTTGCATGAAAGTGATCCTAAAAAACAATGATACTTAAAAATGACAATTTCACTTAAGTTTGGGTAATGGCATTTTCATAATTATCTGAAAACTGTGAGATTTTCAAAATCTGATCTTTCTATAATATTTATGGGATCATTTTAAGCAACTTTTGTGAAGGGTCCCTTATCGAATCTCCTACGGATGGTCCGTTGTTTTCAAAACAAGATAAACGTATAATATAAATTCAAAATAAAATTTTTAAAAATTCTGAAATAAGTCTCGAAATTTTGGGGTGTTACATCTAATTATTGGAGTAGATCTCAGATACAAATCATGGTGGGCCATCTCGAATATGAGGGTGAGCATACCATAAAATTTTGGATTTTTAGGAGTGGGATTGGGTACATCTCACGCAGTAACGTTTTACCGTGTGTTGTTGGTAAAGCTCTGTAGACCCCACCATGATGAGTTTCTTTTATCCACACTATCCATTCATTTTTCCAGCACATTTGAGGCCATGAGCCAAAATATAAGGCAGATCCAAATCTCAGGTGGACCACACCATAGGAAACAGTGGTGATTGAATGGCCGCCATTAAAAATTTACTGGGGGCTACAAAAGTTTTAGATGAATCTGATATTTGGGTTTTCCCTTCATCTAAGTTTGTGTGACCTAATCAATAGGTTGGATGGCAAATAAATATTACAGTGGGCCCTAGGATGTTTTTAGTGGTGGGTGTTCAATCACCATTGTTTCCTATGGTGTGGTCCACCTGAGATTTGAATCTCCCTCATTTTTAGGCTCAAGCCATGAAATGACCTAGAAAATTGGATGGACAATGTGGATAAAACACACAGATCATGCTGAGCCCACAGATCTTTTCCAGTAGGACACCGTATGGCTGTTGTGTCCTACTCACACAATCTCGATACTTACACAGTATGGCGCTATGATGTGTATCTGAGATCTATTCAGACCATTAGACATGTAGTCACACCTTAGGCCCAAGGGTGAATATTAAGATGACCCGCGATTTAGGTGGGCCACACCATAGGAAACAATTGAGATGGAGACAACCACTCTTAAATTCTTGGGGACTACAAAAGTTTTGGGATCAAGCTAATATTTGTGTGGTCCCTTCATCTAGGTCTATGTGACCTCATCAACAGGTCTGATGGCAACCAAACATTCCGATGACCTTAAGAAGTTTTTAATGGTGGGCATTCAATCACCACTCTCTACCGTTGGCTGGTGCACATGAGATTTTGATTTGTTTTAGTTTTGGGTTCATACACCAAGATAAGCTGTCAAAACAAATGGATGACAGATCCATCACAGTGGCTTGCACACTGAGGTATTTTTGGAAGTGGTGTCCATTCGCGTCAAAGGCTCCCTGGAGATCTTTTTGGAATCTTTTTTCTTTTCCCTGTTCTAAAGTTTTAAAGTTGCATCGACTAAGAACCCGGATTACCAGCGAGAACCGTCCACCAAAATCTAGTTGGGGCCACCGTGACATTTGTAGAAAACAACCATGTCCGTCCATTTTGCTATATCATGTTAGGACATGGCTTAGAATGAGGTATATCCAAGACTTAAGTGGCCTGCGCTACAAGAAATGGTGAGGATTAAATGTTCACCCTTTAAACATCAATGGCATCACAAAAATTGTATGAGGCTAATTTTTTTATGGTTTAGTTCATCGGAGGTAGAAATGAGCTTATTGACACTATGGATGGCATATAAATGTGTGTGATATCCAATTCAATTCGATCAATCGATTCAATTTGATACAGATCGATTCGATTTGATTGATCGGAACCGAAAATTAAAATTGAATTGAAATTGATTTTTTTTATATAAAAAAAAATTGAATTGAATTGATCTTGGGGAACGATTCGATCGATAAATTGATCATAAATTGAATTGTGCGCAGCCTTAATCTTAACAACATCTTAGAAAAGGGATGGATGGTGTGGATAAACAAATATGTCACTATGGGCCTCTACACAGATCTGGTGGAATGCTTAAAGGTTCAACCAGGGGTTAGACACAATCGTGCCCGTTTTTCTCATGTGACAACGAACTTCACATTCTCTTTGGGCCTATTTGGATGACCGAGTTCCACAGTGATGCATTGTAAAACTCACAATATTATTACTGCCTATAGCCGATTGGAAAGGAGGCAGATTGCCCATGCAGGGCCTACCATGATGTATCTGTTTATCCACTCCATCCAATCCTTTTATAAGATCAGTTTAAGGTATGAGCAAATAGAGCTGGACATGAACCGAATTTGATAATTCAGATTGACTTGGATTGACTCGGTAAAACTCTGTTCAAACAGAAAGTCCTCGTGTTCGAACTTTGTTCGAACATAGAGGGTTTGTTCGAAAAAAAATTCAAGCTGGTTTCAATCATAGCCTTGTTCGACTCGACTCAAACTCGAACTCGACTCGTTCATTCGACTCGGCTATATATATATATATATATATATATATATATATATATATATATATATATATATATATATATATATAGCGAGAGAGAGAGAGAGAGAGAGAGAGAGAGAGAGAGAGAGAGAGAGGGGTTTGGATGACAAATAAACATTACTATGGGCCCTAGGAAGGTTTCAATGGTGGACACCATTCTCCTCACTGTTTCTTGTGGTGTGGTCCACCTGAGCTTTATATCTGCCTCATTTTTTGTTAGTTAAAAACTTTAAACCTTGTGATTTGTCATTTATAATATGTAATTTGGTAACAAATCGGTATTCACTATTCAATAGTAGAAAAAATATGTTCAAGCGAAAAAAGCAAAATTGTTCGAACTTGTAAAAATTGTCCGAAATCCATATGTTCAAACATGTTCGAACATGGCTGGGCCAGACCAAACCGAGTTTGAATAGAGCCACCTTGTTTGAATGTTTGTTCGAACATTGTTCAAACACACCCACTCAAGTAGTCGAACGATTCGATCTAGTCCATGTTCGACTCACATCAGATCATTGCCCACCTCTATGAGCAAAAGAATGAGGCAAATCCAATACTCAATCAAGTGAACCACACCACATACGACTCTTACATTTAATGCAACCTACATTTAATGCTTTGTGCATTTAATGCATCCCAAGCTTACTATTTGGTGTGGTCCACTTGAGCATTGGATTTGCCTCATTATTAGGTTCATGCCTTAAACTAATCTTAGAAAATGGATGGACGGAGTGGATAAATAGATACATCACAGTGGGCCCCTCCACAGATCTGCTCGTATTATTATCATCCAGGGAAGGGTAGGACGCAATTCACATGCGATTGGATAAACCATGCTGTAAAATCATAGGAATCCGTCAGGTTGTGGTGGGCAGAGTTGCGTTGATTTGGCATAGTTTCATGGGCCCCACCATGATGTATGTGTTATATTCATGTTGTTTATACATCTTGAGAGATCATTTTATGAAAAGAAACAAAAAATGAGCGACATCCAAAATGGAAATTGACCACACCATAGAAGTAGTTGGGATTGAACGCTTGTCATTAAAAACTTCCTGCGGCCTATAGAAGTGTCGGATGAAGCTAATATTTGGGGTCATGCCCTAAAACGATATTGAAAATGGATGGATAGTGTGGATATAACACATATTACGCAAGTTATATTCACATGTATCCAGGTGAGTACATTACATGTATATTAAAAAATTAAAGCTACCAGAGTGGTATTGGTACTACATAAGGCATTACTTACTATGGTAGTGATAATCATTGCCCATTTGTGGATGGTAAAACAAATCTCGATTGACCACCAAGAGCAAAATCACACCAATAGGATGATCTAACCATTTGATTAATGGTTTGCAAAATCAATAGTCTAGAGGCACCATTGATTTCAAGAGTCGCTTTCACAAGCTGGATGGAAACTAACCATCACCGTGGGCCCTAGGATGGTTTCAACGATGGGTGTCATTATCACCACAGCTTCCTATGGTGTGGTCCACTTGAACCTCGATCTACCTATTTTGGGAAAATTGGATGGACGGTGTGCATAAAACCCATACATCACGTGGCCCCTCAGAGCACCTGTCGGTTGGACACGGATTGGGTACTACCCGGTCCACAACTCCTCATAGGCTTTTAAAAAAAAAATTATTCATGAAAGATAGGCTACACATGGGGGACCTTTGGACAACCCGTTCGCCAAAAGGATAGGATACTTATCAAATGACACTAAGGGACCAAAAACCAAACTAAGCCACTGCTGCTCTTTCTCTAATTTGACCCAAACCCACCCTATCTAGAAAAAGATAACCCCAAATGGAACAAGGAAGAGACAACTCCCTAAAAAAGACTCTTTGATCTTGACATAGACTCGCAAGCTTAGCCAAAGCATCCGCAACATCATTTACTTCCCTCAGTGCATACATTATATCGACCTCAACGTTCTCCTTATGGGATTCAATCCGAGCCCTCTAGTACCAAAGGTTCCAATTGGTCGGGCCTTTGCAGTTTTAACTTGGATTCTAGTGAAACCCAGCCCATTTCACACAAAATCTGAGTCCATCCACAACGGCACAGGCTTTTACTTGGATATTAGAACCCTGACCATAACCATTGGAAAATGTAAATAAAGTCTCACAGTTGGGTCTTCTACAGATTCCCCCACCTTCCAGAATCACTCGGGTTATCACGTAAGGTTTCGTCTACATTTACTTTTACCCAACTCATGGGTGGCCTCTCCCATTTCAGGTGGGAGATTAGATTGGGGCGGTGCACCTAGGTGATGTTGTATGTGTTTTACTTGTCCTCCATCGACATGAGGGTACAATGTAGTATAGAAGATGGGAGTCCAAGATCGATCCTCAGGGTCATAACTAAGAAGTTAAGAAAGATTCAACAACTACGTAACAGAAAAGAGATCTAAAGAAAGTTATATCTAACTATGAGAAAATTTGAGTTAAATTTGAATTGCAAGAAGTTTAGGTTTAAATATTAAGAGAAAGTAACCAAGGCATCAAGGTTTCACATGTTAGATTCATATACATATTTGAGATGTAAATATTCTACCTTCATTCATGAATTATAAACCATTCAAATGTTTTGATCTTAGAGATTCCACCAGATCATAATCACTTGGCATCATGGTTCCTAATATTCACCATCTAATGATTAAGAATGATTAGGAGATAAACAACCTAAGAACTCAACACCATTCCAAATCATTATTCCAATGTATGAATCGAGAGTATTGAGATCTAATCCATAACATGAGACACTCAATTGTGTACTTATGTATGGACTAAACTCAGTTGAACCTCTACATACATGAGAATAATGCTACTACAATCAACACATATGAAGGTTTATAATCATTCATTCATATAAATTAGAGATATCACATGATAACGAAGCATTAAACAGATATGAATCGTAGATTGGGTCTTAAGCATCCAAAATCCATGAGAGAATGGATCAAAGGCCCATCTACAAATTATATTTTTTAAACGTCTAATAGCATGGATTTACAATCACATCCATAAGCATGACTAAATCTATAACATTGAATAAGAATAATCTAACTTCAAAGTTACATATCTCATACATACATAATGAAAGTATCAAAGCCACACTATCCATCCATTAATCATGAAAATCTCATTAAATTAAAATTCAAAAATTACTTCTTAAAATGTCATGAATTCAACATGTTTTCCGAGGCTAGAGGAAATTAAAAAGACATTCAAATAATAAGAAAAACATAAAAGATAAAAAAAAAAAAACTGAATTAAAAATATTCAAACCAGGGCCACAGAGCTCTTCACCAGCCACTTGCAGAAAAAGAAAAGAAAAAAATAATTATAAAAGAGAGAGAGATGGAGAGAGGAGAGAGAATAGAGAGAGAATAGAGAGTTGAGAGAGAGAGAGAGAGAGAGAGAGAGAGAGAATTCTCTCTGTTTCAGAATACGAATAGGAAAATGAGTATGTGAGTATGGTAGTCATCGTAGAGCGGTGATATCATGCCAAAATCTGCACGACCGAAATTTGCTGGCCAAAATTCCCTGGCTGAAAGTTAATTGGTGGCCGAAATAAGAATGGTGGCCAAAATTTGCACTGTGGCTGAAATTTAAGAGCTTTTCTTATTTTTTCTAATTGTGGTCATCTTTGACCCATTCTGAGCCGTCCATTGTATTTAGCACCCAAATAACGCTTAATGGGTCGTTGGCTTGTTCAGCAGACGATCACAGCCTTCAGAAAGTGGTCAAAACTTTCTAAGCTTTTTGTTTCCTCTTGGCCCACCAGAAACTCTTTTTTTTAGTGAAATTTCATCTCCCTTCCTAAAACTGTGACCTCTACAACATAGAAGATCCAGATTTACCAAAGCGGACCCCACATATACTTGTATATCATCCCAGGATTGTACCGACTTTCACTTTCAAGCATGCATGGGTGATGACGTCAGCAATGACATCATTCAAGAATGGATTATAAAATTCTTTTCATAATACCTGTTATGTCCTGGAGCCGTTTCTCTGTTTCTTCCGCTTCTTCTCTCAATTCTTGGACTCTGGGAACTCCTCTACACATTCTAAGCTGTCTTTGACGCTTTGATTGTGTCCTTAATCGATTCATGCTTCTTAAAAATCCATAAAATAACCACTTTTAAGCGAAAAAGCATGTATCCGGTTAAATATCTGAATGCATGCAATAGCAGTCTAAAATCCTGATTATGACCATGAAAACTAGCTAAAACCCTACTGATCAAGGGTATAATTATACAGTATATCAATTCCAACACTAGGCTGCAGGCCTAGCTCTTGGAAGACCAAATGTCTAGACAACAGGTTGTCTTTAATTGAAGGGAGGGTTAGATTGAGCAAATGGATCCACTTGTGAATTTAGTTAATCGTCCTTCCTACCTCCATGGTTGTACCTTCGAAACAAGTTACATTCCTGGCTTTTCAAATTTCCCATAAGATAATGCACGACAAAATACCACAAAAGGTTGAGAAGCCATCCCAAGAAGAGGTAGCTTGCCACCAATGAAGCGCTCTCCCTAACATCAACTAGCCCAGGATAAAAGTAAAATCGAAAAGGATGTTGAAATACTTACATACCTCGGTTGCCAGCTCACAGGAGGCAAAAAGATGGTTAAGGGATTCACAATCCGGGTTCTACGTTGACTAGCAGCAGACCAATTTCTAGGATAGGAGCACTCCCCTAGCTTGCGCTTTGATGTCAATCAGGACCACAGCTTGAACTAGCTTCTGGCTGAAAACAGATATCTTTGGAGGAAGTTTGGGGTGCCTCGAGTCCACTCATTGCAAAAGCCTTTTTAGCGACGAGTGTTGCTCGTCGTAAATTTTTATAATGGAAACACCAACTCGTGGCCAATGAGATAATTATTTATGACGACCTATTAACTTGTCGTAAAATATAGCTAATTAGTGATGAGTTGACATGTCACCATTACATATTGTAAAACATCACTAAAGATGAAACTTGTCGTTAATAAAGATGTTTTACGATGAATCCACTTGTGACGCAAGGAGGATGTGGTAGGTCAATCACCGTCTCCCTAACCGATAGTTTCTCGAATCCACGAGAAGAAATAAAAGATAAAAAGAGGAATTTAATTCCAAATAATTACTTTATTGAAGATTTTAATGAATAAAAACGGAATTACATTGCATATAAATAGGAAACTAACCCTAGATAAAGTATCAGAATCCAATTCCAACTTAAACTCCTAGAAAACTCAACTTACTATAAATAGTAAACTTACTATTTATAGAAGTCGTTTAATCCTACTAGAACTCTTGGTTTTCGGCCAAAAATAGAAAGTTATCAAACGGCCTCAACCACATTGTTCTACTAAATATTCTAAGCCCTTTTCATGTTGGGCACTAACTCTAAAGCCCTACAGATGCAAAGTTATGATCGAATTAAAACTTACTATAAATAGTAAAACTGAAAATAAACTAGCCTAATGACCGTCGATACGGTCGAATCTCGCGATTCCGGCCTGGACAACCCGACGTAGGTTGGTGGCTAAAGTAGCTCGAGCTACCCCAAATTGATATGTTATACGTCCCATAACTCATTCCGGATTGTGAGATACGACCGATTTACGGTCCTGACGGTCCGGATCACTTTCGACCCCGACCGGTCTTCTTTTGCTCCATCTGGGCCATGAAATAATCAGCGACTCATTCTACATCAACCTGTCGCTAAAAAATCAAACTCGTTGCAAAAGTGTTTTTGCGACAAGTGTTGCTCGTTGCCAATTTTGTCACAAATACGGCGTCACAAATTATATTTAGCGACGAAAACACCGACTCGTTACCAATGAGTTAATTATTTGCAATCCTAATAACTTGTCAAAAAATCTAATTAATTAGCGATGAGTTGACATGTCACCCTTACATATCATAAAACGTGGGTAAACATGATCAGGCTAAAAACAAGGATCTTTGGAGGAACTTTGGGGTGTCACACTCAATTTACCCAACCTTTGTGGTCAACTGACAACCAATTACCTCCCAAGCAGCTTTGACGGAAAAAATTCCTGATGGGACTTGACTTGCGCCATGATACACTTATCCTCTGCCTCATCGGCTGAGGCTCTGAATGGCCACGCGATGTATGGGTTTTATCCACACCCTCCATTCTTTTTCTTTTTTTTTTTTCATAATGGTAATTCCAAATTTGCGGCAAATCCAAGGTTCTAGTAGATCCATATCACTTTTCTACTGATGAAAACTTGGGCCTCAGAAGTATTTGATCAAGGTCCATGTGACATTATGAACAGGTTGGATGACAAATAAACATCACGATGGGCCCTAGCAATGTTTCAATGGTGGTCATCATTATCACTGCTGATTCCTGTGGTGTGGTCAACTTGAGTCTTGGATCTGCCTCATTTTTTTTAATATCCCCTAAAATAATATGGAAAAATGGATGGACGGTGTGGATGAAACCCATACATCACAGTGTCCTGCCCTATTCATACCAGACGCATAAAATGAACCCTTACATCCACACCATCTATCAAGTGCATCCCTTTCATCAAGGCTTAGGTGTGAGACACCGTATGAAACGGTGTAAAATCAATGCCTACTCTAATTCCATGTGTTGTAGCCCTCATAAGTGTTAGAAAATCCCGTGAATCCATTTTTTTCTGACATGTCGTGTCAAATTAGTGGACCGGCTGTGGGCCCTAAATACAGTTTAAAACATTTTAATAGACCAGGTCGATTTCATCTACATAAAGTCCTCCATCCACGTCAGCAAATAGTCTGGCCACCACCTGACTAGTCACAATCATGCAAGCGTTTTCTCTTGAAATCCATGTTACTGTTGGGATAGAAGGGCCGACAGCGGAAGCAAAGCTGAACACAAACAGAAAATTGAATCAAACAAGCAACACAATGCAATCACAATGCATGCAATCACCCATACATAGACAATCCGAATTTAACGTAGAAAAGCCCCTCACGGGTAAAAAACCACGGCACAAAGCGACACTAATCCACTATAATATCAGAAGTTATAAGAGATGGAACCCAAGACAAAAAATCCAAGCCCACAAGAGAAATCTTAAGCTTACCCAAGAAGAAAACCCTCTTTTTCAAGCTCTTTCTCTCACCTAGAAGCTCCCTCAATCCCCCTTTGCAACCTTGGAAACCTCTAATCCCATATTATCCCTTAAATAAGCAAAGAAAAATGAATTTAGAAACCTCTTACACGCAAACCGCGCAAGAATCCGTATTACACAAGGAAACTGCCGACCGGTCGTTCGACCGGTCGGACACCCCTACCGGCCGGTTGGCCGACCGGTCGGATGACCTAGAAACTGTCCAGCAGCGACGCTGCCTTGATCTCCATTGTGACTGACTAGTCGGCCGACCGATCGATGGTCCTAGTGCGATGATTTTAGGTGTCCGTTTTCCAATAGTTACAATGTTGGAAACAAAACAGGAGATTCACCACTTTCAAAAATGGACGCAGCCAATGGTCTACTCAAGGTGCAATACATGGACCACAACATGGGTCGTCCAGATCATGGACAATTGATCGAGCATATACAAAACAGCATGGTTGGATAGCCAATGGACCGTAAAATATGAAATTATCATCCATCCAATCGGCAATAAGTGAAATCATGGTTGAATCATCCACTCAGGTGACTAATGAAATATGATCAATTCACAAAGAGACCTCCAACTTTGGACGGCCCAGAAATCATTACATGCATGTTACACAGTTGCATTACACGTCAAGTGCCTTGAATTCAGGTGAAATATTCAGCATTTTACTAGGCCTGGTCCATGTTCCACACGCCAAAAATCAAACCAAAGAACCCCAACGAGTCTATGGTTTGACTGTGGCCTAAATATACTTTGCCCTATCGAGTCAATGCTCTCGCCTAAATCCAATGCTCTCCCATGACACATAAAATCGCAGGAGGAAAGAGGCTCTCCCATGACACATAAAATCGCAGGAGGAAAGAGAAAAAGTTCAATGCTCTGACAAGGAGCGATGGATGATACCAAAGCAGTTAGAAATGAGTGAAAATTGCAGTAGTAGTTCATGTTAAACTGTTCGAAGTATGAGATCCAATTTAGATGTACTATAAACCAAAATTTATGCTTATTTGGTTATCTAACAGTTCAATATTTAGTAGGCATTTATTTGAAGGTTAAAAAAAAATTGTATAAATCGGCCTTTTCCAGCAAACAAGTGTCCTACTGTGACTCAACGAGAGTGGGCTCCACAGCTGAGTCTGTTTAACTTTAGTCATTATGACACGTGTACAATTTGAGGGTACCTCCCTATCAAACACAATACTCTGCTAGAGTATCAAATTAAATACCCCCACCTCTCATCGCTTCGAGGTCATTTGATATACAGTTGATCCAACACACAAAAATGACAAGTTCTTTGGCTTCCATATTACTCTTTCCTAAATTAGGAATCGGTAACTGGTCCAAGATATAGTTTGAGTTTCTTCTATAAACTATTTCAAGTAGATTCTTTTGAGTAGATTGGTACTTAGAGTTGTTGTAGGTAGATTCGGCTTGAGGCAAGACAAGATTTTATTGTTGTGGGTGGTCACTTGCCAAACATTTGAGTACATCACTAAGAGATCGGTTGACAACTTTGGTTTGGCTCTCGATTTGAGGATGATAAGCACTTGAGAATTGGAGTTGAGTTCTCACGTGTTTTCATATTTCCACAAAGTTCGCCAAAAGTGGCTTACGAACCATGTGTCTTGATTGAAGGTAATGATTATTGGAACACCATGGAGCCAGAAAATCTCTTTGAAGAATATATGAGCAATGTAAGAGGCATCGATAGTATTCCTACGTGGAATAAAATGATACATTTTAGAAAAGCGGTCAACTACTATGAAAATTAATAGAATCATAGCCTGGTTGTGTTCTTGGAAACACAAGTACAAAGTCCATATTAGTATCTTCCCTTGGATGAGATGAAATAGGTAAGCGTTGGTATAGCCTATAATTTTGTTGCTTATCCTTTACTCTTTAGCATGTCATACATCTACAAACGAACCGTTCTACATATTGGTTCAACTTCGGCCAAAAGTAACGCTCATGAACCATAACAATTGTCTTAGCTCAACTAAAGTGACCTTCCAAGCCACAACCATGTACCTCATCTATGACTTGGTGTCGTAGAGATCATTCGGGAAGGCATAGTTAGTTATCTTTAGAAAGGTTCCCATTATAATGATGTATTTTTCATTTTGCCCATTTTTACACTCTTTTCAAATATTTTCAAAATATGAGCCGGTTTTGTAATTTTTTAACAATAATTCAAATCCAATCACCTCAAAAGATAAAGTCTTAAGGAGATAAGATTTTCAACTAAGTGCATCTGTAATTTTGTTCATAATACTAGCCTTATAAAGAATCACAAATTTATACTCTTGTAAATAAGAGACCCATTTAACATGCCTACAATTAAGTTTCTTTTGGGCATTGAGAAAAGAGAGAGTCTCATAATCGGAGTACAACACAAAGGCCAAAATTGCAAGGCTTACACAATGGTGTAGAACTCAACATCATAGTTATAATAATGCTTCTTAATATTGTTAAGTTTTTCACTAAAGTAGGCAATTGAGTGTCCCTTTTGGCTTAAGATGGCCCCAATACCTATGTATGCATAACATTTTATCTTAAACACCTCATTAAAATTTGGCAAAGCAAGCACGTGTGCTTTGGTTAATTTTTCCTTAATTAAGTTAAAGCTCTCTTGGGCTTCTTGAGTTCAAGCAAAGTATTAGGCACTTATGCAATTGGTTATGAGGGTAATAATACTACTAAAGTTCTTAATGAACAGTCGGTAGAATATAACTAGGCCATGGAAACTTCATATTTCGATAATCGATTTTGGAGTCGGTCACTCTACAATTGCTTTGATCTTCGCCTTGTCTACTTTAACACCTTGAGATGAGACAACATAGCCTAAAAAGACTACATTGTCGATCATGAATGCACATCTTTTTGAGATTGATATAAAGTTTTTCCCTTCGCAAAACTTGCAACACTTAACGTACATGGTTAGTATGTTCATCATTAGTAGAACTGAATATAAGAATATAATCAAAGTAAACACCAACAAATTTTCCAATAAAAGGTTGTAATACTTGATTCATGAGTCTCATAAAAGTTATAGGTGCATTTGACAATCTAAATGACATGACTACTATTCATAAAGGCATTCTCGAATTTTAAAAGCTGTTTTCCATTCATCACCCGATTGGACGCGAATTTGATGGAATCCACTTCTAAGGTCAATTTTTTTTTTTAAAATACTTGAGCACCATATAACATATCCAACATGTCATTAAGTCTAGAAATTGAAAAATGGTATTTTATGGTTATTTTATTGATAACTCGACTATTAATACACATCTTTCAAGTTCCATCTTTCTTTGGAGTGAAGATGCGGGTACCGCATGCATATAGACTTAAGCTTTCTTGGATAAGTCATTTCTTTAATAGTTATTTCTATTGCCTTTGGAGCTTGGCATGCTTCGTTGGGCTCATGCAGTAATGTGGCAAATTTGGCAATATGGCACTCGACACCAAATCAATTCGATGTTGGATGTCACGCATAGGTGGCAATCCATTCAGAAGCTCTTCGTGTAACATCGAAAAACTCTTCAAGAATTCCACAATGCATTTTGGCACTTCTCTCATTTCTTCCTTAGGGATGTTTTTTTACCACAAGGGCATAAACATGGGTCATTTTTGTACAATCCTCTTTGAAATGTTTTATAGACAAAAAGTTAACTTAATGCTCTTTGGGGACACGAGAAAGAATTTTTGTTAAAGGATTTAATACATATTTTATATACCCCATTGAGAGAAAGAGAATAAACCTTTTTTATTCCATCATGATGCATGTCCCAGTCATATTTCAATGACCACCCAAGTAAAATGTGACAAGCATTTATATGTAAGACATTTAATCAAAGTTCATCATGATAGTTACCAATGAAAATTTTCACTAAGCATCTTTTATTTATAGGGAATTCACCTCCCTTTTTTTAACTAAGAAATTTTGTAAGGGCTAGGATGCTTTTCACATTTCAACTGTAACTTATTGACTATTTCTTTGGCAATCATATTTTCACAACTACCCAAATCAATCAAAACCAAATATTTTTTTTTACCATAAGTGGTACAACAAGTATGAAAAATATTATCTTGTAGCCAATGGTCATTTTCTTGGCTTTTTGGAGCGGCTAAAATTCGTCTTATCACAAGGCTTTCGACACTACTATTGGAATCACATACCTTTTGGTAGGCCTCTTGGGAGGCTTCATTGTCATTTTTAGAATCATAAACAACCGCATCATCATTTTCATCAATTAGATTTAATCGGTTGATAACTTTCTTTTGAGGACAATTATAAGTGAAATGTCCTTTGTCTCTCCACATCAGAAACATGTATTATCTTGAGTTCTTTCATGTGGAGTGGTTATATGCTCCCTAGTCTCTTTTCCATCATATCATTTTGGGCATTCGGTAGACTATGTAACAATGTTCTTTGAAGCTTTTAACATTTGAACGTTTCTCAAAGCGCCTAAAAGAAATCTCTTTTGATTCTTCTTCTACTTTCAAAGCCTTTTGATACTCCTCTTCAAGATTTCTTAGGTGATGTAAACTTATCTCATCATGGATAGATAGTTATAAACCACGTAAGTATCTTGCTACCAATTGATCATTAGTTTCTTGTAAGTTTGCTCGGCTTAAATATTATAGAACTCTTTGGTATAATTATCCACATCTAGATCATTCTTTTGTCGGAGATGATGGAACTTTTGATATAGTGTTTGAGAATAGTCGAGAGAGCAAAATTTATCATCTAACTTTAATTTCATTTCGGCCCTAATTTTCTGAATTCCTCTTCGTTCATGACTTGGTATTGTTGCCACCAAATTAAGGCATATGCTTTGAGTTTCGTAGTAATAAATTTAACTTTCCACTCTTCCGAAAATTCTTCCCACTCGAAGAAAGTTTTCAAAGAAGCAATCCAATCACAATAACATTTGAGATCGAGTTTACCATCGAAGTCAGGAACATCTACCCCGATGCTCTTGTCAGCATTTTCTAGAGCACGTGCAAGTCGTTCCATCGCCCAAGTTGATTGCGGTGGAGCTTGTCATGACAGAGCTTGTTCCTATGGAGCTTGTTGTGATGAAGCTTTAGTAAAACTTGAAGATTTGGAAAACACTTCTTCATCGAACATATTAGGAACATTAAATGGTGGCTGTATATGTGTAGGGGGTTCCATATATCGATTCATTTGTGGGGCTTTGACAAGGGAGCCTATGTAAAACCTCCTCCATCATATGTTGGAGTTGGTTGTTAGCTTATTTTAATTCCTCCACTTCGGCACACATATGAACATCTTCGAGTGCAGCCATATGGCGGCGCTAGCCTCATCCTCGTACCATGAAGATCGACTTGCTCTGATACCAATTGATGCTGATCCAACACACAAAAATGGGGAAAATGGATATGAGTAAGAAATGGAGAGAAAATGAAGATTAATTGTTTTAAGTGAGAATGAAGATGGTAATACATTATATGGCTTGAAGATTCACCCACTCAAGGTTGGGGATTCATTCACCCAATTACAAGAGGACTCACTTACTCTTAATGATCAAGAGATCTTAGAGAAGAAATGAGAAATGCACTACACCTTTTTCTCAAGTCACAAAACAATATTTATAAAGAGATGAGGAGGGGAAGATTATAGTAAGAAAGAAAATGAGAGAGAGAGAGAGAGAGAGAGAGAGAGAGAGAGATTGAGCCGTTGGATTTAATAGGGTGGGGCCAGAGGCAGTTGTTGGCTCCCCCATTTAAAGCAGCAGCTGCTGCATCACTTAGTGGGTGTTACCCGAACCGTGTTGGGCCCACCTTAATGTATTTTTGGTACATCCACACTGTCGATTTGCTTCTCTAGTCCATTTTAGGATGGGGTACCAAAGATTGTGCAGATCCAAATCATGGGAGGGCTATACTAATAGAAAAGTGATGAATAACCATTAAAAACCTTTTGTGGGCTACGAAAGTTTTAGATGAATCTGATCTTTCTAATTTCCTTTCATCTACATCTTCTTGATATTATCAAGAAGTTGGATTGCAAATAAACATTACTAAAATCTTACGATGATCCATTTAGAAATTTTAATGGTGAGGCACTCAATTACCATGGTTTCCTACAATGTGGTCCACCTTAGATTTAAATCTTCACAATTTTTTGTACACCATCCTAAAATGGGCAGGATAAACAGATGTACATCATGGATATAAAATACATCATCAAGGAGGTCCATATGATAGGATAACACCAATTAAGCTATAACCCGGTAACATGCCATTTTTTTCGTCCAAGTTCTCAATTTGTTTTTAGAAAATAAGATCATTTTTTTTTTAAATCTCAATTTTTTTTTTCAAAATCTAATATTTTCTATGAAACTTTTCAGTTTTTTTAGTATACCAAATCTTTATTTCTTTCTAAAAATCTCAATTGTTTTTTTTTTCAAAATTATCAATTTTAATCGAACTTCTCAAATTTTTTTTTTCAAAATACCATTTTCATTTATCAAAATGTCAATTGTTTTTTCGAACATCTCAATTTTTTGCAAAAGCTCATTTTTTAATTAAGCTTCTCAAATTTTTTTTCAAAATACAAAATCTCAATTTCTTTTCAAAAATACAATTTTGTTTTCAAACTTATCCACCTTATTCAAAATTCTAAAATTTTCTCAAAATGGTAATTTTGTTTTCTAAAATTCTCAAATATTTTCAAAATATAAAATCTCAATTTTTTTCTTAAATCTCAATTTTCTTCAAACTTCTTCATTTTTTTAAATGTTAAATTTTTTCGAACTCATCAATGTTTTTTTTTCAAAGTCTAAACTTTTACAAACTAATCTATTTTATTCAAACTTCTAATTTTTTTTTTCAAAATGCCATTTTTTATTTCAAATTGCCGATTTTCCTCAAAATCTCAGTTTTTTTGAAATCTTGATTTGTTTTCGAAATCTGATTTTTACACAAACGTTGCCAATTTTTTTTTTTCAAACGTTTCAACTCTTTTTTTTTTTTTTTTAAATCACAATTTTTTTAAAGTTCTTAATTTTCTCTTTCAAAATGTCAATTTTTTTTTGTCAAAATCCTGATTTTATTAATCTCAAATTTGTTTCAAAATTTAATATTTTTCAAACTTCTCATGTTTTTTCAAATTACAAAATCTCAATTTCATTTGAAAAATCTCAAAAAAAATAAAAATAAAATTCAACATCTATTATTTTTGAAAATATTAATTTTTTTTATATTTTATTCTCAGTTTTTTTAATCAATTTTTATCAATTCACTCTGAATTTTATCAATTTTATTCTCAATTTTTTTAATCAATTTTACTCTCAATTTTATCAATTTTATTCTCAATTTTATGATCAAATTTATTCTAAATATTATTAATTTTATTCTCAATTTTTTTTTAAATTTTATTCTTAATTTATTATCAATTTTATTCTCAAACTTATCAATTTTATGATCGATTTTATTCTCAATTTCAAGATCAATTTTATTATCAATTTTATTCTCAAATTGATCAATTTTTGTGAGTTTTATTCTCAAAATTTATCAAATTTATTATCAATTAATGCTGGTCCCAATGGACTTGGGGCAAAAAAGATCCGTTGCCATTAGTAACGGACTGAATCCGTGGTGAAATAAACATTTGTGATGGACTTGATCGGTTGCTATTTACTAAGGTTCAAATCCGTCAAAAATATTTATTTAACAGCGGATTTGGTTCGTTACTAAATCCCGCCACAAAACTGCCTAGATTTTCCTTCGAAGTTGATTAGCGACAGATATTTTCCATTTGCAACGAATAAAGTCCGTCGTTAAATCAAGTGCTTTTTTGTCATACCGGCTTTTTTTTCCCTGCGCAAAAAGAGGGCTCTCTCAAGTGCCGAGCATCGAATTGTCGTATTGGCTTTTTTCCGTGCAAAAATTCAAAAATTGTGAGAGGGCAAAATAAATAAATAAAATAAACGAAAGGAGGCCAAACACGGAAGTGGATTGCGTCCTGAGTAACTCAGGACGCTCTTATCGTACTGAGTAAACTCAGTTGAGCCCACTGTAAATGTATGTAGTTTATCTACACCGTCCATCCGCTTTTCAAGTTCATTTAAATGGTTGAAACCAAAATTGAAGCATATCCAAAACTTAGGTGGACCATACCATAAGAAACAGTTGGTATAATGATTTCCACCGTTGAAACCTTTCTGGGGCCCACAGTGATGTTTATTTGTCATCCAAACCTATTCACAAGATCACACAGACATTGATGAAGGGGAAAAACAAATATCAGCTTGATCCAAAACTTCGACAGCCCCCAAGAATTTTTCAACGGTACAGATTCAATTCACATTGTTTCCTGTGGTGTGGTCCACTTAAAAAGAGGTCCAATCAGCGAACTAGAGAGTTCATATGGAAGGACCCACCATGGATTGCATAGATCTCTCAAGAATCAATTCAATCTGACGATTCGGTTTCTAGGAAAGCTAACGGTTATAATGAAGAGGCCCATTATTCGGATGGTTAGGATCAATTGATCAATGTCATTTTGACGTTCTGATCTATGGAGTATGCATTGTCATGGAAGGCACCGTTAGAATAATTTGATCAACGACCGTATGCACGCGACAATGGGTACACTGATGAGATGAATCGTGGAGGGATACAACGGAGATGTTGCTACGCTCACGTGCCCGTGGAAGTCAATGCTTACGACGTTGAAATTCATAAGCAAGGACACATGATGGGCGCCTGCCACCTTTTCTAACCTGGTGGTGATTAACCGTCGTTGTCTTGTACGTGTGACACAAACTTCGAGCAATCTGGATCGTTCAAACTGTGGGAACGTGTTTTTAACATATGCTGACAATAACACCTGACAAACGATCATACAATCGATGTCGGATGGTTGGTGAAAAACAAAACGGTCAGCCATCCAAGTACAATTGGGTTAGATCTGATGATTAAGATAGTCCTATCAAATCCACATTTAAATATTGGTCTATCCAAATGGGAACGGAATTTGGGTGGTGCAGATTTCATGAAAGTATGCCAGATGTGCGGTAGATGCGCCACTAGCATTTTTTTATAAATGGTGGTGAAGTTTCACTGTAATATGCGGCCTTGAATTCAGGCCAACGATCAAGCGTTTACGTCGGTGCGTCCAGTCAAACCGTAGGCTCGACTCGGCAAGAATCGGTTCCCATTATACCCTACCGAATCACGCACATACGTCTCTCTCTCTCCCTCTCTCTCTCTCTCTCTCTCTCTCTCTCTCTCTCTATATATATATATATATAAATCGCCTCCTCCATCTTACCATCACCAAAACTGCAGATCCCACTCTTCCATAGAGAAACCCCACATCAAAAAAGCCTCTTCGTTCACCCACAGAGATGGGCTTTTACAGAAGACATCTCTTGCCAGTGATGTTTATGGTTTTCATCTTCCTCATATCAACTTCCCAACCTCTCGTTGCATCACGGCCCGTCGATGGAGGGTGGGGATCAAAGAGTGGAAATATCATTTTACAGTCCCTCCAATCAACTTCCCGACATCTCGTCGTGTCAAGGCCTGCCGATGGAAGGTGGGGATCAAAGAGCGGAAATATCATCTTACAATCACTCCAACGAGGACCCGTGCCACCTTCGGAGTCTTCACGTTGCACAAATGGAAAAGGGAAAGGTGGTACCTGCCCACCTATTAGAAGGGGATAAGTGTGGCATGTCTCCACTGGCCACGCTCTTCGCATGGCAAATTAGTCCATTCGGGACCGTTGATTTCGACTGTGAAACTCATCACCATGATCGACTGTCTTCATTACCTGTATTGGCTGTCTGGTGCATTCAATATCAGCAGCTCATGGAAGATTGGGTTTCTCTCTTATTTTTTGTTTTTGTTAACGATGTAATTACTTTTTTGTTTTTTTTCTTGCACTTATATAAGCCATGCTGCCATTTGCGATAATTCGTTTGTTGTTTGGGAATATTTGGATGTGTAGTCATGTTTTCTTTTTCTTTCTTGTCTTTTGGGGTGTGTTTGGTTGCACCAAATGTCATAATTTTCATAATATTTCATGATAAATGAGTTCAAAATATCATGAAATTTCAGGATATTTGACGTAACCAAATGCACACAATCTAGAAAAATTAGGATAGAGAAATGCCAGGGGATGTGTTAGCATTGCCGATGTACACATGCAAACATGCATGGTGATTGGTGAGGAACTGTTGATTTGGAGTGACACCGCATTGGTAAATTTATAGGCCAAAAGTTAGTGTGATTGGACATGACCATGTGTTTGGAGAGCAGATTGCCTGTGACCCCGAGCACAGAGATATTTTTATGCCGGGGGCTGCGTGGGGCTCACATAGATGTCTGTGACAAATCCACTCTGTCCATCTGTTTTGCATGACCACAATAGGACCAGGATCTAAAAATCAGGCAGACCCAAAACTCATATGGTCCACACTACACGAAACATTGAGGATTGAACGCTTGCCTAGGAGTGACAAAAGTTTTTTATCTGGATCATATTTGTGCCTACAGTTTATCTGAGTGGTAATAACCCTATGGACGGTTTGGAAGGAATATAAACATCATGCTCAGCTCCAGGAAAGTTTCAACGGTGGACGTTTCAATCCCACTACTGTTTCTTTGGTGCCGCCCACCTGAGTTTTGGATGACCGATTGTTAGAACCCTGTACTATAGTGGTTTTCAAAACAGATGGAAGGAGTGGATTTGCCATGAACATCTCTGTGGGCCCCACACAGGTATATATCTCTGTGCCCGGGGTCACAGACAATCCGCTACCATGCGTTTGCTATGAGTTTCGTCCGTCGGATGTGGACAGTAGCTTTTCGAAACCGCATCGTCTACTCGAAAACAGACAATTTCACGCTTTAGGTGGGCCAGAACATTGAAAGTAAATTTTACTTTTCTAGCCATTCATTTGTTTTGATATGCTGTGGCCCACCTGAGGTGTGAAATAGCTTGATTTTATGCCAGAAAGTCCAAATATAACTCACTTGTTGAAAAGCTCAGATCTCATACGTGCCACATTATGACATGCGAGGGCATGTGAATGGATACGTTCACACATGTGCCTTGAGTTATAAAACTATTTTCATCAGATGGTTATCAAAGTCTAAGTGCCTTGCTTTTTCAGCTTTATCCCATCATTTGGTGGCCCACCAATTCAATGGTGTGCTGTAGAGATGCTTAGGCCCTTATATATTCAATCGAATATTGTTTGATGCAATTACAGCCGGAGTCACGCGATCACCTCTTCAATTCAATATTAACCGTTGGATTGGACCAACATTCTTCGCATTGACTGAGTGTCAAGTTGAACTTGTCAACGAAATGCCATACAAGGAACGGAACACTACTTTCTGGTATCTTTGGAGTCTCTGTCATTTGTATTGAAACGTTTCTCAGATAACCGTTGATTGTGGTGTGCAGAGTCTTTGGATTGAATCTGACTGGATTGTCATTACCTGAATGAAAGGGAACAGTCACCGAACACGTTTTGGGCAAGCATCCAGTCCATGTGGACAGGTTGGATATTTCGAACCGGTTGGATCGGCCGGCCTGTTCAACCATCCTTTGGGCACATTCAAAGATAGAAAAAAACTTTGGATACTCTGGCAGAGTGTGATGGATGATATGCTGGCACTTAGAAATTTCACATGTGGCATACAAGTAGTTAAATGAAACCCTTCAAATTATAGTACTCTCTGTAGATGAATCATAAAACCAAATTTGAGCCCTTTTTTTTTTTTTTTGTGTGGAAAAAGACAGTTTATTTCTGGATAGGAGTAGTTACAATTTGGGTGGTAGTCACAAAAAGCAAACCACGGCCTCACCAATCATAAAGCCAATAACATTTTTCACATTTGACAGATAATAAAAAGAAATATAAATGAAAAATACCCAAATTTGAGATTAGGATAATAAAAACCAAATTTGAGCTTATTTGGCTACCTGACTATCAGATTGGTGGACATTTATTGGATGGTTAAAAATGAAAAACACCCAACGGTTCTATTTTCATAAATAAGTGTTCGTTAACCAGAGATTAGGATAATTGAACCAATCTGATCTTGGGGATTGTGGCTTGGCGACAGTGAGCTGCGCAATCTAATCAGTTTTATTCGAGTCAATAGATAACACAGAAATTTTTTTACTGCCTCATATGCAGCGCGCCTGAGTACTAATGGTTTTTAAGATAACTTGTCACCTACAACACCTTGCATTTCCATACCATATTGCCAGTCAACATTGCAATCGTGCTGGAAATCGGTACCATGGAAACATTGGTTGCGCAACAACTGCATGTTGAGTCATACTAGCGGTTGTCCATTGGTTTCCATGGTGTGGCCGACGCAAGGTAGGATGTGATGACGATGATCAACGTCTTCGCAGAGATAGCTACCTCAAATCCTCGAGGTAAACCCACTTCCACGGGTAATTTCTTGAATCCACTGAAGAAAAAAATGACAAAAGTTGACTTTGTATTGATAATAATGAAGTTGGAAAACAATAAAACAAGTTCTAGCAACCTTAAATACATAAACCAAACCCTAAAAATCAATATTAGAAAGTCTAAATCAAAATAGGAAAGAAAATAGAAAAATTGTGCAAGTTCGTGCAAATCGGCATTAGCCATCGATCGGTCGATCAAAGATACTAGAAAGTGTCCAGGGGAGTCCAGAAACTAGATTGGAATTTGGCGCGATTTTCGATCAATCGATTAGACCGTTGACAATTGCAAATTTTGTCTAGTGAACTCTCTAGACTATCTGGTTGATTTTCGATTGATCAAACTATGCTTAATTTTCAGCCTTCGCTTGGGTTTCTTTTTCCTATCTTCGTGAACTATGTATGCTTCCGCGATCTGTTCTACATTAGTACCCTCCACTTCAAAAGAAATCGTCCTCGATTTATCTTTCAGCTTCGGTTCGTGATATTCGTACAGGTCCACCACATTGAATGTACACGAGATCTCCATTTCATCCGAAAGATCAACAACAAAGACATTGTCATTGATTTTGCAGAGGATAAGCACTGGTCCGATCTTATTATTCTTCAGCTTATTGTACATTCCGGCTGAAAATCGCTCCTTTCCCAGATGAACCATGACGTTGTTTCCTACTTCGAATACCTTCGGACGATGATGTTTGTCAGCCTGCTCCTTGTAATGGTCATTGGAAGCTTGTAGCTTGGCCTGGACATTGGTGTAAATACCCATGATTCTATCTACCATATGCTCCGCTACACCACTAACGCCCGAAAACTTAGGCAAGGGAACTAGATCCAGTGTGTGACGAGGCACTTGACCATAAACAATTTGAAATGAAGATTACCCTGTAAAACGATTCACTATATTATTAAATGCAAAGTTCGCCTGAGCCAAGGCTAAGTCCAACTGCTTCGGCTTATCACTAGAGATACATTGAATTAGATTCCCAAGCGTGTGGTTTACCACTTTAATTTGTCCATCTGTCCGCGAGTGGTAGGCACTGCTAAACTGAAGCTGGGAGTCAAATTGTTTCCACGGTTCTTTAAAAATGGTTGAGAAACTTTGGGTCACGATAAGATGCAATAGACTTGGGGACACCATACAACTAAACGACCTCTCGAAAGAATAAGTTTGCAACATGCATCGCATCGAGAGTCTTCTTGCAGTGGATGAAGTACGAAATCTTTGAAAATCGATCTACCACCACGAACACTGAATCCACAACGTGTTGTGTTCACGGGAGACCAAACACGAAGTCAATAAAAAAGTCCTCCTAAGGGCCATCCGTTACAGGCAAAGGAGTGTAAAGGCCCATGTTTTGTGACTTCCTATTGGATTACTAGTGCATGTGGCACCATTGTACTGCTTTTTCCACATCTTGATTCAACTACGGCCGATAGTATCGCTCTTCGACAAGAGCTCCCGTCTTGTCCCACCCTAGGTGACCTCCCGTCTTGTCCCACCGTAGGTGACCATTGAGGCCACCTCCATGTAGTATGATTTATTTTACAAGGAGCTCCGTGGGATGCACAACTGATTCCCTTTGAAGAGAAAACCACTTTGGACATGAATGCCACCAACCAGACCTTTCAAGCAACGAGACCGTGCGTCCTTAAAGTTTTCATTCTCAGCATATAACTCCTTCAGGCAGTCAAATCCGACAACCTCATTGCTCATGGTGGTCAACAATGAAGCACGACGACTATGTGCATCTACTACCTTGTTTTATTATCCTAACTTGTGCTTCAATACAAATGTGAATTCCTACAAAAATGTGATCCATCTAACATGCACATAGTTCATGTTAGTTTGACTATTAATAAACTTTAGGGCTTGATGATCGGTAATGACAACGAACTCCCGCTGAATTAGATAATGCCGCCAATGCCGTAATGTTTGAACCACGATGTACAATTTGAACTCATACGTGGACCATTTCTTGCGGGCATTGCTGAGCTTCTCACTGTAGAAGGCCATTGGTCTGCCTTCCTAGGATAATACACTGCCAATTCTGACATAAGACGCATCACATTCGACCTTGAATAATTTGTCGAAGCTAGGAAGCACCAACACTAGAGTAGTGGACAACTTATGCTTGATTTCAGTGAAGCTTCTGTCAGTCCACTTAAATGGCCTCTTCATACAATCGATAATCGGAGTTACGATTGTGCTGAAATTCCACACGAATTGGCAATAAAATCTCACCAACCCATGGAAACACCACACCTCATGTATGTTAGATGGTACCGACCATTCCCTGATGGCACGCACTTTCTCCTCATCCACTCAAAAACCTGTGGATATCACAACAAAGTCTAGGAATAAAAATCTTTCAGTTAAGAAGATGCACTTCTTCAAATTCAAGTACAATGGGTTTTTTAATTTGTCAGGACCTGCAAAACCTATTTGAGATATTGGTCCATATGGTCCGTTGCGCTCTTACTGTAAATCAAAATATCATCGAAGTAGACTACCACGAATGCCCAATAAAAGGTTTCAACACTTAGTTCATCAACCTCATGAATGTGCTCAGCGTGTTCGAAAGACGGAAGGGTATGGCCAGTCATTTGTACAACCATTCCTTCGTCTTAAAGACCGTCTTCCATTCATTGCCTGATTGTATTCGTATGTGGTGGAAGCTTCTTCTCAAGTCTAACTTAGAGAATAACTTCACACCTTCCAACATATCTAGCATGTCATCCAGTATTTGATAGTTATTTTATTGATCACCCGGCTTTTGACACACATACGGCAATTTTCGTCTTTCTTAGGAGTCAACAGGCTGGGACCGTGCATGGACTCATGCTCTCCTTAACAAGACCCTTACGGACTAGTTCCCAGTTGTCCTTGAAGAATTTTGCACTCCTTCAGACTCATATGATAGTGAGGACGATTGGGCAAGCAAGCCCTTGGGATAAGGTCTATGTGGTGCTTAAGCTCCTGGATGGGGGGTAACCCATTAGGAAGGTCGTTGGGCCAAATGTCTTTGAAGTCACTCATTAATGCTTTCAACTTTTCGAGTATGTTTGTTAGCTTTGCCCCTTTGCCCTTTACAGTTAACGCATATAACTTTCCCATTTCCTTCTATTCTTCCATGAAGTACCGAATGTCCAAGAGAGAACGCCCCTTCACTTTAGAAGCTTCAGGCTGTTCTTCTGGTCTCATAGGGGCAAGAATCGTGTTGCGGCTGTCCTTGATGAAGATATACACGTTATCTCGTCCTCTGTGAATCGTACGATGGTTTGACTGCCATAGCCGCCCAAGTAACAAGTGGCACGCCTTCATATCGACCACATCACAAACTACTTGGTCCTTGTAATACTTGCAAATTGAAAATGAATTTGTGCATTGTTTAATTACCTTAATTTCATTCACTTTCTTATTCCAACCGATGGAGTAAGGTAAATGATGTTTTTCCATTTTCAGCTGTAACTTTTTTATCATCACTCGGGAGACGATGTTTTCGCTACTACTATTGTCTATGATTACATCAAAAACCTTGAGGTTCACCGTGCACCACGTTCAGAAAATATTATGCCTCTGCGAGTGCACCTCCTTCTTTGGGGTGTATAATAACCTCCATGCCACGAGAGACTCGTTGTTATCTCATGCCACCCAATCTTCTTCATCTGGCTTAGCATCAGCCTTAAGTTCATCTTCACCCACTTGCGGGTCCTCCTCGTTGTCTTCTGCACCCCCATCATTGATGACTAGGTTAGAAGCAGGTCGTTGAGGGCATGCATTCGATAAGTAACCTAATCGACCACATCTGTAACAATGGTTAGGCCTCAGCCGACCATGCATATTTAGAATCCGACTCGAGCCTGCGATAATTGTTGTCGCACGTTGAGGCCTGGATGGGCCGCTTCCTGAATCTCGATTCGTGGCCGTAGTAGGTTAAAATGCCGCCTAATAGCTCTTTCTCCTTGGCCAACGATTTTTTTTTTAGACAAGCTCGCATAAGACACCCTAGTTGTGGGGTAGGTGCAAGTGTTCGCCCACTCAAGCTGAGAGTGCTACATGGTTGGCTAGTTTCACCACCTCATCCATGGACTAGACGGGATGCATTTGAACTTAGTCCTGGATCGCTGATTGAAGGTCGTCAATAAATCGCACAACCAGTTACGTCTCGATTTTCACTAAGTCGTTACGCATTGCTAAATGTTGGAACTCTTCAGTGTACTCGCGTAGTACCAGTCAGCTCCATTACCAACAATTATGGTATTGTTGAAACAATAACTAGTCGTAGTCACTTGGGAGGAATCACACATGTAGTAGACATTTCACCCGTGGCCATGAACTGATAGACACCTTCTCTTGTGGCCTGCGAATGAGCTGTAAGTGATCCCACCACACCGACGTGCCGCTCTTCAGCCTATAAGCGACCAATTTCACCTTCTTCTCTTCCGAAACTTCCACATACTCAAAGAATCATTCCACTTCCAATAGCTAATCGAGGAAATCCTCGATATTAAGTTGGCCGTTAAAATCTCAGAGGTCTGCCTTAACTTTGAAATTCGATCGTTACAGTCTACTCAATCGTCTCCACGATTCTGCTTATGAAGAACAATATCGTCGCCTTCTTCATCGTTGGAACTAGTATCGCCAAGGATGTCCCTGCGATCTATAGCCAACAACGCTCCATGTACTGCATTATCACGCTGTCTAGTGATCATTGGTGGTGGATTGTCTCCACAAACACGCTGAGGCACTAAAGCCTCCATGATATGGTCGAGGGTAGCCTACAGCCCTTACATGGTTAACCGATTCTCCCATTGCACCGCCTCAAAGCTGTCACTGTTAGATATTCCCTTGGAACACCGTTCCTAAGATGATTATCCAACTCATTGTTAGAGGCCAACGACCTGAGGGAAAGTCCTCACTTTGATACCAGTACTTGATGTAGGGAAGGATGTGATGAGGATGATCACCGTCTTCCTCAGAGATAACTACCTCATATCCACGAGGCAAACCCAAATATACGGGCAGTTTCTCGAATTCAAGAGAGAAGAAAGCGACGAAAGTCGGCATTGTATTGATAATAATGAAGTTATAAGAAAACATTAAAATGAGTTCTAGCATTAAAATCCAAAATTGAAAACTCCTAATTAAAACATGAACGTCGTCAGTCGAAGATGCCCGAAAATATCCAAGGAGATTCCAAAGACCAGAATGCAATTTTGGCACGATTTTTTATTGAATGACCAGACTTGTCGATCGATCAACAATTGAAAATTTTGTCTAGTGAGCTCTCTAGACTATTTAGCCGATTTTTGATCGATTGATAGGATTGGTTGATCAAACAATGCAGAATTTTCAGCCTTCACTTGGTTCCTTTTTCCTGTCTTTTCGAGCCACATATGCTTCCACGACTCATACTACATAAGTGGCCCACCAAATGAGCAAACTGGCTCAACTTTTTATTCAGCGACTCCTGTTTTCAAAAGTGGCATGGTAAAACAACAACAACAACAAACATGCTCATTGTGCTCCGTACATGATGAATTCTCAAAGTTTAAAATGAGTTACGTTGAGCTCAAAACCATGCTCAAAACCATAAACAACAACGAAGACAACCACTACGACGACCACCACCGCCACCACCATCACCACGCTCATTTTGCTCTGCACTTGATATATCCTCAAAGTCTAAAAAATGAGTTGTGTTGACCTCTAACCCATACAAACTTTTTGCAAATTCAGCATCGAAGCACCTGAGGCACAGACGTTTAAAGGTTCATTCGGTTAAGGGGACCAAATAAATTCAGGATTAAGTCTAATCCCAATTTTGCTGGACCCACCCATGCCCTTCACTTCCTCCACATAACTGCAAATACTGGTTTTTTATTTTTTATTTATTTATTTATTTTTATTGAAGTTTTTCTAAAACAATTGTATTTAGAAGGAGAACACTAATTTAGCATGGTCAAGCTAACATGGAGGGCATGGAACCTACGAAAATCAGAATTAGAACGTAGTTCAGATTTCAATGAATTCTAACTGAACTTACTCTTAGCTGGGGCGCTGCTTTGGTGGATCCCCAGATCGATTGAGGTGGGTGGGACCCCTGATTGTGGGGCTCACAGTGATGTATGTGCCTTAAATCCATACCGTCCAACCATTTTGAAAGCTCATTTTAGGGCATGATCCCAAAAATGAAGCTCACCCAAATCTTAGGCGGACCATACCATAGGAAACAGTTATGATTGAATCCCTACCATTAAAAACTTCATGAATTCCACCGGAATGTTTATTTACCATCCAACCTGTTGATAAGGTCACAAAGACCTAGATGAAGAGACCACACAAATATCATCTGGATTGAATACTTTTGTGGCTCACAAAAAGTTATTAATAGTCAATTACCACTGTTTCCTGTACTATGATCCATCTGTGATTTGGATCTGCTTCATGTTTTGGATCATACCCTAACATGAGCTTTCAATACAGATGGACGGCGTGGATGTAGCCATATGCATCATGGTGGGCCCCACAGTCAGGGGTCCCACCCACCTCAGTGGATCCCGAAGCCTTGCACCATTAACTGTTTAAAGGTTTAGGGATCCTGCAAAATAAGGATTGAGCCGCCTCCTCAATAAACAGGCCCTTAGTTCCACGGTTGCACCAAATTTCATGAAATATCACGATATTTTCCCCTAAATTAGATTGGTTAGTCATGAAATTTCATGATATTTTCCCTAAATTAGATTGGTTAGTAGTGAAATATCGTGCACCAAACGCACTCTTATATGTGAATGTTATTCGTTGAAGTGATCAGATTGCCTCCATAGCAGTATTCAAAATTTTGAGCTTGCTTGACCAGGCCGGTCTATTCTCAACCCCTTCTCCAAGTCAGCACCGTGTGAGGAATTGATCACGTACATGTGCTTGCATGATAATTTCTCATGCCATCCATGGCTTTTACCCGATCGACATGCTATTTGTGCACATTAATACCATAAAAAAAACGTAGGCCGCATCACGAGGATCATCATCTTAGGTAGGACATATCCGTATGTTGAATTAGGCCGTTGGATGTCATTTTATTCCAGCAGTGGAGCCTATCTTTGTTTCTTTTCTTTTCTTGATCTCTGACTCTAATCCAATTTACAGCACAAAACAAAGAAAATATACAACCTAAAAGGAAGACTCCGCCTACATCAGGAGAGCAGGCCCCACCATGCAAACGGGCAGCAACACCCAGATTAACTTCATCCAGCCCACTCTGATGAGTGGAGCGGCCAGATTTTTTGTGCCAGGTGATGTACGTGGTGGGGCCTACCTTTGCATGATAGGGATGTTGACTGGAAAGATGAGACGGTCTCACAAGTTATCATGCAGGGATCTTTAGGTGGTCGGTTCATTGTATAATGCCTAGTGCCATTTTTTCATCCTCGGTTTGCATCCAAGCAGGACTTCGCCTTTGAACAGCGTACTGGATTCTTGTTTTTGACAAGTGGGGCCATGTTTGGGCAATCCAGGCCCTTGATTTATTGGCCTGACAATCGATAGACAATTTTCCAAATTATCGAGTGGCTCTAACCATCGATAGACCATTTAGCCACCTTGCTTTTCAGGAGTCTTTTCCTGGCTTGTCCTGACAAACACGCTCATTGCGCTCCGTACGTGATGAATTCTCAGAGTTTAAAATGAGTTGCGTTGAGCTCAAAACCATAAACAAAAACGCCGCCGACCACCACCACCACGCTCATTGTGCTCTGCACGTGATATATTCTCATAGTTTAAAATGAGTTGCGGTGTTGAGCTCAAACCCATACAAACTTTTTGCAAATTCAGCATCGAAGCACTTGTGGCACAGACGTTTAAAGGTCCATTTGGGTAAGGGGACCAAATAAAATCAGGATTAAGTCTAATCCCAATTTTGGGGACCCATGCCCTTCACTTCCCCCACAAAACTGCAATTAATGGATTTTTTTTTTTTTTTTTTTTTTTTTTTTTTTTTTTAAGTTTTTATAAGACAATTGTATTTAAAAGGGGAACACTAATTTAGCATGGTGAAGCTAACGTGGAGGAAGTGAAGGGCATGGGTGTCTCGCCTGCTAGCCCAGCTGGAAGACGCCTGGGCGTTTTAGCAGGTCTCAGGTTTGAGTGCTAAGGAGACACACTGACACCCCCGCCGGGTGGGTGCATGTGTGACTAACCATATGGGTGGGTTGCATGACTAAAAAAAATAAGCTAACGCGGAGCGAATGGAACCTACCAAAATCAGAATTAGAAAATAGTTCAAATTTCAATGGATTCTACCTAAACCTACTCTTAGCTGTGGTGGATCTGAGGTGGGTGGGACCCCTGATTGTGTGGCTCACAGTGATGTGTGTGCATTATATCCACACCGTCCAACCATTTTGAAAGCTCATTTTAGGGCATGATCCCAAAAATGAAGCTGACCCAAATCTTAGGCGGACCATACCACAAGAAACCTTCATGATTGATTAAAAACCTCATGGATTCAACCATAATGTTTATTTACCATCCAACGTGTTGATAAGGTCACAAAGACCTAGATGAAGACACCACACAAATATCAACTTGATTCAATGCTTTTGTGGCCCATAATAAGTTTTTAATAGTCAATTACCACTCTTCCCTATCCTATGATCCATCTGATATTTGGATCTCTTTCATGTTTTGGATCATACCCTAAGATGAGCTTTCAATACAGATGGACGGCATGGATGGTCCCACCCACCTCGGTGGATCCGAAGCCGTGCCCCATTAACTGTTAAGGTTTATGAATCCTGCAAAATAAGGATTGAGCTGCCTCCTTACTAAACAAGCCCTTAGTTCTAGGGCTGTAAATGGGTCAGTGGACCTGATGGGGTACTCAAACCCAACCCATTTAGATCCCATTTAGGCCCGACCCATTTGTTAAATGGTATGAGTCTGGTCCAAGAACAAACCCAATTGCTAAATGGCTCTAGGATCTAGTTTCCTTTATATTAGGCCTGACCCGACTTGACTAGACCCGAACCTATTTAGTAAATGGGCGGGTTTGATCTATGTTGCAAGAAACCCATGTGGGCCAGAACCCGTCCAGACCTGGTTTTAAACCTCGTAAAAATACTTGTATACCAGATCTAGATCCAGACCTATTAGACCTTACCCATTTATAAATGGGTCTGGGTGAATTTCCCCTTGCCGGACCCAGACCTATTTATAAATGGGTCTGATGGGGTTGACTCAGACTCGAGCCAAATGCACCAATTTAGAAAAAGGGCTTGAGTAAAAAATTTGGACCCAGACCCACTTAGTAAATGGGCGCTAAACCCGCCCCAAACCGGACCATTTACAGCCCTACTTAGTTCCACGTTTGCACCAAATTACATGAAATATGACGATATTTTCCCCTAAATTAGATTGGTTAGTCTTGAAATATCGTGATATTTCAAGCAACCAAAGACACTCTTATATTTGAATTTTATTCGTTGAAATGGTCGGATTGCCTCCAGAGCAGTTTGGCCAGTCCAGTCAGCCCAGCCCTATTCAAAATTTTGAGCTTGCTTGACCAGGCCCGGTCTATTCTCAACCCCTTCTCCAAGTCAGCACCATATGAGGAATTGATCACATACATGTGCTTGCATGATAATTTCTCATACCATCCCATGGCTTTTAGCCGATCAACATGCTACTTGTGTAGGAAGTTAATACCATAAAAAAAACGTAGGCAGCATCACAAGGATCACTGTCTTAGGTAGGACATATCCGTACGTTGAATTAGACCGTTGGATGTCATTTGATTCCAGTGGAGCCTATCTTCTTTTCTTTTCTTTTCTTTTCTTTTCTAATCTAATTCACAGGACAAAACAAAGAAAATATGCAATCTAAAAGGAAGATGAGCCTGGACAAGAACTAGATCCACCAACAACCAAGTACTCCACAATCAAATCCAAATGCAATGGCAGAGAGACGACTTAACAAGCAGAGACAGCTACCACTCTGCCTACATCAGGAGAGCAGGCCCCACAATGCTAACGGGCAGCAACACCCAGATTAACTTCATCCAGCCCACTCTGATGAGTGGAGCGGCCGGATTTTTTGTGCCAGGTGATGTACATGGTGGGGCCTACCTTTGCATGGTGGGGATGTTGACTGGAAAGATGAGACGGTCTCACAAGTTATCATGCAGGGACACGTAGGTGGTCAGTTCATTGTATAATGCCTAGTGTCATTTTTTCATCCTCAGTTTGCATCCAAAGAGGCCTTCGACTTTGAACAACGTACTGGATTCTTGTTTTTGACAAGTGGGGCCATGTTTGGACAATCCAGGCCCTTGATGTATTGGTCTGACAATCAATAGACGATTTTCCAAATTACCGAGTGGCTCTAACCATCGATAGACCATTTAGCCATCTTGCTTTTCAGGAGTCTTTTCCTGGCTTGTCCTTGGAGATCATTGAGTATTTTTATTTTATTTATTTATTATTAATTTTTTTAATCTGGTCTGTTGAAAAAGCTGTATTTTTGAAAATTCGAGTTTTTTACTGCATGCAAGCAAAAGACCCAACCGAAGGATGTGACTTTTAGGGTACGTTTGCATGCATTTTCACCTCACTCGGTCGGTAAAATGGGCATTAAAAAGCTTACTGAACCCAACCGAATTGCTTTTGCGGAAGTTGCATCCAGATGGGCCATTTAATTTATAACCTTTAGTGTAAATAGGCCGGGTGAGGGTCAGGCCAAGCTAACCTTGGACCGGCACAACACTTAAGACCCAGGGCCGAAGCCTGCCATGGGCCTAGCACAACAGGCCCAAGACTGAAAAAAAAAGATTGGGCCTCAGCCTGACCTTTAAATTGATAAAATCCTTATTTAAACTTAATTCTCCTTAATCTATCCATTGATCAAGTGGGCCACGCATTGCACAAAGGATTAGACATTTTAGAGGAATGAGACCAATGATCTACATTCAAGATGGATGAGTTGCCTAACCTAGGATTCAAATGACATATTTCTGAAATATAACATATGTACGTATAAAGTCTGATTGGGTCGAGCCAGGCTGGATTGGGTTAAAATTACTTGAGCCAAGTCTAACCTAATAATTAATTGGGCCATGGATGCAAGGCCCAAGCCCACCAAGGGGCTGAGCTAATAGGTCCAGGCACAGCCCAAAGCTAGTCGGGCTTGTTGGCCCATTGACACCCTTATGTATAAATCAAAGCTGGCACATGGGTTGGATCCATTGAGTGGAATCTGACTCCATGAAAAAGGAGCTAGGTTTGAAACTTTTAAAAATTTACCCAAACCTTCACCCAACACGACTTTTAAGTGGATCAAAACTGGACCACCTAAAAATGGACCTGACCCAAAAGTGACCTAAACTTGATCTAGATCCAACTCCTAAAAATCTCTCAACAAATTGATTGATGCAACTGAATTAAATACAAGAAAACAAGACCTACCGGTTATGCAATGCTTGCTTAATTGGAAGTAAGGAATTGGAAATTGGCCCAATTCAATTTAGATCCAACCCAAATCGAGAAAATGGGTTTGGTCTAGATGGACCTCTTAGAACCTACTTGGATGCAGCAACAGTTCTGACTGGGATAGGCTATCGGTGATAGTCTATCCTGTATAGCTTACCTTGCATGTTATGACAAGTACGCTGGATGATGATGGAATATATATTTGGCGCATGACCCGCATATGTACGTTGGTACATGTAGCACATGTGGACCAGTTGTAGATTGATGGTGGCATTTGTGTCAAAGGGTGCCTGAAGATCAATGTCCGCATGTGGTGGTAGTTCAGAGAAGCCAAGAACAGAAAAGATTCTTGAATCACACCGAAGATTGTAGTTGAACGCGACGAAACAAGTCGAGCTTGGTTCAACTCAGCTCGGTTTGGCCAGCAGCCTACCCCAGCTTGAGTTTGGCTCGGCTCAGTCCTCAAGCCTGACTTGCGAGCTTGCATCGGTTCGATCAACAACTCAGGCCAGCTCAAGCCGAGTTTGAGCAAAGTTCGAGTTTGAGCTTTCGAGCCAAGTTCTGGTCAACTAGCTAGGGCGAAAAAAAAAGGTTCAGGCAAATTTCTTTTAAAAGGGTAGAGATTAGGGCGCTTGAATTCAACTGATATTATATGTATATTATATACTATATATATTTAAGGTATTTAAAATTGAGTCGAGTCGAGCCGAGTCAAACCGAGTAAAACCTAGTCAAGTTCGGGCTGAGCTTCGAATCAAGTCGAGTCGAGCTCGGGTCAGCTCGAAATTATTTCGAGCTAAAAAAAATAGCTCGCCTCGATTTGAACCTAACTTTCGATCCAAGACAAATCGAGCTTATTCGAGCTGAATCGAGCGAGTTACCAAGCTAGCTTGGCTCATGTTCAGCTCTACAAAAGATGGTGGTTGCTGTGTGCAGCCCACAAATTGGCATACCTTTTAGATTTGCTATAGAAGCAAGGACACTTTGTTTAAGCATTATGAAGGAGGACGCTCTCTTTACGGTCCGAAGCTATTTCATTTTGGCTGCACTATCAGAGAAATTGAAAACTGCCAGGGACTCACGTTGCACGTATCAACAATTAAAAGAATACCGTTGCACAATTTAAATAAATTGTTATACTAATGAAAACAAACAGTTGCTCGATTTGATTTTTAGAATCCACACCAAGAAATGTTTAAAAAGTTTACGCACAGCAGGGGGATATAACCATGCACACAAAATCACTTTGGCACACAACACCACGATCTAGCCCGCCCCATGTCTCAACATAGCCTATAGACGGGGTTCTGGTTGATCCATGGCTTAGCGGTAGACAGACTCTCTTTCAACAATGAAATCATGGGATTGAGTGCCCATGTAATGTGGGTGGGTGGGTGGGTGGGTGGGTGGGTGTGAGGTAGAAATTTGTGAAAATGGTAGTCCACAAATGAGAGGCACTTATCACCCATGCCCGGTATATGAGGTAGAAATTTGTTGCATCTCATTGGAATTGAGCCTAGACCTGTTGAGATGTGGATTCAATTACATCAGTATGTGGTCGGGCGCCTGAACGGTCAGTGGACCAGGCGCCCGATATTCATGTGTTTGAGACATAAGTCTCTGGACTGGTCTGTGAACAGTCGAGCGCCCAACGGTCAAACTGACTGGGTGCCCGATAATCAGCTGATTTAGCCTATAACTTGCTGGACGTTTTTTGTAATGGGCGGGCGCCCGACCCAGTCTGACCGGGCGCCCGACCGGCCGCGAACTAAAGTGCGGGGTTTCCTATTTTGAGTTGTAATTTTGAATTTTACTATATAAAGGGGTGTAAACCGGGATTAGGCTATGCGATTAGGGTTTCTATACGTCGAAGGTGAGAAAGAGGCGAGAGTATTAGCAAAATGGTCATCTCTGTGCATGGGAGCATAAGAGAAGGTAAGTGTATTGCTTGTAACCTCGTTTTCTTCATAGTGGAAGTTTGCACCCGTAGTTTTTTATCTTTGTTGGGGTTTTTCCACGTAAATTCTGTCTTGTGGATTGTTGGTTTGTGTGAATTCTACTTCTAGTTATTATTTCTTTCTGTTTATCGTTTGTGGGTGAGACTGAAGATTGGATCTTGGTTCATCGGCATTGTTGGCTTGCTGCACAACAAGACCATGGTTAGAAGACTCATGGATCAACCTAGCTCGCAGCTTGACCTGACTCGTTCCGCTCTAAGTGGAGTCACAACTCGCTTATGTTGTGAATCCGCTTGACTCGCCTAAGTCAGATGTGACTGACTCGCCTGAGTCACACCAGAGGGGTGCCTCACGATATCAAACCGGATAGACCAAACAAGTCTGAGTCAACTTGGACGAGTCACATCATATTAAGTCCGAATCTTATTGCCATGGTGTAGCCCAAACCGGACCTTTTATTCAGACTTGGACCAGAACCAAGCGTAAGCCCATTTACTATTGGTTTGGCGTGAAATCTAGACATGATTATTAAACCAGTGGATCAGTTACGTTGATCTGACCCATCCTCAAGCCAAAGTTGCAAAAGCTTTAAAGGTTGGAGGGGTTGGCCTGTCACACGAAGCCTTCATGCACGTGGACCCCACGGAGCAGCCTGATCATCTCTCTCTCTCTCTCTCTCTCTCTCTCTCTCTCTATATATATATATATATATATATATAGGAGCTATTTCCACCTCCAATTTGTTGAACGTATGGCCCTGTGGGGCCCACTTTTTAGGTGAGTCAATAGTCCAGCATGTCTTAATTCCATGTGCATCAGTTTTGACTCGGTGATTCATCACAACTCGGTAGGCTTTGAGTCAATTCATGACTCGTGCAAGTTGGGGGTGATCCACGTAGACTTGCCCCAGGCAGGAGCATAGTTGGTGAAGCTGGGTTTTAAACTCCATAGGTCTAAAATACTCATACAATTGGAGAGACATTTAAAACTCCTTATATTTTGAAAGATGGGCAGAAAAACTCCTCATTTTTAGCAAACTGAATTATACACATTTTATCAATAAAGCACATTTAATTAAAAAATATATTTGTAATTTAAAAAATAGACATTGGGGTCTCTACTCATACACGTCTCATCCATACATGTGGAGACTCGATGTCCTCATCCATTAATGGCATGGTTCCCTTCCCCCTGCCCTGCAAAAAGAGAGCTTTCGCCTAGTGGTTTGGGGCGCGAATTAGGTGTTACTCAGGGAACATCTTAGTGAGTGTTACCCCTATCGTGCGGGTCCATATTGATGTATTTTTTTTGTACATATCTAAGCCATCTATCTGCTTTTTCATGTCATTTTAGGATGTGATCCAAAACCCTAAGAAAATCAAAATCTCAGGTGAACCATACCACTAGAAACAGTGATGAATAACCATTAAAAACGTTTTGTTGGCCACAAAAGTTTTGGATCAATCTGATATTTATCTTTTCCCTCATCAACACCTTATTGACATTATAAAGAGCTTGGATTGTAAATAAACAATACCAAAACCTTAGGATGGGCTCTTTGAAATTTTTAATGGTGGGGCACTCAATCACACTGTTTCTAGTGGTATGGTCCACTTGAGATTTGGATCTGAATAATTTTTGTAAATTCATCCTAAAATGGGCATTAGAAACGGATGGACGGAATGGATATATAAAATATCATCCATGTGGGCCATACGGTAGGGGTAACACCCACTAAGCTGTTCCCGGGGTAACACCTAATTCGCGCCCAGTGGTTTGATGGCTTGTCATTTCTTCTGCTGCAGGTTATGTATAAAGATAATAATAATAATTACTAATTAAGACCATCCATTTCATTGACCTGTTCATTATTATATATGAGAGGAAAATATCGGGGTCCCAAGGCATCCCGAAGACAATGTTACCCTGATATGCCCCCTACATAGAGGAAAAACGATGGTTCAGTGATTGAGACCGTTGATCTGATAGGGCCCACATTGGACATGGGATGCAACTAAAAACTCTTACAGATCGAAAGATTCCGACCTTTCAATCAATAGCCAAAGACAATCAAGAGAAAAATGACAATGGCCCAGAAAATATGCATGGTGGAGTGGCAAGATCTCTTAATCTGTACAAATTTTGGATCACTCTCCATCTAACGTGACAACCATCTACCAACGGTCTGGATCATGAAATCTATGGGGCCCACCTACAAGTGCCGCGGGCATCTGGACATCTATCGACGTGTTTGGTGAGAATAATTTCAAATCGAGCAAAAATCAATATAATACGGGAACCAGTCCTCGCTCCCGTCAGTCAAACTCCAGGTTCAAGCTTGGCTCTCGTGAATTTTAAACCTTACCGAGTTGCGGTCAAACTAACACCAAACTCACGTTCTGAATTCCACATGGCCCGCCAATATATAAACCTTCCACCCTCCATCTTTCCTTCATCAAAATCTTTAATCCCCAGATCTTCTCTAAAAGAAAACCCCACATCAAAACCAATCTCTTCTTCCTTGGCAAACATGAGTCCCACTAGAATCTTACCAATCACATCCATCATTTTTATCTTCTTGATCTCTAGCTTCGGGCCCCTCGATGCATCAAGGCCGATCTACGGAGAGTGGAGATCGAAGAATGGGATTGTCATGATACAAGCCCTCCAGAAAGGCCCAGTGAAGTCGTCCAGACCTTCGGGGTGCAGCAACGGGTCCGGAAGTGGTGGTAGCTGCCCACTCACGGTGAAGAACTACGCAGTCAATGTCCGTGTTCGACCACCTAGTTCTCATGGCACTGTCATCATCGATTTAAGACGCACAGATGCCGCTGATGGTGAAATGGGTCATCAAGATCAAGGGTCGTGATGGTTTTTATTGATGATGATGTAGGAGAAGAACCCCATGATCGAGGGCGTGGATCACGCACCTTCTTGCGGGAGATAGACAGGAAGAAAAACAAGAGAAAACTAAGGAATTTCATATTTTAGAGTTTCAACCCAAACAGGAAATTGTTATTCCGTTTTTAGATTTCGGCCCAACTCGTGGGGCCCATCTTGATTATTTATAATGATCCGTTTCGTCCATTTTTTAGAGCTGCTCGACGCCGAGAAAACGCAACAAGTTTCACGTCGATCCGAGTTACGGTTTGATCGTGGGGTCCAAAATGGTACGAACTGTCCAAAAAGTTCCGAATTCCGCCCACTGAAACTGGAGATGGTCCAGGTGGCCCACTACTACTGATATGGAGAATCTAAGCCGACCATCTTGAAGAGTACATCGATATCAGTAAAACTCCAAAGTTTCGTGGCAATCAGATATGTGGATTGCTCGTATCAGCGGAAGGAAGACGGTCTGGCGTTATACAATTGCGCAGTTTTTTCTATTTCTTTTCTAATTGTATTAGGATTCTTTTTCTTCCTTTGCAAGTTAGTATTAAGTACGAATTTAGGATTTAGTTTATTATTTAAAGCAAGTTAATTATGTTTATTTATTATTCATTAAATTATCAATAAATCAATTATTTGGAATTTATTTCCTCTTTTTATCTTTTATTTCTTCTCGTGGATTCGAGAAACTATCGGTTAGGGAGACGGTGATCGACCTACCACGTCCTCCCTGCGTCATTGGTATCAGAGAGAGGTTTCTTCCTCAGGACGATGGCCTCTAATGAAGGGTTGGATCCTCATCCTAAGGACGGTGCTCCAAGGGATTATCTAACAGCGACAGCTTTCGAGGCAGCATTTGAAGCAGCACAACGGGAGAACCGGTTGATCCTGCAAGGTATACAGGCAACCCTCAACCGTATTGTAGCGACATTAAATCTGCCCCAAGCCCAAGGCAACAGTCAACAACCACCTGTGTTCGCTGTACGGAATAACCCCATGTTCCGTAGAGCACCCCAGGTGGCCTATCACAGGGCAACCCCAGATGATTCAAAACCTAGCGATAAAGAGGTCGAAGACATCATCGTACGACGGCCTACGTGTGGGAATGATCATGGGGAGTATATTGAAAGAGATTTTCGAAGTAATGCAACTTCGGATCAGATCATTGAATTACAACCCACCACCATATCAGAGGATATTCAAAATTCTGAGGAGGTGGAGGAAATCAATACCCCAATCTTAAAGGATAGGGAAGGAGAGTCTAAAATTATTCCAGACATTATGGAGTCAGTTTTGACAGAATCCATCAGTATCCCAGAAAGTGTCACGCCAGCAATGCAGGAAATCGAGGTGATCGTAGTTGCCGAACTTCCTGATGAATTGTTCATTGTGAAGGAAATTGTCCTTTCTCAGAAGAAGCCAACTTTTGATGTAACAGAGAATATTGCAATTATTCATGTTGGCGTGGAGAAGAAGTCGGAAATTTTTTTTGCTGCGTTCCAGGATAAGGCCCGCAAGCATCGACTTCCAAAGTTAAAAGCAAATCATGGCCCTAACCTAAAGCGAAACTCGAGGACGAGTTTTTTTCAAGTGGGGAAGAATGATGTAGGAGAAGAACCCCATGATCGAGGGCGTGGATCACGCACCTTCTTGCGGGAGATAGACAGGAAGAAAAACAAGAGAAAACTAAGGAATTTCATAACGCCAGACCGTCTTCCTTCCGCTGATACGAGCAATCCACATATCTGATTGCCATGAAACTTTGGAGTTTTACTGATATCGATGTACTCTTCAAGATGGTCGGCTTAGATTCTCCATATCAGTAGTAGTGGGCCACCTGGACCATCTCCAGTTTCAGTGGGCGGAATTCGGAACTTTTTGGACAGTTCGTACCATTTTGGACCCCACGATCAAACCGTAACTCGGATCGACGTGAAACTTGTTGCGTTTTCTCGGCGTCGAGCAGCTCTACAAAATGGACGAAACGGATCATTATAAATAATCAAGATGGGCCCCACGAGTTGGGCCGAAATCTAAAAACGGAATAACAATTTCCTGTTTGGGTTGAAACTCTAAAATATGAAATTCCTTAGTTTTCTCTTGTTTTTCTTCCTGTCTATCTCCCGCAAGAAGGTGTGTGATCCACGCCCTCGATCATGGGGTTCTTCTCCTACATCAGTTAGGGAGACGGTGATCGACCTACCACGTCCTCCCTGCGTCAGATGACTACTTGGGTGCACTTATCCAAGACCAACAACATAGCAAACTGTCTTTTTGCCATACTCAAACCTCCATATAGTGGAAAAGTTTGTAAATACAGACGATGATGTTGTTACCTCATTTCATTTACTTATGTATATCTACAATTTTTTAAATTCTTACCATTTATTTATCTGAGGCCTTTTGATCGTGAATGTGGACCGTTGATCATTTTATATTAACAAACACATTTTCTTTATCATGATTGGACTATGAATATTTATACCCATACAGTTTTACAGTTACGAATAATCTGCGATGGAAGTAAAAAAAATGGTAATGCCGACTCTATGGTTGGGGGCAACGTCAGGTTAGTCTGACAATATACAGATGATCTGGATCTCAATTGGACAAATCAGAGCTGATCTCAGCCCTTAAGTTCACCATGATCACTAAGGGCCCGTTTGGATTGTAAGTTGCTTAAGATAAGTTACTTATGTTACAAGTAGCTTATCTTCGTTTCTACTTAATAAGAAAATAAGTATGTTTGGTAAATAACATACTTATTAGCTTTTCCTCTCTTTCATCTCTATGGAAAAGTTAAAAAGTTCAAAAAATTAGCTGAAGTGATTATGTACTTTTAAGTAAAAAAGTTACTTATTACTAATCATAAACCAAACTAACTTATCTGAAATAAGTAACTTATCTACTGCTGTAAGTAGAAAAAGTAACTCATTTGGTGGTATCCAAACGGGCCCTAAATGGGTTGGATCCACCTCCTCTCAAAATTGATCTGAGTTGTCCCGCCCCTGACTTTTAAATAGGGTTTGATTTTGATCGACCTAAAATGGAATCGATCAAGACCTGATCAGAAATGGATGAGACCCACAAAATTCAACTAATTTGCAGGTATAGCTTTGCATATCTACCTACTGATATGGAAAGTTGGTGCAGGATCTAATCTGTCCACCCCGTGGGCCCTACCATTTAGATGCTACGTATTGTGCATTGAAACCTGTTGTGCTTATCAGACCTGATCCCAAACCCAACATGAGATAAACATCTTGGGTTTGAATCCTTTTATATTAAACTGGACCCACTAAATAAATCACCATTGTTGCGAATGCAATTTCTGTGGTACAATTGCAAAGGCTCGCGCAATTCAAGACGGCCTCACCCAATGCAAGGCTCTCGGTTTCCAAACAATTAATAATATTGAATCAGACTTGAAAGTAGTGGCCGATTGCCTTAAAGACCCCAAATCAATTCACTCTTTGGAAGCTATGGTACATCTTTGAAGACATCTAAAACGACCACTCATCGATTAGTTCTTTTATTGAGCACATCCGCATGAGGGAGAACAATTAGGATGCAGATAGTTTGGCTGGGATGGGAAGAAGCTCCCTTGGGTTCTTGATTTATAGGTCTAATAAGGGTCTTCCCAAATAGGTGAGAGGCAGCATTGCTATATATGGACAAGGAGGGCATGGCAATGTAAGGAGAAAATGATCTAGATGCGGGCTTTGATCGCTAGAGCTTGGCTTTCTTTTTTTTCTTTTTGTTTTTTAGGATTTTGACCGTACAGGCCAAGCACCCTTGTACAACGAAATTTCCCGCTTGTTCATGCCGAAACTATTTCCCTTGACTAGCTAGCCCCTTACAATTTTTAAACTTTGATGTAGAATAACATACCTTTGCATATTGAGCCCTGCGCCTGACAATTATTAATGTGTGGACGATGGATTGAGCTAGATAGTAAGAGAGTTACAATGGGGTCCATTGTGAGGCATGTTTTCGGTCCACACCTTCCTACCCTTTTAAGAGCTAATTATAATACATAATGATAAAATTCAAGTCAAGTAAGTGTATCACAGCACAAGAAACATGGTGATTTATCTGAGACCATTGAAAACTTATTGGTAGCCCCAAACCATTTGGATAAATATGATATTAGTTTTTTCTCTTTTACCCATATATTTGTGTTACTATAAACAGATTGGATGACATATAAATATCACTGTGGGCCCCACAGAACGTAGCATGTACCATTATTGTTCGTCGCTAGTATTGACAAAAAAAGAATACTTTTGTTAGAAGTCAAGGCAAGTACCTTTCCCCGATCCAAATTTTGTATCCATTTGATTTAGTGGACCATGTAATGGTAGATCCGATCTGTTCATAATGTCCTTGGCTCAGGTTTTTGTCAAATTAGTGTTGGATTCACGACTTTTCAAGGTACTGGTCGCCCACAATGATGGAAAAGGATAAACAATTTCTAAAACAATACGTTCTAAACAATTTCTAAAAGCAATACGTTCTTTTTTATTACGTTGTGGGTAAACTGATTGAAATCTTTCGGTCAACTGCTGGACAGTTATAATATTCATTCAAATTCTAGAGAGAATTAACGGATCGAATTTGATGAAAAATTGAAGATGGGGATCACTTTGATCATACGGAAGGAGTACATACTCTCAAATGCGATCCCAACCCCATTTACAATCTTAATCTCAACCCATTCTCTTTGGCTTTGTCCTCCTGGACTCACCACCAGTTCCTCCATTGGCATTTTCTAGCGTGGTTTGCTTTGGGCGAATCTTCTCTAACTTCGGGCTTCCTTCGTATACCACCGAAATGCTGCTTAGTACGGAGGATGGAGAAGGTGAAGAAGAAGATATTCAGATATCGGATCGCATAAGAAGTGAATATTGAGTAAACAGCTCACAAGAATAAATTTCCCAAGAAAGAAAAAAAAACTATAACTTGAATATAAATTGTATGATTTGTATGTTTGTAACTTAAATATTAACTGTATAATTTGTAAGATTATTCTAGGTAGGAATGATGTGTATGATGATTTTATGATATTGATGATTGTCTATAGGATGAATGGGTTGAGATTGTTATCCACCCTTGTAGACAGATAAAGGTCGAGATTTCCATCTACAAAGGGTCATGATTGTCATCCACAAAGGGTCGAGATAGACAGTCCAAACATTTTAGCACCCAGACCTTGTAGATAGAAAATGGTCGAGTGGCATCCACAAAGGGTCGTGATTGCCATCTACAAAGGTTCGAGATAGACAGTCCAAACATAGTAGCACCCATATCTCTTTTATAGTTTAGGGTTATGATAACTATCCACGAAGGGTCGTGATTGTTATGTAGTAAGGGTCGGGATAGATAATCCAAACGTAATACAGTTTAGGGTCGTGATAGTCATCAACAAAGGGTTATGGTTGTCATGTACGTAGTAAGGGTCAGGATAGATAGTCCAAACATAAAACAGTTCAGGGTCATCATAGCCATCCACAAAGGGTCATGGTTATCATGTAATAAGGGTCGGGATAGACAATCCAAACATAATGCAGGTCATGGTCGTGATAGCCATCCACAAATGGTCGTAGTTGTCATGTAGTAAGGGTCGGGATAGACAGTCCAAACATAATACAATTTAGGGTTATAATTACCATCCACAAAAGGGTCATGGTTATCATGTAGTAAGGGTCGGGATAAATAGTTCAAGCATAATATAGTTCAGGGTCATGATAGCCATCCTTAAAGAGTCATGGTTGACATTCACAAAGGGTTGGGATAGAAGAATCCAATCAAATAAAGAGCCTTCGTACACAGTTTGTGGGGGCCTACCATCACTTTTTAGTAGAATCCAATCCATCCATTATCCTCAGGATTTTAGTTTAGGCCATGGATAGAAGAATGATCAACATCTGTCACTCATATGGACCACATCATAAAGTATGGAACGGTCATCGTTATCATTTTTCAGGTATTGTGGGCCACACGTAGATCAAGTTAGCGTCATATTACCACCTTCTCATATAAACAAGGGGCTACAAAGAAAATGAACGGATTGGATCTATTTTGAAGTGGACTCAATGACAACTCACATCCACATCACTGCCTCGGGATTGTAGAGTACGTGCCTCTTCTTCACTCAAATTTTATACCAGTTCAGGATCCAAAGTAAGGGTATTTTTGTCTACAACAAAGTTTAAAAAGTGTAAGGGGGCTAATTAGGGAAAATAGTTTCAGCAGGATCAAGCGGAGAATTTCGCCGTACAAGGGGGCCCATATGATCAAAATCCTTTTTTTTTTTTTTTTTATAGAAAAGTGGCAGCACACTATGTACGTACCTATAATTTGTTGCATAGAAAAAGAGGTTGTACATGTTGAGCGCGCTCCACAAAAAAAGACAGGCCACCCCTATCATATAACCCACTTTATAGCACAAGAGAAAAATTAAAAAAAAAATAACAACAAAACAAAGATCAAAGTTCTAACACAGACTGGGCATAAAAACTGAACTAAGATCTAAATAAGGCTTAAATTGAACAATAAACACGGCAGCTACACTCCAACCTAAAACTTGTTGCTAAATCAACTGCGAAAAGATTGGTTAATTTCCCACATCTGCGCCCCCCCTGAAGACCAAGCAACTACATACCCTAAGAACTATTGGGAGCCACGAAAGCAAACACCAAGTAGAATCACACAAGGAAAGATAAAACGAATCAAGCAGCCATAAAGAACACACAATTTTATATGAAAAAACCCATGTGGGGAAAAACTATGCACAAAGAGACAAACAATCCACTATGAAAATGAATTACAACAGATTAATTCAACTTGCATATCAGAAAACCCTGGAACTCCCCTTCAAAGCCCTAAAAATGTCTTTGCTCTCCCTCGTTCTACCCTAGTACAGTATTATACCCATATATATAGTATTACACCCAGAATAGGACACAAATTGCACAATTCTGCAAAACCGCACACATCGTCGATCTAAGCATTGATCGATCAACATCGATCGAGTAATCTTCGATCGATCGACAACAGCATCGAACATGCCAAAAAATGTCTAAAGAGCAAACTTCAAAATTTTGAATTATCTTAATCAATCGAGCCACCAATTTCGATTGACCGAACTTGTCCAAAACTGTTTAGAGATCTATCTGTTTAATTCAAGGTTGTCTTGATTGATCGAGCCATACACTCGGTTGATGAACCCCCTATTCCAGCATAGATTGAAGACATCCAATCAACAACTCCATCATGGCTTCAATCTTCATACTCCATAGATCCAAGCTTCATCCTCCATCTTTAATCATCTCCATCATAGTAGCATTACCATTGTCACTTCTCGTGCACACTCCATCTTCATTCCTTCATCACCAGACCCGGAGAAGTTGAACAAAATCTGAATTTCTCTACAGAAACCACCTTTGTAAGCATATCGGTTGGGTTCACACCTGTGTGAGTCTTCTCAAGTGTAACACCACCTTTTTAAAGCACCTATCGGATAAAATGATAATGTACACCAATATGTTTATGACGAGAATGATAAACATAATTCTTCGTTAAAGTGATCGCACTTTCGCTAATACAATTAACCGGCATAGCCTCTTACTGAAGTCTCAATTCATTCATCATTCCTCTAAACCAAACAACTTTTTTGAATGCCTCCGTCACTGCCATATACTCAACTTCGGTTGTGGAAAGAGCCCGCACAAACTGAAGCTTTGATCACCCTAGACTGGAGCTTCGATATCCAACTGATCGCTCCACCCGCAAACACAAACAAGTAAGCAGAAATCGACCGTCTGTTATTCACATTTTCTACGTAATTCGAATCAACATAGCCTATCATTTCTCCTTTAATTTTTTTAATGTCAATGTGTAGTCCTTGTACCTTATATATACCGAAGTAGCCATTTCATTGTTTGTCAGGGTTTAACATGTATCTACTTACAACACCATCTTTATGTGAAATATTTGATCTCGTAGAGACCATGGCATACATTAAACTGCTAACCTCGCTTGAGTAAGGCATACAAGACATAACTTTCTTTTCTTCATATGTAGTAGTACATTCCTTTGAAGAAAGGTGAAAGTGAGCAGTATTGTAATAACCCAAGTTTTACAATAATTTAAATAATAATTTTATTAATTTTAGGTTTCTGGAATAATTTAATTAATAGCTTAATTAATTATTTAAGTAATTAAATCACTTAAATTATTGATAAATTAATATTAAATAATCCATAAAGAATTAAAGTAAGGTTACTTTATTAAAGTTGTTTGAAATAAACCCTAGAACAACGTAGAAGCATTAGATTTCATAAAACTCATAAATTTACAATAATTACGAAAATGCCATTAGTTAAACTTAAGTTAAACGGCCATTTTTAAGTTTTGTGATTTCTGGCTATCAGTTTCATACGAAACTTTATATACGAGTTCTAGAACACAATTTAACCGTACACGTCGAATTTCAGCCCTCTAATCATCCTACAAATGCCCTAATCAGAAATCAGGCTATAAGTGGGCCGCCTTAACTTGGATCTGCCTCATGTTTCTCATGGATGGCTAAAATCCTATTATCCACCTATTGAACGGTGGTGACCACCTCAAACCATTGCAAGTGGGCCCCACATTGAAGGTGGAGCGTACAAGTTGGTAATACGTGCGACGCACCTAACATGGTTTTTAAAATCTTCTTCTTCACTCGACCGAAACAGTAGGCGTTGTTATAGCGTCCGTCCACTGTCAATAGTTGGGCTCCATTGGATCATCATGGTGGGCCCCATGGTTTGATCCACACCGTCCATTCAACTTACCTCGACCGTACGACCTATTATACAGGAAATTTCTCTATAACGTTACTCGTTCAACATACGTTGAACCATTGTTTTTCAATCGATTCGGACTTCGATCGCCAAGATCCGGGTCTTTTCAATGCATGGACGATCAAGATATGCTACTCTAAGATCGTGTGGACCCCACCTATCTTTTCAACGATCCAAGGTGACTTAGCTTGCAAGAAACGAAATTCAAATCCAAGTTGGATTCGGAAACCTCCAACTGTCCGTATGGTACGCTCGTGCTTAGCTATAAAAGCCGGCCCTCTACTACGTTTTCTTTAAAAGAAACGTCAGAGAGAGGGAAAGAGAGAGAGCTGTTAGAGAGAGAGAGAGAGAGAGAGAGAGGAAGAGAGCTGTTAGAGAGAGAGAGAGAGAGAAGTCGTGTGGTCTCTAACCAGTGGGGGACCCACCCACTATTGCTGTTCCTGTTGCTGGGAGAACTCTCCAGCAAAGAAGAAGAAGAAAGAAGAAAGAAGGAAGCAGAAAGAAAGAAGAAAGAAGAAAGAAGAAGAGAATTCTCCTCTAAACCGAGTCGACTCGCTGAGTCAACTCAGATTCAACTCAGATTAATCTGTGAGTGATTCTTCCCTTTAGTCTTTCCATTGATTTTTTCAATTTTTCTCTTTTACCTAGTTGTAATGGAGATAGGGTCGAGTTTTCCTAAGTTTCAAATATAGAATTCTTTATAAATTTTCGTAATAGAATTCTAGGTATGGAATCCGTTAGTTACACTCAAATTCCAGCAATCTTTTTTCATATGCTCAACCTTGCCACAATTCCAGCACTTCATCTTCCGTTTGTCCTTAAACTTAGACTTAGATCAAGGCTTCCCCTTCTCTTACTCAGTCTGTTTGCCCCAGACAAACAATACATCCGTAGAAGACTATTCGCTATCACTTTTCTTTCGCAACTGCTTCGATTGAAGAGTCGAGTTAATGGTTTCAACATCTAAGGAGGCTTTACCACAATACAAAGTATCTACTAGATACTCATACGATTTCGGAAGAGATGACAACAAGATTATGACTTTATCTTCCTCCTCCTCCATCTTGACTTTCATGCTTGTTAATTTGCAACGTGATTGATTGAAGGCATTGATGTGATCATTAAGATTTGACTCTTTCATCATCTTCAGATTATAAATATGCTTCTTCAAATATAGACAATTCATTAGAGATTTCGTCATATACAAGCTTTCTAACTTCGACCAAAGCCCTACAGTGATGGTTTGATCTAGGATATCGTAGAGAATGTCATTCGCCAAACATAATTGGATCGAGGTACTTGCCATCTGCTCAAGTTGTAATCACTCTTCATCCGTCATAGTCACGTACAGGATGATTCGCTTTACCAACGAGTGCCTGTTGCAATCTTTGTTAAATTAGAAGGTGTCTCATCTTCACCTTCTATGATTCGAAGTTATTTTTCCTCGTGAACTTCTCTGTCTCATACTTCATGTTAGATGCCTTCATCGTCATGTTTTAGATTCAAACTCTACACCTACAATCACTCTGATATGACTTGTTGGGAGCCGTAAAAGCAAACACCAAGTAGAATCACACAACGTAAGATAAAATGCAACCAAGCAATCATAGTGAACACATGATTTTACGTGGAAAAACCCTTGCGGGAATAAACCATAGCACAAAGTGTCAAATAATCTACTATAAAAATGAATTACAAGAGATGGATTCAACTTACAAATTAGAAAACCCTAGAACTCCCCTTTAAAACCCTAAAACCATCTTTGCTCGCCCTCATTCTATCTTAATCCCGTATTATACCCATATATATAGTGATACATCCAGAATAAGAAACAAATCACGCAATTATACAAAACTGCGTACATCATCGATCAAAGCAACAATTGATTGATACCAATCGAGCAATCAAACATGTCCAAAAGTGTCCATAAAGCAAACTTCATAATTTCGAATTATCTCGATCGATCGAGCCATCAAGTTCGATGAATCGAACTTGTCCAAAACTGTCTAGAGACCTATCTGTTTAATTGGAGGCTGTCTCGATTGATTAATCCATACACTCGATCGATCGAACCCCTTATTCCAACATAGATTGAAGACATCCAATCAATAAGAACTTGTATCAGCCTTCCAAAGGAGAGGGCCATTTTGCTGAGTCCTCTCGAGGGAACCTCCTTCCCTATCTAACTTCTGCACCATAAAACAAACCTTCTACCTTAAAATTTCCTAGCAACCATCAGTAGATTCCCAGACCTGCCGTGCCAAACCCAAGCAAGATTGGACATAAAGAGTGCAAACCCCTCCACCCCATCAGCCAAAACTACTTAAATGGCCAGAAGAACCTACCCTTCAATTACCATCAGAATAGCAGGGTACATCTACCTCTTATATTTTTTAGAACACAATGCAATCTGACTGTAAATTAAAATGCAAAAGAGAAAACTGGACCCCACCAGCACCAAAGCACTGCAGCAGTGCTAACATAGCTTAGATTCAATAGCAAAAAAAAAAAAATGGTCACTATTGTTGGATCTTCGCAACAAATGCAATGGCCTTCTCCCCTTTATCACAGAGTTATCCGAGACAATTTACTCCACAACAAACAGGACCGAAGATAGTATCAAGGAAAGATGCCGAGATAGTTGAAAATCGGATTAGAAACAAGGTAGCAACTAAACAACTAAAATAACCTAGCCAGAGATGGAATCCTACTAAAAACTAGCACCAAAAAGATCTTCACGGAAACCTACTAGACAATAGGCATTACAATAAAACCACACCCCAAAATGCCCAACTTATAAGCAAATACAAGACCTAAGCAGCATAACTAGTGGGAGAGATTTGAACTTTTACAACAAGAGAGGAACAAAGCTAAAAACTAATAGCAACAGCCTGCTTCCACATGTAATATACTTCAATCCAACTACTTCAACTTAAAAAACTGGCAATTGCAACAAGACAACTCTAAAAGTAGCCAGACCACAAGGAAAAGCCTGGAATCTGTTGATGGAGGCTCGCATACAGAGGGGCAATTAGCTAGCACAAGAAAGAAGGATCGACCTTCCTTAATAGGGAGGTAAAATAGATGCAGAGAATCCTGGCAAGTGGGCCTAGAAAAGCCTAACAATTCCCAATCTTGCGTTGTTGAGCAAGATAGCACCTTTAATAGCTTGGGGAAGCTCATCTTGGATGGTGAAGAAGGAGCTACTTATGCTCAAACTTCCCTTCCTAGCAAGCCCAACTGCAATCGAATAGTTCACATTGAAGTTTGCCACATGAAGAGCCTCTTTCACAGCTACCCATCCGTACTAGAGCGCCCAAGGGTCTCGGACTTCAGCTGATTTACAATCAGACTTGAGTCACTCTCAACCTCCACCTTGAAATATGCAGCTTCCAGCTAACACTTTGATATCCCATCTGCAAGGGTAGGCATTTCCTCCACATTGTTTAACACTAATCAATAGTGGTTGCTAAAGGCAAAGATGAACTTGCTGTGTGGGCTTCTACAAACACCACCTCCACCCCTGGCCTAGACTGCCCTTTGATGATCCTTCTACATTTAATTTCACCTATCCCTCCCTTAGATTTAAACCGCCAAACAATGCTTCTTTCTTCTCTCTCTTTTGGCACCATAGATGGGACCCCCAAGGATTGCAAGGCAAGAGAATGCAAGAAGGTTCCTTCATGAGACAGCTTGAGGCAGCCCCCATGGACTTGATCCATCCATAACATGTATAATAATTGATGCAAATGAGCTTTGTTTCTCCCTGTTGAGAAAACCGACAGCAGAAGCAGAAGCTGAACGTGCAGAGTAATGGGAGATCAAACAAGTAAACAAGAAGCAATCAAACCACACACAAGCATTCACCACAAGAGAATTTGAATTTACGTGGAAAAATCCCTTAACGGGTAAAAAACCACGGCACACAGTGATCCACTATGAATAAACAGAAGATTATAGAGATTGACAGCCCACAGGCAAGGAAAACAAAGAAAACCCAAGTTCTCTCTCTCACAAACACCTCTCCCCTCTGCCTAACACAATTAGTAAATCTTGGATACCTTAAGATTCCTTCTAAGTCTAGATTACAACTTCTTAAATAAGCAAACACCGAAATTAGAAACATCTTACGCAGTACTGCGAGCTGCGCAAGAAAGCCGTGCGCACAGCTGACCGGTCGGCCAACGCACAAAACAGTCCACGGAGATCCACGCCATCACTTCCTCACTGTCGACTAGTCGCCTAACCGGTCGGAGCCCCCTACAGATCGGTCAGCCGATCGGTCTAGGGCAACACAGATTTTGTCTAGGGGGCCTCCACGTGCATTTGGGTTACACAGCTAGACCGATCACCCGACCGGTCTGAGCACCCAACTCATGCACAGTTTGAAGGCTACCCTAACAATCTCCACTGAGGCTTCAAACGACGAATCAACACCATCCTTGCAAGGACATCTCATCTTCAATCATAGCTCCACCGCTTCTCATGCAACCATCGATTCTAACCTTGCAAATTCATGCCCTTTACCGCTCTTCTCATGTGGCCCTTGGGTACTTGCCATATACTAGCAACCATGGATCTCGTTGCCATTCCCGCAACTCCACGGTGAATTTTGCTCTCGATCAACATGTAAAGATGACCACACCTCTGTGCTTTCATACACACAAGTGCCTCCTTCATCACTTCATAACAACGATCGCGGCCGATAAACATGCACCATTTCGCCTCTAGTGCACCAAGAGAAATCACATTCATCTTCATCTTAGGAACGTGCTTCACATCTTTCAAGACTTGTTTGATCCCATCGAACATCCTGATGCACATCGTACCAATACCCACCAACTTGTGAGGGAATCTATCACCCACAAACACCAATTCACCACCATACTCTTTATATGTCGTGAATGAACTCCGGTCAGGACAAACGTGATATGAAGCCCCTGAATTAAGGATCCACTCACTACCGTGAGATCCCTTGCCAGATACAGTCAAAACGTCACAAAGATCGCCACTGTCCTCTATGGTATTGGCTCCCTCTCCAAAAGAATTTCCATACCCCTCTTGCTTCAACCTGAGATTCTGACAATCCCTTCTCATGTGGCCCTCTTGACCATAATTCCACTACTTCACCTTAGCCTTCCCTTTGCCCTTGGCCTTAGATCTCAATTTTGAATATCCTCCATGCTCGGAACTTAATTATTCCCCTCATAACCAGTATCTATGAAGAATAACGGGAAGCCACGTCACCGCTTTTTTTTCTCATCGCCTTCTACTGGAGGGCTGAGATAATGGTCTCGATGTTTATGGTTTCCCTCCCTGCGCACACAGTCCCTGAATGTCTTATATGAAATTGGAAGAGAAATCAACAGGATGCATGCTTGATATTCATACTTCATCGGTTTATCGATCTCCACCAACTTGCAAACCAACCTATTGAACCTGCTCAAGTGGTCCTCCACTTCCATTCCCTCAGCCATCCTTAAGGTGAACAACTGCATCAACATGTACATGCGATTCTCTAGATACTTTTTTGCATAAACCTTCTCTAGCTTCGCCATCGTTTCAGCCGCAGTCTTCTCCTTCATGACATGATAGAGAACATTATCTATAAGGTTTAACAGGATTGAGGTTCTAGACTTCTTGTCGAGCCTCGTCCACTCATCATATTTCATAGCCTCGAGTCGCTTTCCAAGAGCTTCATCAAGCCCTTGCCGAACTAGGAAGGATTCAACATTCACCTTCCATAGCTCAAAGTTATTTTTACCAGAGAACTTCTCAAACTCGAACCTTGTGCTTGATCCCATCTTCTTGTCTCAGATCCGAATTCTACTCCACCCCAACTTTAGTTCTGATACCACTTGTTGAGAAAACCAGCAGCGGAAGCGGAAGCCGAACGTGCAGAGTAATCCGAGATCAAACAAGTAAACAAGATATAATTAAACCACACACGAGCATTCACCACAAGAGAATCCGAATTTATGTGGAAAAAACCCCTCAACGGGTAAAAAAATCATGGCACAAAGCGATCCACTATAAATAAATAGAAGATTACAGAGATTGACAGCTTACAAGCAAGGAAAACAGAGAAAACCCAAGTTCTCTCTCACACAAACACCTCTCCCCTCTTCCTAACGCAATTAGGAAACCTTAGACACCTTAAGATTCCTTCTAAGTCTGGATTACAACTTCTTAAATAAGCAAAACATCGAAATTAAAAACATCTTACGTAGTACTGTGAGCTGCGCAAAAAAGCCACGCGCACAGCCGACCGGTCATCCAGCGCACAAAATAGTCCAGGGAGATCCACACCATCGTTGCCTCACTGTCGACCGGTCGGAACCCCCTACAGACTGATCGGCCGACTGGTCTGAGCACCCAACTCGTCCACAGTTTGAAGGCTACGCCAACACTCTCCACCCAAATTTCCTATATAATTAGAAGAGGCAGCAATCCCCTTAAAAGGTAAAAAGCTAAGAAGAGAGTCTTACCTGATAAAACCATTTTTGCAAATGAAGGAGTGCCCGTCGTCGGTGTCATCACAAAACTCACCGATTTCTGTCGTTGGAATAGAATGCGTACTGCACAACTTTTAACTTGTTGAACTTCTCTATGGCCCACCATGATTTATGTGTTAGATCCGCACCAGTCTATCAAGTTTTCCAAATCATTTTAGATCACGAGCCAAAAGCTAAGGCACATTCAAGGCTCAAGTCGATCACACCACAGAAAGAAGTGGAGATTGATCAACTACCTTACTAGGGCAAACCTTTAGGTTTATTTGCCATCTAACATGTTTACGAGGTCACACGGACCTGAATGATAAGAACATACAAATATCAGCTTGACCAGATCCTTCTGTGGCTCCCAAGAAGTATTCACATGTACTCGTCCAATTCTTACTGCTCCTGGGTAGTCAACTTGAGCTTTGGATCTTCCTGTTTTTGGGCACACATCCTGAAATAATCTGAAAAATGAATCGACAGTGAGATTTAAGAAATATATCATGGTTAGGCCCACATAAATTTCACACGTCCGGAAATTCTGTTGCTTGCTATGTGGTGCAGCAAGGAGAGAAGAAAACCACTTCCTTGGGTCCCATCATGATGTATGTCTCAGATCCACACCATCCATCCTTTTTTCCATATGATCATAGGAAATGAGACAAAAAATAACACATTTCCTAGTCCCAAATGGGCCACACTACATGAAACAGTGGAAATTGGACACTCACCAATCATAACTTCCCGGGGATCAAGTTGATATTTGTCTTTTCCGCTTATCCAGGTCTGTGTGACCTTTCGAAGAGGTTAGATGGTAAATAAACCTCACGTAGACCATAGGAAGGTTTCAATGGTAGTTGTTCCATATCTGTTGCTTCCTGTGGTGTGATCCACTTGAGCTTTGCATGTACCTCATTTTTCGACTAATTATATCTAAAATGATCTGGAAAACTTGATGGACCGTGTGGATCTAGCACATAAATCACAGTGAGCTGCAGAGAAGCGCAACACGTTAAATGTGTAGTACACATTCTATTCGAGAGAGAGAGAGAGAGAGAGAGAGAGAGAGAGAAATAGGTGTGTTTTGTGAATAGGTGTGTTTTGTGACCGGTCAGCAGTGATGACATTGACCAATCAGAAGGGAGGAGACGGAGTTTACCAGTGCGTTCAGCAATGACGATCCGCACTCCACACGCGTACATCACGGTGGGCTCCACAAAATCCTTAGCGGGAGGGTCATTACGCAATCCCCGTCAATCCAAATCGCTGACCACTTCACTATTACATAAATGAATAACCAAACGCATAGACAATCAAGAGAAAAACGACAATGGCCCAAAAACAATGCAGTGGAATGCCAAGATCTCTTACTCTGTACAAATTTTGGGTCATTCTCTATCTAACGTGACACCCATTATCAACGGTTTGGATCACAAAACCATGGGCCCACCAACGGGCATCAGGACACTAATCCACGTCTTTAGTGAGAACTCGGGTTTCAAGTCGAGCAAAAAACAAAAAAAAAATCTAATGCCATTTCTGGTCCTCGTTCCGCGTGTTAGCAGTCAAGCTCGTGCTTCAAGCACGGCTCTCGTAAATTTGAAACCTTACCGAGTCTCAGTCAAACCACCTCCAAACTCACGTCCTTAGTTCCATATGGCCGGCCTGTATAAACCTTCCTCTATCTTTCCCTCATCAAAATCTCAAAACCCCAGCTCTTCTCTAAACAGAAGCCTCACATCAAAATCAATCTCTTCTTCCTTGGCAAACATGAGTCCCACTAGAATCTTGCCAATCACATCCATCATTGTTATCTTCTTGATCTCTAGCTTTGGGCCCCTCGATGCATCAAGACCGTTCTATGGAGAGTGGGGATCGAAGAATGGGATTGTCATGATTCAGGCTCTACAGAAAGGCCCTGTGACACCGTCTGGACCTTCCAGGTGCACCAATGGGTCTGGACGTGGTGGTGGTAGCTGCCCACTTACGGCAAAGAACTACGCAGTCAATGTCGGCGTTGCACCACCTAGATCTCATGACACTGTCATCGTCGATTTGAGAAGCATGGATGCCGCTGATACCGAAGTGGGCCATCAAGATCAAGGGTCGTGATGGTTTTCATTGATGACTACTTGGGTGCTTGTCATGTCCAAGACCAACAACAAAACAAACTGACCCTTTTTTGCTCAGGCTTCTGTATAATGTCGAAAGTTTGTAAATACATACGATGATGATATCTCATTTCATGTATTTCTGTATATCTACATTTTAAAAATTCTTACCATTTATTTATCTTAGGCCTTTTGATCGTCAATGTGGACTGTTGATCAACTTATGTTAACCATCAGTTTCTTTATCAGGATTTGACTGAATATTTAAGGCCATACAATATTAGGGCTTTTTTTTTTTTTCTTTTTGGAAAGGGATCATATATTAATAACTCAAAGATTGTACATGGAACCAGACATTCGGGTGGGGCCAGGCTACAAAATAACACCCCAGCCCACCTATCATGTACCCACGCAACTATCCACATAGGATACAGATCACTCTCTAAGGGCGTGTTTTGCGCATGGTTTTAAACGGGATTAGGTGGGATGGAATTGGCTTTAAGGTAATGAATATTACAGTTGGCAGTGGTTGTCTGTTAATCCCATGGGATATAGAAGCCAGCTAAGACTTGTTTGGAAGGGTCATCAAAGTACGGGCTTTGGGTGAGAATCCCACCCAGCCGCATTTGGAATGGTGGACTGAGTTGGGCAATTCATGTAAAACCCATGGAAGCCTGTTTGGATGGGTCCTCTCAGCCATGGGATTTGTTTGAGAATCCCACCCATACACGTTTGGAATGGTGCACTGAAGGCTGTGTTACCCAAAACTCATCCATCTGCTTGTTTGGAGGTGGATTAAGTGAGTTCATTCCGCAATGGTCCTCGTCCACCACTCTACTGGTCGGGATCTGGACCATTCATGCACTCCATCCATTCTTACAAGCTATGAACAAGGTGGTTGACAATCATTTTCCCAGTGGGCCCTGGGAATATTTCAACAGTAGACATCAATCTCCTCACTATCTCCTAATATATGGTCCACTTGGGTTTTGTATCAGCATATTATAACGTCAACCAAGGCTGTACAAATGGATGGATTACGTGAATAAAAGATATACATCAACCAAGGTGGGACATTGAATAACGTTGTCATCCAACCATCCAATACTCATTAACCTGTTAAGCACACAGACGTTAACCTCATATCACAATGCTAAAAGGTAAACAGATGTATATGGAGGGTATCATCAACATAAAAATCAACAAGAAATAAATTTCAGTTTAAACTACTCCCTAATTAATCAAAGTCCATCTACAACTTAATGACAAGAGAACATGAGGTTGGAGTTTGAACCTCATCACAACATGGGGCTACAAACCCACGAGGAATTTCAACTCTTCTTCACAGCTACATTGACGTCAATATCGTCAATTTTTATTTGTAAATTTCTTAGATGATATTGTAAATCTTCAAAATTTTAAACCTGATCAAGTTCTTTTCTTTTTTTTTTTTTGTCATTTGCAATTCCTTCTTCACAATCTCCAACTCTCACTTCAATAATTTACATTCTTTCACCTCCAACTCTCTCGTTAATTTTTTAAAAACCATCTTTGCATTCGTCAATGTATTTTCTGTTTGGTCCTCATCAAACTCTTCATACCAACGAAAAAAATCACAATCTCTTATGCTCTCTAACGATATTAAATAAAACAGTGATAGTGAGAAATAAAATAAATTGAATGATTGCAACATTCACGACTAGATTAAGAGGTTTAAAAATCATCACCTTCATGGAACATCTATAGAACCACCTCCCTGAATTTCTTGATGTATTCAATTTTAAGATCTAGCACCTCCCTTGATTGCACTTGCAATATATTTTCTTAATTGAACTGTGGTTCATACTCTACGCTTTCTATTAACCAAATTTATATCCCAAATACATATGAAGTATAGCATAAAGACATAAAAAACAATAAAGTAAGACAGCTATTATATAACATTAATAAATTCCTATAAATAAAATAGCACTAGCATTCTATGGAAATACAAATAGCAAATTGTCGACAAACACGCACAAAATAGTGTAAAGTTGTAGCATGTCCATAAATTCCAATTATCCGAGATAATTGAAGATGAGTACATATGAACCCATACTCAAACACAATACTAAATAGTACCGATGTTCCACAATCTAATTAAACTGTAAACATTAACTAAAACCACCCACTCCTGACTCCAAATCATGTAACTTTTGTTTTAACCACTCAGTGCGCCGTTCTGTTCGAAGACTTACAAAAAAGGATGCAAGATGCTTGTCCTTTCTTAGGAGCTCACCTACACTGATGAACTCATTGTTGGTCAACCCTTGTACCTCTTCGAGGATGTCCAACACTTCACTTGTTCAGTTCAATTCCTTGTTAAGTCCAAATTTCTGCATAGCCTCCGCTATAGATGTAAGAGACTAGCCAAGTACGTCACAAAGATGAGCCGATCGCTTCCTTTACCTGAACTATTTCTAGAACAAGTGGTTTCCCAATCAGATGTACGGATGGGAGTGTTGCTAAAAGTATGATTGCCCTAGGGTTGTCTGTCAGTAGAAATTGATAATTCATTGTAGAGTCTTTTAGATTTTTGTCAGGCAGATCCACATAATCTTCCATATCCTCCTCTGGTTATGTCCATGTTTCTTTCAAATGTTGTTGAATACGAAATGATGATGATGTCATATTTCTACTCCTTATAGCGTAACTTCCCATAACCTAATCATTATTGACAATCACTGATAAATCGTCAATTCTCTCGATTCTCTTGCCTCGAAGTCTTGTAGCTCACGGATGGGACTACATGAAATAAAGCATGCAAGTAATTAGTAAGCAGTGAATGTTATCAGGCAGCAGAAAATAATAAAATAATAGTATTTTTTTTTGTTCATCCATCCGCCTGAGCAGATGCGAGACGTTCTTACCTTGAGATAATCTTCCTAAACCTCATCAGGGGACGTAATAGCCATTCGCTCATTGTCCCATCTAAAGCCACTCGCAGCAAGAATGTCCTTCACATCACTATACTCCCTTTTATGCTATCTCCAATGGTTTCGAACATTATCCCAGCTTACTATTGTGTTTATTCATTTCGTCACCTCGTGAGTAGCAGCTTGATACCCTTCTCTCTTAAAACCATTGTCACCTTTATGTCCTAGAGAAACATGTTCAAGTAAAGTGTTCAACATTACATGATGTTTTCACTCCTCCCACTATCAATGATAATATCACAAATTTTGTTGTTCACAGTACATCGGGTACAGAAGATATTATGGCATTGCAGATGGGCTTCCACCCTTGGAGTATAACATAATGATCTTGCTCTATTATATCAACTTCTTCACTGTATTCTTCATTAGCTTGGTGATACTCACCCTTCTCTGGTTCTTCTTCAGTGAATTCCCCTTCATTTGTGACCAAATTAGCCACTGGGCGATTCAGACATGTATTGAACAAGTGACTCGGCTAGCCACATCTAAAACAATGATTAGGTCGAGGTCGTGCATAAGGGTTTGGAGCTTGAATCGGTCCAGCCATGGATGGTATGTTGCATTGTGGTCTGGGAGTCCCGATTCCCTCTCCCTGAGTTGTGATTATGGGAGGAGGTTGGACACGCCCTCCAACAGGTTCCTTTCATTTGGTCCGGGGAAATTCATGTTCCACTGTGGTAGGAGGTGCACGCAATGATGGATATGAGTGTGCAGGAACTCTTGTAAGTCGAGATTCAACGTGATTGACGGATTGCAGTCCATCTTTCATCGTCCATACCTGTTGTGTGTGTACTTGATCCTGGATGAAATCGCTAACAAACCTCTTAGTCCTTTGCGCTTCCGTTTCAGCTAAATTGTTATGGGAGGCTAGCCGATGGAATTCAGCAGCATATTCTTTAACAATCTGGTTGTCTTAACGACAATTTTGGTATTTCTAGAATAGGATTTCCTCATAATCACGGTGAAGGAAACGCGATCGAATGAGTTGCCACATCTGAGGCCACGATCGGATGGGCAATTTGTTTTGCCGAGTGTGGGAAAGTTGTAATTGTTCCCACCATGTCGAAGCACCCGACTACAACTTGTACGCGACAAGTTTAACTTTTTGATCTTCCAAGACTTCCATGTGATCAAAATATTTCTCTACTTCTACTAGTCAATCTAGAAATTCTTCAATTCTAAGCATACCATTAAAAGAAGGGAGTTCTCCCTTACCTCTGTACCCATAATCGTTATGATCCATGCGATCATTACCATGTGATTGAGGTCGTGTAAGGATATTCTCAACCTCGTCGTCGCCGCCATCCGAAGTCACATAATCATGACGCCGAATAGCGGACGAAAGGCCGGACGAATCGCTGGGTTATCTCCAACACCCACTGCGGGTGGTTGAGTAACCACCAGAGTTTGCCGTGGTGTCAATGTAGCAGTGAGTTAATCGATGGACTCTCACAGCCATTGCATTGAAGTCTCCATCGATCTCTGAAGAAGATCCATCTTCTCTGTTAAAAATATAATCCCTTGATCACCGTCAGCGAGATTGTTGCCTCGATTATCACTAGTTTTCATCACCCGAGGGAAAGCCTCTCTCTGATACCAACTTGTTGTAGTTGTAGGTAGGACAAGATCGATCACCGTCTCTCTTGTAAGATAACCAATCTGAATCCACAGATCTATCGAGCAAACAACCCGATCTTCCTTGATCACTCAAGGAGTAATTCGAAGAACACGAGCAAAAAACAGAGAAAACTCTGGAAATTGTATTAAAATTATTCACTAATCCTTAAAATCGAAAATAACACCTTAGTTATATTAACTAAACCTTAAGCATTGTAGCCTAGGTGTCTTAATTGCAAAAGGAAAGAGAAACAACTCATAAAACGAAAAGGAAAACTAAAAATAGCAAGTTTGCGGGAACTTGTTGGACGCTAGTCGATCGGTCGGAAAAGGACCAATTTGGTCCAGAGAGTCCCGCAACTCTCTGGAGTTCACTTGACCTATCCACGATCAGTCTGGGTCGGTCTGTCAGGTGCACGACCGGTTGATTTTGGGCTAAAACAGTCCAGTGACTTTGGACTGTTTCTTAGTTGGGCCTGACCAGTCTAACGACCGGTCCTTATTGGGTCTGACCGGTCGACAGTGCTATTTGTTTTGAGTATTTTTGCTGCCTTCAACCCTTTCGTGGTAGTCTTCCACTGGTCCTTCTTTTGGTCCATTCTCATCATGTAGAGGTTTGCCACACCCTCTATATCACCTTCCAACACCCTCTACATCACCTTCCAAAGGAGAGGGCCATTGCGCTAAGTCCTCTCAGGGGAACTGTTGAGCTCTTAATTGTGCATAGTCTAACCCTAATTCATCACTCATCATGCATGGTTTCATGATTTAAAGACTAATCCAATGCATAGATTTGTGATTGTAGGAATAAGAGAGAGGATTTACCAATTGAAGATTTAAAGAGGCCACTTACAAGCATTGAAGATCACAAGACCAAGCATGAAAGGGTGGAAGAAAGAAGCAAAGTAGAGAAGAAAAGAAGGAAGAAAAAGACACTGAAGACCGGTCGTTCGACCGGTCGTCCATAGCCGGGATTGGTCGTCCAACCGGTCCGAGCACTCAACAGAGGAGGAACTTCTACTTAAAGTTCACTGGACCATCCACGACCGGTCGTCCACTACTCAGACTGGTCGTGCGACCGGTCCTTGAATAAAAACTCTGGGCTCTGAATTCCAGAAAAGTCACTGGACTGTTTTCGCACTTTTGCGACCGGTCGTCTAGGAGCTCAGACCAGTCGTCAGCATAATAGAGCTTGTCCGTGAAGCTCTGATTTTCTCTGCGCAATTGCGTAATTCCTTGCACAATCTGGAATCTTCCATTCCAATCTATAAAATGGACTTCTCTTCTTCACACAAGGGCATGCTAGGACGTGGGGATCATCAAGGAAGCTTATGAGACAGATTCTACTTCAAGTTTTCCTAGTTTTTCTTCTAGTTTGAGTAGTTTTTATGTTTTTAAGGCTTTTAGTTCAAGGATGTTAGAGATGAACTAAAACCTCTTCGTTAAGGCTAAGAGGTGAAGCTTTTGATTTCTTTTTGATGGATTGATGCAACCTAGGTTTCCTTTTTATTTTTTAATTGAAGAATTTAGTTTAATATGAGTTTAAATCAAGTACTAGTTCAGTTTTACTTTGATCTCTTAATGACTCCGGGCTCATGTGATTCTTAGTGATTCTAAACTTAGTAGCTTATCTCCTGTGCATTGGTTATGCTTGTGTAGTTTATTGATCTATCATCGACTCCAGGCATGGTAGACCCTTTGATTGCCTTGTGTACAATGGCTTGATCTTCATGTGGGAACTCATTCAGCTAAAATTCTTATCTTTTGTTATCATCTGAAATAGTTATTGCTGATTGATTTTGATTTAATTAGAGTTCTAATCATTGGTTATAATTAAGTCTAGTGACAGGATTTGATGAAAGCTATGGTTGTGAATCTCAACTAGATTGGAAAGAGGCTTGGCCCACACAATTGAGTGTGCCCAAGGCCTGAGCATTGTTGTGGGAATCGAATCAATGAATAAGCAATTATTTTAGATAATTGTTGATTGAACTGCTCTATATTCCGATCGGATAGAGATATGAATTCGATTCCGATTGTGTAGTGAGATATCTAGTTGTGTTGATGTATTGAAACTTATCAAAAGTGGATCATTGGCGCTCTAGTGCCTTTTTAGATTGATATTACCTTATACTTTTACTGTTTAAACTCAAATCACTATTTTCCAGCTTTAGTTCTTAATAGGATCTTAATTATTAGTTGTTTTAGTTAAATCCTAGGAATACCCATTCATAAATCTCTGTGGGAACGATACTCGGTCTTTCCGAATTATTACTGCTTTGCAACCTTATACTTGGGGAGTGAACAGGAACCTCCTTCCCTATCTAACTTCTGTACCATAAAATAAACCTTCTGCCCAAACATTTCCTAGCAACTATCATAAGATCCCCAGACCTGCTGCGCCAAACCTAAGCAAGGTTGGACATAGAGAGTGCAAACCCCTCCACCCCATCAGCCAAAACTACTCAAATGGCCAGAAGAACCTACCCTTCAATTGCCATCAGAACAGCTGCGTACATCTACCTCTTATATTTCTGAGAACAAAAATGCAATCTGACTGTAAATGAAAATTCAATAGAGAAAACTGGACCCCACCAGCACCAAAGCACTGCAGCAGCGCTAACATAGCTTAGATTCAACGGCACAAAAAATGGTCACTGTTGTTGGATCTCCTCAACAACTGCAACAATCTTCTCCCCTTTATCATAGAGCTATCCGTGACAATTCACTCCACAGCAAACGTGATCGAAGATATTATCAAGGAAAGATGCTGAGACAGTGTGAAATTCGGATTAGAAACAAGGTAGCAACCAAACAACTAAAATAATCTAGCCAGAGATGGAATGCTGCTGAAAACTAGCAACCAAAAGATCTTCACGGAAACCTACTAGACAATAGGCATTGCAATAAAACCACACCCCAAAATGCCCAAATTATAAGCAAATACAGGACCTAAGCAGCATAACTGGAGGGAGAGATTTGAACTTTTACAACAAGAGAGGAACAAAGCTGAAGACTAATAGCAACAGCTTGCGTCCACATGCAATATACTTCAATCCAGCTGCTTCAACTTAAAAAACCTGGCAATTGCAGCAAGAGAATTCTAGAAGCAGCCAGACCACAAGGAAAAGCTTGGAATCTGTTGATGGAGGCTCGCACATAGGGGCAATTAGCAAAAGAAAGAAGGATCGACCTTCCTCAGTAGGGAGGGAAAATAGATGCAGATAATCTTGGCAAGCAGGCCTAGAAAAGCCTAACAATTCCCAATCTTGTGTTATTAATGAGGAAGATAGCACCTTTAATAGCCTGGGGAAGCTCATCTTGGATGGTCAAGAAGGAGCTACTTTTGCTTGAACTACCCTTCCTAGTAAGCCCATCTGCAATTGAATAGTTCACATTGAAATTTACCGCATGAAGAGCCTCTTTCACAGCTACCCATCCGTACTAGAGCACCCAAGGAAGAGTCTCGGACTTACAGCAGATTTACAATCAGACTTGAGTCACTCTCAACCTCCACCTTGAAATATCCAGCTTCCAGACACTTTGATATCCCATTCGCAAGGGCAGGCATTTCCGCCACATTGTTTAACAGTAATCCATAGTGGTTGCTAAAGCAAAGATGACCTTGCCGTGTGGACTTCTACAAACACCATCTCCACCCTCGGCTTAGACTACCCTTTGATGATCCTTCTACATTTAGTTTCACCCAGCCCTCCCTTAGATTTGAACCACCAAACAATGCTTCCTTCTTCTCTCTTTTTTGGCACCATAGAAGGGACTCTCAAGGATTGCAAGGCAAGAGAGTGCGAGAAGGTGCCTTCACGTGACGACTTGAGGCCGCCCCATCGACTTTATCCATTCATTAACCTGTACAATAATTGATGCAAACGAGCTATGTTTCTCTCCACCCAAATTTCCTATATAATTAGAAGAGGCAGCAATCCCCTTAAAGTGAAAAAGCTAAGAAGAGATTCTTGCCTGAGAAAACCATATTTGCAAACGGAGTGCCGGAAATCGCTGTCATCACTGATGACATCACAAAACTCACTGATTTCTCTTGCCAGAATAGAATGGGTACTACACAATTTATAACGTGTTGAACTTCTCTACAGCCCACCATAATTTATGTGTTAGATCCGCACCGTCTATCAAGTTTTCCAGATCATTTTAGATCACTAGCCAAAAACTGAGGCACATTCAAGACTCAAGTAATTCACACCACAGAAAGAAGTAGAGATTGAACTGTTGGCAATATTAGCCTTAGACAAGTTGGCTTTTCTAAGCCTTAAACTTAAAACTCAATGAACACGTGAAGAAGGAAGGGAGAGAGAGAAACTTTGTTGCTTCACTAATTTTTACAAGACCACTACTATGGTGAGAACAAACTAGCTATTTTGATTGCTTACAAGCTTGTTGAGTTGATGAGAAACGGACAGCAAGAGCCTCCAATTTATAGACTTTTTCAGCAAGATGAAAAGACAAAAATGCCCTTTCAAAATACACTTCAAGGGTATGTACTTAACTCCTTTTGCAAAAAACAAAAATATGCAATTAATATTTCTCTTCTCCATGTGTTGGAGAGATGAACCGATTCTTGGAAACTCCATCTCCAGCTGCTGCTGGAAGCTTCTCTTTAAATGTTTCTTGGAAGCTCAACCGTCTAGCAAATGGATGGACCGGATGGATGGACCGGATTGGTTTGCAACGTCCAACACTCCCCTTCAAACCAAAACCGGTTTCATTCCGAGTATCGATCTTAGTCGTCTAAATGCATCTGTTGGGAGTGCCTTGGTGAAAATATCCGCTACCTGTTCAGTGGTGTGACAATATTCCAATTTTATCGCTTTCTGCTTTACTTGATCTCTTAGAAAATGATATCGAGTATCGATGTGCTTGCTCCTTCCATGCTGCACCGGATTTTTAATAAGCTCGATTGCTGACTTGTTATCCACATATATGACTGTGGATTCTTCCTGCGGATGCTTCAGCTCCTTTAATTAACAAGTTCCTTAACCAAATCGCTTCACAGACAGTGGACGATGCTGCCACGTACTCGGCTTCACATGTGGACAGGGCGACCACACTTTGCTTCTTCGAATTCCATGTGAAAGCAGTCGTTCCGAGATAGAATACATAGCCAGTGGTGCTCTTTCTTTCATCTTGGTCACCTCCCCAATCGCTGTTTGAGTATCCATAAAGCATTGCTTCATCATCGTATGGATAGAAAAGACCGAATTCCATTGTTCCTTTGACGTACCTGAGGATTCTTTTTGCGGCTAGCCAGTGTGATTCTTTTGGTGCTTCCATGTACCTGCTCAGAAGCCCAACACTGTAGACGATATCCGGCCTTGTGATTGTGAGGTACCTTAGGCTTCCAATTAGACTCTTGAACAGAGTCGAGTCCACACTTTTTCCTTCTCCGTCCTTTGTTAGTTTTAATCCCGTTGCTACAGGCGTGTTTACGGCGTTGCAATCGGCCATCTTGAACTTTTCAAGTAATTCCTTGGCATACTTTTTCTGAGATATATAGATCCCACCATATTGTTGCCTCACTTCGATGCCCAGAAAGAAGGACATCAGACCTCCATCGGTCATTTCGAACTCATTAAACATGGCCTTCTTAAATTCATCAAACATCGGTTGGCTGTTCCCTGTAAAGAGCAAATCATCAACATACAGGCATGCTATGAGCATATCGCCATGAGCATTCTTCTTGATGTAGACTGCATGCTCATATGGACATTGGGCGAAGCCGTTCGCTTGAAGATAGTTGTCGATGCGTGCATTCCAAGCATGTGGAGCTTGCTTCAACCCATAGAGGGCTTTCTGTAACCGATACACCTTGTGTTCCTCCCCTTGTATAACAAAGCCTTCAGGCTGGTCAACATAGACTTCTTCTTCCAGAATTCCATTCAGGAATGCAGATTTCACATCCAGTTGGTAGATCATCCAACTGTGATGGGCTGCAAGAGAGATAATCATCCTTACAGTATCAAGGCGAGCAACAGGAGCAAAAACTTCTTCATAGTCCACCCCGTACTTCTGTTTGTAGCCCTTTGCTACGAGCCTTGCCTTGTAACGATCAATCTCACCATCAGCATTTCACTTAATTTTGTACACCCATTTGACGCCAATAGTTTTGTGGCCATTAGGAAGCGTAGTCAGCTTCCATGTGTCATTCTTCTCAATGGCTTGGATTTCTTTTTTCATAGCGATTCTCCAACATTCTTCTTTTATGGCCTCCTGAAACGTCAGAGGCTCATGATCTGCATATAGGCAGAAAAGATTGACTTCTTCAGTTTGCTCATAAATGTCACTTAAGCTTCTCATTTTGATAGGTGCCATGGGTGAGGATGAGCCGGCCGAATTTTGACTTGATGGAGTACTTTCAAGAGAGATGGAATGTACTCCTGGACTTCTTTGTACTGATGATGCGACCGAAGAAGGTGTTGCGGGCGTTTGCTCTCGATGGTCATGTCTTTCTTCCTGTTCTTCTGTTTCGACTTGAATATCTTTGGTTGATTCTTCATTGTTCCATTTCCAAGCTTCTTCCTCACTAAAGACCACATCTCTACTCACCACTACTTTATTGGTTAGTGGATTGTAGAGCTTGTAGGCTTTAGAATCTTCACTATAGCCGATGAAGATGCATTTCTCACCACGATCATCAAGCTTCCTTCTTCTTGCTTCTGGAACTTGAGCGTAGGCGACACACCCAAAGATCCTTAGGTGCACCACGCTCGGTTTGTAGCCACTCCATGCTTCTTGTGGTGTCATGTTTCTGACGCTCTTAGTTGGACACCGATTGAGCAAGTAGGCAGTACATGCAACTGCCTCTGCCCAGAAGCTCTTTGGCAGGCCTTTCTCTTTGAGCATGGTTCTTGTCATGTCGAGGATGGTGCGGTTCTTTCGTTCCGCAATGCCATTCTGTTGTGGCGTGTAGGCTGCAGTGTGCTGCTGCTTGATGCCTTGTTCCCTGCAATAATCTCGAAATGCATTTGAGGTGTACTCTCCACCTCTATCAGATCTGAGTACTTTAATTTTGTAACCACTTTCAACTTCAACACGAGCTTTGAAAATTTTAAAGATAGTGAAAGCGAAAGATTTTTCTTTGATGCAATACACCCAAAGTTTTCTGCTGAAATCATCAATGAAGGTAATAAAGTATTTATTACCTCCAAGAGAGGGTGTTTCAAGTGGTCCGCAAATATCAGTGTGAACCAACTGCAATGGTTCCTTTGCTCTTCTGGAGACTCCACTTGGGAAGGAGTTCCTTTGTTGCTTGCCGAGTGTGCACGCCTCACACACATGTTCTGGACTTTCAATAGTCGGCAAGCCATGCACCATGCTTGATGAAGACAAGAGTTTAAGACCGCTGAAATGGAGATGCCCAAAGCGAAGATGCCATCTCCATGAATCATTCTTCACGAGTCCATAGAGGCACTTATCAGCCTTTGTGTTAATATGGAGTGGAAACATGCGATTCTTCGCCATTTGGACTTGAGCCACAAGTCTCATGTGAGCATCTCTTATAGAGAGAGAATAATTCTCCATGTGTATGACATACCCCTTCTCAAGGAGTTGGCCGATACTGAGGATGTTATTTTTCATGTTTGGTACGTAATACACATTGGAGATGTAATTTGGCTCACCATTCTTCTGATAGATTTTAACTTTTCCTTTACCTATCACTGGTACCTTTGATGAGTCGCCAAAACTCACGTTGCCACGAACTCCTTCTGTGAGTTCTACGAACAGTTCTTTGTTACCACTCATGTGGTTGCTTGCACCAGTGTCGAGATACCACACATCCGGCCGTTCACATGCCTTTTCTTGTGCGAGGAGGAGTGTGGAGTCTTCTTGTTCATGGTGTGATGCTTCAGCATAGTTGGATCGTTCATCTTGATCCGCTTTACTCCAACACTCAGAGGCATAGTGACCAAATTTCTTGCAATTGTGGCATTGAATGTTCTTTGTGTTTCCATGACCACGCACGAACCGGCCTCTACCATTTCCTCTTCCACGGAAACTGGTAAACTTTTGTTGATATTGTTGATGGCTTGGATGATATCCACGCCCTCTGCCTCTTGCACGATTGCTGGTGCCACGGCCCCCTCTTTGTGTATGGCCATTCTTTTGTTCATTTAGAGTCAACTTAGACTCCAAGGTATGTTCAAGCATTGAACCGGCATTTTTTTGCATTCGTTGCTCATGCACTTGCAACGATCCCATTAATTCTTCAATGGACAGTTTTTCCAAGTCCTTTGATTCTTCTATGGCCACAATCACATGCTCAAATTTGGTTGTGAGGGATCGAAGCACCTTTTCAATCACACGTATATCTTCGATTTTTTCACCATTTCTTTTCAAGTTGTTAACAATAACAAGCAACCTTGAAAAATAATCAGAAATGGTCTCACCTTCCTTCATGTGTGCAGTCTCGAACTCGGCCCTAAGGGTTTGGAGACGAACCCTCTTTACACGATCAACTCCTTTGAAAATGGTACTAAGAGTCTCCCATGCTTGCTTGCTTGACGTCACTTCGGCGATCCTTTCAAATGTGGATTCGTCCAACCCTTGATAGACAAGAAACAAGGCCCTCTTGTCCTTCTTTCTTTGTTCTTTGAGGTCGGTCCTTTGCTCAGCAGTGTAGGCGGCTTCTTGCTCCGTAGTGAGCTCTTCGTATCCGTCGGTGACGATCTCCCATAGGTCTTGTGACACGAACAGTGCCTTCATTTGGATACACCAATTTTCATAGTTGTCTTTTGACAACTTAGGAATCTGCTGTTGGATCACAGTGGCCATTTAACCAAGGGCTCTGATACCAAATTTGTTGGCAATATTAGCCTTAGACAAGTTGGCTTTTCTAAGCCTTAAACTTAAGACTCAATGAACACGTGAAGAAGGAAGGGAGAGAGAGAAACTTTGTTGCTTCACTAATTTTTACAAGACCACTACTATGGTGAGAACAAACTAGCTATTTTGATTGCTTACAAGCTTGTTGAGTTGATGAGAAACGGACAGCAAGAGCCTCCAATTTATAGACTTTTTCAGCAAGATGAAAAGACAAAAATGCCCTTTCAAAATACACTTCAAGAGTATGTACTTAACTCCTTTTGCAAAAAACAAAAATATGCAATTAATATTTCTCTTCTCCATGTGTTGGAGAGATGAACCGATTCTTGGAAACTCCATCTCCAGCTGCTGCTGGAAGCTTCTCTTTAAATGTTTCTTGGAAGCTCAACCGTCTAGCAAATGGATGGACCGGATGGATGGACCGGATTGGTTTGCAACGTCCAACATGAACAACTACCTTACTAGGGCACACCGTGAGGTTTATTTGCCATCCAACATGCTCACAAGGTCACACAGACCTGAATGATAGGAACACACAAATATCAGCTCGATCAGATCCTTTTAGGCCCCCATGAAGTATTCCCCGGTACTCGTCCAATTCTTATTGTTCCTGGGTAGTCAACTTGAGCTTTGGATCTTCCCCTTTTTGGGCACACATCCTGAAATAATCTGAAAAAAACGAATGGATGGCGAGATCTAAGAAATATATCATGATTAGGCCCACATAAATTTCACACGCCGGGAAATTTTGTTGCTTACTATGTGGTGCAGCAAGGAGAGAAGAAAACCACTTCTTTGGGCCCCATCATGATGTATGTCTCAGATCCACACCATCCATCCATTTTTCCATATGATTAAAATGAGACAAAAAATAACGCATTTCCTAGGCTCAAATGGGCCACACTACATGAAACAGTGGAAATTGGACACTCAACAATGATAACTTCCTGGGAGATCAACTTGATATTTGTCTTTTCGGCTTATCGAGGTCTGTGTGACATTTGAAAGAGGTTAGATGGTAATAAGCCTCACGTAGACCCTAGGAAGGTTTCAATGGTAGTTGTTCCATCTCTGTTGCTTCCTGTGGTATGATCCACTTGAGCTTTGCATGTACCTCAGTTTTTGGCTATTTATGATCTGGAAAACTTGATGGACCGTGTGGATCTAGCACATAAATCATAGTGGGCCGCAGAGAAGCTCAACACGTTAAAAGTGTAGTACACGTTCTATCCCGGAGAGAGAAATCGGTGTGTTTTGTGACCGGTCATCAGTGATGACATTGACCAATCAGAAGGGAGGGCACAGAGTTTACCCGTGCCTTCAGCAATGACGATCCGCACTCCACACGCGTACATCACTGACGATCCGCACTCCACACGGTGGGCTCCACAAAATCCGTAGCCGAATGCCATGATCGCTGACCGCTTCACTGTAATATAAACGAATGACCAAACGCGACAATGGCCCAAAAAAATGCAGTGGAATGCCATGATCTCTTACCCTGTACAAATTTTGGGTCATTCTCTATCTAACGTGACACCCACAAAGCCATGGGCCCACCAATCCACGTCTTTAGTAAGAACTTGGGTTTCAAGTCGAGCAAAAAAAAAAAATAAATAAATAAATTTCAAACACCATTCCTGGTCCTCGTCCCGGGTATTAGCAGTCAAAACTCGTGCTTCAAGCACGGCTCTCGTAAATTTGAAACCTTACCGAGTCTCAGTCAAACCAACTCCAAACTCACGTCCTTAGTTCCATATGGCCCGCCTATATATAAACCTTCCACCCTCTATCTTTCCCTCATCAAAATCCCGAACCCCCATATCTTCTGTAAACAAAAACCCCGCATCAAAACCAATCTCTTCTTCCTTGGCAAACATGAGTCCCACTAGAATCTTACCAATCACATCCATCATTGTTATCTTCTTGATCTCTAGCTTTGGGCCCCTCGATGCATCAAGACCGTTCTATGGAGAGTGGGGATCGAAGAATGGGATTGTCATGATTCAGGCTCTACAGAAAGGCCCCGTGACACCGTCCGGACCTTCCAGGTGCACCAATGGGTCTGGACGTGGTGGTGGTAGCTGCCCACTTACGGTAAAGAATTACGCAGTCAATGTCCGCGTTGCACCACCTAGATCTCATGACACTGTCATCGTCCATTTGAGAAGCATGGATGCCACTGATACCGAAGTGGGCCATCAAGATCATGGGTCGTGATGGTTTTCATTGATGACTACTTGAGTGCATGTCATGTCCAAGACCAACAACATAACAAACCGACCCTTTTATGCTCAGGCTTCTGTATAATGTTGAAAGTTTGTAAATACATACGATGATGATATCTCATTTCATGTATTTCTGTATATCTACATTTTAAAAATTCTTACCATTTATTTATCTGAGGCCTTTTGATCGTCAATGTGGACTGTTGATCATTTTATATTAACCATCAGTTTCTTTTATCAGGATTTGACTGAATATTTAAGCCCATACAATTTCAGGGCTTTTGTTTTTTTGGAAAGGGATCATGTATTAATAACTCAAAGGTTTTACATGGAACCAGACATTCGGGTGGGCCCAGGCTACAAAATAACACCCCAGCCCACCTATATGTACCTACGCAACTATCCACATAGGATACATATCACTCTCTGAGGGCGTGTTTTGCACATGGTTTTAAACGGGATTAAGTGGGATGGAATTGGCTTTAAGGTAATGATTATCTATTAATCCCATGGGATATAGAAGCCAGCCAAGATTTTTTTGGAAGGGTCATCACAGTACGGGATTTGGGTGAGAACCCCACCCAGCCGCATTTGGAATGGTGGACTAAGTTGGGCAATTCATGGCGGATGGGTTGGCTAAGCTTGCGAGTGGCGGCAACCGGGACAAGATTTACAGATCTCGGGCTGATCTTCCTAGGTTGATTAGGGGTGAGCTTGTCCTTGATAATTCTGGGGTAGGGAAAGTTAGGAAACACTGAGACCCCGGCTGACTGCCCATCAGCTTTTGCGAGTCTCTGAGAGTTTCGTGTGAGGCTTTCTAAAGTGTTATATGATAGGTGGGCCCGGTCTTTTTGTTGAGGTTCCGCCCAAAGTCTGTATTTTCCTCCCTTTTGGCTGAATAATATTTTAGCTTTAAAAAAAAAAAAAAAAAAAAAGGCATGAGAATATTTCCATGGTGGACATCAATCTCCTCAATGTCTCCTAATATGTGGTCCACTTGGGTTTTGTATCTGCATATTATAACATCAACCAAGGCTGTACAAATGGATGGATGGCGTGAAAAAAAGAAATACATCAACCAAGGTGGGACGTTGAATAACGTTGTCATCTAACCATCCAATACTCATTAACCTATTAAACACGCAGACATTAACCTCATATCACAGTGCTAAAAGGTAAACAGATGTATATGGAGGGTATCATCAACATAAAAATCAACAAGAAATAAATTTCAGTTTAAACTACTCCCTAACTAATCAAAGTTCATCTACAGCTTAATGACAAGAGTACATGAGGTTGGGTTGGGGTTTGAACCTCATCACAACATGGAGCTACAAACCCATGAGGAATTTCAACCCTTCTTTACAGCTACATTGACGTCAACATCATCAATTTTTATTTGTAAATTGCTTAGATGATATTGTAAATCTTCAAAATTTCAAACCTGATCAAGTTATTTTTTTTTATTTTTTTGTCATTTGCAATTCCTTTTTCACAATCTCCAACTCTCTCTTCAATAATTTACGTTCTTTCACCTCCAACTCTCTCACTAATTTTTCAAAAACCATATTCACATTCGTCGATGTATTTTCTATTTGGTACTCATCAAACTCATCACACTAACAAAAAAATTCACAATTTCTTATGCCCTGAAACAATATTAAATAAAACAGTGATAGTGAGAAATAAAATAAATTGAATGATTGCAACATTCATGACTAGATTAAGGTTTAAAAATCATCACCTTCATGGAACATCTATAGAACCACCTCCCTGAATTTCTTGATATATTCAATTTTAAGATCAAGCACCTCCCTTGATTGCACTTGTAATATATTTTCTTAATTGAACTGTGGTCCATACTCTACGTTTTCTATTAACCAAATTTATATCCCAAATACTCGATTTCAAGATAAAGTACATATGAAGTATAGCATAAAAAACATATAAAAAACAATGAAGTAAGACAGCCAACATATAACATTAATAAATTCCTATAAATAAAATAGCACTAGCATTCTATGGCAATGCAAATAACAAATTGTCGACAAAACTTACAAAATAGCGTAAAGTTATTACATGTCCATAAATTCCAATTATCCGAGGTAATTGAAGATGAGTACATACGAACCCATATTCAAACACAATATCCTAAATAGTACCGACGTTCCACAATCCAATTAAACTGTAAACATTAACTAGAACCACCCACTCTTGACTCCAAATCGTGCAGCTTTTGTTTCAACCACTCACTGCGCCTTTCTTTTCGAAGTCTTACAAAAAAAGGATGCAAGCTGATTGTCCTTTCTTAGGAGCTCACCTACACTGATGAACTCATTGTTGGTCAACCCTTGTACCTCTTCGAGGATGTCCAACACTTTACTTGTTCGGTTCACTTCCTTGTTGAGTCTAAAATTCTGTATAGCCTCCGCTACAGATGTAAGAGACTGGCCAAGTACGTCACAGGGACGAGCGGGTCGCTTCCTTTTACCTAAACTATTTTCAGAACAAGTGGTTTCCCAATCAGATGTGCGGATGGGAGTGTTGCTGAAAGTATGATTGCCCTAGGGCTATCTATCAGTAGAAATCGATAATTCGTTGTAGAGTCTTTTGGATTTTCATCAGGTAGATCCACATAATCTTCCATATCCTCCTCTGGCTCTATCCATGTTTCGTTCAAATCTCGTTGAATACGAAATGATGATGGGCACAATGGTGGAAAAGTATTTTGACCAAAGTTACAAAGGAACGTGTCTAGCTGTTGAACCCAAAGAAAGTTGGCCTATGTTAGGTGTCGAACAAATCAATGATAGGGCATATCGGATTGAACTACCAAAAGACTTAGATTACCCATAGTGTTAACATGACAGACTTTTTTGAATTTAATGAAGATGTAGATGAAGCGAATTTGAGAACAAGTTCTTTTAATGATGGGGAGATTGATGTAGCTTAGGAGAATAGCCCCCCCCCCCCCCCCCCCCCCCCCGAGATGAAGTAGTATAGGTTTTTTTTTTTTCTTTTTTTCTTTTTTTGTAAGATCATTCGACTATCTTTAGAAATGAGTGAATCTTCTTGTATTTTAGAGAGTGAATCTCCAACTTGAATGAGTGAATCCCCAAGCCATCTGTCGTATATTGTGTACCACCTCTTTCAATCAAGAGTGAATCTTCAACTTGTATTTTGTGTCCTTTTTTTTCATGTGTGTTAGACGGCTATCAACTTTCCACAAATCCAAACAGACCCTTAGAAAATGGGACTAGCTCACTTCCGCCATTTTGGACCCAGTTACAAAATCGGGTCTGCTGAATTCTAGGTCCGATTTACCATCTTGGACTCAAAATTAAGGTTAATGGGACACACACATGTACTATAGCCGATTTACACCATGAATGTGTTGTACATGTGTGTAATCTCATCAACCTGTTTAGGTGGGCCCAAAAATTTACATGCCTGTATTTGACATGGAATATTTGACCCAGACCCACTTGAAACCTAGGTCCAAATACCCAATGAGTACCAACATACACTATCAGATCTAAGTCTGGACCCGCAGCCAAATGGAGCTGACCTGAGCCTAACCACTCAACAATCGTGGTGGGACACCCCCTCTCTCAATGTACCCCGGCCATTGTTCTCTTTGCTGTGGCCTACCTGAGTTATGGACCGGGATGGATTTTAGGATCTGGGCCTTAACTCGTGGGGTTGGATCTAATGGATGGGGTTGGAATAAGCTCACACATTATGATGTGCCCACATAACTGGAGGTCTGGAACTAATGGTAGTTACCCTAGATTCCAACATTGTGGTCATTCAGATGCATGGGAAAAAAGATGCATGCGCAATAATCTCTTTTTAAAACATCGTGGGGACTCTCTTACTGCATTTATGGCACAGTTGTACCGTAATTTGGACCGCCGGATGTGATTGTGATCCTCCCACAACATATATCGGTGGAGGCAGGACTACGTGGGACCGCCATGATGTATTAGTTTTATTCACGCTGTCCATCCTTTTTGCTAACTTATTTTAAGGCCGTGAGCCCAAAAGTGACGCATATCCAAAGCTCAGTGGACCACATGATAGGAAGCAGTGGAGTTTGATGTGATCTGAAATGTGGAATGAAGTATCGATCCATGCATCAATTGTAGGAATCTAAATAATCAGATCTGAAGTTGTGTATTTATTTGAGAAGCCATAGGATGAGATAGATAGACCGGATCTTCCACACCTTACACCTTTAGAGGACACTAAAGGATGGAAAAGTTTGTGCCCATGATCGTTGTGTAGGTGTGGGGACTAGTCGCTATTTTATAATAGATCAAATATGGGAGTTTTTTATTTATATTTATTTATGTACTTAAAAACCCATTGAAACTCTCTATATTTAAGACTCTACACTTAATCATCCAAGTCTATTAATATGACGTAACGAAGCGTCCCACCCCAAACATGTTATTTACAATGTGACCACAACTCTAGTGGGATCCACCCGTATGCTCGATCATATATCCATCTTTAACTAGATCCAAGCCATTGATCATGTAAACCACCTTAAGAAGTCTTACATTCTCCCACTTAGGCCACATTGATTAATGTCCAAAAAATATTTTATAAAATAATTTTTTTAAAAAGAAAATATCTTAATGGTTAACCAATATATTTATCGAATAATACGAGCAACGGTTTTACAATCTGGTCCATCAAGACTAGCAGCATTCGATCATGATAGTCATCACAACATTTAATCTTTGCGAAGTGAGACGAATAATGATCACAAATGCTACCACCCTTAACGACATAGATCTAGGACATAGAAGTGTGGTATGAAGATTACACTTATTTTTTTTTTTTTTTTAAAGAGGGCTTACCCCACCTCTAATTTTATTAAAGAACTGAGGTTAAACGACGAAAAACAAACTTTGATCTCGGAAACAGAACCAAGCACACCAACCTAACCAAAAAGGAAAGGAGTTAGCCACAAAACTCACAACAGGGGGAACCACGCTCACTACAATCGGTTCCTACCTCTCTCTACCTCACAATACCCAACCCAACCCGATCTAGGAAGAGCCTGCCTCTGATAACCTGAGGAAGCTCTCTTTCCTTATCGAACATTCGGTTCTATTGCTGCTCGTTCCCTAGTCGAGAAAGACCACCCACGACCTAATTAGCTTCACGTGGCTTGAACACCACCCGAACTTGAGCCCTGTTTAGAAGCTCCCCAAAAGCCGCCTGCTAGTACCACATCTTCCACCCCTTGGTCGATCCACCGCTTAAGGCCTCCACCGAAGACTTGGAGTCGCTTTCCAGAACAATATTAGGAAGACCTTTATCCACACACAAATTTAGCCCAATAATGATGGCTCGAAGTTCGGCTCTAGAACTAGAAGAAACCCCAAATCCTCTAGCCCCCCTCCCCCCCCCCCCCCCCCCCCCTCTGGACGGCCATGGGTTCCCTCTGGCTGATCCATCTATATTCACTTTAACCCACTCCCGGGGGCGGTTTTTTCCAAGCCACAATTGAAATAAAGGGGAGAGAGGAGCGAGGCTTCGGAAAACCAAGAGCTAAGCAGAACATTTGATTAGAGCTACTGGAGGAGTCCCTAGTACACGCGTTCCTGCTGGCCCATTCTAATAAAGAAATAATGTTCTTCAACACTATTTGTATCCATACTCTTCTCATCATACCTAATTCTGTTTCTCTCTTTCCACAGCTCCCAAATCAAAAAAGAGGGGATCAAACCTCGTAATAGGGAGACCAAATCCTTGGACGATGCACCCCTCCACCAACGATCAAAAACTCTGTCAAGAGTTAATCCAGCTGGAAAGGACAGGCCAAACCAGCGACTCACTTTCCCCCCAAATCTCCTTTACCATTTCTCCCAACATTAACAGGTGGAGGACTAATTCCTCCTTATTGTTAACGACGCAATAGTTGCACTTTGAAGGTAGGAAAATACCCCTCTTCTTAATATTGTCGTCTGTCAGAATGCCCCCAGTCATTGCTTTCCAAGCAAACAAACCGCACTTGGAGGGCATGTTGCTGTGCCATAGCCACTTGAATCCTGTAATTGTAGGTTGAGACTGCCTACAAAGGGTCCATAGTGATTTAACCGTGAATTTGCCGCATTTGTCCAGCGGCCATATGATCTCGTCTTCCCTGTTTGACAACCTTATACCCTGTGCAGCTATAGTCAATTTCACCTCCTGTGGGATAAATGTTACTAACTCTTCGTTTGATAATAGCCCACCTTGTTCCAGCAGATCACTAACCTTCAGCCCCGTGAGCTCCGTAGGAACTCCTCCTACAATCTGATTAGCTATAGGGTCCGTTCCAGTCCAGTTGGAAAACCATGCACTACAATCGCCTTTCCCCACCAGCCATCTTGCATTCTTGTCAACAATCAAGGCGAACTTGACCATTTCCTTCCAGCACGGAGACGCGGACATTGTTTTGGCTCCACTATCTGCCAAATTGCCATACTTGCTAGACATATAGGAGGCCTAAATGCCTTTGACGGATCCATATTTGAGGGACCAAGCCATTTTAAGCCTCAGACTAGATAAAACTTTAGGGAGTCTCCTGATTCCAAGCCCTACCTCCTCCTTAGGCCTCACTATCTTCTTCCAGCTGATCTAGTGGGCTTCACCTCTTATTGGGATATTATAGGGGGGGATCTCTTTGTTGCTGCATGCAACTTCTTTGGAGGAGGCCCCATCCCTAGATCCTTTCAATGCTCTCTCATTTGCCTCATCTTGAAGAAGAGCAGCCCGGCTTCTCTTAACAACTTCAGACCTATCAACCTATGTAATTGCATAATCAGGATTTTCTCCAAGGTCATAGCTATGAGGCTAGCTATTGTGTTTCCGTCCATCATATCCGAAGAGCAGGGTGCTTTCGTGCAAGGGCGTTCGATAGCTAAAAATGTCTCTTTGGCTAGAGAGATGGCCTATGATATTAATAGACAAGTGCGCAGGGGTAACTTAATCATCAAGCTGGACATGGAGAAGGCTTACAACCGCATTGAGTGGAACTTCATTTATCAGGTCCTTATTAGTTTCGGCTTCAACAAGAGATGGATAGACATTATGCAAAGATGCTGGAAGGGGTGCTTGTTCTCAGTTCTCCTCAATGGCAAACCTACTGGCTTCTTCCAATCCTCTAGGGGATTAAGACAGGGAGACCCACTCTCTCCATCCATTTTTATCCTTGCGACCGAGGCCTTGAGCAGGGGGCCGCATTGCCTTCTTTTGTCAGGCTCTTGTGAACCTTACAAGCTCCCACGAGGCTGCCCACACCTATCCCACTTGCTTTTTGCTGATGACACCATTCTCTTTCTAAATGGCAGGATATCTCTGATCCGAGCTCTACTCTCGCTTCCTAGCTATATATGAGGAATCCTCAGGCCAAAAAATTAATAAGGAGAGGAGCGCCTTCATTCTCCCGAAGAACACTTCCTGCTAAAGCTTGGAAGATCAATCAGCTAAGGGGCTTTCATTAGGCCTCCATGCCCATCACTTATCTTGGTGTCCTGCTTTCCAATCAACATCTGCAGGCTGTCAACTTCTTACCTCTTATTCAAAAAATCTCTAACAAGGTAGCTGGGTGGAAGAGCAAGCTCCTCAATCAGGCTACTTAAGGCGGTTCTCATCAAACACATTTTGGCTAGCTTTTCTATGCACGTCCTGTCAGCAGTTAACATCCCAAAGCTTTCTTGCAGACAGTTGGAATCGACTTTTGCTAAGTTCTTTTGGGATGACTCTGAAGCTGGGAAGCGAAGGCACTGGATCAGCTGGTCTAAAATTTGTCGGCCTGTTTCGAAAGGAGGTCTCAATTTTAGACTGTGGAGGATGTGATGGCAGCTTTTCGAGCCAAGATGGGGTGGCATTTGTTGAAGGGTAGTTTGTTATGGGCTAGATTTATTTCAGCCAAATATCTCTCCCTCTTTCTTCAAAGGAATGGTGCTATTCGGGCCCACATTTCCACCAGTGGAAGGACATTGGGAAATACCTGATTTTTCCATTCATAGATCTAGATGCTTGTGGGGAGAGGCAAGAATTAGCTTCTGGACCAGTAATTGGACTGGGTGATGGTATGCCGGCTGGTGTTGTTATTGGTCGGACCCCGGACCATCTCCTCAATGCTTCGGTGGCAGATTTCTACGGGGAAGACGGGAGATGGGACTTCTCAGCCATAGAGAATCTGCTTCCCCTGAGGTGCTCCAATCCATTAGAAACAACCCCATTGCAATCTTCGGATAATGAAGATAGATTTTTTGGAATTGAACCATCTCTGGCAAATTCGATCTTAAGACTGCATGGAATGAAATCAGGGATCATAATTTGCCTCTTACGTGGACTAAGTGGTTTGGAGCAAGCACATTCCACCCAAATTAATATCTACATTTATCGGCAGGTGATGCATAAAGCGTCCCCACAGACACTGTTATTCAAATAATGGGAATATGCTTGGCCTCCAAATGTTTGTGTTGTGAAGAGGGGACCTCGACTATTCATGCCTTAAGGGAGGTGCTAGTTTGAGGGGATTGTCCAGGAGTGTCCCCCCCCCCCCCCCCCCCCCCCCCCCCCCCCTCGGCCCAACCTTTATAGCTGGGTACCCCCCCCCCCCCCCCTTCGGCCCACCTTTTAGAAGGTACCCAGCTGGACAATGCTAGCACAGGCCAAGGATCAAGTCGCTCTTCTTTATCCAGCTCCTCCATTCTCCTTCGAGCCCATCCAGCATTCTCAGAGCACATTGTCTTCTCCCAACCTACACCACATCAGATGGATGGGTGCATCTCCAAGCTTCCAACAGTCATGCGCAGATGTGCTAGATGGTTCAGACCTCAATCAGATTGATCAAGCAGTGATTATCAACCAGTGGCCTGCCCAGGTAGAAGACTTGGATCATCTTTTCTACAAGGGGCATGTCGCGACCAAGGTATGGTCTTTCCTTGCAAAAACTCTTTCACCTGCCATTGATTCTCTCTCAATCCACTACTCAGAGAATATATCAGTGGATCAACAAGGCTGGAATGTCATCCAGATTTCTGCATCTTAGGGGTATTGTTCCCATCTTGATCATATGGGAACTATGGCTCAGCCACAATGCAGCCAAATTCGACAACCAACGTATGTAGCCTGCTAGAATTATTGGAAGCTTCATGCGTTGGATCAAGGAAATCGGCGAAGGTCTTCCTGAGCCGGATAGGTATTTTATGCTGGAGAAGATTGCCCTTCAGACTCTGGGGCTTAGGGAAGGCCTTCTGGGTAGGGCTGAAAGTCGGGCGGGTTGGGTCAGGTTGGTGCTGAACCCTAACCCAACCCAAGGTTCCTATACCTCAACCCTAACCCAACCCAACCCCAACCTCGGGTTGGGAATTCTCAACCCAAGCCCAACCCAAGCGGGCTCGGTCGGGTTGATCGGGTTGGTCGGGTTGATACATGCTAATTTTTCATTATTACATTAGTCTATTATGTTTCAATACACGCCTTATTTTTTGTACGTATGGCTTTATTAATTATATATGTACTTATTTATGTAAAGAACTTCACTTTTCCTAAACAAATAAGTTAAAATACAAGTAAACATTATAAGTTTACTTCACTAAAGTATAATAAAAGTATAAGTAACTTGTATATAGATCGGGTTCGGGTCGGGTCGGGCAACCCGAGACCTCAACCCAAGCCCGACCCTAACTTCATCGGGTTGATGTTTTCATAGCCCAAGCTCGAGATCGGGTTTGATAGTTCTTGCCCAAGCCCAACCCAATGTCGGGTCGGTCACGGGTCGGTCGGGTTGAACTCGCCCAACTTTCAGCCCTACTTCTGGGTAGAGACAACTCAGTGGAAGTGGTGTATTGGAGGAAGCCAATTCAAGGCAGATTTAAGCTGAATGTTGATGGATCCTCTAAAGGGAATCCAGGAATGGGTGGAGGCGACGGCGTCTGTAGAGACCACTTAGGCCGAGTCATCTTCGCTTTTCATAAAATTACGGCCTTGTCACTAATACGGTGGCTGAGGATCAAGCAATGCTTGATGATCTTCAACTCTGTGAGAGAATGGGCTTGTCAAATATTGAGGTGGAGACTGATTCTCGCATCATTGCAGATGCTGCTTCTAATCCCCAGGCTCCTATTCCTTGGCCCATCTGGTATAGAATGTCTTCCATCCGCAGCAAATGCGCCCCCATGAACCTCTAGTTTCTTCATACCTTGAGAGATGGGAATGCTGTGGCGGATGGCCTGGTGAAGAGGGCCATCTATGGAGCCCTAGACATGTTGTTTAGGAATCGTGGCGAGCTTCCAATCCCAATAAGGGGGGCCGTCACCCTAGATAATGTGGGGCTTGGCTATCTCAGAACGGGTAAGAAGGTTAAAATG